>JAOEGL010000003.1:156032820-156649320 GCA_034509955.1 Urosaurus nigricauda
CTTTTGGGCAGTGTATAGTGCTTAATCTATTCATGTTAGTACTACTTGCTGTAAATTTCATAAAAACTAATTGAGCATGGGCGTGTTTGTCAAAGTCCCTATCTGCACCATGATTCCATAGGTAGATAAAGCATGTGTTAAGGTAAACAAAGGGTCAATTAACCCATTCACAGCCAATTATGCAAATCAGGCATTTGTGAAAATTTCCAATCAGATTTATTAATTCCAAACAGTCTTATCTGCATGCAGAGGTTCAATCACGGGCTTCCCATGATCGAATGCCTCTAAAAATGGCGTAAACAGTTTTTATTAACCCACAAAATATTCATTGAGCATGCGTAGTTTAACATTCATTTATATATGTATTTCCACCTCATTTCACTGTCTATATATCTCTATCTATCTGTTTGCCCTACTGACAGAGACCCTTTGTTCTTTTAGCCTTCTGATTTTCTGGGCATTCAGCCAGTCTTTAGTTTTATCAGAACACTTGTTGCCATTAGCACGCATTTGCTTCCCTCTTCCCTCCTAAGGTGGGGGCTACAAGCCAGATTCAAAAGGACAAGTTTTTCCTTTAGCTCTATTTCTTACTATGGCTGAACTATTGATTATTAGTGGCAGAGATTATTGGCTTCATTTGGTTATCAATGGCTTTATCAATTTCCACCATAACATTCCTCCCTTTTCTTCTGCTGACAAATCAAGTCTTTGATTTGTCTGCATTTGTTCCAATAAAGCCATTGATTACCATAGATGACATACATTATGATGCAAAACAGTTTATGTATCAATAACAGCAATTAATTCTTTTCATCATTTCATTTTTTTGTCCCCCAAACCCAATTGAACCATGAATAAGTCTTTTGTTAGCTGGAAATAAGAATTTCAACACAATTTCAGCACATTCCATTGGCTAAGTCCATTTTCCTCTTCCTCTTAGGGACTTGGCCACAAAAGATTAATGAAAATTGTGAAACCAACAGGTCTCTTGGCATCCACTGGCTGTGTGGACTTGCAGCTCCTTCTTCCACTGTCACTTCTCTGCAAAAGTGAAACACAATTTCTTACCAACATCAGGAATCTGGAAAGGTTTTCTTCTTTTTCCAAAACTCAGAGAAGAAGGTGTATCTGGTACTTCTGAGACAGAATAATCCCAAACAGTCACTTAACAAGTTCTTACCATCAATTCCCATTTCACACTTCACTGTTTGGTCTCACTATCTGTGTGTATTGGAACTCTGTGTAACTTAGCTCCCAAGTTCTAACAATGTGAATTCTGTGGACTGACACAATCAGTATTGGCCTTCTGGGTGTCCCATAGCATGTGTATTTGTTTTTAAGTGAGTAGGCTCTTTGCCACTCCAAAGTTCCTCAGTTTGGCCATTTTGCAAATGCTCAGTGCTTCTGGCATGGGGAACCCAACCCTAACTCTTGACAATGAGATTCCATTGCCATGAACATATGTGCCTGCAAATACCCTGAACTGGTTTTCCTGCAGGACCATAGCAGTGTTTTCTCTCTAATTCTTGACATGTTGAGTTATATGATGTTGTGAAAGGCCAATTGTATACTAGTGCATGAGTGTTTACTCTGATAAACTCATGTTTGCCCAAACTTGTTTCCTGTTCTCACTGTTTTGATGCAATCTTGGCATGGATTACCTTTTCCCATCTCAGATAGTAAACCAAAACCCCCACAATAACTATAATCAACAACAATATTATGACCAAATGAAACAGTTTAAAACAAAGCCTTTTGGCTAAAGTAGGTTAGTCTTCAGGTGGTGACCACTCCTCTCTCCAGGTAGGGAGTGGTTGCAGCACCCTCCAGAACTTCGCTAACTCGGTTTTCCGGTCCCAAGTTAGTCTTCTCCCATCGTGTCCGTTGGCTTCGCTGCCTTGAACCCAGATTCAAGGAGGCTTCGATGGGCGACTGGCGTTGGCCTTTTGTCCCCAGGGTCATCTGGAACTCTCTGGTTGGTAACAGATCAGGTTATTGGAATCAGCTCTGCAGTTGGTTGCTTCAGTGGGTGCAAACAGGATCCCCATTAACTTTCAAGGAAGTGGGAGTAGTCAACAGAACAGCAAAGAGTCTTTTTCCATGTTTTCTTTGTAGCTTTTAAACCAAACTACTTCTTCAGGGCTGAACTCTTGAGTAGGTATTATTTGGTCAAGTTGTTTGCTTCTTTAATATCAGAGTCTCTACCATGGCAGGCAAAATAGCAAGGATCTTTTCACAAGGAGTTAGACTCCTGGTTTCAGGAATGTCTCTCTAGATCCAATGGGGTTTTTAGTTAAACTTGAATGCTGCACCCCATCTCTCTGTGAATTTGGAATGAGGCATCATTGTCACTATTAGTCTGTTGGGGTAATCCATATCCGGAGATGATGTCTCCAAGGGGATGCTTGACTACTTCTCTAGAACCTTCAGTTTTCTCTGGCCATGCCTCCACTCATCTGAAAAGGGTACATATGGCTGCTGAAACAGTCTTTTAGCCATCCGCAAGTGGTATGTGGATAAAGCCTACTTGGATTACTTGAAATAGTCTGTTGCCTTTGCCAGTTTCCACTTGCTTTAAGTAAAAGTTTGACCTTTACTTCATGTGTCACTTCTCTTTTTGTAGCCCATTTTAATGCTCTGATGGGGGCTATTAGTATCTGATTTTCACTAGTCACTGCAGTTCTCTGTTCTTATTTTCATTTACTTCAGTAGTTAAGTTGATGTCATTATCTGCATATCTTTTGCACTCGTTGCTGTTGTTATTGTCTCACATAAGCTGTGATTCTGCTTTTTCCTTTATCATGATCTTCCACATGTTACACACAGTCTATTTGGGTGATACTGGATCACTCTTAAAACATCCATTCCTTAATTTTCTGCCTTTTAGATATTCCAGGCTTTTATTTCTCTTTCTTTTAGTTAACAGATATGTTCTTCTCCTCTTTTTGTTTCCTTCTTAATCTTCGCTTTGCTCCCTTTTATAAATTTGAAACACAGTCCTCGGAGCAAGCACACATAGGCATTTCCAAATTTCTCATCTCAAGTCTCTGGTTTAAATCAATTTCTTTTCAAAGAGTACTAGCATCCAGGAGCACTTTACATATTGGAAATTCTAGAAAATCCTTTTCTTTGTAGATGGCCCATATCAAGAAGGCCTACTTGGAATCAGTATAGATCTTACTGCAATGCTTTCATTAAGGCAATTAGCTCAATGTTTTTGAATTTAAGTCCTTCCTGGAAGGGGACCAGCTTCTCATCTTCCTGAACCACAGCATAGCCAGCTTGTGGATTCTCTGGATTGCACTCAGGTGCTGGACCAACAGGGACTGGATTTAAGGTAATCACATTAAGGTTTTCACACAGCTCCTTGGGTCTCTAATCTTGTCCATAGGTGAATTTGATTGCTTCCTCTGATAGGAGGGGTGTAGCAGCAATGCATATGAGACAACCAGGCTAGGTCTGTACTCTTGCTGGACAATTTCATGTTCCAAGCTTCTGGGTGAGCACGCCCACTACTGTTTGGAAGGGTTTGCTCACATCTGGTAGTCCCAGGGCTGGCAAGCTGCTAAAGGCTCTTTCCAGTTGTCTTAGGGTTGCCCTATCTTCACCAGTCCATTCAAATGGGGTAGGTTCTGGTCTTTTCTTTTTTAGGCTTGGCCAAGATAGCAAAATTTGGTATCCATAGTCGACAGAACCCAGCCGCTCCCAAAAATTCTCTGACTTGCTTTCGGCTTGTGGGGGTAGGGATGGAGCAAACAGTTTGTTTCCTCTCTATCTCCAGGCGTCTCATCCCGTCCCTTAGTTTAAATCCCAAATACTTAACTTCCTGCTGAACTAACTGAGCCTTTTTCTTTGAGACCTTATAACCCTTATTACACAAATGTTGCAACAGGGCACTGGTTCCTTCAGTGCATTCTTCTCTCGTCTCAGTTGCCAACAGCACATCATCCACATATTGTAAAATGTTCCACCGGTTGCCTCCTTGGGTCAGAGGTACTAAATCTCGTGCCAGTGCCTGTCCAAAGATACTAGGGGAGTTACAGCATCCCTGAGGTAGTTGGGTCCAGCTCATATGTGCCTTTTGGCCCGTGTCAGGGTGCTCCCACTGGAAGGCAAAAATAGGTCTACTGCTTTCATGTAGTCCTGATGCAGAAAAAGGCATCCTTTAAGTCTAAGACTGAAAACCATCTGGCCTTAGCAGAAACTAAGCTCAGTAGAGTGTAAGGATTAGGTACTACTGGGTGAAGTGGAACTACTCGTTGATTAACTGCTCTTAAGTCCTGTACTGGTCGGTATGAACCATCCAGTTTCTCTACTGGTAATAAAGGTGTATTCCAAGGTGACTGACAAGGCTCTATAATCCCATTATTTAACAACCTCTGCAAATGTCCATGTATTCCAATTACAGCCTTTCTCGGGAGTCCATATTGGGGAACTGAAATGGGCATTACTATAGCTTTTAGTGTAACAATTACAGGTGGAATGTCCTTTGCCAGTCCAGGAGGGTTATCCTCAGCCCATACTGAGGGAATACTAAAGCTTGCCCAATCCATTCTCTCTTCTATGACAGAATACAACCTCCACTCTTCCTCCTGGGGTACAGTTCATAAGTTTAGTAACTGTTTGTTGGGGTCCCCTGAATTGGACTTCCAGGGTCCCATCTGTTTCAAATGTCAGGACTGCTTTCATTTTTGACAACAGATCTCTGCCCATTAATGGCACTGGGCATGCAGAAATATACAAAAACTTATGAGTCACCATATGATTATCAAGTCTACAACTTCTTTCTTGGAGCACTGGGCAGGGGTGTCGTTTTCCAGTTGCCCCCACTATTATAGAAGCTTCCAAAGTGGGGGTGCTATTTTTGTATTTACAACAGATTTGGTTGCTCCAGCATGAAAACATACAAATTCTTTATCAAAGACAGCTGCTAGGAATGTCCTTGAAGCTACACAGCTTCCTTTGTGTTCACTGAAGCGCTCCTTTGCTTTCCCCCCTCCTTTCTGAACTTGTGGGCTGTTGCCCCTCCTTTCTTAAGCTGAATTCAAAATGCACCTTTTTCCTTCAATAGCATAAGCAACTGGGGTTAACTATCTCTTTGTCTCTGCCATCCACATCTTCAGTCCTCTGTATAGCATTTCCTTCATTAACATCTCTCCTGCTTCATTAACATCTCTCCTGCAGGCTTTGCTGGAAAGGTGGAGCCTGGGAGTTCTAGTTCTCTTCCAACTTCTCCATCTATATCCACATCTATTTCTTCTTCCCATAACACCTTTCTCTGGCCACGTTTCCCTACTACTGCAGCCAGTAAAACTTGCTTTATGTCCTTCATTCTCACTTGCTTCATCTCTCTCCTTGTGTATCCACTTGTCAGGGCCCTCAACTGGACTGAAAACATTCTCTTCTAAAGCCTTCTGTCTTTCATGGTTCCTTCTAACATCAAGGGCATTTTGGGAACATCTACCTTGGGGTCTTCAGGGTTTATCTTGTGTCTCCATCCCTCCTTTATTTCCTGAGTGAAACCATCTTGGTCTCCTGCAGGGCATCTGGACATATCTGACCAGGTAACATGTATGTCCAGTTATTATTATTATTTATCATTTTTTATTATTATTATTATTATTATTATTATTATCTTCATCTTCATATCCAAATGCATCTGAGGAAGTGGACTTCAGTCTAGGAAGCTTATGCTGCCCACTTTTTCTTTCAGTCTTTCTATTATTATTATTATTCCTTTTTGCTTTCAGGATTGCTTCTAGATTGGTTTGCATCCGCACATGTTCAGTGGTCCATAATCAGTTGCAATGTATCAAGTCTGGACCTTGGCTTCAAAGCTGAGCCAGATAGTAGAGGGCCTCAGCTGGCTAAAGTTTCCTTGTTCATTGTTCTATCCTCTCAGCAGATCATGTGCTGTGTACATTCACTCCAAATATTAATGTTCCCTTTTTATTTCTTTTTATTTCTTTTTCCTCTTTTTTTTTTCTTAGCTTGTGGGCTTCTTTTTGGCCATTCTCTTCAAGCTTTCTTATCATCACATTCCTGAGGTGGGAGGTGGCGGGGAACTAGAGTTGAGCCATCTTCAAAAAAGACCTGTTTCAGACTTTCATGGCTCTGTGCCAAAGGGAAAGGGTTTTGTGCACCGTCGCCATTTTCTTCTGGCTTCTACAGATTTCCATGGCGTTGCACCCTTAGATTCAAAAAAGGGTAAAAAGAGAGAGAGGACCTCCCACCCCATCCCTCTTTCCTACCTGCCTATCCTAAATGCTAACAAGGATAGAAAACAGACAAAGAGGGATCGACAGGGGATATCAGATTGGCTATGGGAATTGGGGGAGCCAATCCTTGAATCAAGGAGAAGGGGGAACACGACAAGAAACCCCCCAACCAATATGCCTCCCCATAGAAAAAGGCAGAAAAGAACCTTATCAAAAAACCTTATCAGGCTTATCAAAAAGCCTTATCAGGGAGGTGATCAGCCCCCCTCTTCGGGTCGCTGACCCGGGCCGAAACCTATTAAGAGTACAGAGAGAGAACCCTTTTTCCTCCTACTCACCAGCACGTGCTTTTTTCTTTTCCTTTTTTTTTCTTTTTCTTTTTTTCTTTTTTCCCCCCTTTCTCCAGCGCTGGATTCTAAGGCTGTTTGGAACTGAATCCCTCAAAGGTCACCTTGCTAATATGCGGGCTTCTCCAGCGGTCTCCAGCCCAACAGGCACCAGAAAAAGTCTGGGGTGGCCACATTCCTGATAAGATAGATAACGCCAGAGTCCCGCACATTTCAAAGTGATGGGCCTGTCTTGGATCTCTTCACAAAGCCGGGGTCAGGGGCAGAGGTGTTGACCTCTTAAGGCCCCACGTTGGGCGCCAAATGTTAAGGTAAACAAAGGGTCAATTAACCCATTCACAGCCAATTATGCAAATCAGGAATTTGTGAAAATTTCCAATCAGATTTATTAATTCCAAACAGTCTTATCTGCATGCAGAGGTTCAATCACGGGCTTCCCATGATCGAATGCCTCTAAAAATGGCGTAAACAGTTTTTATTAACCCACAAAATATTCATTGAGCATGCGTAGTTTAACATTCATTTATATATGTATTTCCACCTCATTTCACTGTCTATATATCTCTATCTATCTGTTTGCCCTACTGACAGAGACCCTTTGTTCTTTTAGCCTTCTGATTTTCTGGGCATTCAGCCAGTCTTTAGTTTTATCAGAACACTTGTTGCCATTAGCACGCATTTGTTTCCCTCTTCCCTCCTAAGGTGGGGGCTACAAGCCAGATTCAAAAGGACAAGTTTTTCCTTTAGCTCTATTTCTTACTATGGCTGAACTATTGATTATTAGTGGCAGAGATTATTGGCTTCATTTGGTTATCAATGGCTTTATCAATTTCCACCATAACACATGCACCAAAGGTTTTCTTGGGCAATTTCCAACTTGGGAGTTTATCACACGGGAGGCTAAATGCCCAAATCCCATGAAGAAATGGGATTTAAATCCCGGAAAAATCCTGCAAAAGGAATATCATTTTCAGACACATCGAGGACATTGGGCATTAATGCAACATTCACCCGCACAGCCGATTTTGTCCACTTTTTCTGCGGATTAATGTTGGATTAATGCTCAGTGCCCCATATATCATCTGAAAACGATCCTGCTTTTGCAGGATTTGTCCAGTTTCTGCGTTGGATGCCTCCCAATGTTGTCTTAAAAGATCCCACTTTTGCAGGATTTTCCCGATTTAAATCCCGTTTCTGCACAAGCTAAGCTGTGAGATAAACTTGGAATTCTCAACAGAGAATTCAAAATCACCTTGAGAGGTTGGAGAGCTGGGTGAAAACTAATAAAATGAATTTCAACAGGGAGAAATGCAAAGAACTATACTTAGGCAGAAAATATGAAATGCACAAAGACAGGATGGCTTGAACAGTACATGAGAAAAAGATCTTATGGTCTTAGGGCCACAGTCTAAACATGCATTCTGTGATTCTACAGTACTCCTAAACCACCGCTCCTAGCATTACCAACTAAAGCCATCATGCAGTTATTTTGTCTTTTTGCCCTTTAATGGGATTTGTACAAGGGCAGGAAAAGCAGAAATGGAACACAGGGGGGTTTACAAACGAACAGCATTGCAACCCACCCACCCCCAAATTTTAGCATGAGATGCACGCTGTTAGTAAAACTGGTTATTTTTTTAATTCTCAGCAATTTCTAAACTTATACAGTATGACCAATCTGGGCATGTTTGAGAGAATAAAAGCACAACATGCCTTTTAACCTTTTTTATTGTACAAGGGGGCAAGGGAAATGCCTGGAAAGCAAGTTTCTAGGTCTTTTTCAGCAGAAATTTCTCTTCCAAGAAATTCCCACAGACACACACACTCATTATTCCCTATTCAGTTAAAACCATTTAAAACCAAGGTTAATTTTTAAATTTACACTGACGATATGCAATCAATACTCTAGCTTTCACACCAGAGAAATTAAGAGAGTGCTATATGCTATTTTTGAAAAATAAGCTGCATTATAAAAGAAGGGGTGGGGTAATAAGCTTGATTTTGAAAGGCATTCACAGTTGGAAAAGGGACATTGTCTATGGGGGCATTTCCCTGGAATCACACTCTTGCATGTAAACTGCTCCTGAAAACTTCTAAAAGCATTTTGAAATGTTTAAGCTCTGGGTGTTTAAGCTCATCCTTACAAATGAAAAAGAGGTTTGAAAATGATCTTTAATTTACAAAATAAAAATTGCTAGACAACAATACAAATCTTTTTATGGGGTGGAGAGGATTTAGAGAAAAATATATAAGCATTCACCTTTATCATGAGTACATATCCTTAAGGCTTCAGTGAACTTCAAATACTGTTTTAAACATTTGTATGAATTATTAAAGGAGTGTTTTATATACCTTAAAATAAAGTTGAAGTTTGAAAGAATCTTGAATGACAATAGACCTTGTAATGTACAAAAAAGGAGAGGCAACCCATATGCTATTGAACAAACAATCTGTAGGTGTCGCCCATGTAACACAGATTCAATCTAAAACAACCTAGGAATTTGCCACATGAAGGGAATTGGAAGTATAATCCAATGGCAATCTGAATACAATCATGGGTATTTGCATGATTGCGTGAAAGCTGATCACACGCATTTTCGGGCAAAGGGAAGTCCTTCCGAACGCAATCGTGGGGTTTTGTGTGATTGCGTGAGAAACGATCACATGGAATTTCAGGCACTGGGAGGCAATTTCGGGAAGTTCTGAACGCAATGCAGTGTCAATCACGTAAATTCGCTGAACTAGTGAATTTACTCAATTCCGAACTGGCCTCACTAACATTTCTTTCGAAATTGAGAGAAATTCCTCCCATGTGATAAACTCCCTAATGTATTGGCGGAATGCTTTCAATTAATCAATAGGGGCAGAGGAAGGGTGACGGGGTTTTAAGGAGTTGGTAATGCTCTGCTTACAAAGTGGAACGTGTGTGTGTGTGTGTGTGCCTTCAAGTCACCTTTACTTTCTCAGAAACAGCATAAACAGAGGGGTTATTCACACGTCATTTTTTAATAGCGTGATGATGCGAATCATCTCGCTCACAAATTCCGGGTTTGTTATTCATACTATGGAACTGCATCAATCTGCATTGATGCGCATCTCTGTGAGTTTGGTTATTCACACACACAAGTATTCAAATAAAGATGGAGTTCACAGTGCAAATGTAGTTAGAATCCCTTTTTTTGGTATGCATTTTATTCCAGGTCTATTCGCATTGGTTATTCATACTACCAACTACTGATGAATTGGGGGGAAAAAACTTTGGGGAAAACCCAATATCAATTATCCCAAATTAACTGGGGGGTTTTGGCAGCCCCCCCCCAAAAAAAAGAACCTTAATCAGGTGCATTCAGGATGCAAATGAACAATTGAGATTTAACCTGGATTCATCCTGGATTATTTTCACAGTGTGAATAACCCCAGAAACTTTCAATGGGGCACCTTTATCTCTCCTGTAGACTGGAATAGAGGTTGAAAACTTCAATAGGGAGGCCATTCACTGGATTGTCCCGTGGCTTCAGTGGATGCTGAAAACTGCGAAAGTCACTGTATTCTGAGGAATTTTTTAAATTTTTGAATTTTTGCTGACCACTCTGTTATACCATCTACAGTCCATTGGCATGCTTGACCTTCCTTCATTCCTTCTTTCTTTCTTTCCTTCCTTCCTTTCTTCCTTCCTTCTGTCCTTTTTTCTTTTTCTTTCTTTTTCATTATGTTAGGGTGGGGGCAAGGGGCCAACCTGCAGAGGCCAAAACCTCTGCAGGTACATACACCCTCACTATGGTTTTTCAAGGTTTTAAAGAAGCTATGCTCTTTTGCATAGCTAAGACCCTACCCAGACCTCTTTTCATGCCATATGTATATCAGCATGTCACCACTGGTTTGTGCTAAATGTGCTCCTCTTTCAGGCCAAGCCAAAACATTCATGTCTAGTTCATGACACTTCCTCAATGGATAATGTCTGTTGTTGATGTCGTTGTTGTTGTTGTATAATCCACCTTTCTCCCAATATAGGGATTCAATATATTCTCAATCTGTCCTAATCAGCTCAGGAAATAATATGTAGTGACTGATATTTGTTTTGGGCCTAAACAGATAGAGTGTGCTTTATTCTGGGGATGGAGAATTGCAGCCTCTTTTCTCTCCAGAGACAAAGGAGGAAGAAGCTTTCCTATAGTGGTTCATTTCTTGAGAATCCTAAGAAAGCTAGCAGTGGCATTTCACTTTTATAGATATGGGATGTTATGTTGCAGAGAGTGTCTTTGGAGGATGCTGTTATTGTTGTGTGCTTTCAAGAGGTTTCCAACTTATAGCTACCCTAAGGTGAACCTAATGTGTATTTTTCTGAGGCTGAGAGTGTGTGATTCACCCAAAGTCACCCAGTGGGTTTCCATGGCCAAGTGGGGATTTGAATCTTGCTCTCCAGAGTCATAGTGCAGAAATCACAGTTAATTGGATCTTCCACACTACTCCCACAAAAATACTTATAAAAAACCAAACTCAAACAAACATCACTCAGTTTCTTGTACACGATGGGGAAAAAGAGATATTGAGTCATCACAGAGAATGTTGTGAGTTATTGTAGGATAGACTCCTGTTGGATCACATGGGACCAATCCAGATTGGCACTCAAGAGCACCTTTGGGGCTCTTTAGTGCGCCTTTAGGGTTAGGGAGGGCGCAGCGTGTACACCCTCCCTAACCCTAAAGCATATGGGCGCCGCCATTGGTGCGGGAGGGCACCAAGCGCACCCTTCCAGCGGAGCAAAAAGGAGCTCTGAAACAGAGCTCCTTTTTGCTTCCGGGTGTTTGGTGCGGCCTTCAAACGGCCATGCCAAAGGCCAGGGGAGAAAGGGGCCGCAAACGCAGCCCTTTTCTCCCCTCAGCACTGCCGAGGGAAGCAGGGTGCAACGGGCGCCCAGGGCACCTGCTGCACCCCACTTTGAGGCCGGGGGAAGCAGCAGTTTGTCACTCTCTTGAGTTAAAAAAAAAAGCTTAGTCAACATTGTTAAAAGCCATTGGTTTCTATTAATTTTTTTTATTTGAGATAATACACTGAAGATCAAGTTAAACCAGTCATCTGTCTAGACTTTCCCTTCCTCTACTTTTTTCTCTTGCCTAGATGATAAGTTATAATTTGTCCATAATATGGTAACTGGGGACTTAGTGGTTTTGTCTTTGGAAAGTTCTTCTTGATGCTCCCCATTTAACTGAGTCAGAGTTTCTTCCCACTGGATATTCATTATGGAGTTAGGAATCTCTTCCAGAGCCAATTAATCAACTAGATTAGTTGAAAACCTTGGATTAACAGTTTCTTGTATGGTTCCTTTCAGGACTACAGATCACTCTAAAACAATGGGGCGGTACAGCAAGATGGGGCCAAGGCTGCCACACCGGCAGCCCGAGAGACCCCATCTTGCCGCTTCTGGAGGCCATGGGGAAATGGCAAACCGGCTGATAACCAAAAATGTTGGATAACCTGGAAGGTCCAAGAAAAGCCTTGAAATCACTATGAATTGCAAAAATATTGAAATTTTATTGCAATAACAGTAAAAGTAAATGTAAAGAAATCACTGATCAACATTGTGATGTACAGTATAAACAGTTCAGTCCTCTGAAAATGTAAAGAAATCACAGAAAATTTTAAAAAATCACAGCAGCCGATAATCCGGAATGTTGGATAACCAAAGGTTGGATAATCGAGACTCTACTGTATTTTTTGTTAGAGGAGCTTGCCCTCCTCAACTTTTTTCAGGCTTTATAAGTGAAGCACAACTGGAGATCCTGGAAAGACTAGATGTCTAGTGCAAATACATGTAGGGAATGTGGTTTCATGATATTAATAGAACGTATGAAAAGAAGAGCCTTAGGTTAAATAAGGTACAAGGAGCTAGTTGCCAAGGTAATAAATCAGAACTAAAATATCAAAAATGTATAAATTTGAATAGTCTACATTGACAAGAGATATTTAGAAGATAGGGAGCTAAGCTATCCTGTTCCTTCCAATGTTCTTATACGTCCTAGAGTGGATGTTAATCAGTCCTATAAAACAAATGTGAGCATATTATGCCCAGATAAAGATAACTGATTTTTTTAGATAGTTCTGAACTAAGAAAATCGTAAAGGGGGGGACAGAATTTAAGACATATTAATGTCAATCATGAACAAAATTAGGATGGCATCTTTTTAAGTTAGAGATTTATGCTCAACATGTAAGAGGGGGAAAATAATAAAATGTGTTAAACAACTGAGACCTAACATTTTACTTCTGCAGGAAACCCATAGAGGGGAACAGACCCAATTCTACCACCAACATATTTTGGAAATGAGATAGTGGGAGAGGGATTGGAAAAAGCAAAAGGGGTCACTATCCTTTTTGATAAAAACTGTCTGTTTCAAATTGATAAATCAATTAAGGACCCAGAAGATACATATGTGATCCTCACAGGAGAACTGATGGGTAAACCATCCACAGTAGGTACCATCTATGAATTTTCAGGACCTAAGCAGAGCAGTGGAGACAGGGAGTCTGTGAGGTGTTTTATCGACAAGGTCCCCATGAGTCAGGATTAACTCGAATGTACTTCACGTTAGCACTGGAGAGACCCCTCCTCTTTTGATGTCAAAGTTGCAATAAAATACACGTTAAATGGTCTTTCTATGACCCTGCTGCGGATGCTATTACAATTATCCTTCCATCACACGTAGGCTAGCACTAGGAGTCATTTGGGCTCTGTTTTTCTGGACTCTCTGGAGGAGGTGAGAAATGCCAACAGCAGGCTGATGCCACAGAGTAAATAACTCAGGTAGCCCTGCGCACAAGTCCCTCTTGCCTCGGAAATGCACACCCATCACTCACATTCACACCACAGTGTTACCAACCTGGGGAACCAACTTCAAAGTGATCCAAACCCATTTCAAAGAAGACGCCACCATTTGGCCTTTTGCAATACCTTGAATTTTGCCCCAGAGTTGAAATTCACTATAAATATCAGTGCCCTTCCTTTGTTTCCTTGTTTCTAGTAATAGGCAGACATGCTGCCAGTTTTGCTTGGCTAAATCCTCTTTCGTTCGCCAACTCCCATTTGCCTCAGGACAGATTGAGTTCCCCTTGTCATCTTGGGACCTGTAACAAGAGGAGAAGCTATCCATTCAGGTGTAGTATCTCTGTTAGTCTGGCCTACTCTGTTCCAATGTAACACCTCTGAATTTCTTAGTAGCAAGCATGGTTGTGTGTTTTCATGTGATTGTTGATTTCCTCTTTTAAAATAAAACTCATTATAGTGGGCCTTTGTTATCCGCTGGGGTTTGGTTCCAGGACCCTCCGTGGATAACCAAATCTGTGGATGCTCAAGTCCAAACAAAATGGTGTCCCATATATAAAATGGAAAATCAATGGTTGCTATTTGGAATTTATACCTTTTGGGAATATTTTCAAGCCGTGTATGCTCAAATCCGTGGATAAAAAAATCTGTGGATAAGGAGGGCCAACTGTATTTGTTTAGAACCCTGCCTCTAGAATCCTTTGTGTCTTTGGACTTAGTATACACAGGGATTTGGTCCCAAGTCTACGTAACCCAACCAGTAGACATTGCTACCATTGAGCTAATTTTAATTCCCCAAAATCTGGAGGGTCATAAACAACAACAACTCCTTCTGTTAAGCAAATTATGTTCAAACAAAGTGAATACTTATAGAATATGTAACAATCAGAATATCACCCTCATCTAATATGAAGAACTAAGGGAAATATATATGTATAAAATATGAAATATTGATAACATGTCATTATTATCTCATTTGTATTAGCAAATGTTTTGATGTTTTTATCATTATAAAATGATTTTTAAAATAAAATTAAAAACGATAATTCAAGATCCAATTTTTTTTAATTTGGAAAAAATATTTTAAAAAGAATTTACATACAAAGTTTGAATATAAAGAGTATACATTGATTTGAAAAGCATACATTGGTAAATTGAAATGTTGAAAAAGGAGAAAGAAAAATAAAAGAAAAATAAAAAAAGTGAGAGAAAAATAAGATATTTACAGAATGAACATGTCACCTGTGTTCAATAATCTTTATATGCATTTCAAAAATAAGCTTTCAAATAAGATTTTCCTTTTCTTCTTTTAGCTGGTGTGTCTTTGTTTTCTCTTCTGGAAGTAAAGAGAGAAGGTGTTTATGTCTCACCTTACAACCTTGTAACTTTGTTAGGTGAGAAGAGATTGTGCTTAGGGCTTCTTCTCTCTTTACTTCTTATATGATTTATTTTCTTCCTTACATGTCTTTTCTTGCAGGACAATGATAGACTATGAACAAAAGATTTTAATTGTAATTCCCATGTAGTTTCTCTTTTATCTTTCGACACCTCAGATTTATCTCATGCTTTTAGATTTTCATTTTAGTTTGTATTTTATTTTATTTTTTTCAAATTGTACTAAATTTAAGTGTTGTTATTTCTCCCTATTTTAGGGAGGAGTTTATCACATGGGAGCAATTTCTCTCAATTGCGAATGGAGCCAATTCGCAATTATGTGAATTCTCTAGTTTAGCGAATTTCCCGAAAATGACCCCCCATTGCCCGAAATTGCATGAGACTTTAATACGAAATTATGTGAAACCCCATGTTTGCGTTCGGAATGACTTCCCATTGCCCAAAATTGCGTGTGATATACTCATACGCAATAACGTGAAACCCCATGATTGCATTCAGATTGCCATCAGAGTATACCCCCAAATTCCGTCATATGATAAACTCCAGAAAGATGTATTAATACCCTTTCCCATTCTTCTGCGTGCTTATTAGTTTCCATGTCTTGAAGGTCTTTGGATATTCTATCCAGCTCCATTATTTCATATAATTTCAATTCCCATTCTTCTATTTCTGGAATTTTGTTCTTTTTCCAGTATTTTGCCAGGACTATTCTTGCGGCTACTATCATTTGGAATATAATGCGTCTGTGTTTTTTTCAATAAATGTGTCCTTAATTACTAAAATCTTTATTTATTTTGCATTTGTTGTAAAATGGATATGCGTGCCAGCCATATCTATTATTTGACCCTTCTATTTTTAATATTTTTTGTTCTTTACAGTTATCCATTCTTTGATCCATATCAATCCGTGAGTGAAAAAGATCCAAAAATATTGAAGATCATATGCCAAAAAATAATGGTGATATAAGAACTAGATCTGCATAAAATACAAGCCTCCTTATAATACACTAAGACTTATTTTAATGAAAATAACAAAATTTTAAGCCATTAACTAGAATGGTTAAGAAAAAAGACGGAGCATGATTATTACAACCATCAAGTCATCCAAAGGAAACTTTAAAACTAGTCCTAATGAAATCCGCCATGAATCTCAAGAGTTTTATTCTACTTATATTCCTTGTAATCTGTACGTTCAACAGAGCTTAATGAATTTATACAGTCATTACATGTCAAAAAAGTAAATGAGAGACTAATAAGTTGTGGTACTTTTGTTGAAACATGGCTTCTGTTTATTGAATTTGTGAATTCATTGCAGACTGTGGGACCAGCTCAATCCCACCTTAGATTCTGGCCAGACTTTACGACAACAATCTCTTGTGATAAGGAAGGTAAATCTTCTGGAACTAGCCCAGATCCCTAGGGTAAACATTGTTATGATATTGTTTCTATTGTTTTTATTGTTGTAGCATTTTAGATAATTTTATTTACTGAGTGTAATAAATAAATAAATAAACAAATAAATAAAAGGAAAGAAAGACATCACAGCGGTGTGTACACATGCAAAGAATGCAAGAGTAAAGAGTATGAATATGGTAATGACAGATGTAACACACAATGTAAATTGATGGGGAAACAATCTGTGTGAGCTGGAAACACGGTAAAAATTACATAGTACCCATGTGTTACACCAGTGTATTCATACCTGCTTTCGCCACTGCTTATACCCATTTAGAGCTCTACAAGTTGCTAGATGAACTTCAAAGAAAACTGCTTTTACTATGATACCGCTTATATAATATTTGTAAGAAGGAAGGTGAATGGGTTCTATCTTTAGGTGGTTCTCACAAGTGAAATTCCATCAGAACAACACATTCCAGAGTATATGCCAGCTGGTCCTGAAAGCTATGCCTACAAGCTGTCTCATAATTTAGTGTGCATAAAAATGGAAGTGACGTGAGAAGTTCAGTTTTCACATGCTTAAAGATTTGCAGCCTCTGTTTTTCCTCATGCCTCAGAACAAGACAGGTATTACAATTTGTTGGAGTAGTGGTCAAAAATCAGTATGGTTCGAAATAAAAAAAACATTCTTGGAAAAACATTGATCTTGATCATTGAAATATTCCAAGGCAATGACAAATGCAATTTCCCCCATCTTTGTAAATCTTCCTTAATTTAATTTCACATCTTAACATAATTATTCTGAAATAACATACAATTCATGCTTGCCATGATGATACCGAAATATTTCATCTTTTTTCTCAATTTAAAAACCTGATTTGTCCATCAGTTGTATTTGATCTTCCTTTCTCATGTTTTTATTAACATCATTGTCTTTTGTTTGTTAATCCTAAATCCAGCCAACTCACCAAATTCTTTTAATACCTCAAGCAATATGTCTATGCTTTCCAAGGGATTTTCTAACACAATCACTAAGTCACCTGCAAATGCCCTTAATTGTTAAGCCTTTAATTCTCTCCTCGTGCTTTATCACCCTGTTCAAACCTCCAAAGCTAAAATAAACAATAGAGGAGAGAGTGAACATCCCTGTCTTGTACCTCTCTATATTTGACTTGGTTTTGTTAATTCACACACATACATGTCCTGGTAACATGACAGTATATGGGTTCCATGTTTTGTGATCTGGCTTGGTCTGTGACTACAACTGTGATTATGATGTGACAGTGGTCTTTGGTAGATCCCATGTAAAAAATTCAGCAGGATCAACACCTAGGACCTATTTATTTGTGCTTTTGTGACATGGTAGTATTCAGGATCCAGTGGCATACCAAGGATGGGGCAGTAAGGGAAGCCTGCCACAGATGTAAACAATAAGGGGGTACATTTCTCTGTGCAGAGCCTAAGATCATGCTTGCCCATGTGCCCACCACTCTGGGTGTCCAGCTCCATGAGCGTTGAGCCTCGCAGTTCCAGTAAGACTTCTGCACTCACAGAGGATCACCATCATGGTCACCATAGCTACATGGTAAAGCGCATAGCCGGAGCACCCTTTCTAAGTGCCTTACAACAGAACTGCTGCCACTACCACTGGGGAATCTCCCAGTGTTGCCAAGTGCACCTACCTCACCATCTGTTGCTCTGGCACAGCAGCAGTACCTCCTTAGGACTCTTGTGCCTTACACTTCCCCATGCAGAAATTCATTTTGTTAGTTTGGGCCCAACTTCATAATCTATTGAGGTAATTTTGAATTTCGATTCTCTCCTCTGGGGTATTAGCTACTCCTCCTAATTTGGTGTCATCTGCAAATTTGATAAGCATGCCCTGTACTCTTTCATCCAAGTTATTGATAAAGATGTTGAATAGCACTGGACCCAGGATAAAAGCCTGTGGATGAAGAGGAGCCACTCATGAGCACCCTTTGGGTTTAGTTGGTCAACCAATTATAAATCCATCCAACAGTTGCATTGTCTAGCCCACATTTTACTAGCTTGTTTGCAAGAACATCCTGGGTGACCCTGTCAAAGGCTTTAGTGAAAACAAGATACGATATATCAACAGCGTTCCTTTCATCTACCAAGATGGCAATTTTATTTTTTTCAGATTAGTCTGGTATGACTTGTTTTTGTGAAAACCATGTTGTTTGTTGCAACAGTACTGAAGAATAGATGATTAACTAGAAATTGTTTTACATTGGTTTCATTGGTTCATATCTACTTAGAAGTAAGCCCAATGCAATTCAATAGTTCCTACACTCAGTAAAGAGTCAAAGACTATACCCTTATCTAAGAAGAGGATGGGGGGGAAGGATTCCAAATGTAATTTATTCTCTCTTGTATCTGATAATTGAATTGACACTCTAATTCCCTTCAACTACAGAACTTCCTATGCAACAGTTGAAAAGGAAATTACTGAATACTATCCCTGTATTATATTTTTGCAGACAAATTCTGTTTCAACAGGCATTTAATGAGTGACTGTCTCACGTAACAATGCACTCGATCTTGCTAACTGTTGTTCCGTGTGTGTGTTTGTGTGTGTGTTTGTGTGTGTGTTTAATTAGGTATGTTTTAATCAGGTTTTAACTTTTTGAATGTCCAATCTTGTTTTAACTTTTGTATCGTGAATTTTAACAAGGTTTTAAAATTTTATTATAAGCTGCTTTGAGTCCCAAATAGGGGAAAGGGCAGGATAGATATAAATATCATCATCATCATCATCATCATCTTTGAAGATGTCAGCCACAGATGTTGGTGAAACGTCAGGAATAAACTCTTGTAGAACATGGCCACATCGCCCCCCAAAACCACAAAAAACTATGGATGCTGACCACGAAAGCCTCCGACTTCACAAATATAATAACAACCAATAACAATAATAATAGTGATATTATCCCCAAGATGCAGGTGCATGGTGTTGATATTGTGAGAAAATTTCACAAAAATACCTTCTTTGCCTCAGTCTTTACTCAAGAGGAAAATTGTGCTGTACCTCATGAAAACAGAATGAATAGTGCAGTAAGGGGGCGGCCGCCCCAAATAGCTAAAGAGGTAATGAACAAATATTTAGCTATTCTTAATAAAGTCAACTTTCTGGACGAAATGCATCCAAAAAGTACCACTGTCAATAATCTTTGAGAATTTTTGGAGGACAGGAGAGGTGCCAGCAGACTGGAGGAGGCCAAATGTGGACCCTATCTTCAAAAAGGTCACCAAAAAATTACCCAAGCAACTACTGACCATTCAGTTTGACATCAATACCAGGCAAAGTTCCAGAACAGATAATTAAACAGTCAGTCTGTGCACATTTAGAAAAGAATGCTTTGAGCCCCAAAGTAGCAGAATGGATTTCTAAAAAGCAAGTCATGCCAAACTAATAATCTCTCTTTCTTCCTCTTTCTCTCTCTTTGATAGAGTTGCTTGGTAGATCATTGCTGTGCATGTATTATATCTTGATTACAGCAAGACTTTAATAAATCGTCTTTAATAGTCATGTAGGCAAGGTGGTGAACTGTTGGCTAGAAAAGGTTACTGTTGTGTGAATTTGTACTTGGCTGACCAACCAAACCCAGAGAATGTTCACAAATTGTCACTTTTCATCCCTAGGTTTCTGTAAAAACTGTTCACCAGTGGAAAAGACATCCTCTGAGGATGGTGGACTTTTCATCTTCAGAGGTCTTTAAACAGAGGTTAGATTACCATCTTTCAGGAGTGCTTTTGAAGTGTATTCCTGCATGGCAGGGGGCTCAACTACATTGCCCTTGCAGCCCTTTCCAGCTCCAAGACTCTATAAGTATAAGTATTTCTTACTGGGCAACAAGATTGTCTTAGGTCCCAAATACACTGCAGAAATAATCAAGTTTTAGACCACTTTAACTGCCTTGGCTCAGTGCTACGGAATTCCAGGAACGGTTGTTTTGTAAGACCTTTAGCCTTCTCTGTCAGAGAGCTCTAGTGCCACAATTAACTACAATTCCCAGGGTTCCCTAATACTGAGCCAGGGCAGTTAAAGTGCTCTCAAAATGGATGATTTCTGCAGTTTCCTTTGGACCATCTATAGGATGTATGTAGTGATTAAAACATCTTGATGGAAGGCAATGGAACTTTGTATTCCTTCAAGATGCCATATATAGTGACATTTGCAGCTCCAGTGTCCAAATGAGAAAATAATTGTTCCATCATCTTCTACAGCACAGCAACAGGCACAATCTAATATTTGCCCATGACAATTGTACAATTACATTTTACAAGACATGGAAGGAAATTGTAATTTCCAAGCAACACAGGGTCATATGTAGAGAAAAGTACCAGTTTCCTTATCAGAAAAGCACTTCCTTCAGTCAGAAGTGATTTGGAAAGTACTGTACTGTATTGGAAATTCTTGGTTTCTCTAAAAGATCTATGCCTATCCTTAAGCAAGGGTGAGGGAGCTGTCCCTTCAGCACCATCTGGGCTGCCCAGATCACAATTTCAGAGCTGTTTGTTGCTACTCTCTGTTTTGATCATGAGTAGGTAATCAGCAAAAGAGAAAAAGAGAGCATGGCATAATGATTTGAATATTGGGATAGGACTCTGAGAGAAAAGGACTCACATTTCCACTCAGCCATAGAAACCCATTGGGTGACTTTGGGCAAGTCACCCTGCCTCAATCTCACAGGAAAGCCGTGGCAAACCCCTTCTGAAGATCTTGCTGAGAAAACCCTGAGATTTTGCCTTGCCGGGAATGACTTGAAGGCACAGCACAACAAGGGAGCCATACAACTAGATACATCTGCACTCCTCCTGCCTGCATTGCTCAACAGGAATGCGAGACAGAAGCTACCTTGCAACCACAGACAAATGCTAAGAACTTCTGGACTGCTGTGGACAAGACCAGATCTACTCATCACAGGGAACCCAGTTTGTG
This sequence comes from Urosaurus nigricauda, assembly GCA_034509955.1. Taxonomy (NCBI): domain Eukaryota; kingdom Metazoa; phylum Chordata; class Lepidosauria; order Squamata; family Phrynosomatidae; genus Urosaurus; species Urosaurus nigricauda. The sequence goes on from JAOEGL010000003.1 coordinate 156,053,961, forward strand.
AAGACAGGCAACACTGATCACACAAAGACCATTTTGATGCTATCCTTGCGGCAAAAATAATTCTGTTAGAGAAATACCTAAAGTCTTAGAAATACAGCCAGCCCTCCACATTCGTGGCTTTGACATTTGTGGATTTGATTATTCGCGGATTTATTTGTGATTTGCTTCATATCTTCTCCCTAGGAATTTCTAGATCCTCCAACATAACTCTATGGTCAATTTCTGCCAAAAATCACACTGGAGGACCGAGAGATTCTTAGAGAGAACACTCCTCTAGACATTTGTAGGTCCTCCAGCACAATTTTATGGTCAACTTTTGTCAAATGTTAACCACAGAGTTGCCCTGCAGGACCTAGAGATTTCCAGAGGTGTTCTCTCAGATTAAAAAAAAATAGTGTTCTTTTATTTGCAGTTTTTCTTCTTTCATGGAGGTTCTGTGCCTCTAACCCCAGTGAATGTGGAGGACCCACTGTAAATACTTGGGAAGAAGGAAGAGGAGAAGATGCCCACAATTAACATATCATAAAGTCTATGGTGCAATATCCCACCTCATGTAAACTCTATAGAATATGCTGTTCAAAATACAGGCTCTACATATACAATAAATAGGGGGCTGTACAGATGGGTGGCGGAACACCGCCCATTTTTGCCTGGGATTGGGGCCCCAGTAACTGCACGCCGTGGCCTCCGGAGGGAGCAAAAAGAAGCCACTTCTTTTTTGCTCCCTGGAAGGGGGATCATAGGCATGGTGGCACACCACGATGACACCCCTTCCACACTGTGCCATTTGGGCACTGCGCTGGAGAAATGCAATTGCATACTGTCTAGAAGGGTGAGTGGTGGTGTCATGGCATGATGCGGCAGAGTCACAACATCCAGTGCATGGACACTGCACCGTGGCTCTGCCCACAGGCCGGCACAAAGTGCTGGTCTGTATTGGACCACTGTGAGAACAAAAAATAACCACTGTCAGAAGATGAACCTGTGAATTTGATGGCTTTCCACCCAATTACAAGATGGTGCCCCAAGAGCATATCTGCAGCACTATATCAGTATCTTAAAGGAAGATGGGCACTGTTCCCTCTGCTGCCTTATGTGCAGTTACCATAACAACTCCACATATGGCTTCAGTAAAAATAGAAAACATTATTCCCTCCTGTTCTCACTTGGTTTTCTTGGACTGACCTGCTTCAGAAGAACTTACTTATCTGGGAGAGTTACATGCCGCTTCAAAATTACCCATCCAGATTAGTTAGAAGTATATGTGATAAAGCAGCTACCCAATAACAAAGCAATAGATTCTCTTCTTCCTTTTAAAAGCAGCATGGAAATAGGTGCTGCACCTGAGTGAAGACTCTGAAATGGGGGGAAGTGTCTTGACTTTCTTTTCATGTCAATTACACTCATCCCTCCACATTTGCAGATTTGATTATCTTCAGATTTGATAATATGCTAGGAGTTTAGCACACCGGGGTCAATTTTGGCATTAAAGAGAGATTAAAGCACATTTAAAGCAATTGCGCAAAAGATTATCACAAGCAATTGTGTAAATCAAGTGATACTGGAAACACATTGTCACTGAAATCCCAAAAATAAAAAGATGTGTGTTAATGCTTCTTTGTGACCACTTTAATAGCAGATTTTGTGCAACGTCATGTGAAATCTAGGATCTGCCATTTTTCTGGGATAAACTCCTGATCTCCTTCACATGATAAACTCTCTCTAGGTCCTCCAGAGAAATTCTGCTGGAAGGTGACCACAGAATTGCATCAGAGGACCTAAGGATTCCTAGAAAAAAACACTTCTCTGGGCATTTGTAAGTCCTGCAACATGATTCAATGGTCCAATTCTGGCAGTTGTCAACCACAGAGTTCTGCTGGAAGACCTAGGAATTCCTAGAGAGGTGTTCTCTCAGGTTAAAAAAGTACTGTTTGTTTATTTGTGGGAGTTTCTCTCTCACTTTGACGGGGGTCCTGTGCCCCTAACCCCAGCAAATGCGGAGGAAGGAGTGTCAAGAGAATCCAGGCCCAGGCTGGGAAGAGCCACCCCCCCCCCCCACTCTCTGGCTATTTAGAGAGAAGGGCTGGGGCTGGGGCCTTCCTGCCAGGAACTGGGATTAGGCAGCCAGATCCCATTAATCCCATTAGCAGAGGTGTCTCTTCCTTCCAGGCCCAGAGGGAACAGGGCCCAGAGAGGCAGCTGAGTCTCCTGGAGGCACTGCTCTCTTCCTCCAGGAAGGGGCCTCCTCAGATCTCAAGGCTTCCCAGGTACAGTGTGGGTCTTTTAGAGCATTTGGGGGAGACAGATGAACCAAGGGAGGCAGTTGAAGGGCTGAAGGGGGCACAGCCAAGGGAAGAGATAGGCAAGGGGAAGCACCCCTGACACCCCTCCTGCAAGGGCTTTATTCAGACTCTCCTGGCTGGCTCCCCTGCATGCCTTCACATGTTACCTGCTCTCCCAAGGGGCAAGAAGAAGAGACACATAGACATCACGCATCTGCCTGGGCCTAGGCTGGCCACCAAAGGGCACCCTCCTTTTCCTGGATGCACCCTCTATTCCAGACTTTCCCTCCAAGAGGTCCTCCATGTGGAACATTTTTGGCTAAGAAAGCATTTGAAGAATTCAAAGCTATAGCTGTGTTAGTCTGTAGGATCAGTACGTAGAGAGATCTTGCAGCACCCTTGAGATTAACTGAAAGAAAGGAGTTGGCAGCAGGAGCTTTCCTAGACTTTAGTCTGCTTCCTCAGATGCAGTGGGATATAAAAATTATAATTATTATAATAATGTAGAGAGTTCTTGCTGCACCTTTGAGACTAGCTGAAAGAAAGAACTTGGCAGGAGGAGCTTTCCTAGACTTTTCCTAGACGGCAGCAGGAGCTTTCCTAGTCCACTTCCTCAAATGCAGTTGGAAAGAAGAAGAAGAAGAAGAAGAAGAAGAAGAAGAAGAAGAAGATTATGATCTTGGAGCACCTTTGAGACTTGTGGAAAGAAAGAAGTGGGCAGCAGGAGCTTTCCTAGACTTCTGTCTACTTCCTCAGATGCAGTTGGATATCATCATCATAATAATAATGTGGAGAGAGATCTTGTAGCATCTTTAAGACTCACTGAAAGAAAGAAGGTGGCAGCAGGAGCTTTCCTAGACTTTAGTCTACTTCCTCAGATGCATTTGGTGGAGTGGAAGCACAAAGACCAGTTTCCCATGCCTTTGTGCACAAATCTTATTTATGTTTTATTCTATTTTATGGTATTTATACCCAACTCTTCAGCCTTAAAGGCTATCAGAGTGGCTTACAATTATTATTTATAATTAGACGGTTCCTTGCCCTCAGGCTTACAATCTAAAATGACCATCATTAAAACTGGACCTGCAACTTCATTTCTGCACACAAAGGACTTGTACTTTGAATTGACATCCTCACATACCATACTAGGAAACTTCATTCTGCCAACTTCTTTCTCTCAGTGTGTCTCAAAGGTGCCACAAGATCTCTCTCTATATTATTATTATTATTATACCCAACTGCATCTGAAGAAGTAGACTGTTGCCAATTTCTTTCTTTCAGTGAGTCTCAAAGGTGCTACAATAGCTCTCTCTGTGTCATCATCATCGCCATCATCATATCCAACCGCATCTGAGGAAGTGGAATGAAGTGTAGCAAAAGCTCCTGCTGCCGACTTCTTTCTTTCAGTCAGTCTCAAAGGTGCCACAAGCTCTCTCTCTATATTATTATTATTATTATTATTATTATTATTATATCCAACTGCATGGGAGGAAGTGGACTGAATCCCAGGAAAGCTCCTGCTGCCAAATTTCTTTCTTTCAGTCAGTCTCAAAGGTGCCACAAGCTCTCTCTCTACATCATCATCATCATCATCATCATTAGATGATGATGATGATGATGATGATGATGATGATGATGATGATGATGATATCCAACTGCATGTGAGGAAGTGGACTGAATCCCAGGAAAGCTCCTGCTGCCAACTTTCTTTCCTTCAGCCAGTCTCAAGGGGGCTCCAACCAGAGCTCCCTCCTTAGTGGGCCATTTAAGTGTGGTGAGCTCTTCCTCTTCCTCTTCTTCTTCTCCTTTGTGGTCCTGTCCTCCCTTTTGGAGGGGGCGTCCTCCATTCCCCTCCCCTCCTTGGCTGTGGGAGGAGGACACACCTGGTCAGGCCCCTCTGCTGGCTGGCTGGCTGGCTGGCTTGCTTGCCAGTCCCAGAGCAGAGAGGAGAGGAGGGGAGGCTCCCAGTGAACACCTTTGCCAAGACACCTCAGGTAAGCAAAGGAGGGGAGCCAGGGGGATGCTGAAGCCAAGCACCCAAGGCTGGAATGAGAGGGGAGGGGGGCTAGCTCTGGGGGCGGGACTGGAGCTGAGGAGGAGGCCTCTGATTGGCTGCCTGTGGGGAGGGGGGGGGGTCTGGTGCAATCTGTGCCTACCTGCTGGAGCAGCAGAGCAGCAGCAGCATCAGGGAAGGAGGGAGGCAGGGGGTCTGGGCCCTTGGCCAGGGCTACTGCAGGAGGAGGAGGAGGAGGAGGAGGAAGGAGCCCTGCTGCTGCAGCTGCAGTGTCTGCTGGAGGTGAGAAAGGAGGAGGAGGAGGTGAGGAGAAGGACAAAGGCACCACTAAGGCAGGCTCCAGTCCCTGCTGAGGAGGGGTCTGCCTGCCTTGCCTGCCTGCTTGCTTGCTTGCATTGTCTTGCAGAGTGCCAGGGACTCATGCCTGTCCAGAATAGCAAAGGAGGAGGACAGAGGGAGGGAAGGGGGGGGGTCCCTGAGTTTCCTCTGGAGGCTGAAGGGGTTGGATGGTATAGTTTTTTATAGAGAGAGAGAGATAGTAAGACAGAGGGAAGGAGGGAGGGTCAGGGAAGAAAGGGAGGTCTCCAAGGGACACACCTTGGAGGATGAGGAGGGGGGGGGCTGGTTGGTCTGATATTTACATTTTAATTTTTATGTGGTTTTCAAAATATAGACCTATCAGGACAGAGGGGAAGGAGGGAGGTCAGGGGGTCAAGGGAGGGGGGGTCCCTGTGGGTTTCCTCAGGGAGGGCACACCTTGGAGGCTGAAGGGGTGGGTTGGGCATTATAGTTTAATTTTTTATATGATTTTTATAGAGAAGACATATACCAGGACAAAGGGAAGGAAGCAGGGAGGTCAAGGAGGCAAGAGGGAGATCCTCAGGGGCACACCTTGGAGGTTGGAGATTGTATTTTTGATTTGCTATTTCTGATACTATATCGTTGCTTTGATATTATATTTTAATTTTTACATGATTTTTTTCTATAGAGACCATGTAATGGTTTGAAATTTATAACCATTTTATAATAATGATGATAATAATAATAATACGAATTTTAAATGTTTTCTCTCTGAGCCGCCTCACGGGGGGATGGGGGGGGGAAGAAAGGTGGCATACAAATGAAATGAATTAATGGGGGGGGGGGGGTCGGTGGTTGGGAAGAAGGAGAGGCCAGGAGGAGAAGGAAGATGCCCACTGCCCTCCCTTTGTGCCTGAGTGGAAGAAGAGCCCTTGGCGGCTTAAAGCCTGGCTTTTCTCAGTGGGGAGGAAGAGAGAGGCAGGGCCTTGGTGGTGGGGGTCTCCCTTGGAGGGTGGGAGGAATGCTGCCTCTGTCTGGAGGGAGGAGGAGGTGGCTAGCTTCCCGGTGGCTGGGAAGGTGTGCTGGAAGGAAAGAAGGAAGGATGGAGGAGTTTATCACATGGGAGGAATTTCTCTCAATTGCAAATGGAGCCAATTCACAATTACGTGAATCCACTAGTTTAGCGAATTTACGTGAAATCTGATTGCATTCGGAATGCGTTCAGAATGGCTTCCCATTTCCCAAAAATGAACCCCCATGGCCCAAAATTGCGTGAGATACTCTAATACGCAATTACCTTGAAACCCCATGATTGCATTTGGAATGACTTCCCATTGCCCGAAATTGCATGAGAGACACTCATACGCAATAACGTGAAACCCCATGATTGCGTTCGGATTGCCATCGGAGTATACCCCCAAATTCCGTCATATGATAAACTCCGGAGAGGTTGCCAAGGAGCAGCCTCTGGAGGACCCACCCTTGAAGGAGCCATGAAGAGGGGCACCAGGAACGCCTCCCATGGGGGGCCTTCAGGGTGAGGTTTCAGGGAAAAGAGGTGTCCCTAGTGGCTGTGGCTGGAAGGGAAGGGTGCCCCCCCCGCCCAAGAAGCCAGGCCTAGTGGTTTCTCCTCTAAGGGGGAGGCCATCTTGAACTGGCTCAGTCTATAGCACCTTTGAGACACACAAGAAAGAAGTTGGCAGCAGGAGCTTTTCTGGACTCAAGTCTACTTCCTCCACCACATCCCCTTGTGGTCTCTTGCAACTCTACCAGCTTTATCACACTAGCAAGATCTTGTGGGCAAATGGGATTTAAACGAGAGTTAAACTAAAGAAAACCAGGAAATGCCCAAAGTTTATCACGCATGATGTCACTGTTAACGTGCAATAACGCAAAGTTAACCCACAGTTAAAGTGGGGGAAACCAGCAGCTTTATACTTCCGGAACAAACTGAACTGAAAAAGCCGCTGGTTTCCTCCACTTAGATTAGCTTCGTATTATTGCACTTTGGCACCAATTCAGTGTCATAAACTAAACGAATGTGTAAGCCTTCTTTAAATTTGAATCTAGTTTAACTTCTGTTTGCCCGCAGAATCTCACTAGTATGATAAACTCCTACAATTTTACGATTCTATGCTTATGGTGGAGTGGAAACCAAGGACCCAGTCCCCAATGTCTTTGTTCACTAACGACCATAGTTAAAACTGGACCTGCAACTTCATTTCCGTACACAAAGGATTTTGGATTTGAATTGACATTCTGACACACCAATGGCATATATAGGTCTGTCCCTGGTTTCCATTCCACCAAAAGCATCTGAGGAAATAGACTGTAGTCTATGAAAGCTCCTGTTGCCACCTTCTTTCTTTCAATGAGTTTGAAAGATGCTACAAGATCTCTCTATATTATTATTATTATTTATTATTATTATATCCAACTGCATCTGAGGAAGTAGACTTTAGTCTAGGAAAACTCCTGCCACCAACCTCTTTCTTTCAGTGAACCTCAAATGTTCCTACAAGATCTCTCTACGGGCTGATTTTACATACTAACATGGCTATATCTTTCAATTATTGAACTGGCTCAGTTACTGAACCACCAGGTGTCTTCCTTTCTGATCATTTCCATCACTTGGCAGTTTATCACACTGGGGCTAATTTCAGCATTAAAGAGAGATTAAAATGCATTTAAAGCGTCACCAAATTAAAGCAAAAATTGTGATTAATTGTGCAAATGACTATCATATGCAATTGCGCAAATAAAATGATATTGAAAATGCATTGTCACTGAAATTTTGAAAGTAATGCATCTTCCTGACCACTTTAACAGCAGGTTTTGTGCGACGTCATGTGATATTGTTTCCCATAATTACTTGTTTTTTCCGGGATATTCACAGGCTAAACTCCCGAACTCCTTAGTGTGATAAACTCCTTGAAAACATTGCTTGCCTTTTGTGTTTCTGTGGAAGTGGACTGGAGGCTGTAAAAAATTTATGCTAGAATAAACTAGTTATTCTTGAAGGTGATACTGGATTACTTTATACCAGATAATGCTAAAAAAGACTAATGCAGCTATTTATTTTTTAACATGACCCCCTTTTTGGTGAACATTTTGGGTGTTTGAGGAAGTGGGCTCTAAAGTGGCCCATTATATACACAATCTGTGACTTAGTGTTTAAGGTGCCATGAGGTTTCTATAGGCTATGTGAATGGGCTGGTAGACCAAAATCTTGTACCCCCTTACCTAAAGTATGCACTCAGCATGTGTTGGTGGTGTCTTTGAATTTGAGTATTCATCAGCTCATCTCATGCAACCTTTTTTTTTAATGTAAAATTTTCATCAGTGGAAAACAGGACTTGTAAAAAGATGTAGAAGCTGAACAAATATTTGACAAACCACAGGTAACATCTCAGTCTGGAGTACAAAATGAAATTGCCAGAGCATTTAACAACAAAGGGATGGGGGGGACTCTACAAAGAGGAAAGACTACAAGGTTTGGACTGGAGCTCTTCAGCAAAGATAAAAAGGCAAGTAAGAGGAGTCATAATAGAAGAATACATTTCTGTACAATAGAGAGAAAGAACAAGGAGACATTTTCCTTATCAGGAGAAAATGATCAAACACCAGACAGAGACCATTTTAGGACCTAATCTGTGGAGGTGAGAGTGACAAAGAAGCTGTTTGTTGCCATTGCTTCAGTGCAGAGTTGTATAGGCACATTAATAATTCAAAGTGTTTTAAAGAGTGATTACATTCTAGGCTCAAGGTAGTTTGGGCACAGAAACAACTTTTGGAAATGAAACAAACTGAACAGGTTGAGTCTGTCCGTCTTCTGATCATGGCCTTATTCTGGACTGTTTGGCTGATAAGTGACCTGTAGCTGCCAGATCAAATAGTGTGGTTCTGTCCTGTTTGACAGTAAGCAGTGCCGGGGACCTGTTGCTTGGATCCATGGCTGTTTGCATATGGGGCTCCTTACTGTTCATTCTGTGTTTTTTGACATAACATGAAGCATCTGGGGAAGCTCATCTGGAGTGTTATTGTTATCCAAAGGAGATACCCAGCTCCATCTCTCTTTTTTCACTTATGCAAAGAGGTTGTAGAAGTCCTCTTTTCTGGAAGCCAGACAAGTTTCAGACAAGACAAAGTCTCCATTGATTGGTAGGCAACCTATTAGTCAGGCTGGCCTGGATCCATTATTGCCCCAATGCAGCTCTTGGATCCAGTATTGCCCTGAGAGGCCTGTATTGCTGCTACAGCTAGGGCATCCTTCACTGAGCATTGACCAGTATTTCAGGTGCACCCTTCTGGAGAAGGTGAATCTTCTGGCCTTGTGATCTATGTATGCTATTTAAATTATTTTAATGCACCCTGTGTGGAGCTGCCTTTTGAAATGTTTTAGAATTATAATTAGGGAAGACCTCTTTAGTGTGTACTTCAGCAGCCATATATGGTTCTTGGATCAACTGCCCAAACTTCAAGTGTGTGTCTGAGCCAATTCAGAGTGCTGGATTTCACCTATAAAGCCCTAAACAGTTTAGAACAGGCTGTCTGAAAGATTGCCTCCTTCATATAAATCTACGTATAAAAATGGCCATTGGTATCCACTGGGGTTTGGTTCCAGGACCACCACCACCACCCTGTAGATACCAAAATCTGTGGATGGTCAAGTTCCATTATATACAATGGTGTAGTAAAATGGCATCCCTGATATAAAATGGTGAACAATTCAAAATTTTGTTTCTTGCTTTTAAAAAAAATATATCCTCAAGGTGTGATCAATTGAATCCTTGGAGACAGAACCTGTTGATGTGGAGGGCCAACTGTACCGTGTAGTTTTCAGCAGGGGGCCTGGTTTGTGTCCCATCCCCCAAAGTGGTAAGGTTGGTAGATATATAAGTAAGGATGTTTATACTACAGCACTCCCACTGTGGAATTCCCTCCAAAGGGAGATTAGATAGCCTCTATTCCTGCTGAGTTTTAGACAGACAGTGAAGACTATTCTTTTTTACCCAGCCTTTGGCTTTCAGAATTGTTCTTGGTCTGTTTTTAAAGAACGTTTTAACTTCTGTTTTTTAAATTGTTGTGATTTTTATTGTGTTTTATGTAATAGTGCAGTGGTATATAAACTCTTTGAAGAAATATTTATTATTTCTTTGATTTTTATTTGTTAGATTTCTACCCCAGCTTTCTGACCACCCGCCCGACCCCCATGGGATATAAGTGAAAAACATTCAGTTTGCTAATCAGGATATTTATTTATTTATTTATTTATTTATTTTCTATGGTATTTTTACCCCACATTTGACATTTGACATTAGTACTTTTATTAGAGAAAGAAAATTAGCTCCACAAGAATCCGGAGAGACAGAAAGGCCACTCCTCATTTGGAAAAAGAAGATGAGTCCATTCCTGGTGCATGTTTCAGTACTTCAAAAATCATGGCAGAGTCTGTAAAAAACAAATTAAAATTTTGTTACACCTGTTAACATTTAACAAAAGCTGAATTTTTTAAAAAAAAATTATAGAAGATAGGCCCGTCTTCAAGGAACTTGATTTCCCCTACCCTTCTCTGGGTTTATGTTATGATTTAGTGGACTGTAATCTCTGTAGTAGATGCTGAAGGCAGGATTAAAGACAGAGCTAGTGAGACTAGCCTTCTCTGTCTACTAAACATTTACTAGACATGGTTCTGATGATATCATGTCCAGCTGCTTCAGCAAGATAGAGTGACAGATCAACAAGTTTTTCTTTGCCTCTTCAACTTAAATTTAACAAGCATCAGTTGGCAGACAAACTGTCAGGCCTATTGTAAGCCTTCACTCACCTGGCATTTTCTGTAAGGGTTAACATGTCTCAGACCTTGTTTACTGTCTCAGAGCACTGGATTCTTCAGGAACTTGTTCCTTCTTGATCCAGATGGATGTCACATCTACTCAGAGCTGATCCTTGCTGAGCTAAGAGAACTGGGCTGATCTACAATGAGGATCAGCTGAACGTGCCCTCCTAGGAAGAGAAGGGAGGGTGTGAGGAAGAAGAGATTGGAAGAGTTGTAAAAATATAATTCTGATTGCATGTGAAACCAAAAAGAATAGGCAGCATGGCAAGAAATCTGTGCCCAAGAGAAACCTAGGAGGAGCATTATATTGTACATTACTTCCTGTTTCTTCTTCCCTTCATTTTCAGAAATAATGAAACTTTTCTGTTATTGTTCATTCGTGCCTAGTTCTAGGGGATGTGATCAAGATTGCTTGACGTAGCTAGATGCTTCTTAACTTAATACAATTTTAGAAATCCCAACTGGGACTAGGAAAATGGATTCCTTCCTCTCCTCCTAGTGTGTTTTGTCCTTGTATGTGCATTGAGGGTAAATTAAGTCTATGGAGGTGTCTTACCAATAAAATACAGAACAAGGGTGATATGTTGGGATTAATTGCTTCAGAATGAAAGGATATGACTGTGGGTATGACTACACAAGAGAAAACTCCCATACTGACCTCAGACCTGGTGCAATCCGTCCCGACAATGTAGGGCAAGTTCCACACAAAGCCACTTCTTTTAGCCTTTAATCTGATGTAAGAAAAGTCACAGGTTACTCTAGAGCTTCCAGGAGACTACAGTGTGACATCGGTGTTTTTGAAGTGTAGACAGCTAGATCATTTTAGATTCAGGGTTATCCAGTTGTCCAAAGAGCCACCAGGCTAGATTGGTGCTGGCAGGTGTCACTGTTTCCTGTCCTCCTTATTGATCATTGCTGAAAAGCCGTTGCCACCTTCGCCTTGCCAGTGAAGCAATTCCCTGGCAGAGCCTCGCTAGTGACATTGCTTCTGGAGAGGTCAGAACGGGGTGCCCAGCCATATGATCAACAAGGAGGGTAACTTCTGGTGAACTCAGAATGGAGTACCCACCTTGTTGATCACATGGCTGGACACCCCATTCCAACCTCACCAGAAGCAATGTCCCCACTAAGGCTGTGCCAGGGAACTGCTTGGCCAAGGAGTTAGTGGCACTCCCAAGGAGTAGAGGGCATCAGGGCAGATGTGCTTTTGGCCCATCCCACCATCTAGACAGCAAGATGGCTTTGCGTTGCTTTTCTACAGATGTGTGTGATGCTCACATAGTGAATGCAGAGCAGCAGAATTCCCCTTACTGCGCCCGGATTATTTTGGCTGGCGTAGATGCACTCTTTGCCTTAGTAATGATGCAAAACTGAATAAAACAAGCTTTACCCTTGTGCCACTCTTTTTTAATCACCCTGTATTCCAATGCCACCAGATATTGGCCACAATGAAGTATTCAAACTTTAGAAGGATTTCTATAACTAACTAAATTTATATACATTTATGTTATATTATATGTAAACAGTATACATTTAAAATTATATAACTCCTTTGTTCTGCTTGCTAGAAGAATACCCTGCCAATATTCTACCCAGTGATTTGTCTTGTGTTGCATGGGGAAATCCAGTCAGTGCCTTAAATTTATTTCAATATGTTTGATAAGAAGGCATTTTTAAATATATTGAGTGTCCATTTTCTTATTCAAAGGGTTTGTGAATGGTAGCTTCTTTGCTACATATAATCCTGGTATTTGGATTGAGGTGAAAAATGTTTGTTTTTGTGTGTTTTTTAAAATACAGAGTTACAAATCCATTTACAGACATTGGCCCCAATCCAGCCTCCCTTTTGTTCAGTGTAAATACTTGCACGTATGCATATATTATACTAAGCAGCACTATGCAGCCCCCAGGCTGAACAGCAATATAGTGCACATACGAGTGGCTGGGTGCCACTGTGAAATGCAACAATATACTTGGCACAAATGCAATGCAAAGGATAGGTTAGGTAAAGGTATTCCCCATTGACAAAGTTGTCAAGTCGTGTTTAACCATAAGGGGCAGTGCTCATCTCTGTTACTAAGCCAAAGGGCCAACGTTGTGAGAGACTGTGATCATGTGGCCAGCATGATTGCACAGAATGCTGTTTGCCTTCCCACTGAAGTGGTACCTATTTATCTACTTGCATTTGCATGCTTTTGAACTGCTAGATTGGCAGAACTGGGACTAGTGATGGGAGCTCACCCCTTCATGCAACACCCGGGCCTCAAACTGCCAACCTGCCACTCTTGCAATCGACAGAGTCAGCATCTTAACCACTTGAGCCACCACATCGCTTAGTACTATAGGATACACAACCACAGTACATAACCACAGTGCAAAATATTGGTTGAACAACTACAATTAATAATGTACAACTAACAACAAGAAAGCACAGATAAATGTGTTTCTGTGCAATTCCACTTGCACTGCTATCAGTGAATATGCCTGTCGCACAATGGTGACTTTTTGGCCCTACTTATGTAGCATGGCTTATGCAAGCATATGCCCCTAACTGAATTTCAACCATTATATCCTAGCATTAGTCACTTCTAATCGAAATCTCCATTCTAGGTTCATTGATTAAATTGCATTTGTTCATTTGTCTTCACTGGGTACAGTATCCATAAGTTAGGAATGGGTGTCTATTTGGACACAGAGCTGTTACTTTAAAATGCCTTGATTTGCATACTTATTTAACAGAACAAAACTTTTTTTTAAAATTTATGCCATGTTAATGTTATACCTAAATACCCTAAAGACATCTGGTCCTGTCTGATCATGGAAGTTAAACAGGGTCAGCTTTGGTTAGTACTTGGAAGAGAGAGCACCAATGAATAAAAAAAGACTAACTAGGAAAGTCTGATACTCGTGAATACTTATTTAACAATAATACAAAAACTTACTAAACCATAAATTGCATGTGCTTACTTCAATAATACAATTTTAAACATCCAGTGGAATAATGAAACTATATAAACCGTCTATAAAATGATCATACAGTAAAAATATTGAAACATAACCATAATGTAAGGTATCCCATGTCTAAGGCTTAACAAATCATCAAGGGAACAATCAGAAATGAATGTCCATAATTCAAATATCAGTCCATTTAGCAATAGCAGCGTCATTTATATACTGCTTCATGCCACCTAAGCAGTCTGTAAGTGGTTTACAACTGTAAGCAACAGTAATTGCCCCCAACAAGCTGGGTACTCATTTTAGCGACCTCGGAAGGATACAGGCCTGAATCAAGCCTGAGCCCTTGGCTTCCGGTAGTATTGAACTCGCAAGTTTATGGTTTGTAGTGAGTGGCAGAAGTACAGTTCATGCAGCTTACATTAGCGTTATTGTTCACTATTTTTACTGTATCATCATTTTCTAGATGGTTTATATAGTTTCATTATTCTACTGGATATTTAATTTTATTATTCTAGTAGACACATGTAATTTATGGTTTAATAAGTTTTTACATTACATTGTTAAATAAGTATTCTCAAGTGCCAGACTTTCCTATCAGTCATACAACGGCCCCGAAAAGAAGTGTGTGGCCACACCAGCAGCAACCATGTCAGGGCTCCAGCAAACACCCCCCCCCCCCCCCGATACTAATCCAGACCACCACCACAATCCTCAATCTGCCTGCCTGCAAGGAGTGGCTTTTCACAACTACTTTTTGTGCCGGCTCTTTTGGATGGTGGTGGGCTTGGGGAAGCTTCTGGCCGCATTCAGGGTGTGCATCATGTAAACACCACACATTCCAACAAGGCCTGAAGCCAGCGCTTTGGACATGTCTTTTTCAGGCCATAGTTAGTCTTTTTTTTCTTATTTATATGTGTAAGGGCACATGCCCTACATTTCCCTTTTAGACCACCAATGAGTACCAGGTGCTATAGCCTATATTTCAGAGGAAGGAACTGTCAAAACTACCTCTGAGTATTCCTAGCTTAAGAAAACACTGTGAAATTCATGGGGTCATCATGAGTTGACAGGTGACTTGAAGACACACACACATACACACACACACACACATGTTTTATGTGTTATATAAATTTTTTCCAAGTAATCAAAGGGATATGCACAGAAATGAGAAGGCAGGGGAAGCAAAGCACACTTAACAATGCAATATTATGAATTATGTAGTCAGAAGAAAATCCCACTTTGTTTATTGGAGCATACTCCCTAATAAGCACATTTAGCAAATGTTAGGTGCAACTGAAAGCAAAGTTGCTTGAAAATTATTCTGTAAATATTTTAAGACACAACAATTCAGTACCTTGCATTCCCATCACATTGTTTATATTTTGTGAACAAAATGTAGGTGCTGAAAATGTCATTATACTAACTTTAGCACACTTTAATATTCTTTACATTAAATATACAGATACTACTTATGTAAAAATGCTTTTCCTATGTCCTGTTCTCATGTTTGTTTAATGCAGGCAGTAAGAGGAGGATTGTGGAAGCTCTGCTTTCCCATCCGCTATATATTAAATGGGAGGTAGGAATTGATTGTATGAACGTACAACTGAATGGATACTTGGGAACTCCAGTACATTCCCTGTGCATGTGCAGCCTGTTCTCACCCTCTGCTGAATGCACAGGTGGTGAGGGAGCTGCAAAGAGCATCCTGATGCCTATCTTCCACATGTATGGAACACACTGTAAGACTGGATCATGAGAAGAAAATTGTAGTTATGCCATGTTGGATGTTAATTACAACATTAAAAGAACCCAGTTTACTAATACTGCATTTATCTGTTAATTGTTAACTGCCCTTGAGTCAACCCCAGCTCAAGGAGACCCCGTGGATGAGACACTTCCAAGACCCCCTGTCCTCTACTGCTCTACTTAGGTCCTGTAGATTGAGTCTCATGACCTTCCTGCTTGGTATGTAGAGAGATCTTGTAGCACCTTTGAGACTAATTAAAGAAAGAAGTTGGTAGCATGGGTTTTTATAGACGTGTCTACTTCCTCAGATGCATACTTCCTCAGAAGCTGGCAAGTTAAGCCACCTTTACACGAAGCTCGCTCCCAAAATGCCCAGAAACCACCCAGAAGTTGCCCAGCCAATCACATGGGGGCAGCTTCAGGATGCTCTGGGGCATAACATTTACAAGCAGAATACTGCCTGAATGCCTGGTAGCTGCCCTGTGTTTGCGGCTGGGCTGCCTAAGGCAGCTTTTTACTGGCCCAAATAGGAGTGGATCTTTTCTGCTCCTATTTGGGCTGGCTCTAGGGTGGATTGGGGCCATGGCATGTGGCTGCTGCAGCTCCGGAGCAACCAGATCTGGGACAGCCCCAAACTGCCTTTTTCAAGCAGTTTGTTCCTCCCCTTAGTTTCAAAGATGCTACAGGATGCATGCAGCCTTCCTCTTTTTCTACTACCCTTTATCTTTCCTACCATTATTGTCTTTTGTAATGAGTTGTGCCTTCCCATGATGTCATCAAAATAGAATAGTTTCAGTTTGATCATTTTGGCTTCCAAGGAGATTTCAGGGTTGATCTGTTCAAGGACCCATTTGTGTCTTCTTCGCTGTCCATGGTATCTTACCACTCCTCTGCACCACTTCTCAAATGAGTTGATTGTCTTCTTCTTCACCTTTTTCACTGTCCACTTCTCACATCTGTACATGGTGATGGGAAATACAATGGCTTGTACGAGTCTAACATTAGTTCTCAGTTATATATCTTTGTTCTTTTGGATCTTGCCTAATTCTTTCACTGCTGTCCTTCCCATTTCTAGTATTGTTCTTATTTCTTGTCTGCAGTCACCATTCTGATTAATGTTTGATCCTAGGTATGGGATCTTTAACTATTTCAATTTCTTTATTGTCTAGGGGGCCATTCCCACTTGCATTTATATCACTTTGTGAGTTGCATTGACACAAGGTCTCTGAATCAATTCAAGCCGATGCATCGTTCCCACTATGGAAGTGTATTATTTCATTATTCCATGAATTCATGGCTTTTTTGACACTATTATTCCCACTTGATTTGGGCTTCTGTCAATCAAATTGTGTCATCGGTGGGGAGGAGAAAGTCTCCGGTGCCTCCAAGGGGGCAATGCTGCTCCTGTCCTTCTCCTTGGTGGGCAGCAGGAGCAGGTCCAGCGGTGACAGGGGTCCTCTTCTTCTTCCTCTGCTATTGCCGCTGCAGCCGCCACCATCTGCTCTCAACAAGATGAAGAGTGAGGCATATCCAGAGGAGGGGGAGCCTTGTCCTCCTTGGCGGTTGGACTCAAATTAAAAAGTTTTGGGCTCTATCTTCTCTACACACCTTTCGTTATTTTCCTCCACTCTCACGACCATCAATTAAACAGAAAGACTGGGGAAATGACTCCAGGTCAGGGTGACCAGAGGTCATCCTCCTTTCCCAGGGCATGTCCTCCACTTGCACCTTCTGTCCAGGAGGAATTACAAAGGGCCCTCCATTTCCTACTAAAAAGCATGAATTGACATTTATATATGAATGCTTTTAATGCTGGAGCTCTTGCACTCACATTTAAGTCTGGCATTGCATGAAGTTACTGGGAGCCCAATGGCAAGGGATTTGGGCCACTGAGGAGCCACCAAGGGAAGGATGGAGGCGGGGAGAAAGAGAGAGGAGAGACAACAGAAAGAGAGAGAGAAGAGTGGGTTTCTTTTCCCAGCCAAACCTTCAACTCAAATGGAATTCCTGCCAGCAAAAATGAGGGAACATTACACACAAGCGCAGACACAAAGCTAAAAGCACACATATAAATTCATGCTTCCTAGTCCTATTCAGAATGGAGGACATTTTGATATTCCTCCTGGACAGAAGCTTGAAATGTAGAAAGGGTCCTGGGAAAGGAGGATGACCCTAAGGCATCCCTATCATGGAGTTTTCTTGGCCAGTTTCTTCAGAGGAGGGTGTGCCATTGCTGTCCTCTGAAGCTGAGAGAGTGGGACTTGCCCAAGGTCACCCAGTGGGCTTCCATGGTTCAGTGGAGATTCAAACCCTGGTCTCCATAGTCCTAGTCCAATGCTCAAGGCACTACACCAGCCTGGCTGTCTACTCAGATGTAAAACCCCTATTTCAATGGCACATATTGCATAGGAACCCAGAGCTCACAGAGGGTGTTTCCCTAGGTAAGTGGGAATTTGACCCCTGGGTTCTTTGCTGGCTCTCTACTCAGATGTAAATCCTCTTATTGCAATGGCACTTACTCATCAGTAAGTGGCTATTAGGACTACAGCATTGGATTTTATAGAAAACCAGAGCTCACAGAGGGGATATCCCTAGCTAAGCAGGAATTTGAACCCTGGGTCCTTTGCTGGCCAGGCCTCCTCAGGAGTTTGGTGGGCCTGGGTTGAGGGAGGTGGTGACCTCCAAGTGGCTCTGGAGCCCAAGGCCAGGGAGGACGGATGTTCTCACCACAAAGGAGGACATGGCACTGCCAAGTGGAAGACCTGCCAGCAAAAATGGGAGATATCACACACCAAAAACTAAAAACACAGCATATAAATTCATGCTTCCTAGTCATGCTCAGAATGGAAAATGTTTTGGAATTCCTCCTTGACAGAAGATTGGAATGTAAGACTGGTCCTGGGAAAGGGGGGGGGGAATGGCAGATTTCCCAAAAACCAGGGGCAAGATGGGTTACACCCTTTGTCAACTCTCTGCCATTCGTTCCTCCCCTCCAGTGTGATGCGATTCAGGTCCGTCATTCCCACTTGTTGAACACACCTGCTAGTCGGTTCTTTTCAAAAGAACCACTTTTTGATCCATCTTCAGAAAAGCGATTTTTCTGCATTTGCCTCGCTTTGCAGTGTTTCAAACCAAACACAGTCGGTTCTGAAACCATTTCAAGTGTGAATGAGGCACGTATAATCTGATCAGTAAATCACTTTAAATTGTAGTGGGAATGGGCCCTAGGTTCAATTTATGTATTTCTTCTGTGGTTATTATTTTTGTTTTCTTTATATTCAGCATTAAGCATGACTTTGCCCTTTCTTCTTTGACCTTCCTTAGTAATTGTTCCATGTCTGTGATGTTTTCTACTAGTAGTAATGTGTCATTCACATATCCTAGATTGTTGATGTTGCTTCCTTCTGTCTTTACTCCTCCTCCTTCTGAGTCTAAGCCTGCTCTTCATATGCTATATCCTGTGTACAAATTGAATGTATAGAGTGATAGAATGCATCCTTGCCTGACCCCTTTGCCAATTGGGAACCATTCTGTTTCTTTATATTCGGTCCTAACAGTAGCCTCTTATCTTAAGTACTGATTTCTCATTAGGACTACCAGATGTGGTGGCACTCCCATGACCTTAAGAACCATCCTTAGCTTTTATGCTATACAGTCTAATGCTTTGCTGTAGTTTATAAAGCACGTGGTGAGTTTTTCCCAGGAATTCCTTGGTGCACTCCATTAGCCATCATATGTTTGCTATGTGGTCCCTGGTGCTTCTTCCTTTTCTTAACCCCGCTTTTACCTCTGAGATTTTTCCTTCCATATATGATTGGAGTCTATGCTGCAGAACTTTGAGCAAATTTTTGCTTGTACGAGAGATTAATGCTATGGTTCTATAGTTGTTGCAGTCTTTTGTGTCTCTTCTTTTGTTGATTGGGATGTATATGGATTGTTTCCAGTCTGTTGGTCACCATATTTGTTGACATACATTAGTTAGTACTAATGTATGTAGTACAGTTAGTTCATTTGAAATATCATCTGTTCTTGGTGATTTAGTTTTCTTATTGTATCTTCCACCTCACTTTATAAGTTTTCTATGTATTTATTAATACTGTTAATTATCCATGAATAATTCTTCTCTGGATTGTGTTCTTAAGATTATTTTAAAAGCAACAAAATGTGAGTACACAAATGTGTATTCCATCCCCATGCTAAGTATGATTAGAAATTCAATCTTTGTCATTTTTAAAAGAAATTATTTGTTATCAAAACTTCTCAGATGACTGCATGATCAGCACATGGCCTTCTATAATGTGATGTGCTTCTTCAAATTTCACAACACAATATTTGGAGTGTAAACATATCAGAATTATAATTTAACAATATATTGTGATAATATTTGAATAATAAATACATTGCATATAGACAAAAATTGCAGATAGGCAGTGACATGGACCAGAAATTCATACCTAATCACTTCATACGTAATGCTAATCATTTTCATGGCCTTTGGATTTTTTGAGTGACAAGCTTTGAGAGAGATTGTAAAGCTTTGTGTTTACAGAATATTTGTAAATGCAATCTTTGCCACAGGGGACAGAAATGCAGGATCCATGAAATCAAAAGTGTCTTCATTATGCACTTTAAACCAGATCTGAAAAAAATATTTCAGATTCCAGCATTAGTTTTGCAGGATACTGCGCAATCAAGTTGGAATTGCACAGCTACACAACATACGCTTGTCACAATTGATGTGCTTTGTGGAGTTCAGTGATGTTTAAGTGTGATTACATCCCAGGTCAAGAAATCTTTGACTTTAGAGATTAGAGAAGGGAGAGTGTAGTGCTTATTACTCTTAAAGTTACATTTTAAAAGCCAAATTTGAGGTCATGTGATGCTAGATAACTGTCACACCATATGACATGGGCCATTATTGATAAGATAATGGAAAAGACAGTGTTGTCTTAACTCAGATGGTCATGGGTAATATGGATCATTTAGATTCATTCAGACTATAATCTGAACTGATTCAGGAAAAGAAATGGGTTAGTTTCCTTGGCAGATAACTTGCTGGCGAAGGAATGGGGCAAATCCAATCCCTGGACCTCTCTTTGGCCTTTCCTGTGGTATATTTCTGGGTTGCCTAGTTGGGGCAGGAAGTGATAGTGGTTCAAGTTATTCTGGGAGGAGAGGGCACAAATGTTGGTGCTAAATCGCTCCTATTCCTCTCCCACAGTCATTGGCTCATGCATTTTCAGGTCTCCATCATGTTCCCTATACTCTTCAATATATCCATGATGCTGCTGGTAGAAGTCCTCAGGAGGTTTGGACTGAAGTGGTGTCAGCATTCTGACAACATACAGTTCTGCCTTACATCTCCATCAGTGAATTGGCCGGGGGGTGGGGTGGAAATAGAAACTTTAAATACATTTGTAGAACCTCTACTAATTTTGATGAAAACCAACAAACTGAAAATTAATTTAGATTAGGTAGAGATTGGCCTGGTGTAGAAATCTGCCAATCCGGATAAGAGAGATGCAACTGAAAGATCAGGGGCCCAGCTTGGTGGTGTGCAGAGGATGCGTCTTGCGTTTAGTGCTCTTTTGAAGGAACAGGTGGCATTGCTGGTCACGAGTGCCCTTTTGTTGTTGTTGTTAGCTGCCCTTGAGTCGACTTTGACTCATGGCGACCCTGTGAATAATACATCTCCAAGATTCCCTGTCCTCATCTTCCCTGCTCAGGTCCTCTAGTTATCAGATGTTAATTTGCCATCTGTTAATGTGTCATCTAATTTACAAGCTGTGCTCCTATCTGGACTTTGCAATTGCCCATGCCCTATTCAAAAAAGGATGGACAACTGTAAGGCGTGCTTCAGCTGTTGCAGAATACAAACAGAAGCACATAACACCAATTCCGTGTGAACCACACTGACTGAGGTACAAAATGCACTGTAGAAATAAGACAGTTTGAGAAACACATGCCAGAACTAAGCCAGTTTGAGACTGCTTTAACTGCACTGGTTCAGTGCTAGGGAATCCTGGGAATTGTAGTTTATTGAGGAACCAAAGCTGTCTGACAGAGAAGACTAAATGTCTCACAAGACTGTTGTAACTGCACTAGGAAAATCTGGAAATTGTAATTTTATGAGACATTTAGCTTTCACAATAAACTACAGTTCCCGAGATTCCCAAGCACTAAACCAGTACAGTTAAAGCGGTCTCAAACTGGCTTATTTCTGCAGTGTGTTTTGCACCTGAATACATATTAGACATGGGGGAGACTTAATTGGGACCAGGGACCAGTGGGGTCCCACAGAGCTCTGTCCTGGGCCCAGTGCTATTCAACATCTTTATTAACGATTTGGATGACAGAATTGGGGGCATACTTATCAAATTTGCAGAAGACACCAAATTAGGAGGAGTAGCCAATACTCCAGAAGATAGGATTGAAATTCAGAATGACCTGAATAGACTAGAAAGCTGGGCCAATGCTAACAAAATGAAATTCAATGCATAGAAATGTAAGGTAGTGTACTTAGGGCGGAAAAATGAAATGCACAGATATAAAATGGGGGACACCTGGCTGAATGAAACTACATGTGAAAGGGATCTAGGAGTCCAAGTAGACCATAAGCTGAACATGAGTCAACAGTGCAATGCGGCAGCTAAAAAGGCCAATGCAATTTTAGGCTGCATCAATAGAAGTACAGTATAGTGTCTAGATCAAGGGAAGTAATAGTGCCACTCTATTCTGCTTTGGTCAGGCCCCACCTGGAATACTGTGTCCAGTTCTGGGCACCACAATTCAAAAAGGATGTGGAGAAACTGGAGCGGTTCCAAAGGAGGGCAACTAAGATGGTGAAGGGTCTGGAAACCATGCCCTATGAGGAATGCCTTAGGGAACTGGGGGTGTTTAGCCTGGAGAAGAGAGGGTTAAGAGGTGATATGATAGCCCTGTTTAAATATTTGAAGGGATGTCATATTGAGGAAGGAGCAAGCTTGTTTTCTGCTGCTCCAGAAACTAGAACACGGAACAATGGATGCATACTGCAGGAAAAGAGATTCCACCTCAACATCAGGAGGAACTTCTTGACAGTAAGGGCTGCTCAACAGTGGAACACACTCCCTCGGAAGGTGTTGGAGTCTCCTTCCTTAGAGGTCTTTAAGCAGAGGTTGGATGGCCATCAGTCAGGGATGCTTTGACTTGGAGTTCCTGCATGGCAGGGGGTTGGACTGGATGGCCCTTGTGGTCTCTTCCAGCTCTATGATTCTATGAGAGGTTTAACCCTTCCCTCCTGGTGTGACTTCATATCTCCCTTTTCTACTCAACATCATCTGCTGTCCCAGAGACTAGGATTTCCTGCATGGCAGGGGGTTGGACTGCATGACCCTTGTGGTCTCTTCCAACTCTATGATTCTATGATTCTAAGTGTAATTCTGGGCCTAGCTCAAGGCACTAGCCAATATCTTTATAGTCCTAAATGACTTGTTGGTCTTCTTGATAACTTTTTCTAGGCTCTGGGATTTCCTGTCAAAGGAGACCAAGCTAAATCTATCTCGAAGAATGCAAGAATGCACATTAAATTCAGACAGGTATTTAGCTTTTAAGTAGACTTCTGCTTCAGAAAACTTTAAACTGTTGGGTGCTGTTTTTTTAAAAAAATATCTTATTAATACATTTTACTGGTTATTTGATATATTTCTGTCTGATGAATTGCAATGTCTTATATCAGCCATTTCACTACATTTGTACCAGAAAGATGGGACGAAATACAATTGTATGTATTTGAGTGTGACGTATGTGCATGACAAGTCTATACTTGTCTAAGATTAGGATCTGTGGGCCTGCAGTCCAGCATGCTTGTTTCTACCACATGAGAGATTAGTTTGCCCCTTGCTGCATGATTTAAAAGGCACTTTTAAAGACCTGGAATTGTGTGATGTTGTGATTATTTGTATTAATTTTGCATTGTTTTAATGATTATATATTTATAAGATGCTATCATAAATTGTATTATTGGATGAGTCGTCCTTAAAGGCACTATATAAATATTTTAAATCAAGAAAAAACTTTCTGTTTATTGGGCTGTGATTCCTGAGACATTGGAAGCATTCAGTGAAAAGGTGTTCCAGAGCAAGAGCTCCTAACTAAACGTCTGAGAGGGGGATCAATGAAAACATACCTGCTCGTAGCTTGCTACAAGAGGAACAGTGATAGTCCCATACTTATTAGCCCTGTCTTTACTTGAAAAGTAAGTTAATTTCAAGTAGATGATGAGAAAAGCAGAAGCAGCGGACATTATGGGTGCTCCCAATTCTCCAGCAGAATGTGTCTTTTCCACCAAAAGCTGAGTTCAAATCCCCATTATTCCTAGTGGGGGAAGTGGGGCTCTGAATGCCTTTAGCCAGAGAGAAGCCTTCTGCCCCAATTCACAACATAAACGGCCATCAATACAATGCTTTCTCACCGTGCAATTGGTGTTTCATATCTGGGCGGGCAAGACATACTCTGGGCCAGCTGGAGGGCAGAGTTTCGGGGTATAGCATATCCACGACGCATGCCCTGGCTCTGCTTTCAGGACACCATGATGCTGTGTGCTGCTCCATATGGCATGTGGTGTCACAGCGCTCCTCCGGCACTGCGTCCATATGATGTAATGTCATAGAAGTGCTGTATAGCTGTGGATATCATGCCCTTTCCAGGGCAGAAAAAGGAACTGCTTTTTGTGGCTCCTTTTCGCACCCTGGAAAGGCCATATCGTGGCTGCAGTGTGCATTGCCATGCCCCCAATCCCCCAAAAGCTGAGTTCAAATCCCCAGTATGAAGAAGGGGCTGTTTGTACAGCTCCTTTCTTAGGTTTATAGTAGAAGGGGAAGTGATGACCTCAGGTCATTTTCCAGCACCTTTGAGAATTTTGCTTGAACACACCCCAAACTTCAATCCCTTTGGGCACATTCTGGGATCTTGTGCATTGCTCTCTGGTGTTGAATTGACCTCTGTCCTTATGCAGTGTAAACCACTTTCATAAATACTCACCCTTGAGAGTTTTGCTGGAATACACCCCAAACTTCAATCGCTTTGAGCACATTCTGCGATCTTGTGCATCGCTCTCTGGTGTTGAATTGACCTCTGTCCTTTATGCAGTGCAAACCACTTTCATAAATGTAGGACTGCTCGCCCTGTTGCTCTCACTTTGGGGCCATTCCCAGCCTGAGGAAAAGGTGTGTGGTGGACCCCATCAGAGCACCAATTCACACCAATTTAGCTATTTTTTTAAAAAAAAAATGTTTCTAAAAGTGTAATATTATTGCTTGTATTTTGAGAAAATGGCTTAGAATAAGAGCATGACACCTGTTTATTTAATTTTTTAAAAGAAATAACATGTCTAATGACTAGTATTCCCCAAAGGTATTTGTGCTCTAAACTCCAAGATTCAGCCTTGCTCTGGATGGATTTTCCAAGTGGATGGTGAACATCCTCATCATACTGATCGGGGGGCGGGGGGCATTTTTGCTACTGTTCCTGTGAAACTGATACAGACTGGTAAGGTAGAAGGAGTAACTTATGGAACTTCATTATTTTTTAAAATTAAGTGTTTACTGTAAGTAAATTAAAACTTATGAACCTAAAAATAGCTATTCTTCAGCTTGTTAAAGAGCAAGATATTAACAATTCATGTATATCAAGAGATGCACAGAGTGTTGGGCTTGGGAACAGAATTAAGAAAGCTTCTATTAACTTATGAACAAATTAAGTGATTTTTCCATTTCTTTGAGCCTCACCTAATGGACTAGTCAGATGGAACATGCTCAAGTGGATTTTGGAACCAAAACTGTTCTAATTACCTCTGACTCACATGAAATCAACCTAAATCCTCAGTACTATTCCTAGTTCATCATAGCACTGTTTTCCTCTTTTAATGAAATATCTGTATTATAATATAATCTGAAAGGGGCTTAAGTCTGTGAGTGTCTTTGAGAAACTGTTGTGTTGGAGAGTAGACACTCCATTGGAAACTTCAGTTCATTCAGGATCTGCAGTGCTTATTTGCTGTGACATATAGCCATACAATCAGCATACAGTACTTTTGGTCTACCTTGGCTGTACTGTTGCACTTCACCATCATATGGCCATCTTCACCCTCCAATTTTGGTATGATAATGGCTGGAAATCCCTGATAAGGGATTCAGAATCTCTGTCCACCCAGTTCTAGTTTCACCCAGAGATGTTCCAAATTTGTACTTGGTTGGAGAGCATTTAGCACTCTCTACCTAGGGAGGTTTATTTTGGCTCTTCTTTGATGGCCTCCTAGTAGCACCTTTCTCTTCTAGTAGGGCCAGACTGATGATGTGTTATTTCTTCATGACTTATTAGCTTTTCATATTTTTATCTGACCTCGTCAATATTGTTTTGCATTGTGAACTGCCTTTATCATTATCTTTAAGCAGTAAGTTGATATACAAATATAAATACATATATATATAAATTTTCAAAGATTTATACATACATTTCTAGAAGTTAACTTTTCAACATCCTGTTGAAAGGATTATTTGACTGTGTGTTTTCTGTCTCTGAAACTCCTCATGCTTCCCATGAGCAGTTTCAGAAAAGAGACAGGCTGACCAGAAGCCATCTAGAGAGCTAATAGCCATGTTCTCCCACTTCACATGTGAAAAGATGGCCAGTGGAGTGGCAAGAGAAGTTGCTATCAGTCGGGGAGTTGCTGGATTGACGTTTGTGATGTCATGGACTTTTTATAGGAAATGCTGTTTTACATTAAGGCAATATGGTTTTAGATGTATTGAATAATAGAGATCATCAGATAAGGAACTAGTTGAATGAGGTGAGTGATGGAATATTAAGCATGGTAATTGGTGGAATGTTTGCAGGGATGCGAATGGGGTTGATGGTTGACAAGTGGTCTGGCAGGTGAAGTGGAGATACTGGTATGGACTGTGAGTTTGAGTGAGGATTAAGGTTAAGAGAGTCAGGTTAAGGTCAAAGAATTTAGGAATCAATGAGTGGGGTTTAAGAATCGGAGTTAGCTAAGAAAAGAGTGTAAAAGTGAAATTTTTGCTGTAAATCTATTTAATTGTTAATCTGTTTTGATTTGTTCAACTTTGCTCTTTCTTTGGAGCTTTGTAAACAGAGACTGGATGGCCATCTGTTGGGGGTCCTTTGATTCTGTGTTCCTGCATGTCAGGGAGTGGACTGGATGGCCCTCGTGGTCTCTTCCAACTCTATGATTCTACAAAGCATTTTTGTTTTCTTGTTAGTGAAACTTTGTGTAACCATAGCTGGAATGTGATAGAACTACTGGGGGTAGAATATTTTCTGTAAGCCATAACTCAGCTAAGTAATTACTACAGAAATAGGTCTAATGGCAGTTGAGATATTACCTGTGTAATGGCTTCACTGATTTCTACTGATAGCTGTTGGACAGTGGACCCTTCCCATCCATGGGAGTTTCAGCTCCTCTTGGCCCCCCACAGATGGGAAAAAGCACGGACACTCAAAATCCATATTATTTAATGAGCATTGATGACACACACCTGTGTCAGCACATCCTTGAGCATTATTATTATTATTATTAATCTTTATTTATATAGCGCTGTAAATTTACACAGTGCTGTACATACAGTCTTATAATTAGACAGTTCCCTGTCCTCAGGCTTACAATCTAAAAGACACAACACAAAAAAGGAGAAGGGAAAAGTGGTAGGAAAGGGGATGAGGTCCAGTGGTTCTTCTCTCCCTCTGAGGTCTGGACCAAGGCAGATGGACTGGAGGGAGGGCTCAGCTTCTTAATACATAAGAATGTGCCACCATTGAGGTGAGCTGTGGATGTTCCAGTACATAGATAAATAGGCCACTGGTATGGCAGGCCCACTGTAATCTGGATCCATTATATCATGACATTCTCTCTTCCATGAAAGAGTTGCAGTTTCACTGACTGAAGTAGATTCTCATGTGATAACATACTTTTTAGAAATCCTAATCCATTTCTTACATTTTTTACAAGGGAAATGTCAAATTATGTGATATGCACAGTTCATGCCAGATATTGGGCACAGCCCAAAGTAAAAAAAAAAAACCATAAATGCCTGGATTCCAGAAAGCTGGAATATCTGTGGGACCTTGACCTTAGTCAACTGCTGAATGAGAACCACAAACTGGAAATCAGGGCTCAGAGTCCTTGGCTTGTGCCAAGATTCACCATGCATGGACTGAGGCCTTCTGCACTGATGACTGCTAGACTGTTGATGTAATTGGCCTTGTATGAGCTCCTAACTAATGTCAGGATTCTCCGTTTTTTTATTCTGGGTTCCACAATCCTCTTTGGAGTTCTGTCAGATCAAAAGTATTCTGAAAATAAAGATTTTGAAGCAGACTACAGTGATTCTATCCATCCCATTGTTAAAATGTGACGATCATTTGGGGCTGGGGAAGGGACAGAAACCCACAGATGCACATTCTCAAGAAGAGAAATCACCTTGATTCTCAGTCACCCTTGGAATCTCTAGAAACTCACTGAATGGTTTCTAACATCAGTGTTGCTGAACTAAGATATGATCATAGCAATAGCAGCTTCATTTATATACTGCTTCATGTCACCTAAACAGTCTCTAAGTGGTTTACAACTGTAAACTAATTGCCCCAAACAATCTGGGCACTCATTTTAGCAACCATGGAAGGATGCAAGCCTGAGTCAAGCCTCAGCCCTTGGCTGGTATTGAACTGCAGCCTTCTGGTTTGTGAGTGAGTGGCTGCAGCACAGGAATTTAACCACTGCGCCACCAGGGCTCCTGAATAAATAATGTTTGAACTGGGAACTGGAAATTTCTAGAGACTGATTAGAACAAAGATGCCAGGGTGGCATTGAGTTACATTGGCAATCAGTCCCCAAAGTAGAAATGCAAGTTTGCAATGGGGTTTGTCAGAACTGCATTCTGTGTAACCATCATGATGAGGCAGCTGGAGTGTGTGAGTGGGTGTTGTGTGGGTGTGTTGATATATGGACATTCATAAAGATTTTATTTCTTTGACTGGCATCTGAGATTATTTTTATTTTTAAAATGTTTTAGAACTAATAGTTGTACACTTTGAAAGTTAAAGAGACAAAAACTGGGGAGCATCCAATAGAATCTATGGTCTGTGGAGGCCATGTTTCCCAAGTGCTCAGTGGATGGCTGTATTTATTTTGGGAAAATCCCAATGTATTTTTGTCAAATTATGTGATATTTATAAAACCATATATATTTCAGTGGCCTTCTTCAGGGGCAACATAAAACATAAAAATAAATATAAGTTTAAAATTAAAAGGACAGCACATAATTATATAAGACATTGGGCTTTTCCCAAAATAAATGCAAGCATCCACTGAGTCCCCCCTTTTCCCCACTGAGGTCAATGCAAAACTCCTGTGCCAAAGACAGCAAGTGAATCCATTTCATCAGAGCAGTTGTTAACTTAAAAGGTGGGAAGAACGTGAGGTCCCCACCAACAATGTCAGTGTCTTCTTGGTATTTATAGGGAATTGTTATCTCAAAAAGAGGCCTGTGAAAGCAGCGTAAGTTCGGGAATATTTTCACTTATATATACAAGTGCTAACTGTAAAGAGACTCCAGTTTCAGTGAATATAAAGCTTTTATTGAGAAATGTGCAAAGGTGTACACAAACACACAAAACTTCTACAACCTTAAAAACCATTACAAGGCAAACAGAAAGAAAGGCATGGAAAGAGAAATTAGGAGTTTTACAGATGGTGATAATTACCAGTCCTGAAGAGAGGGGTCCATGAAAGATGTAGAGTGGCTCAGACAGCATCTGAGGGTGACACAGTGAGTGAGAGGGACATTCTGTTAATATACAAGGCTAGAGCTGGGGCTGATATTTATATCCTATTTCATAGTCTCAAGGGGTATTTGATGCTACCACACTGTAACAAAGGCTTTGATGGGTTTTTAACAGAATTGGCAAAAGGGGCTGAATTGGCTGAAGGCTTTAATCTTGGAGTGACAGAACAATGATTGGATCTGGAACAACCCCAAGATAGTTGAACAGGAAGGGTGACCAGCATGGGGTTAGACAGAAGATGGTATCTAATTGATTTTGTGATGTGACTCCTTTTGTCTGCATTGCAAGAGGAAATGCTGAAAACCTATCTCACCTTTATTTTTGTACTATCTAGGCCTCCCACATGTCCTTGGGTCAGCTGACTCCTTACCAAGTTTCCACAGGTCATTGTCACCTCTTAAAACATGTCTAATGCTACATATCAAATATAAAACCTCATATCTGGTAAAAGGGGTATAGGGTATGCTAACACAATAGCCCCATGCTAGTTTTGTAGGAGTATGGTATGGAGCTATCCAGGCTGATGAAGCTATTTTGGAATGCGATGTGATACCTTGGATAGCTCCTACAAACATGCTTCCAAACCCTGAAACAGTTTTTGTAAAACCAATGTGAATTCACTATCCCAAAGCAACAGAGCTATTGGCTATCTCTATCCTGTGGTGTGTGGGACACTATCTTCTTGGCTTTTCAATTAAGAGCTCCCTCCTATACTGATCTTTCCTTCCCACGCAGTACATTATTTGTAAACAAACTGTTTTTTTGTTTAGTCAGATGTCTGAGATCTGAATAAGAGTTGACTCCTGGGCATGTAGAAGCTGGACTTCCCTGTTGTGGGTCTTGGGAAGGAGAGGCAGCCATGCTTCTTGGGCAATGAATGCTCCTTTCCTCCAAAGAAGCTCCAGGAACTTTTTGAAAGTGCTGACAGCAATTTCTAATCAAGATTTTAATTAAATGGGTTGGCACTAAAAGAGGATTGAAAGAGAATGGATTGAGGTATGGCAGTTGAAGGTACTAGGGATTTGTCTCTTATTTAAAATATGACCCCAGGCATATAGCTGTTGGCACTCACCTTTTGCTCATCCCTATTGCTCTGTTCCCACTGGAGAGGGAGGGTGCTGTTCTTTCCATGAATTTTTCCATGTCCTGTTCATGAGCTTTTTGTGTCATAAGCAATAGCAGATCTTGATTAATCCCTGCTGTGACTTGCTGGGGGAGGCCTGTCACAGATGAACATGTTCTTAGCCACCTCCTTTTGCCAGATGCTGCCAAAGCCCATTACTGCTATCCCTTAATCTCCTGCTCTTTCTTTGCTGACAGAGGAGTGTAATTGGTCCTTGTCCTCACTTTTAACAAAGCGTCTTTGTGGTGTGGCAGCTTCTTATGGCTTCTTCTGTCTGGTCTCAGTAGTCTTCTGCAGGTAGTTGGAAACACGAGGTGAACATGCAGGTTTGGTATGGGGGACAGACCAGTCTTCTGTACAGGACACAGGTTTCTCCTGCACAGGCCCAGCTTAAATGAATGGTTGCTGAGCACGCCATGGTGAACACATGGTGAGTTGTATCCTTCTTGTGATAGGTTGGTGCGACAGCTGTCTTTTTCATTTACTGCCTCCATCACCAAAGTATATTGGACTTGGGCTCCTCAGGTTATCCCAAATACTACACATTTCTTGTTTTCTTTTGTAGAAATAGCCCCAGTATCAGCTGGAGAAAAATATTTCATGCCAGTTTGTTTGGCCTTTTCCCTTCTGTATACAGATTCTTGAATGCAAAATTGTAGGGGTTTTTTTTCCTAATCAGATTTTCAAATGCAAATATATGTAGATGTTTTAATTTGTCCTTATTAAGTACTGTGTAATGTATATTCCTGCAAAATTTTTGTGATAATGATTTGCTAAGATGTGGGATAATTGCACAGCTGATGTCCAAAATCTTGGTGCCTCTTTTAATAAAGCATCTGTGGCAATTAAGCAATGCACTGTACACCCTCTTAGCACTTAAATATATGTCTGTTTTGCTCACAAAGGTGACATTGAAGCTCATGTGGAAACACAGAGACAGTGATTTGATCATGGTTGTTTGAGTAAGCCATTACACACTCTTCCCCACAAAAACTGAGGCCCTGTTCAGACTGGCCATTAAAGCTGGCCTGGAGACAGAGTTGGGGTGTGGCGTCCACCCAATGCATACCCTGACTCCACCTCAGGACATCATGACACTGTGTGCCACTCCACTCAGTGTGCAGCATCATGGTGCTAGCACCTCTGGAACTGCGTCCATACAACGCAGAGGCAAAGAAGCGCCTTAAAGCTGCAGCAGCATGGTTGTCACACCCTTTTCAGGGCACAAAAAGGAGCCACAAAAAGGCCACATCGGGGCTGTGACATGTGGTTGCCACAGCCCTGATCCAGTACAACTGAAGGGCTGAAAGCCACTCCTTAGGAGTGGTCTGCACAGTCCCTGAGTTGCAATCTATTTAAACCTTTTGGTCTTTAAGTAGGTTTTACAAGTAGATTCCTTCTTATTCGTGTGTTAAAGTCAACCCGGTGTTTTTGGCTAGGAGTCCAGGGACCAAAAATCTTGATATCGCACATTTTGATGAGCTGAGCATAAGTAGGTGGGAAGGGTATCAGATGGCTAGAGCTCTGAGCACCACTGAGCAGGTACAACAGCTATCCTACTGAGAGAATATTGCAATATATGAAACATACACCTGACAGATTTGTGAGGGAAAATGTATTCTCACTTTCCATGTACATATGGATCCATACATCTTGTTTGAACTGAGTCCAAAACACAGTGCAGAAATAATCCAGTTTGAGACCACTTTAACTGCCCTTACTCAGTACTAGGGAATCCTGGTAATTTTTGTTGATTGTGGCACCGGAACTCTCTGACAGAGAAAGCTGATTCCCTAGCAGTGAGCCAAGGCAGTTAAAGCAGTCTCAAACTAAATTATTTCTACAGTGTGTTTTGGAACCTTGAGAATATGCTGTGCTAACTCCCGCCCCAGTGTGTCCATATTAGGGATGGGAGAACATAAAACTGTTGCCCAGCTTCTGTAGGGTATGGCAGAGGAGTAAGACATGTTGTTCACCCAACACCATCACTTTGGGAGGGTAGGAGGAGAAATTAGTTATGCAAGGAAGAACATGAACTCTCCCAAAAGTCTGAGATTTGTATGGCTAATATATGCAAATGACAGCAGGGAAACATGGTCCAGATATGGTCCTGTCATGCTTAATTCCTGTGCTTGGGCATATATGTGTTAATATGGGAAGCTGGGTTATGTTATCCTATTGGTGATGCTGGGAAAAGGAAAGGCTGTGTAGTAGTAGTAGCAGCAGGTGTGGGGAGGAAGTATGAGTTGTAAATCACCAGGTCTTTCTTGTTGGAAGCTGTAGCTTGGTGGCAAGGGGAGAAGGAGGGGTGAGATGTGGAAGACAGTATATTTTAAGTTGCTGACCAATGGGATGAAGTCTTTTGTAACAGGTGAATTGTTTGAACTCTGAGTATCCTGTGTAACTTGGGAGAAAAACCTTTCAGTCCTGAAAACAATTACGTACTCTGCTTACTGAGTAAGGCTTTTCTGAATCTACTGAAGGCTTGTTTTCCTGGAATTGAGTTTGCCTGTACATTATACATGGCCAAGAGAAGTATTATTCTATCTGGAATTTTCTAATCTAGAGAGTTCCTTGTTTCCACAGTAATCTCACTTCCTAATAATAATAATAATAATAAATTTTATTTCTAACCCGCCCCTCTGCTCAGCAACTGGGGCAGCGTACAAGAAAATTTAAAACAAACAGCAGTTAAAAGCACTCCTTCAACCCATCACTAACCCTCCCACCCCTTAAAACTAAATTAAACTAATGCAAAGTTAAAATAACAATTAAGACAATGGCATGCAATAAAAGCAGCTGTAGGACAACACAGGCAGTGGTGTCGCGGGGGGTGGGGGGCAGGTGAACAATCATCTCCATTGAGCCAGGGAGTTAATGAGCCAGGAAGTTATTCTGGGAAGACCTGCTGGAAGAGATATGTCTTTACTGCTTTTTAAAAGCTATCGAGAGTGGAGGTAAGACGGATCTTGTCCGGCAGGCCATTCCATAGTCTGGGAGTGGTCGCAGAGAAGGCCCTCTGGGAGGACTGCGACAGCCTGGTCTTCATAGGCTGTAGCACGTTCCTCCAAGAGGACAAAGTGCACGGGGGGGGGGGGGGGGATCATACAGGTAGAAGCGGTCCCTGAGATAAAGAAACTAATTGGCAGCCAGTGGAGATTTAAGCACAGGTGTTATGTGTTCTCTCCTGGATGTTCCAGTAACTAACCTGGCTGCCATATTTTGTACTAGTTGGAGTTTTCGGGTTAGGCACAGGGGTAGCCCCATGTAGAGTGTATTGCAGTAATCCAGACGTGAGGTTACCAGAGGATGT
Source organism: Urosaurus nigricauda (assembly GCA_034509955.1). Lineage (NCBI taxonomy): Eukaryota > Metazoa > Chordata > Lepidosauria > Squamata > Phrynosomatidae > Urosaurus > Urosaurus nigricauda. The sequence goes on from JAOEGL010000003.1 coordinate 156,087,381, forward strand.
ACCACAGTTTCCAGATCCTTCATGTCAGGACACAGCTGGCGTATCAGCCACAGCTGACAACAGGCACTCCTGACGGTCGCATTCACCTGACAAGTCATGTGAAGCGACAAATCTAGAAGTACCCCCAGACTGCGAACAGAGTCCTTAGAGGAGAGTGTGACTCCATCTAGGATTGGAAGTTGTATTCCCAAACCTGGTTTCAGACCCATGACTCAGTACCTCCATTTTGTCTGGATTTAGTTTCAGTCTGTTTTTCCTCATCCAATCCATTACAGCTCCAAGACAGTCATTGAGAGGAGAGACACCATCTGAAGTCTGAGCCGACGATCTGATTATGGAGAAATATATCTGAGTGTCATCAGTGTACTAATGACACTGCGCTTCATGCCTCTGAATGATCTCACCTAGAACTTTCTGAAGCTGTTTGCTCCCCTTCTTTGGTACCCTTCTTTGTCTGACCAAATGTCAAAACTGCAAAGGAGGACAAGTCACGACAAAATGCAAGACACTGAAGAAAAATGTAGGGCATTACCAAATAAAAGCTACAAACACTAACATAAATATAAATTTGTGCTTCTTAGTCATGCTCCAAATAGAGAGCATTCGGAAATTTCCTGGACAAGTCATGTTGGACATGTCCTGGAAAAAGAGGGTGTCTGGTCACCCTGGCTAACAACTTTTTAATGCAGCAGCTAAAAAGGCCAATGCAATTTTAGGCTGCATCAATAGAAGTATAGTGTCTAGATCAAGGGAAGTAATAGTGCCACTCTATTCTGCTTTGATCAGGTCCCACCTGGAATACTGTGTCCAGTCCAAAAAAGATGTGGAGAAACTGGAGCATGTCAAAAAGGAGGGCAACTAAGATGGTGAAGGGTCTGGAAACCATGCCCTATGAGGAACGCCTTAGGGAACTGGGGATGTTTACCCTGGAGAAGAGAAGGTTAAGAGGTGATATGATAGCCCTGTTTAAATATTTGAAGGGATGTCATATTGAGGAGGGAGCAAGTTTGTTTTCTGATGCTCCAGAAACTAGAACGCAGAACAATGAATGCAAACTGCAGGAAAAGAGATTCCACCTCAACATTAGGAGGAACTTCCTGACAGTAAGGGCTGTTCGACAGTGGAACACACTCCCTCGGAGGGTGGTGGAGTCTCCTTCCTTAGAGGTCTTTAAGCAGAGGTTAGATGGCCATCTGTCAGGGATGCTTTGATTTGGAGTTCCTGCATGGCAGGGGGTTGGACTGGATGGCCCTTGTGGTCTCTTCCAACTCTATGATTCTATGAGAGGTTTAACCCTTCCCTCCCTAGTGTGACTTCATGTCTTCTTTTTCTACTCAACATCATCTGCTGTTAGTGGACCTTATCACATGTGAGGAATTTCTCTCAATTTCGCAATAGTAATTTTCGTATTCAATTCGAAATTTCGCGTGATTGCGTGAAAGTGCATCACACAATGATATAGCTAGGTTATTTCGCAAAATAAATTGCGCTATGGATTCGCAAATCACGCGATTGCGCGAAAGCTTATTATACATTATTGTACATTTATACAAACACATTCAGGAATATCTTATTACACCAGTGGATTTCTAAATGCGAAATTGCTCTCCTGCACATGCCCAGTTCTCAACCGATGCCATGGTGACCTCATGTACTTCCAGGTCATTGAGTTTGGGTACTCCCTCTGCAATTTCCAGTTCCTCCCTGAAATGTAAAAGTACTTCTTCCTCATTTTCACGTGAAAGCCTGCAAGCAGCTAAGGGTTTTACTTGCTGTGCTTTTTCCCCATTTTCACGTGAAAGCCTGCAAGCAGCTAAGGGTTTTACTTGTACTTTTTCCTCATTTTCACGTGAAAGCCTGCAAGCAGCTAAGGGTTTTACTTGCTGTGCTTTTTCCCCAGATATAGGATGGGGGACACCTGGATGAATGAAACTATGTGTGAAAGGGATTCAGGAGTCCAAGTAGACCATAAGCTGAACATGAGTCTACAGTGCGATGTGGCAGCTAAAAAGGCCAATGCTATTCATAGAATCCTAGAGTTGGAAGGGACTCTAAGGGCCATCTAGTCCAACCCCCTGCCATGCAGGAACTCTCAATCAAAGCACACCCAACATATGGCTATCCAGCCTCTGTTTAGAGGTTAGGTTGCATCAATAGGAGTATAGTGTCTAGATCAAGGGAAGTAATAGTGCCACTCTATTCTGCTTTGGTCAGGCCCCACCTGGAATACTGTGTCCAGTTCTGGGCACCACAATTCAAAAAGGATGTGGAGAAACTGGAGCGAGTCCAAAGGAGGACAACTAAGATGGTGAAGGGTCTGGAAACCATGCCCTATGAGGAACGCCTCAGGGAACTGGGGATGTTTAGCCTCGAGAAGAGATGGTTAAGAGGTGATATTTGAAGGGATGTCACATTGAGGAAGGAGCAAGCTTGTTTTCTGCTGCTCCAGAGAACAGGACCCAGAATAATGGATGGAAACTCAATAAAAAGAGATTCTACCACATTAATAAAAGAGATTCTACCATATTAATAAAAAGAGATTCTCTCTAGGAGGAACTTCCTGACAGTAAGGGCTGTTCGACAGTGGAACACTCTCCCTTGGAGTGGAGTCTCTTTCTTTGGAGGTCTTAAATCAGAGGCTGGATGGCCATCTTTCGGGAATGTTTTGATGGAGAGTTCCTGCATGGCAGGGGGTTGGACTGAATGGCCCTTGTGGTCTCTTCCAACTCTGTGATTCTATGAATCTATGATTTTGGACCATGCCCAAAGCTGCATGCGCGCTGAGATGTTGGTGTGCCATGGAGGAATTCCCCATCAAAGCATCCTCCATGTTGGCCCCGCATCCTAAGTCGCATGCGTGCTGAGATGTTGGTGTGCCATGCCATGCAGGAATTCCCCATCAAAGCATCCTCCATGTTGGACCAGTGCCCAAAGCCCCATGTGCGCTGAGATGTTGGTGTGCCATGCAGGAATTCCCCATCAAATCATGCTGCATGTTATTGGTCAGAATAGAAGACTCTCAGGACCCCATGCCCCATGACGTGAGTGTCATCTTGAAATCACTGTAACAGTGCCAATTCTTATCTACCCAGACAAGTGGTGCCATGCACGAATTCTATGGAATGAATGGGAAGCAGGGCAGATGGGGGGGTCTGTTTGGATAGCCCTTGGGGACCTCATCTTAACTGGGCAAGTGAAGGAGGAATTGCTATGGCAACTGTTGGAAGGCAGGAATCACGCAAAAAGATGAGGGTAAAGCTGGCACTAGCTGAGCATAAAAGTGCTCCCTCTTCTGGCCACCTGTTCATGCATGGCAAAACATTTTGGGCACTACAGGAAGTAAAAAGGAGAAGCCAGCGCCATGAAGGATCATGGGAATTGTAGTAATGATGGTGAAATTGGGGATGAATAGAAATGCCTATCACACCCCCAAAAAGCGAAATGAATACGAAATTGCCAGGGAATAGGAATTGTAAGTCCGCTAGTTCACCGAATTTGCCTATTTTCTGATTGCGTTTGGACCACATTCGCATATTAGGCAAAAGCATATAATAACCTTTCACGCAATTACGTGAAAACTCCCATTTTGTTCGCAAAAACAAGCAATTGCATGTAATGAGAAATCACGCAATCGCGCGAAACCTAATGATTGCGTTCGCAAAATCAGCAATTGCATGTGGTGAGAAATCACGCAATCGCGCGAAACCCCATGATTGCGTTCGGTTTTTCAGGAAAAAATTGGTCGTGTAATAAGCTCCCTAGAGACTAGGACCCGGAACAATGGATGCAAGCAACAGGAAAAGTGATTCCATCTCAACATTAGGAGGAACTTCCTGACAGTAAGGGCTGTTTGATAGAAAAACACACTACTCTGGTGGAGTGGTGGAGTCTCCCTCCTTGGAAGTCTTTGAACAGAGATTGAATGGCCATCTGTTGGATATGCTTTGATTGAGATTTCCTGCATGGCCCTTGTGGTCTCTTCCAACTCTATGATTCTATGATTCTATCAGCATTAGGAGAAAAAGCTCTTTGGTGTCCATAGGAATGCCTATCCATCCCAACACTTAACTGCTATGCAGGGGGAGGGAACACTTGATTTTTCATTGAGATCTGGCTAAGGACAGAAGGGTTAAGTTTGCCCTGCTCATCTCTCTCACACAAACACCAGACATAGAAACTAAATCCCAATTAAAATAAACAAGTTTGTCATCGGGCCCCTGCCTGAAAGTACTTTTGCTGTTTGCTGGAATTAATGCATCAGAAGATCAGTGGTGGAAGAAGGAAAGCTAAAGTATTATGGCAAGGCTTCTGCTGTATGCCTCCCAGAGTCTTATGGTTTCTTATGAATCCCAGAGGTCTCCTGCAGAATCTTCTCCTTTGCTCATCTATGGTAGCAACAGTAGCACTAGAGCACATCCATACATTCCTTTCTCTTCATCCACCAATCTGCTCACAGCAGGAAAACTCCTCGAAGGAGAATGATGCCCAGCAACACACATTTCTAGTGGGAATCCCTTCTCATTTTCTTAATGTTCTCCACAGTTTAGGACATTCATGTTTCTTCCCCCCTCCCACCCAAACAACTTGGGGAATGGAGGTTCGTGACAAACATACACAGAAGCTGGCTAGTAAACTAAACCAATATATATGGGCCCTGTTTATTTATAATTGCAATTCATATCACATAACAACTGACTATTGCCCTGTGACCAATATGCAACCACATGCATTCATTGCAGCTATGATTACTGAATGGAATCACCATGGCTAGTGAGAAGAAATGCTTCTCTTCCAGTTTTCTCTACTGAGAAAATCTGATCTCTATTAGTAAAGTGCCAGTTTGATGGGAGATGAGTGGACTACTGAGGTGAGGAAATCTGCATGTAATTCACAATAAAACTCTGTGTAAAATCCTAACCAAAGTAATCAGGGAGCATATGACCTTGATTCTTGACTGATTACCAGTGTGGTACATGCTTGCTCTCTCTCTAGTTCAGTGTACCTCTGTCTGATGACGCTCTGAGGATCTTCCTGACCTCTTACCTTCTCCTCTCTGTTCCAGGGCCATGTAATTTTGCTGTTTCCTTTGGATTTCTCAACTCAGCAATACTTGGAACCTTCCTTCTTCCCATTCATCTCTACACCCGACCCACCTCCTTCCAGGATGTCCCAGGCTGGAGCCATCATGTGTTTCCATCCTGAGGGAGACCATGTCATGTCACCTCAGCACTTTGCTCGAGAGCTGGAGAAGAGGCCTTGGCTGTCACCTTCCAAGAATGCTGAACCTGCTGCCTTTATCCCCCAGCACTGTCTTAGTCCCAATCTCAATGCTGGCAGGATTCACCTTCTCCGCAAGGGACTAACTCCAGAAGCCAGGCGGTCCCAGCTGGGGATGTATAACAGCACTGGCTCCCTCATCCGGAAGGTCACAGAGATGGGTTACCTTGGCAATGGCAGCTGTCTCAGTTCAGGGAGGGTGACAGCCCCATGTACACCACTGAGAAGCAGGCCTCTACCTTCCCTTTGCTCCCCAGGCAGCCGCACCCCCTTGGTGGCCCCAGTCTCTGGTGGTCAAAGCTCAGTCGTGACCTTCCGCTTTATTGAGAAGGCCAGTGTGAAAACTTTGAATGGCCTCCCATTAGTAGAGTCCAGGAAGGAAAGTGGTCTGAACAGGAGCCTGGAGCATGGGGAGGCCCTCCAATTGGGCTCCAGCAAGCAAGGCAGTCATTGCCCCACTATTCAAAATCATCGTTCTCCACAGCACAAAGTCACAGTGTCTCTAGAGCCTGTTGCTCTAGATATGAGCCAAAGCTTCAAACAGAACACAGATGAGTATGGTTTGGCCATTACTAGCCATACAGGTGGACAGGCACCAAAGGCCCCTAGCAATAAAGGAAAGGAACACCTTGGCCAGAAGCTGAAACTGGAGACGTCTGCTTCAGACCCTCTGCTGGCTGGAAGTAGGTTTCTTTCAGGTGCACAGTCCTCTTTGAGCCTGGGCAATGGAAGCCCACATCCTCTCAATGCCAACTGTCTCTCCAATTCCCTCACCAATGGGATGAGTGGCCCTTCTAATGATATCTCATTGCTGAGGAGAGGTCCACAGAGTGGAGATTCACAGTACCAGGTACTTTCTTGCTCTAGAAGTGATGTCTTCCTTGCTTCCACCTGCATTTTCTGGCATTATACTTAATTAAGTCTCCTCCTAAATAAAGCTCTCTCTCTCTCTCTCTCTCTTTTTTTTTTTACAGGGGAGCCTATGGACATATTCCCGAGAGAGCTCTGCTCATGCCCAGCGCATTGCCAAAGCCAAATGGGAATTCTTCTATGGTTCATTGGATCCTCCTGGGACAGGTAATGAGTTCATTACTAGTACTGGCAGATTCACCACCTGAAACTTTGTCCCATAATCCCACACACTATGGATAATGTAGCTGTAATTGTAAATTTGGACACTGGATGTGAATAATGGAATAATAAAACACCCCCATGCCTACCTAGCCCAGAGACAGAGGAAGGGTCCTCCCTCCATTTCAGCTTCCACTGCCTTGGCCTTGGAGGGAGAGAAGAAGAGTCAGGCCCAGCTCCACCATGCCTAGGCCAACGGGGGGATGAAAGGCTCTCCTCTCCTTAACTGCTACCTCCTTGGTCTCAGAGGGACAAGAACCAGCAGTATCTGCTGGACGTGTGTCCCTTCCCCACTGCAATTCCATTCTTTTGTGTCATGCCTTTTTTCGATTGTAAGCCTGAGGGCAGGGAACTGTCCAATGAACAATTTGTAAACAGCTCTGAGAACCTTTGTGGCAGAAGTGCAGAGTATAAATACTCTAAATGTAATGAAACTGAAAGTGTGTTTTTCAAATATACAAAATGCAGAAACTAGAGGTGTATTAGGGTACAAACACACAACTATCTCCAGACCACATCTGTGCAGATACTTAGACAACAGTAACGTGAAAGTAAAATTCACTAAGGGGGGGGGGGGAGCTAAGTACAAAAAGAGACTTGTGTAAACTGCAGAAGGTTTTCTGAGAAAAATGTAGGGAGTATAGTTTGGGAATTTGAGTTCATTTTATTTTGAAGACTTAAAGCATGTTGGAGATCAGTGGAATATTATAATGCCTGGGTAAGGATGGGAAAGCTAGAGGTGGTACTCATGATGCTTGCTTTAGCTTTTTCCACCAGGCCCAGGGACAAGTCCCAGATGCAGCTAGCTCACTTCTTATGTCCTGCTTATTCAGCTTCTGATATATGGTCAGTAAAATGGAAAGAGGTGCTCTGTTACCCTAAAATAACATTTGCAAAGTCTGGATAGGCACTATGAGGAACTGTAAAGCCTGAGTGGTCCCCAAAATGTGCTTTTAAAGGGATTTTGGACTCCCAGAATCCCAGATTATTAGCTAATATGGCTGAGGCTTCTGGGAGCTGTAGTCCAAAATCTCTTAAAGGGCACATTTTGGGGACCACTGAAGCAACACAGAAGATAAATTGCAGACCTTCTTCTTCAGCTGAAGCATTTGAGGCATAGCAACTGCATCCTGCCATACAAAGTAGCAGATTGGGAAGTTTCTCTGCAAAAGATCTACTTATAAATAAGCTTTTTTTCTACAGTATGAGTAATTCCTCTGTTTGTGCTTTGCATGTAACTGTGCTTCTAGAAGGTGCTCTTGCAAAGAACAGAATCAGCAAGCCTATTCGGAACATTTCCAAACTGCTTTTGCTGCTACCGGTGAAAAGTCATTGTGTCACAATTCTGTCTTTCCTTTCCTTTCCTTTTTAAAAAATGAAACTTAGGAATCTAGGACTGCTAATGGTCCAAATGGGCACTGGATGGCATGCCTAGAATTTGGGTAAAACCTAGCCACCCGGGCAACATGACACTCCTCTCTTAAGGGGTAAGGAACTCCATAAATTCTCAGAGACTCAGGGCCTCAACAGACTGGCATAAAGAGCCAATCTTGGGGCGGAGTGGGGGCATGGCGTCTGCATGGCGGCCACCCAGACACTGCCCCCACACCGCCAACCTGACCAGGCGGTGGGTAAAATCACGGCAAGTCTTTGGTGCAGCATTTACATGCGCTGTGCCCAAGAAGCAGCAAAAAGACACCACAGCAACAGCTAGGGCACCCTTTCCATGTCGCAAAAAGGAGACACTTTTTGTGATTCCTTTCTGTGCCATGGAAAGGCCAGTTCAGGGCCGTGTTGTGCCATTGCCACAGCCCTGATCCGGCAAGGAAAGGGGTGCCGTCCTGTCATCCGTTAGGGGCCATCTTTTCAGCCCCTCAGTTTCATCCAAAATCCATCTAGGCCAGCAGTCCCCAAATCCTGCTTTTTAACAAATTTTGGACTTCAGCTCCCAGAATACCAGACTGTTAGCCAACATGGCTGAGGCTTCTAAGAGCTGAAGTCCAAAATCTCTTAAAAGGCACAGTTGGGGACCACTGATCTAGGCTGTTGCTGGCAGAGGGAAGGTATTAGCAGAGTTCATTTTTGCTTATTTTCCCCTTATTGAATCCCCCCACACTTTTTAATTCCCAATTGCAAGATTCTTTCTATTGCAAGAAATGTGGTGGGATTAAATAAATTAGATTCAAAGAGTCATAGAAAACTTTTTGATAAAAGCTGGGATAATCCTTAGCTAATTAAAATGTTTAGAAACAAGAAGAAGAATTTGCAGATATGAAAACCAAATTGCCAGAAAGAAAGAAAAATGCTTTCCTTGTTATGTTTTTATTACATCAGTGAATCTGTACAAAACTGAATAAAAATATTTAAAGAGAGTGAACTAATTTTGAGGAAATAATTGAAGATTGTGTAAGTGAGATGGATGCAGTTCTATATATATTCTGAAGTTTGCTTCACTAGACGTGCCTTGACAATGGAATAAGATGTCTGTTTAAACTAGCTAGTGTAATAAATGGAAGAACTGAGGGGAGATGTTTCAGAAAAAATGTGGCAGTATATATGAAAAGTAATAGTGAACTTCCTACATGTATCAATTTAGCTGGAAATTGTTATAAATAATTGGTTTGCTGATCCCTAATACTATGCAGCTGTGAGGACTATGATGATAAATAGGGGGCCATTTTCACACTCCTAAAGTGGTCAAAGTGTGTGTTCAGGTGCCTTAAAGTCACCTGTTGACTTATGGTGACCCCATGAATTTCATAGGGATTTCAAAGATACTAAGTGCTCAGAAGCAGTTTTGTCAATTCCTTTCTCTGAAATACATATAGTCTACAGCACTTAGTATTTGTTTGTGGTCTCCCATCCCAAGAACTAGCTAGGGCTGACCCTGCTTAGCTTCCAAACATCAGTCAGGATCTGGTGCCATTAGGCTACTTAGGCCTACCGTGTTCAAAGGCTGCCCTTCTAAAAGTTTTTTTTAATCTTCTTGAAATTTATACTATTCTTGTTGTTTGCTTTAATCAGAAGTAAAATTTAAATATGTAAACAAAAATGCAGATTTTGGCATTTATAACTAATCAATGTTCATAAAAATAAACACAGCAGTAAAATTATCTTGTTCCAGAGCTTTCTCTTTCTGCTACTGCCAGTTAGGTTGCCTTTCTAAAAATTTGCTTATTCTCATCTGGGCAGAAAGCCTCTCCCCCTCTTCACTTGTACCCACTGGCCTGCTCTCTTGTGGTGCTGCTTTTTCATTTTTTCATTACCCTCAGATTTCCACATCATTACCACCTCAGCAGTTGCAAATGAATATCTGTGCAGTTTTCTCATGTACATATCCAAGAATCCATTTTATCCACGGATTCAACCATCCATGGCTTGCAAATATTGAAAAAATATATAAGTTCCAAAAAGCAAACCTTGATTTTGCCATGTTATATAAGGGACATCATTTTACTATGCCATTGTATTTAATGGGACTTAAGCATCCATGGATTTTGGTATCCATGTGGGGAGGGGGTCCTAGAACCAAACTCCAGCAGAGACCAAGGGCACTGTACTCCAGGGTTCCTGTCCCCTGTTCCAGAAATAGAGAGAGAAAAGTTACAAAATCAATTTCTATTGTAGTTTATTGTATTTGTTGCCTGTTCCTACTTAATTTTTTTAAAAAATAAGAAAAATGAGGAATTGGGATGTTTTAGGGCATAATGCTCCTCCTGATGGCAGTCAGGGGCATTTTATTGGTTATTTGTCACCTGATATATATTTTTTAAAATGAGGAACTCTAGGAATTTGGGAGCCCTGAGGGTGCAAAAAAGTTGTTTCTTTTCAAAAACTGTTTTACAGTACTTTATTCTCAGGCCCTATAGGTGGTGCTGGCAGTGGTGGTAACAGAAACTAAACTCTTTCAACTATGTTTTCTTTTCTCCTCTATCTTGTTCTCTGCTTTTGATTTCCTTTCTCTTTGCCACTTTTCTATTTGTCTTATTGGATGTATATTTTACAGACTGAAGTGGTGGGTGTCATGCACACAAGCAGAGAGAAGCCGTTATCTCTGAAGAATTGTTGAGATTTTCTTGGTTTTGGTAACGGGATTTCTGTGTTCCAGGGATATCACCTCAGAATACACCTGATCCTCCACCTCAGCTCCTTAAGAAATCCAGCCATCCAGTGCAAGTAAAACAAGACTGGGTGCATCCAGAACACAACTTGTGTCATGTAGAGGTAGAAATTGAGATGGCTCCACCAGGTAGTACAAACCCTGGAAACTGTGAAACTGGAATTATCCGCAGAACAGTGAAGTATTCTGAAACTGACTTGGACTCTGTACCCTTGAGATGCTATCATGAAACCAACATTGATGACATCCTGGCTGAAAAAGATGAAGTGGATTCAGCCATTGAAAGCCAGAAAGATAGTGAAAGCAATCCGAGTTTCACAGGAATCTTGGGGAAAGGGAACACTCTTCCAGAGGATCTTTTAATTCAGCACACTAAGGAAGATGATGGCAAGTGTTTGAGAAATAAGATACAAGACAATGAAGATGATGAGGTATTTGAAGCTATACAACAGCAACATGAGAGGTAAGCATTATCATGAATGGACAGTACTTAACATGTCACATGCAGTGAGCAAAGTTGCCTCTCTTTTATTTGTTGTTCACATGCCCAGATAACAACAGAAGTATGGAATACATTGGCTTCAGGATAATGGAACTGTTTATACAGAGCAACTTAATACCTATTAGGATAGGACTAGGGCTGGCCAGTACATACCCTCTGCCAGAATCTATGGTAATGGTCCTCATTTTGCTGAAGAGCTGCCAATGATTCTATAGCCAACTTGCTTGTCTTACGGCTGCAACAGACCACTGCGAAGGGGTGGCGTGAAGCTGACCCTGAGAAAGCCAGATTGGGGCAGCAGCGACTGCCTGCTGTGGCCCCAGTCCGACTTTTTGCCAGCCCAAAAAGATGGGGCAAAATGCTGCTCCTTTTTGCACCAGCAAAAAGCCAGCTTTTCCCATCCCACTGTGGATACACATGCTCTGGTAGCATGTGGCGTCTAAATGCCACACTGCCAGAGTGCCTGGAAGCTAGCTGCTGTGAAGCTGCTCTTCAGAGAACTTTGAAGATGCCAGCCACAGATGCTGGCGAAACATCAGAAAGGAACTCTTCTAGAACATGGCCACATAGCTCAAAAGCCCTACAAAAAACTATAGTCACTGTAATGTTTTTCTTTCAGTTTTGGATATTACCAATAATGCTAGTACATTGCATTTCTTTCCTGTGGCCCACTGTAGTAACATAGGACAGTGTCCTGTGATTGTTTGCAGTTATTCCTGTGAAATCATGAGACATGCACCAACCTCCATAAAAGCAAAAGTATTTATGAGGATTTGTGAGAAGTTCAGCAGTTAAAGAATCTTTCTTTGTGGACTTAATGTTCTTCCCAAAGGATTTTGGACAATGGTAACAATATCCTAGTTGACCATTTTAGGGCTTGCAAAAAGACCTTTTGTTTCATGGGGAAACAAAAGGTGGAAAGTCAACCACTTCATACAATCAGCCCTCCTTATCCATGGATTTTTTTATCCACAGATTCAAGCATCCACAGCTTGAAAATATTCCAAAAAAGTATAAATTTTAAATAGCAAACCTTGATTTTCCATTTTCTATAAGGGGCACCATTTTACTATGGCACTGTATTTTACGGGACTTGAGCATACATGGATTTTGTAATCCATGGGGTTTCTTGGAACCAAACCCCAGTGCCCACTGTATTTTTTTTTTATTCCTTTGCATCCCTCTCTGAGTCTGTTGCCTTTGGGGGGGGGGATGATTCTCTTCTTAGTCCAGCTTTTACACTCATCTTAACACCATGTTCCACTAAAGTGGAGATTTTCTTGTATCCATGTTTCTTGCATGTTTTTTGCATCGTTATAGAATAGCTGGTCCTGATAGCTGTGAAGGATGTTAAACATCAGCAAGGGTGCCTTCACTTCTAACAAAATAAATAACTCCACCCCTCCACCTCCAAGACAATTCTAATATTCTTGGACATGGTAGCCTCTTCTTTGCAATCTACATCTGCATCCTTGACTTTTTGAGCAGCTGTGAGGCTTGTTTCTTACCCACACAATTACACAAATCAGCATGTCTCTTTTATTTGCCATTTTTCGATTTCTTTATTCCACACAGCTCAGTGTCTGGAAAGTTGGTGCTGCTTATCCATCCCTATCTTCTACCCCATCTGATTAGTCTATGAAACTGAAATCTCTCCCCTCTACCTTGTCTCCCTGTCACATTGCCCCTGCCCCTGTTTCTGCCTTCTACTCTTGATCAGCCCAAGAGAAAATTCCTTCTGGAATGAAATTATCAAAGAATTATATGGACATGGGGAATGCGTTCTACCACTAACCAAACTATTGGGGGGGGGGGGTGGTAGGCATCTATTGGAGGTCCTCTGGAGTCTAACAGCTAATAATAAGCTCACATTACTCTTTTGAAGTTCTGGCCATGCTCTTTAGATGTGGATAGATAAAGGAAAAGACTTTGTGAATGTGCTCACATTTCATTACAGTGGTCCCCCGGGTTACGAAATTAATTCGTTCCGGCACCTTTTTCGTAAGCCGAAAATTTCGTAACCCGGGGCCTATTTCCCATAGGAAATAGGTAATCCGTTCCGAGGCCTGGCCGAAGCCTGGCCTGGCGGGGGCCTCCTGGCTGAGGAAAGGAAGGTCCGATCCGGCGGATCGGGCCTTCTTTTCGTCAGCCGCGGGGGCCTCCTGGCTGGGGAACAGAAGGTCCGATCCGGCGGATCGGGCCTTCCTTTCGTCAGCTGCGGAGGCCCAGCCTGGCTGGGGAAGGGAAGGTTTCCTTCCCCAGCCAGGCTGGGCCTCCGCATCTGAGGCGAAAGGAAGGCCCGATCCGCCGGATCAGGCCTTCCTTTCGTTAGGCGCGGAGGCCCAGCCTGGCTTCCCCAGCCAGGCTGGGCCTCCGCGTCTGAGGCGAAAGGAAGGCCCGATCTGCCGGATCAGGCCTTCCTTTCGTTAGGCGCGGAGGCCCAGCCTGGCTTCCCCAGCCAGGCTGGGCCTCCGCGTCTGAGGCGAAAGGAAGGCCCGATCCGCCGGATCGGGCCTTCCTTTCGTTAGGCGCGGAGGCCCAGCCTAGCTGGGGAAGCCAGGCTGGGCCTCCACGTCTGAGGCGAAAGGAAGGCCCGATCCGCCGGATCGGGCCTTCCTTTCGTTAGGCGCGGAGGCCCAGCCTGGCTTCCCCAGCAAGGCTGGGCCTCCGCGTCTGAGGCGAAAGGAAGGCCCGATCCACCGGATCGGGCCTTCCTTTCGGTAGTCCGTCCCTTGTCCTCCGAAGCCTGGCCTCGGAGGAAAAGGGATGGGAGTCCGTCCCTTGTCCCCCGAAGCCTTGCCTCGGAGGAAAAGGGATGGGAGTCCGTCCCTTGTCCCCCGAAGCCTGGCCTCGGAGGAAAAGGGATGGGAGTCCGTCCCTTGTCCCCCGAAGCCTGGCCTCGGAGGAAAAGGGATGGGAGTCCGTCCCTTGTCCCCCGAAGCCTGGCCTCGGAGGAAAAGGGATGGGAGTCCGTCCCCTGTCCTCCGAAGTCTGGCCTCGGAGGAAAAGGGGTGGGAGTCTGTCCCTTTTCATCCGAAGCCTGGCCTCGGAGGAAAAGGGACGCCCCTTTTTTTCGGATCCCGGGGGATCCTTCGGATCCCTTGGGATAATTTTTGGTCACGCCGGTTTCGGATCCCGGGGTTTTCTTAACCTGGGGGATTCGTATCCCGGGGGACCACTGTATTCTTGTCATTAGCTTGGGATGCCACGGTAATTGACTTGATGTAAAGTCCCCTTTCAGTCTCAGAAGCAGCTACCATTATTAACCCTTTCTTCTGTGTTATAGTCAGTTATGCAGACTGTCTTACAAAACCTGGGAACCAAAAGGTGAGTAAGAGCAAAACAGTCCATGGCACAGATCTTTTCTTCCAAAGTCAATTTGTTCATACAGTATATTGGATATTTTCCTTCTCTGTTCTAGGAATGAGTTATTTTTCTTTTTGGAATTAGTAATAATAGCAATGGAGAGCAAAGTAAAGTAATGTTTTGAGTGTTGAACTAGGACTGCAGAAGCTCAGGGTTGAAATACCCATTCAAATCATGGAAACTCACTGGGTGACCTTGGGCTAGAAATAATCTAGCCTAAGAGGAACCTAGTGGTAAAACTCCTCTGAGGAAATGTTGTCAAGAAAACTGTGATAGGTTGCATAAACTGAAGTTGACTTGAAGGCACACAACAGTAATAATGATTATTGTTACCCAAAGTATGCTTTGACAGTCCACATTTGAGCCTGGTTTTTTGTATAAGTATTGAAGAGAGTTCATGGTTTGTTTTGTTTTGTTTTTGTTTGGCCCTTCAAACATGCTATAAAATGGCATTTTACTCTGATCCAACTCATGACTGGTACACCTCTGAGACTAGTTTAGAGAAAGACCCTGATTAGATTGTTTGGGCCCAGACCAGGGCAGGTCCATTATGCATATTTAGGCTATAGCCAAGTTGAGCTATATATACCATTGGGATAGCACCTAATCTAGGAAATACAGCACACTCACAATGGGGGTGGGGAGGTGGGGGGAGGTGTGCAAGGGAGTGGTTAAACACTACTTGTACTACCACATTTTTTTTCTACTTCACACCCTATGTGATAAAAATCTATTTAAAAAACCCCAATAATTATAAAATACATAACATCATTGAAAAAAAAAATGTAACTGAACAATAAAATAGCCACATACACATTATCAAATAAGAAGAAATGTGTCATCCCTCCACCTCCCCCCAACAAATTCAAATATTAAATAAAAATATAATGCATCTCACTATGGTAGGAATGTAGAGCGCAAATGGCGGAAGACTCGGCTCTTGTCCGACAGAACTCGCCATAGGCAGCATCTTCGCGCCTATCGGGAGGCTTTGCGTGCAGCGCGGAGATCCTTCTACTCTGCACGCATTGCGTCTGCAGAGTCCCGTCCAGCGGAGTTGTTTAAGGTGGTTGGGGAGCTGACGCAGGTTCCCCCTGCGCCAAATCCCCTACTTAACCCTACAGTGGCCTGCTGTGACGCATTTAACATCTACTTTGCAGACAAAATCTCTCGGATAAGGGCTGACTTAGACGCCAATGTTTTAGCAGCATCTGTAAATGAGGCACCTAGCAACTCCGTTACTGTTACTTTATTGGATGAGTTTCAATCTGTAAGTACTGATGACGTGGACAAGCTCCTTGGAAGTGTGAGGAAAACAACCTGCCCTCTCAATCCATGTCCATCATGGCTGGTCGTCCAGGGAGGGGACGCATTGAAGACATTCCTTAGGGATGTAATCAATGCATCCCTCAGGGAAGGCACTGTTCCTTCTTGTCTGAAGGAGGCGGCCGTAAAGCCCCTCCTGAAGAAACCTTCCCTTGATCCCCTGGACCGAAACAACTATAGACCAGTTTCCTTGCTGCCATTTTTAAGCAAGGTGATCGAGAGAGCAGTCGCCTCCCAACTCCAAGCTGTCTTGGATGAAACCGATTATCTCGATCCATTTCAAACCGGCTTCCGGGCAGGATATGGAGTTGAGACTGCCATGGTTGCTCTGACAGATGACCTCCGCTTGAGTATTGATAGGGGTAGTGTGACTCTGCTGGTGCTCTTGGGTCTCTCAGCGGCCTTTGACACCATAGCTCATGCCATCCTTTTGGACCGGCTGAGAGGGATGGGGATCGGAGGCACCGCCTTACAGTGGTTCCGTTCCTTTCTCTCCGGCAGGACCCAAAGGGTGAGGCTCGGGGACAGCTGCTCCTCCAAAATTGAGCTAAGCTGTGGCGTCCTGCAAGGCGCCATTCTGTCCCTGATGCTATTTAATATTTACATGAAGCCGCTGGGTGAGATCATTCGGAGGCATGGAGCTCAGTGTCATCAGTACGCTGATGACACTCAGATATATTTCTCCATGACCAGATCATCTGCTCAGACCTCAGATGGCGTCTCCTCTCTCAATGACTGCCTGGCAGCGGTAATGGATTGGATGAGGGAAAACAGATTGAGACTGAATCCAGACAAAACGGAGGTACTGACAGTCACCGGCCCGAAACCAGGTCTGGGAATACAACTCCCGGTCCTAGATGGAATCACACTATCCTCGACGGACCCTGTTTGCAGTCTGGGGGTACTCCTAGACTCGTCACTTCACATGACTAGTCAGGTGAATGCGACAGTCAGGAGTGCCTGTTATCAGCTTCAGCTGATACGCCAGCTGCGCCCTTTCCTGGAGATGAGGGATTTGGAAACTGTGGTACACGCTTTGGTCACCTCACGATTAGACTACTGCAATGCGCTCTACATGGGGCTGCCCTTGTACCTAACCCGGAAACTTCAATTGGTTCAAAACATGGCAGCCAGATTAGTTACTGGGACATCTAGGAGAGAACATATAACACCAGTGCTTAAATCTCTCCACTGGCTGCCAATTAGTTTCCGGGCACAGTACAAGGTGCTGGTTTTAACCTTTAAAGCCCTACATGGCTTGGGCCCATCTTATCTCAGGGACCGCCTCTCCCCGTACGATCCTCCGCGCACACTTCGTTCCTCTGGGAGGAACCTACTACAGCCTATCAAGACCAGGCTGGCACAGACCTCCCAGAGGGCCTTTTCTGCGACCGCTCCCAAGCTCTGGAATGGTCTGCCGTCTCATGACATCTCTAGATTGCTTCAAAAAAGCCCTAAAGACGCATCTCTTCCGGCAGGCCTTCCCCTGAAATTCCTTATCCCCGGCTTCGGTTCCAGACTTTGATTTCCTGCCTACTCCCATGTTCTGATCCCCACTTATGACGTGGCCGCATAAGGAAGGGTTAGGATGTAGTTATATGTTTTTAAATAACTGTTTTAATCATTGCTGTTTAATCTATTTTTAAGGGGTGGGAGGTTTGGAAACGGGTCATGGGATTGTTTTAATCTATTTTTTTTTTTTACTTGTACCCCGCTCCGAGTATGTACAGAGGAGCAGGCTATAAATAAACTATTATCATTATTATTATTATTATTATTATTATTATTATTAGTGAGTGAATATGGACAATTTCAAGGCCCAACTTTCCCTTCCTTGCGTTCTCCATCTGGAGTTGGATTTGCCAGCCCTTCAGACAGAGGAATTCTTTAAATAAAGGACTTTTCTCAGTGAATTAAGAGATAGGGCGAAGGAAGGACTTAAAAAGTAAGACCTACTTTGTTTGGGAGACGCTGGAGATACATGTTGCCTGGCAGATTGCTGGGCTGAGGATGGGAGAGATAAGAAATAGAGCAGTGCTTGTCTTTTGGTAACAAACATCTTTCTTTCTCTTTCTACCTACCCCATCTCCAGGATCATCACTAGAGAAGCCCAAGGGTTGCTCAAGTCCCCTGTACCCTTTCTCCTTGGGCATAGCCTATCCAAGGATGGCATGGATTCATTCAGCAAGCATTTTGAGAGTATCATGGAGTCTCACCGAGCCAAAGGGACGTCTTACACCAGCTTAGATTCCATTGACATCCTGTCTTCCCCAGCTCACACACATAGTGGAACATATTTTACTTTTGATCTCCCTACTCTTACCCCAGAAATACAAGAGCAAATTCGAGACAGTGCCAAACTCATTGAACAAAACTTTGCCCCACTGGCCCCTGTTGAGCCAGATTCTGGAACTAGTTCTGCCACTGATGTTCCATGGACTGAGCGGGAAGAGGAGCCAAGACGAGGAAAAAATGGTGGTTTGCAGAGTCCCTGCCATTCTGAGGAGAGCTTGGGAATCCCTCTAGCCTCCATCTTAAGGTGAGTTGAATGGGCCAATTCTAAGTAGGGTGTTCCTGGGGTAGTGTCAACATATTGTTCAGGGCTCCAGAAGACCTTCATTTTCCTCACGCTCTGTGAAACAGAAATCACTACAGAATGTGGATTCAACAATGTTCTTCTGGTGTGTTTCCATTGTACTAGCAAGAGAAATGAGTAGTGTAAATGGCTGCCACAGATCTTTGTGTCCTATCCCTTGGGCTTTTTACCTTTACAAATTAGTTCTGTTGAATAATTAGTTGAATTTCATTCTGCTCAATTTAAAGTGTGAAAACTGAAATTTCAAAAGGAATGAAAAGGCCTGCTGAATTGTTAAAAAGGCATTCACTATCTATTTTACAGAATTTTTCCTCAGATTTAGGAGATTATCGCACTCCCCCTTTTCCATCCTTCCCTCCTGACCTATGCTCAGGGTGAAAACTTTTAAGCATGGATTTTATCGCACGCCTCCTTGCCCAAGCTGGAGGAATCCTGTATCTAATCATGACATCCAATACCTGATCTGGACTTCTCCAGCATTTTTTGAAAGAATGGGCTTTTCCCATTCTTTGGAATGCATGGGAGAAATCCAGCTTGGGTACAGGATGCCATAATTGGGTGTGGGATGCCTCCGGCCCGGGCATGGAGGCGTGCGATGAAATCCGTACTTAAAAGTGTTCATCCCATGCCTAGGTCAGGAGGGAAGGACAGAAAAGGGCAGTGCAATAATCTCCTTAGTTGAAACTACACTAGTTCCTTGACTTTCGTGGCTTTGGCATTTGTGAATTTGATTGTTTGCAAGTCCCTTGCCATGTGTGCATGAGCTCCCCTTCCTTCCCTGCCTCCCTCTCAGGCTTTTCCCCTGGGAGCAAGGGGGAAAGCCCAGGAGGGAGGAAACAGCCAGGAAGGGTGTGTGCACACTTCTCTCACCTCAGGCAGCTCAGGCCAGCTGTCTGAGGAATTGGAAGGGAGGCAGGGGATGAAGGCATTGGAGGAGGAGCAAGAGAAGCTTGTGCATGAGTTCCCCACATCCCTTCCAATGCCTCAGACAGTTGCTTGAGCCATCTGATGCATCGGAAGGGAGTCAGGGGGCTCACATGAGTGAGCACACTTCTCTTGCCCCTCCCATCCCTTTATTCACGAATTTTCCACATTTGCAGGGGTCTTGTTCCCTGCGAATGTGGAGGGCTGACTGTACTGTTTACACAATCCAATATGCCCTGATTCCATTTTTTAAAACTTGAAAGACTATTACCTTTAAAAAAAAGTTGTTTCTGTGCACTAATGTGCATGCAAGACTTTTTAAAGTCTGCTACTTTCACTAATTTTTTCAAACCTAGAAATTCATTCCCTGAAATGTATTCATAATTCATTTCATAATCCATAAGCATCATAATTCACAGAATTATTATCAAAAATGGGGAGCACTTTTGAAGAGATGCAAAAGCATGATGAAATTTGCCTCCTCTTCATTTTATCTTAGGGGCAAAAGTAATCCAGATGCTGTACAAATCAAAATTACATGTTTTCACTCAGAATTAATTGTGCAGAGGATTCTTGTAATTTTTTGTATATGAAGTTGCTCAAAGAGAGATAGAAGAGATGATAGTTGAGCTTCTAGTTTCCAATATCACGTTTACCATTATAAACTTAGTGTGAAGTTGATACATGCTATTTTCTTCTAAAGTGAAGCCTGGATATTTTAACCACAACTTCCCCTTCCCCCAAAATTTATTCCCTGTCTAAATTATGTTTATTGAGGAAATTGGCCCCTTTTCCTCAGAGTGTTTTGAAAAGCAGTGTAAAATAGAGACAACAAAATGAAGACTTCAGTATGCCCTGGGCCCCAAACAGTTGCTTGGCAAAATAAATAAATAAAAACTTTGAGTACAAGACTCACTTGGCAGAACTTGGTAACACAGCAGAGCACCTTTCTGAAACAGTTGGTATTCCATCTCCCCAAGAAGGTAGGTTTGGAGATTCACTACTCATATTTATCTCTGTGCATTTCACACTGTGTTCTGATGTTGGAGAAAGAAACATGAAAACTATGGTGAGGTTCATTCTAATAATAATAATAATAATAATAATAATGTTTATTTATAACCCTCTCCTCTAATGGAATACTCTAAGTCAGCGATGGAGAATGTGTGACACTTCAGATGTGGTTGAATCTCCAGCACAGCCCCAGATAAGGAAATAGGGGTTTTGCAGTCCAAACGCATAGTCACCATCCCTATTCTGCCCAACTATGGGGCTAAACAGATAAGCAAAAAGAGGTGCTTTCAGGCTGGCTTGAAGGTATGGCATTTAGATGACACATGCCTTGAAGCCAGCAGGAAAATGCCATCTAGGCACCTTATGTAGAGGAAAAAAGAAGCAGCTTTTTTTTTAACTTCTTCCTGGCTTGAAGCATGTCATGTGGTCATGACATGAGCACTCCAGCTGCCTTGGGAGCCAGTGGTACAGTTGGTGGGGTTTCAATGGGGCTTCAGAAAAGGCAGCTTCAAGCCATTTTTTCCTGCCCATCTGTTTCGCTCCTGTATCCTTAAGATTTTTTCCCTGTGTTTGGTGATTTATAGTCAAAATCCACATGAACCATTTATATGAGTATTTAAAAACTATTAAACACTTAGGGTGAGTGGCACCACTCAGGACTGGTACCATAGTGGAGAGCTTTTTAAAGCCTTTTCTTCTGGTGTTGCATTCTCAACATAAATCCTACTCCCTCAGAGCTGGCACCAGTGAAAATCTCTCTCCATGGTCAAATGCCAGCCTAGTGAGGCAGGGTTAAGGAAGGAAACAGTTTGCAGGTTTTTCTGATATGCCATGGTCTTGATTCTGATCTTACCATAACTTCTATTGTATTGGAAATGAATTCATACAGTTGCAACCAGCATATTGAGTTATCACATGTACCGTATATACTCGACTATAAATCGACCTCATGTATAAGTTGAGGGCAAGTTTTGGGGCCAAAATTATGGATTTTGCTATGACCCATGGATAAGTCGAGGGTAAAATTTAGGGGTATATAGGAAAGGATCTAAAGGATGAATCAAAGCAAAGCAAAACAATGTCAAATAACTTCCAAAAGTCCATCAAACATAACTCTTTGTGCTTATTCTTAAGACTGGATAGATGAGAAAGTAAAGGGGGTCAGTGCTTCAAGGACAGATTATACTCTTGCTTTTCACCAGGGGATGGTTCCTTCTTTTAAATAAGAGTTAAAATACAGTACTTACGTTGACCTGTGGATAAGTCAACTGAGGTTTTCTGCGTTAATTTTTTGACCTAAATTTCTAGACTTATACATGAGTATATACAGTAGTTTGGCTTTTAGTGCAGAGCATATCAAATGCACTATTTCTCCTTTCTGATAGAGGGTAAAATATATTTTATTTTATTGCCAGAAATATGCCAGTTCTTCTTAGGGGTCACATATGTATGTTCCTTTAGCAAGGTTATTGTCAGACAAAAAAGTTCATGAAATAGTAACGCTGTTTCCTGTTTGTTTTTATGCCATTTTATTCCCCTATGCTATTGAACACCATGACATTTCTGGAAGAGTGTTTTGGGGAGTGTACTACCAATATAATCATGGTAACTTTCTTCCCTTTCCATGTGATTCCAGTCAGGTTTATGGAGGTCCTGAACTAAGAGCTGAGGTTAGTGTGGATTGGATGAAAGCTAACAAGCAAGGAACAATTCAGAAAATGAAAGAAGTGCTGTTGTTAAGAAGAGCCAGGCGTGGGTTAACTGTAAAGTCCATTCTTAATGGAGGTGAATTCCACTTTCAGACTTTTAAAAGTTACTGAAGTGCTTTTGTTTTGGTTTTGCACTTCTGGTCCTGGTTTTGCTCCTGTGCAACCAAAATGCAGCAATGGCCCATGAATGCTTTCATTAAAGTAGTGCTTGAGCACTTTTTTTTATTGCACAAAGCCATTTCTTATTGAAAGAGGAATCTCAACATCTTTTACCATATGTAGAGAGATCTTGTAAAACTTTTGAGACTAATTGAAAGAAAGAAGTTGACAGCATGAGCTTTCCTAGACTTAAGTCTCCTGATCAAATGCATCTGAGGAAGTAACTTGTGCCTACAAAAGCTCTTTCTGCCAACTTCTTTCTTTCTACATACTGATTCTATAGACTAACATGGCTATATCTTTGAATCTTTTACCATAGACATTATTATACTTAAAACTGAATCAGATGAATTATATTCTGATATTATAACCAGAATTCAGTGAAGGAGTATTCTCTAAATCTTGTACTCATAAAACTACTCACTGGAACTATCTGAAACATGGCAGTATGGGAAGTCAGCCTTTGGATAGTCTGTGTCAGTTCTGAAGTAGAAAGGGTATGGAATGGCTTACTTATAGGAATTTAATGTTTGGCTGGTCTCTTATAACAGTCCAACAGGGTTTGGTTTGGTTTTGGATTTGCCCTCATAATCTTTGCTAGGATTAAATTTTGTCATTCACTTTCTCTTTTTGTTCTTCATTTTTGAGGGCCAGGATGAAGCATGGCTTGAAGGTGTGGCATTTAAATGACACATGCCTTTAAGCCAGCAGGAAAGTGTCCTAATACAGAGAAAAGCTGTTTTCAAAAATAAGCAGTTTTTTCTCGCTTCTTCCTGGCTTGAAACCATGTCATGTGGTCATGACATGAGCACTCCAGCTGCCTTGGGAGCCGGTGTGGTTGGTGGGGTTTCAATGTGGCTTTAGAAAAGACAGCTTCAAGCCACCTTTTCCTGCCCATCTGTTTCGCCCCTATGGATTGCAAATGTATTGAAGTTTTACTGCAGTAACAGTAAAAGTAAAATTAATAAATAAAAGTAATGTTGCAGTAACATTACAGTAACAACATTGTAATGTATAAACAGTTCAGTGTTCTGAAATGTAAAGAAATCACTGATCAACATTGTGATGTACAGTAACGAAGTCTAGAAATTTTTTCTTGAATGCCTCCATTTCTTGAAAATCTGAAGACAGTTTTTCTCCACAAACACATAACTGACGGATTCCATAATGTTTCTCCCATCTGTTGAGCCTATCAATGCTGGCTGTAAAATCTGGGTCCCCTTCATCAAATTCCTTTCAAAAATGCAATCCCTTTTGCTGTAAAATAGGCCCTGAAATAGGCACACTTTTGTCTCTGAACTGCAGAAACCAAACATACAAAGCTCCACTGACCTTTTCATAGCCATACTTTTTCATGGTTTTCCTCTCTTTCACTGCATCATTAGTAACTCTGGAGAAACACCCTTTTTCTGTCTCCAATCAGTTCCTTCTCCAGTCTCCTACAGTTACCCTTCCAATGCCATAGTCATTTGCTACCTTCTGCAATGCCTCTTCATTGTCCAGTCTTTTGATTGCCTCAAGTTTCTGCTCCATTGATACATGACATTCTTCTTTTTTGTTGCAATACTTGGGGGCGTGTTTGGGGGCCTGGAGGTTGCCATGCTTTGGCCCTTGTTTTGGGGCCTGGAGATACTCGGCCAGCTTGCTGCTGCCACTACCGCACTCGGGGCTGTGTTTTGGGGCCTGGAGGTACTCGCCCTGCTCGCTGCCACTGCCACTGTGCTTTGGCCCTTGTTTTGGGGGCTAGAGGTACTCGCCCTGCTTGCTGCTGCCGCCACCACACTTGGGGCGATGTTTTGGGGCGAGGCTTCACTCCCCCATCTCCCCTTGCCTATTGTGGCCGCAATATTTGGGGGGGTGTCTGGGGGCACGGAAGCCATGCCCCCAGCAACCGCGACGTCGGATAATCCGGAATGTCAGATTACCAAAGGTTGGCTAATTGAGACTCTACTGTAAATAGTTACAGTTATATTTCCAAGGCTTCATGAGATAGTTACCATTATACAGTGGGCCCTTGGTATCTGCTGGGGTTTGGTTCCATAATCCCTTGTGGATACCAAAATCCATGGATACTCGGGTTCCATTAGTTACAATGGCATTGTGAAATGGTGACCCTGATATAAAATGGCAAAATCAAGGTTTACTTTTTTGGAATGTATATCTTTTTAAAATATTTTCAAGCTGTAGGTGCTTGAATCTATGGATAATAAATCCATGGATAAGGAAGGCTGATTGTAGTTAGTTTAGTATTTTTTACTCTGCTGTTTTTCAGAACTAGGTTTAGTGACTTTTAAAAATCTGCATGTTGCAGACCACTGGCCTATGGCACATAATAGAGTGGGCACTTGGTACCTGCTGTGATGTGGTTCCAGTAACCCCATGGATGCCAAAATTTGTGGATGCTCTGTTCCCATTATATACAATGGCATAGTAAAATGGTGTCCCTTAAATAAAGTGGCAAAATCAAGGTTTTATTTTTGCAATTTTCCTTTTAAAATATTTTCCAGCCATGGATGTTTGATTCCATGGATACAGAATCCTTGGATACAGAAAGCTGACTGTACATTCTTTTCATGACCATTTCGCCAATGCTTCAGTGCCCACAACAGAGGATAAGGCAGAAGTACAAGCAACAGCACAAACTAACACTTGAACCATGAAATATTCTTCAAGCACCTTTTATTTATTTAAAAGTTACTAAGGGCCAGAACTGACATGCCAGGAAAGCCAACTTCTGGGTGGCTTGCGGGTGTGGTGTTTAGATGCTGCACACCCCTAAGACACCCAGAAGTCATGCTGGGCAGTTATATAGGACCGGCTTCAAGCCACTCTGGGGAGAGGGCACTGTTTAGACACTGGATTGAGGTGGGGTTACAACCTGATAAAATACATACTAGTACAGTCAATAAAATACAATGGGCTGATACAGATGGCCCCCAAGGGCCATCTGTGGGGTGCGATTAGGGTTAGGGAGGGCATAGCATCCGCACCTTCCCTAACCCTAGCGTGTAAGGACGCTACCATTTTAAAATGGCGGCATCCATACAGGTGCGCCATCAAAATGTCATGGTGGCACCAAAAGGAGCTCAAGAAGGGAGCTTCTTTTCATGGCGCACGTCGTTCCCGCGGCAACTAGATTGCCATGGGAACAAAGGCAGGGAGAAAGGGGCCTGTCCTCTGCTGCTTGGGCTGTCCTTGGGGCATGAAGCCCCAAGGACAGCCCTTTCCAGGTTGCAGGGAAAGGGCATTTTGCCCCTTTTCCGGGGCCTGGAGAAGTGCCGGGATTGGGCCTCTGAGGCTGCCAGTGAGGCAGCCCTGGCTCCATACCAGTGTTCAAAGGGGTGGCTGCAGACCACCCCAAAACGGTAGTCTGTAAAGCCCCAATACATCTAATGCAATGCATTACATCAACAATAATAACTTTAGATAAAAACTAACTTTATCATAATACAACAGTTTTTAACAATAGGAAATCACAGTAATCATCGTCAACGATTGAAATGGATGGATGTCCTAAACAGGATCAGATGGATAGGGCCGCTGGAAGAGATTCATCTTGACTGCCTTCTTGAAAGTGTCCAAGGTAGTGATAAGATGGATATCTTCCAGTAAGCCATTCTACAATTTAGGAGGAGCAGCACCAGTAGAAGTTCTTTGGAAAGTCATTACCTGTCTGGTCATTTGTAATTCTAATAAATTCTTCCCAGATGTTCTGAGAGTGTGGGGCGAATTACGTAGGGAGAGATGTTCGCAAGTAACTCGGGCCCAAGCCATGTTGGGCTTTAAAGGTGATCACTAACATCTTGTACTGCTCTTGGAAGCTGATCGGCAGTCAGTGAAGTGATTTTAACACAGGTGTTATGTGGTCAGACCGGGAAGTACCAGTGACCAATCTGGCTGCCACATTTTGGACTAGTTGAAGCTTCCGAACTTGGTACAAGGTTAGTTCCGTGTAGAGCACATTACAGAAGTCATTTCACAGAAGCCAGCTTGGGGTTGCATCTGGACCGCCTAAGGTAGCTTTTTACCAGCCCAAACAGGATCGGATCTTTTCTGCTACTATTTGGGGTGGCTCCGGGACAGATTAGGTGTATGGTTACCATGGAAATTTGCAGATATTCAAGCCGGCATTGGCTTGAATGGCCATGGGCGCCACAGCCATGAACATCATTTAACCCCTCCCCGCTTGCCAATCCGCAAAGGACCGAGACCACAGACTTGAGGTCCGTGAGAATGGAGGGACAACTGTAGTTACTACCAGGCTGGAATAGCAAAAGTAACCTGTTGGAAAGAAACTGATAGTGATATGAAACTGGGATAGGTGGGAAAGGAGTTGCAGCTTTACTTCTGCTATAAACATGTAACATTCAAAATCCATAAAACAGTGATACTTTTATTGGACCAACCAAAATGCACCAAATACATGTTGCAAGCTTTCAAAGTTCCACGATTATGATGATGTTAGTCAAGGGCATGCATTTTGCCAAGGGGTTGTAGCTCTTCTAGGTTCAGGTTGTATGGAGGGACATTCATGCAGGCAGCCCCCTTCCTTCCTGGTTACTTCAGGAAATATTTAATTTAAATTCTATTAGCAAAACAAAAAGATAATTCTCTTGAAATCCAAGTTGCTTCTGTACTTTGTGAAGCTACAAGTCCCCCCTTTAGGCAGAGAATACTGAATTTCTAAATAAACCTCCACATTTTTTGCATTAGGAAACATTTTTTGGTGCCATTTTGCTAAAACACGTCAAATGTAATCCAATTTTTAAAAGAAAATTAGAAACTTCAAGTGGTAAAGTCCCAGTCCATTGGCCCTATCTTTAGGATTCCCCTGATGAAGTTAAAATGTGGTATCTTATATCCAGAAAACACATCCTGGGGTAGCCATGTTGGGCATGTAGCAAAGTACAGTAACATCCAAAATCCACAAAACAGTAATACCTTTATGGGGCCAATCAAAATGCACAAAACACGAGTTGCAAAAGCATGGTGGCCATTCTTCACCATTCAGCTTTCCCACTCATACATAGTGATGGAAAATACAATGGCATGTACAGTCCTTAGTTTAGTGTTCAATTGTATATCTTTGCACTTTAGGATCTTGTGTAGTTCTTTCATAGTTGCCCTTCCTATCCCTAGTCTTCTAATTTCCTGACTGCAATTTCTGTTCTGGTGGATGATTGATCATTGGGATTTGATTGATCAGTATTTCAATTTCCTCATCATCTATATTGAATTTGTAAATTCAATATACTCTGTGGTCATTATTTTAGTTTTCTTAATGTTCTGCATTAAACCTGCCTTTGCACTTTCTTCTTTGACTTTCCTCAGTAGTTCCAAGTCTTTATAGGCATAGAAATGAAACCAGATTCAGTGAACAAAACGTCTTTCATTTTATCATGTTTTGTCAAGGGTGTTCCATGCTCACTCAAGCATCATGATCTTATTAGCCAATATTGAGATGGTACAGACCACCCAAAAAGGCCGTCTGGCGCCACCTCTTTTAGTGCTGCAACTGCGACAGAGCAGCTAGATGCTGCAGCGCAGTTGCACCACTAAAAAGGAGCGGGGAAACCGCACTCCTTTTTAGGTGTGCAGTTGCAGCGCAATTAAGTAAAAAGATGCCATTTGGTGCCTTTGTCTAAATGGCATTACATTATGGTGCCATGCTATTATGTAGTAGGGTTCGGGAGCATGCAAATGCTGCACGCTCCTGAACTCTAATGGTGCTGCCCAGGCGCCGCTTCAGGCCCATCTGTTTCGGGCCATTGTATGGTTTCCTGAGCTATGGTTAGTTGCAGTCACACTACCTTGGAGCTAGATGTCTATCAGTGACAGAATGGTGGACCTAAGTCTTTTCCTTGGAATAGACGAATCACTGTGTACAACTAGTTATTATGCTATTGATGCTACCATTCCATATTACAAGTCCCCACTAGAGAGAAAAAAATCTCCTGAGTGAAAGGAACTCCAAGAGTTTCACACTAATTTAAAATTAGTGACAGAAATATGAGGAATGAGGGAGAAAATGAGAAGCATAAAAGGAGAAGAAATGAGTGTGCTCCTAATTGACTAAATTAGAGATCCTAGGGAGCCGGCATGATATTGTGGTTTGAGCCTTGGACTATGACTCTGGAGAGGAGACCAAAGCTTGAATCCCTGCTCAACCATGGAAACCCAAGCTACAGGAAAAGAGATTCCACCTCAACATTAGGAGGAACTTCCTGACAGTAAGGGCTGTTCGACAGTGGAACACACTCCCTCGGAGTGTGGTAGAGTCTCCTTCCTTGGAGGTCTTTACACAGAGGCTGCATAGCTATCTGTCAGGGATGCTTTGATTGGGAGTTCCTGCATGGCAGGAGGCTGGACTGGGTGACCCTTGTGGTCTCTTCCAACTCTATGATTCTATGATTCTAGGACCTTGGACAGGTCATGCTCACTCAGCCTCAAGAGGAAGGCAAAGGCAACCACCCTTGAACAATTTTTGCCAAGAAAACCCCATGCCTTAAGATTGCCATAAGTCAGAAGTTACTTGAAGCCAGTGACTTGAGTATAACTTTATATGCTTGGGAGTAGAAATGTGGAAATCTAGGAAAGTGATCAATATTGTAAGATGCATCTGGTTTCCCCAATTGCTATGCAATCATTTATTTTCTCCAGTAGGTGGCATCTGCCAATTATTGAATTTTCTTTTCGAGGCAAAGAAGCAGAAAATAAGGATCTTCAGTTCCATTAAGTATGTGTTGGGTTCCTTCATCTCTAATTCATCCTGAAGAACCCTTGTTCAAGGAATATATTTATGCATTTGGCAGAAAGGAACCAAACTATACAAGAGCAAAACAGCAAAGGATATAAAGGTCCAGTTAAAATTCTCTTCAGTTAAAATTCAGTTCAAGTCAGAGAAAACCTTTAGGGGCTATAATCCTTTTTTTGTGTAATTTATTTATTTAAGTATTTTTCAGCTGCCTTTGAGGGCAAAATAACCCTCACAAGGCAATGTACGCAAAACATAAGATCTATTAAAGGACATTAAAATAATCATATCAGGCCATACTACACAGTTTATACAAAGGGAAGTCAGACAGAGAAAGTTGAAAGACTTGCAACAAAAATGAATGCAAGACAGATCTCTGCAAGAATTTTGAATCCATGGGAGTAACACTGAAGACAATACTCACCTAGGTCACCTACTTCAGGATGAACTTATGTAATCCAATTTTCCTTATTACTAGTGCTGATTACACATTTGTTACTAGATGTAGCAGAGTTGATATTCAGGGCCAGGTCTACTAATACCAGAGCCAGCCTGTCTCTGAAACATGAAGGTAGATACTGTGCCAGGTACAGTTTGATGGAGATAGGATAGGAAGAAATTCCCCCTTGAGTTTTTTTTTTAAAAAAATAAGCTAGAAATCATATTTCAATTGATGCCAGGCAGTTCCCACCAGTAAAATTCCATATCCTTCAGAGCGAACCATTACTAACCAGCTGTCCTCAACAGCATTTCCAAACTTTGCACCATGGAACCGGTGAGTAGTCTAATAAAGATTTAACATGTTATCCCCTCCTCCATTACTGGGGAAAAGAGGCAGCAATTCAGTGCCTCAGATATCCTGGATTTATCCTTCCACCCACCATCTCCTCACAAAACATCACTCTGGGTAGTAATGTCATTGATGACATCACATCTGAGCTCACAGCATAGAAAATGGCCTTCTTGATGTTCCTGTTCATTTGTGACCATTTTCTTTTTCTGTGAGGGTCTTCTCCATAAAACTCTCCTCCTTCCATGACCTGTATGGCTCCTCCAAATAATGGTCAGGACAGATTTATGTTTCCACATTCTAAAGCCACCTTGATCATTGTAATAGCAGTGACATGCTGACCATACACTCCGTGCCACCCTCCATCTTGCCCTGTCCAGCTTCATGCTGATCATTTAAAACTTCCGCCAGGTCCAACCACCATGTCATGGAGAATTCCATGTTCTCCATCATGTTGTAAATCTGTCTGACTATGATAAATGTGATGAATTCCCTGCATGTTTGAGACATCGCGGTGTCTACAGGAAATGTGATCCACCAGCCATCCGAACATTGCTATTATGTGTTCCTGGTCCACCAGAAAGAGGTAACAAAATAAGGGCTGAAGAACTACAGGGCCGTAACAGAAAACATAGCAAAAAAAATGCTTGGCAACACAGATATCTGCAGCATGGATGAGAAATTTGAGATTTTTTTTCACAGAACAACAGAGAAGGATTTTATAAAAACTTTGCCAACAATCACCTATCAATGAGTGAGACTGAGAGCTTTTAATATATTGCCTCGCAGGAAGTCTGAAAATTGTTTATTAGGGAGGAGCCCAGAGCAACTGAAGGAAACATTCTGGTAGTAGTTTTACAGACTTCAGGCATAGAGAATGGTGCCAGAATCTAAAGGGCTCTTCAGACCAGCCATTAAGGCCAGCCTGGAGGCAGAGTCAGGGCATTGCGTTCATATGACACATGCCCGACTGTCCCAGGGCATTGTGACACCGCACACTTCTCCAAATGGTGTGCAGCGTCACGCCGCTCCTCTGGCACTGCTTCCGCACAATGCAGCATTGAAGGTGTGCCATATAGCCTTAGCGCTGCATCTATTGCACCCTTTCGGGGCACAAAAAGGAGCCATTCTTGTGGCTGGTTTTTGCGCCCTGAAAGGCTGGATCAGGGCCACAAAAATCTGACTAGGAAAGGGCCAGCATCACAGCATCTCTTAGGAGCTATGTGCACAGCTCCTGAGTCTATTTTTGAAGCTATGATCATGTCATACTTGAGGATTTAGGCAAAAATCAATATGCCTAAGACAAAATAACTCAATTATAACTCATCATCATCATCATCATCATCATCATCACTGTTACTACTACCACCTGATAAATGTAAAGGAATTAACTATTCATTGTTTTTTACTGTTTTTTTAAAACAATGTTATGCTATAAATCACCTTGTCCTTTTTGTAAGTGCCAAAAGCAACATTTTCATCATCCTAAAATACATTTTGGCATTATTTTTGTGCCAGGAACAGCATCATAAAATTGAGATAAGTGTAAAATCCAAAGGTTAATTGCAAGCTGATTGGCACTTTAGTTCAGGAGGTCAGGTTGATTCACTTTGAATTGGAGGCCAAGAATCCCTGTACAGTACATCACTAAGCATTATTCAGTAAGAGCATTGCAATCTAAAATGTTTAGAGAGCATAAGATTTTCTGCCTCTGGATTAGATATATATTTCGTGCTCCAGGTTATCTACAGCCCTGAGCAGCAATGCTCCTTTTATGGGGGAATGCATTACTAGAAAAAGGTTTACCATCCAAAAGGAACTAGGATGTACCTTTTCTGTTCCTTGTTTCCCCTACTAATCTATCCCTCTCTTTTCTATACCTCCTTTTTCTGCCAGCCTCTTCCTCAAGAATTAGAGCTGAACCATTCTATCTACATAATTTCTTTCTCAATTAAAAAAAAACTTGTTTTGGATGTAGTATTTATATTTCAAGACAAGACAATCTTGACAGTCAAGAATTCAGAAGCTGAGATTCTGAGCTGAAAACTCCATTTTATTCTTCTTTGGATGGTGACTATATTATTCTCTAGTAAAGAAAAATACTCTCTGTCTGCTCACGGCCATTACAGAATATTATACATGTAAGACTGACACTGAAACAGATTCCAGAATTAACCCATAGTTGAGCAGTGCTTTCAGCATCTATAAAGTGCATTCTCTCAGCATTTTTAGGTCAGTGAGACTGGCTCCCCTTAGATCTGCCACCAGTGTCTTGAAGGAATTTACTTCTGAAGCCTTTTTCTCTAAAGGCTGGATTGGGTGAGGGGAGTGGCTAGCTCTTTCATAATCCTATTATTATTATTATTATTATTATTATTATTTCTTACCTGCCTCTTCCCATGGAACAAGGTGGGGCACAACAGCAATTGACAAGCAAACAACATCTGTTAAAACACATCAGTTAAAACACACATCAATTTATACGGACAAATAAAATGTACATATATTAAAACAATCCACATCTAAAATTCATTTAAAATTCACAATTTAAAAATCATCTGGATAAGCCTGCCAGAAGAGGCTGGTCTTTAAAGCTCTTTTAAATTCAGACAGTGTATTGAGCTGTCAAATCTCTTCCGAGAGGTCATTCCACAGTCTAGGGACAGCTAAAGAAAAAGTCCTCTGGCTGACAGTTGCCAACCTAGTCCTGGCTGAGAGGAGTAAATATCTGCCTGAGGACCAGAGCATACAGGGTGGATTATATGATTTATAGAATCATAGAGTTGGAAGAGACCACAAGGCCCATCCAGTCCAACCCCCTGCCATGCAGGAACTCACAATCAAAGCATCCCCAACAGATGGCCATCCAGCCTCTGCTTAAAGACCTCCAAGGAAGGAGACTCCACTACTCTCACTGCTGAGGAGAAAAACCGTTCAGATGAGGGGTTCCAGTGGGTGTGGGGACAAGGGGAAAATGCCAGCACATGTAAGCAACCAAACTCGGAGAAATGTGGAGCAATACAGTTCCCAGAAAGATGCAGTTCCATGGTGTGAATGTCAAACTCGGAATGTGTGAGTGAGGTTATTTGCATCACTCCAGTTAAAAAAAAAACAATGTGTGAATGAGTCCAAAGTAGTGTCAAACTGGATTGTTTCTGCAGTGTCTTTTGGACCTGAGTTACCTTGCTCTTGGTAAGGTATAACTGTCCTACCTTTAGCTTCACTCACTCACTTTCTGCATTACATATTAGTTCCATTACAAATTGGGAAAATCTGATTCAGTATAACTAGCTGTACATTTTATTTCACTAAAGGATATGTGTGAATTTGTGTCACAGGCTACATGCCACATCTTGTCTTGACTAGCTGTACTTACGATTGAGAACAATGTTTCCCAACTTTTTCTATGCCCCATGTTCCTAGAAATGCTTGATTAATGTTCACACTCAAAAGTAATATCACATTTGAAGTTGAAGAAATCTAATTTCTAACTTTTGAACCATAAATTGAACCACATACAATACAATGGGTGCACAAACTGGATTTTTTAAAAATAAGCTTTTAACTCAGTGCATAAAATGCAAATATAAATTGAGCAATTAGATTCTAATTTATTCAGAAAAATTTTGAGTGATTATTCATGACTCACAAGGCATTCTTTGTTGCACCCTCTGAAATTCCATCTTGCACCCCTTGGGAGTGTTGGGAACCCCTGCCTTAAAAGAATTACTAGAACATCATGGTCTATATTTAGGCCATCTAACATGATGGATTGCAGTACAATAGCCAAGACAGCTATTGGAAAACGTTCCACCCCACTTCTCTGGTCATGCCTACAATGCTTAAAGTGCTGTTAATAATATTTGTCCTTTGTTCGGCCTTAGGACTAAGGCAAGGGACATAACTGAATAAAGTTTTTAAAAACCTGGAAGCAATAGCAATGGTTCCTTGCTGTTCTTGAAACCTCTGCTTTTAAACTGAAGAGTAGAGGTAAAGCCCGAAAGTAGATACACAAACAGAGAGCAACCTCTCATGTTTTTCAGTATGCAAAGAGATCTTGCAGCACCTTTGAGGCTAACTGAAAGATAGATGTTGGTAGCATGAGCTCAGATACACATTTGGTCTATGAAAACTCATGCTACTAACTTCTGTCTTTCCATTAGTGTCAAAGGTGCTGCAAGATGCCTTTGCATACTCATTTTCCATCCAGACTAACATGGTTATGTCTTTGAATTCTGCTCCCATGTTTTTCCAAACCCAAAAGGTGGTAGAACAGATGAGACATTATTTCCTGGCAGGAGCAAATTGGCAGATAAAATTGTTCCACTGTGCCTTCCACAATTTTACACGGCACTTGCCAATTATGTACCCCCCCCCCCAACCAGTACCACGCACAGAAACAAATGAGTTTCGGCAAAATTGGAAAACAATTTATATAATATGCAAATTAGGCTTCCCAGATTTGCAGAGCTAGGAAAGTGGCAAGTTGATGGTGTGTAAAAAATGGGAGTCTTGAGAGTTGTAAAAGATTTCTCGAATTAGCCCAAATATGCAACCAATAATACACCATGGCTAATGTTTCTTTGTGATGCTTCTGATAAGTGAGAGCAGAAAGTCAACTTTTTCCAGCCTTCCTCGTGACAGTGGCAATTTCTCTCTAACCTGAGCAAACTCAAAAGGTGTTGGTGCTGTTATCTTTGGGCAGATTGAAAAGGTTGGCAGAGGGCCTGGTACCGACTTCACAGACTGCTTTGGCAGTGTGTAAGAGAGATGATTCAAGTAATGCCTCTTGGAGGTCAGGCGAGGGGGAAGAGGGAACAAACAAAAATGTGGGACTAGGGAAGGATGGAGGAGAGGAATGAGCCAGCCATAAGGGCAGGAGGTACTTCCACCCTCAAACATGCACTCATGCTATCCCCCATATTGTTCATATTACCAGTTGTGGTCATGTCCTCTAGAGTCATACATCCGGATTGCCCACTTTACTTTCTGTCACAGAAGTGAATCGTAGTTATTCACTCCTGCAGCAGGCATAAATTGCTTCTCCCATAGACTGCTGGGGCGGGAGGCAGATTTTGTCTTCGCCTTTGCTTTGACCCTGATGCAGCCCATTCATTTTTTCCCACACATCATTGCTTCCCCCGTGACTTATGTGAGGCAAAGTAAATTAAGCCACAGTCTGGAAGATTCTTGATGTGGAGAAAATAACCTGCGCCCACTCTTGACACTGGGCTCACTCCCAATATAAGGCAAGGGAAAGCCTTTATTCTTCCCTCAATTGTGTCCCTAATTGCAGCTGCTATGCTTTCTTCTCCCATGGTTCTCAGTGACTTCTCATTACGTTCTGTGAGGGGAAAATAAACACAATTCATCATATTGATGGGCATCATGCCAATTAATTAATAAACATGGGTTATTAACCAGAAGTGGTGTGCGCCTGCTGCTCTCTCCTGTTTTTGCCTACCTTAACAGTGGGTGCTATGGCAACAAGGAGAAGGAAGGATGGGGTGCCTAGCAACAAGAAGGGCCTGGAAGCAGATTTCTAAGCCCCATTGGGAAATGGCAGCTGAATAGGAACAACTGATAGAGGAGTGGGAGAAAGATGCTAAGGGAGTGGGGGTCGGAAGGGGATCCTGGAGAGCTGCGAGATGGAAATAGCAGAAAATTAGCCTTTTCTTTGGCTCACACTGCAACTTGTATCTCTCTTTCCATACCATTGTTTTTGTTAGTGAGTATGGTGCAGAGAGAGAATGGTATAAATCAGACAGAATCTTGTTTCTTAAGTGAAGCTGGGAGAGTGCAGTAGCCCCCCATGTATGCCTGCAAGTGTTTCCCAGCTGCTTCAGACTGGGGCTGCATCTGCACTGCAGAAATAATGCAGTTTGACACCACTTTAATTGCTGTGGCTCAATGCTATGGAGTTCTGGGAATTGTAGTTTGTTGTGGCACCAGAGCTCTCTGACAGCGAAGGCGAAATGCCTCACAAAACTACAATTCCCTCACAAAACTACAATTCCCTCACAAAACTACAGTTCCCAGAATTCCATAGCACTGAGTCATGGCAGTTAAAGTGGTGTCAAGCTGTATGATTTCTGCATTGCAGATGCCACCTAAGCAAGCTGAAAGCTGAAACAGAATTAAGTATTGGGCTTGCAAAGATTAAAGTCAGGGAAGAGAGGGTGCCTCCTAGGGGACTGAGTTTAAGTAGATTAAAATTTAAAAAAAAATAAGGAAGAGAAGCTCTTCATTCTGTACTAGACATTATTTAATTGCAAAAAACAATGATACCCAGTGTTCCAGAGATGAGCTGGCAAGAAGCTTTTAATATCAGGTTAACAACAAATAGAGAATTTGAGTAGAATCATGGAATGATAGAGTTGGAGGAGACCACAAGAGCCATCCAGTCCAACCCCCTGCCATGCAGGAACTCACTATTAAAGCACCCCCGACAGATGGCCATCCAGCCTCTCTTTCAAGACCTCTAAGGAAGGAGACTCCACCACTCTCCAAGGCAGTGTCTTTCACTGTCATACAGCTCTTACCATCAGGAAGTTCTTCCTAATGTTTTGGTGGAATTTTTTGCCCTGCAGCTTGAATCTGTTGCTCCATATTCTAATCTCTGCCACTACAGAAAACAAGGTTGCTGCATCCCTTCAAATGTTTAAACATGGCTGCCATGTCACTCCTTAACCTTCTCTTCCCCAGGCAAAATATATCCAGCCCTCTAAGCTACTCCTCACAGGGCATGGTTAACAGACTTTCACCATTCTGGTCAGCCTCCCCTGGATACACTCTAGCTTGTCAACATCCTTCTTGAATTGTGATGACCAAAAATGGACGCAATATTTCAGGTGGGGCCTGACCAAAGCAGAATAGAGTGGCACTATTACTTCCTTTGATCTAGACACTATACTTCTATTGATGCAGTCTAGAATTGCATTGGCTTTCTTAGCTGCCACATCACATTGCTCACTCATGTTCAGCCTGTGATCCACTAAGACTACTAGGTCCCTTGGTAGTACTGCTGTCAGGCCAGAAGTCACCCATCATATATCTATGCATTTCATTTTTATGGCCCAAGTGTAGTATTTTACATTTCTCCCTGTTGAATTTCATTTTGTTACTTTTGGCCTAGTTTTCTAATCTGTTCTGGTCATTTTGAATTCTGATTCTGTCTTGGAGGTATTAACAACCACTCCTAATTTAGTGCCATCTGCAACTTTGGTAAGCATTGTCTCTATTCCATCACCCATATCATTGATAAAGATGTTGAATAGCACTGAGCCCAGGACAGAACCCTGTAGCATCCCACTAGTCACTTCTCTCCACAATGAGCATGAACCATTGGTTCTGTTTTGTAGGGATATCATGAGGGGCCTTGTCAAAGCCGTTACTGAAATCAAGATATACTATATACACAGCATTCACTTTATCTACCGAATTTGTGAGTCTGTCAGAAAAAGAGATGTTTAATCTGTCATGACTTGTTTTTGAGAAACCCATGCTGACTGTTAGTAATCACAGCATTGGTAAGTGCTTACAGGCTGTCTGTTTAATGATCTGCTCTAGAATCTTTCCAGATACTGATGTCAGGCTGGCTGGGTGGTAAATATTTGGGTCCTCCTTTTTTCCTTTTCTGAAGATGGTGACAACATTTGCTCCCCCACTCCAGTTTGCTGGGACCTCTCCTGTTCTCCAGGAATTCTCAAAAATGATTGCCGATGGTTCTGAGATTACTTCTACCAGATCTTTTAATACGCTTGAATGTAGAGTGGGCAATTAGGAGCAATTAGTACCTATTGGATTAAAGACAAGCAAATCTCGCAACACATATAGAAACTGCCAGACATAGATTGTGTGTCTGAGAAACACTCTGAGCAACATGGCAAAATGCCCTTGTATGATTTTCACATCTAACTGCACAGATTTTCTATGTAAGTTTACCTGTGCTTTAAAATGTCATGTATCAAGCATACTTCAGATTCTTACAAAATCCAGAGTGAGACAGGCTTCTTTCCTAATGCTTTTTACAAGAAGAGAACCATGGAGGAAATATTTTTAGTTTATTGCTAGGCACCACCAAAAACTTTTATGGGTTGAATGGAAACATAACACGTTTAGAATTTTTAAAAAATTGATAATTTTATGAAACACTCCATTCTACTTGGTTTCAGGTGGTTAACTTCACTACTGTTTTTGCTCTGCAGAAGCCTTGGGAAAATCTCTTTGCTCTCTATAAATAACAATTCTGGCTTCATATCTCCCATAATTACAAATTGCTAAACAATCTATCCAATAACATTTTGTGTATTATTATTATTATTATTATTATTATTTGTTTATATCCCACCTTCCTCCCGGTACAGGGACTCAAGGCGACTAACAAAATTTAAAATAGTCCAGGTTAAAATAGTACAAAACAATAAAAATACAAAGTTTAAAAAACAAACCATTACAAAAGTTTAAAAAATTACATGTTCAAATTTAAAATTTAAAAACTCTTTATAAAACACTTACTTTATAAAACCCATGACAGTGTGAGAAAGCGTGGTGGCATAAAAGTGTTTTGTCTGCCACTGAAACAAAAGCAGGGATGGAGACAGCCTGGTCTCTCTATGGAGGGAGTTCCAGAGCCTGGGAGCAGCCACCAAGAAAACCCTATCTTTTGTCCCCACCAAACACATCTGAGAGGGTGGCGGGACAGACAGGAGGACCTCTCCAAATGGTCTCAGTGTTCTAGTGGGTTCTTAAAGGCAGAACTCTTTAAATTCTGACCTCTTATTTCCTCTTCTCTGGCACATAAATGCTATGGGGTACCAGCTGTCTAGCACCAATATGAGAAAAGAAAAATACCAGAGAGAGAGGAAAAGAAGACTTGGGGAGGGAGTAATTTATTCATGCTACTCGTTCCGGGTGTTCAACCAACAGTTTCAGATTTCTCTTGGTCCTAAAGTGAAAAAGTCAGCTCCCTATATCACTTTCATATTGCTAATGTCCTATTCCACTAAGCACTAGGACACTAATCCATAATGTCCCAAAAATGTTTGTGGACAGTGAAGGCCTGCTGACATGACCTTCTGGATCTTCAGAGCTGTTGATGTTGGGTAAAGGTCACACAGCTGTATACATAGCACGAGTATTTCTATGTTTTGGTTTGTTTGTTTATATGCTTTTTCCTCAAAATTGGAACTCAAAGTGGTTTAAAATTTAACAAAAAACAATAAAATTAAAAATTCATTAAAACAGAATTAAACTACAGACACATACACACCCTGTGGATGCCAAAGTCTGAGGATGCTCAAGTCCCATTTACTTCAATAGTGGCATGGCCATACAACCGCACCACCATTGAAGACATTGGCAATTTGGAGGAGCTGCTTCCTCCTCCTCCTCCTCCTCTTCTCACCCCACTGCCTCTTTCTTCTCCCTTCTCTTCCACCTCTTCCCCATCACTCTTCTTCTTCTTCCCACTTCACGCTGCACTGCCCCTTCCTCTTCCTCCCCGCCTCGGCACACCTTCCTCCTCCTGCTTCATGCTGTGCTGTGCCTTCTTCCTCCTCCTTCTCCCACCTCATCTCGTCTTCTTTCTTTTTCTGCTCCTGCCTCACTTCGCCTGCCTTCCCCTCTTCTTCTCACCTTGTGCCATTCCTTCCTGTTCCTCTCCCTCTTCCTCGTGCCACACCTGCTTCTTCCTTCTCTTCCTTGCACTGCACGTCCTCCTCCTCCTGCCATGCTGCCCCTTTCTCCTCTGCCCCCTCCCCAGGCTTGCCATCCGCGGTTGCCCAAATCCGCGGATGGCAAGTGTGCGTATAAGGAAGGCCCACTGTATTTGCAGTATTAAAACCAGTCACACATCCATACATAATCTCATTAAAACAGTTCAGTTAAAAGCATACAGCACCTCCTAACATGTTCTTTAAAAAATTTAGAGTTTTAGGATGCTGCTAGGAGAACAAGGAAGGGGGATATTCTGGTCTCCCTGGGAAGAGAGTTCCAAAGTCCAAGGGCATCCACCAAGAAGGCACTCTCTCATGTTTGTGATGGTGGTGGGATGGATTACCTTCGTAACTCGGGGGACCATAATAATAATAATAATAATAATAATAGTTTATTTATTACCCGCTCCTCTGTATAACACTCAGAGCAGGGTACAACAATTAAAAAACAAAACACAGATTAAAAACAAATCTTATTACTCACTACCCAACCTTCCACCCCTTAAAAATAAATTAAACCGATAATTAGTTAAAACAGTAATAATTAAAAACATATTACAACATCCAAAAATCCTTCCTTAAGCAGCCACAACATAAGTTAGGAGTCGGAACAAAGGGGAATAAGTGAAGGGTTCAAATTCTAGCTCTGGAGTTGGAAATTCAGGTGGTTTCAGGGAAGGCCTGCCGGAAGAGATGAGTTTTTAAAGCAGTCTAAAGATGTCGTGAGGCGCATCTCGTCCAGCAGGCCATTCCAAAGCTTTGGGGCGGTGGCAGAAAAAGTCCTCTGGGAGGTCTGGGAGAGCCTGGTCTTGATAGGCTGTAACAAGTTTCTCCCAGAGGACTGAAGTGTGCAGGGGGGGGGATCATACGGGGAGAGGCAGTCCTTAAGATAAGATGGACCCAAGCCATGTAGGGCTTTAAAGGTTAAAAAGTCTGGACCTGAGCCATATAGGGCTTTATAGGTCATAACCAGCACTTTGAATTGTGCTTGGAAACAAACTGGCAGCCAGTAGAGCTGTTTCAACAGGAATGCAGTATGGTTTCTGTAACCTGCCCCAGTTAACAGTCTGGCTGTAGCTCTTTGGATCAGATGAAGTTCTGTTTAAAATAGACATCCTCACCAAACTGGAAACTGGGTAGGGTTGATTTGAAAGGAAGCCAATTTCCATATTTCCTGGGATAAATAAGTTTCTTCCCCTGGTATCGTACGTGACCTACTGTTACCAGAGAATGTGGCTTCATTGGTTTAAGAGAATGAAAATCGCAGGCTCCCCCTTTGTCTCATAAGTCTTCTGCCCTCAAGCCAGATTCTCTCCTCTGTTAATGGTCACAGTAAAATACAGAACAATATTCATAGTAATTTACACATATAGAAGAACATCTTTATCTTATCATCCCACTAATCGCATGGTAGTTCTTCTTGTATTAGACAAAGTATCAATATTTCTTTTTCTCCACAACATAGGTAGTAAGGCCACTGCTTTCCAGTCACATGTTTTAGAGGCAGTGGCTATAATGTGCTTGAACCAGAAACAGTCATATCTCTGTTCTCCAGACAATGCCCTAAGGGCTCCAAGGATATTTTGCCATTTAAACCAGTCTCTTCAGTAGTTGTGTCAGGACCTGTAATAAAGATAGCACCACCTATCTCTATGGGCTGCAGAGGTATAAGCGTGTGATCCAGAAGTAAAATGTAATATTTTTCTTCTTTTCGTTTTCTTCTTTTGATGTTTGTCAGTATTGTGTAACTGCCAGCGAAAAATACAGCCACTGTTTCAGCTGCATCTTTACTATGTTTTGCCACAGGCCATTCCGATTTCTGCTTGTTTTTGCATATATTTTCAAAATAATATTTTTGGAAATCCAAGCTTGTGATAGGTTACAAAGACGTCCAGAAGATCTATCAAACAATTCACTTCAATCCATAGTGCTATTTTT
Source organism: Urosaurus nigricauda (assembly GCA_034509955.1). Lineage (NCBI taxonomy): Eukaryota > Metazoa > Chordata > Lepidosauria > Squamata > Phrynosomatidae > Urosaurus > Urosaurus nigricauda. The sequence continues at coordinate 156,128,703 of JAOEGL010000003.1, forward strand.
ACAGAGATGAAGGCTGCTAGATAAACATGTTCTCATAGAAAACTGTTTTTACTCCCTGTGGTTCATGTGTAACAAAGAATTCTAAAGAGAATTAATGCATGCAAATCATCTGAGTTACTTTCCAAGTCCATGTAGGTGGAATTGAATGAGCAATGCACAGCTGTTTCTGGAGATTGAATTTTTTTGACGTTTTAATTGAGAGTTTTCCAGATTAGTTATCAAAAACGTCCCTATAATAATTGTATATGTGTTTTCAAATACTGCCTTACAACCCACAAATGCAGTTTCCTGTCTTCTTCACATATACATATTTAATGGGCAAAATTAATTGATACAGAACAATAATCTGTGTAGAGAGGAGCCAGAGTTTACCATTTAGGTTCGAAAATTAATTTGACAAATGTTAAATATTAAAACTGGGCAAATCTTTCATTGATACTAATGTGATAATTGAAGACATTGAGCTCAGTTAGTGTGGATTACGTTGTTTCTGAAAACATTGGTTCCCAGAAGTGACTGTGGGATTTACAGGTAATAACATGGAGATCGTCACTGTTGAACCTAGGGACACATTGTTTTGTAATTGAAACCTTCAAAAGTTTTTGACATTAAAAAATTGCCTTCTCCCAAGCCATACTACATGTTACCTGGAAATGGTGAGTCTTCAATAAGTCTGAAAACTATTAAAATATGGGATCTCATCTCACAACTTGTCCAGTTATTTGTTGTGACTCAACTGCATTCTCTGTGCCTTCCCACTCCTTTTCAAGAAGTATGACCTGCAAAGTAATGGGACAGCACACATTCTTCTCATTTCGCTCAATGTGACTAATTTCTAAATAGATTTTATTTTTTAAAAAAATAGGCAATGAGGTGGGGGCATGGACTTAGGAGGTTATCGCACACCAAATCCGTGCCAAGATAGACACAGATTGTAACTGTCACCAATGGATCTTATCACACTGCCCCATGCCCAGGCAGTAGGCAACCCACATCAAATCCAGTCTTCACCTGCAGCTTTTCCTGAACAGGAAAATCCTGTTCTTGAAAAGCTGTCGAAGAAGCTCAGGTTGGATATGGGCTGCCTGCTGTCTGGGCATGGGGCAGTGAGATAAGATCCATCAGCGACGGTTACAACCCGTGTCTATCCCAGTGTGGGCATGTGATAATCTCCTTAGTGAACTCTAACATGGGAGCCAGTGGGGCATAGTGGTTAGACTGTTGGACTGTGACTTTGGAGATCAGGGTCCAATTCCCCGCTTGGCCATGAAACCCACTTGGGCACATCACATGCTCTTAGCAATGACAAACTTTCCCTGAACAAATTTTTCCAAGAAAATGCCATGGTAGGTTCACCTTAGGATCACCATAAGTCAGAAATAGCTTGAAGGCACACAACAACAACAAATCTTTTGGCTTTGTGCTCCAAACACTTGAACTGTGTAATCTACTGGAAAAAGGGATGACTGAAAAGCAGAATGGGAGGTTGGTGAGGGGAGACAAGAGAAAGGAGGGGGATAGTGAGGGAAACTTTCTGCTGATTACCAAGTGCATAGAATCATAGATTCTATGCACTTTGTAATAGCATTGTGTGAGCAATAATAATCATATTAAAATATTGCTAATGGGTTCAACGAGATTTACTTCTGAGGAGACATGGAGAAAGCATGTTCTCCTAAATGAATCTTATGGCTCCAAACTAATAGCTCCAAGCTAACTAGCCCCCTCAAAGCATATGACCTAGTGAACCAAGATGTGGTGGAAAGCAGAAGAAGAGGAAGAGGAGGGAAAAGCCAAGAAAGAAAACCGGGGTAGATATAATTGAGGAAAACTTTTCACATCATTATCCAAGTACCTACCAAGAATTCACTGGACAACAACAAACACAAAAATATTACAAAGAAGTTCACTGCAGTACTCCAAATGATACAGTATTTTATATTATACAATAGAAAATAAAACCAACAAACGAGAGGAAATGAAGAGAGTTGCAATGTACCCCAGTTCCCCAAATGTTATGCAGATCTATAAATGGGGGGACAAGATGCCAGCCTTTCAGGCATGAAAGGTCTAAACTCTGTAAAAGCAGTGGCTGCTTGATGGCTAAGCATATAAATCGTTCTCTCTAATTCCTTACCATCCAAGACGAGGGTTCAATTGTTTCTTTGGATATCTCTTCATTTGTTCCTCAATCTCAGCTCTTCCATTGCTTCTCAGTTGTTCTTCTGAAGGGTTTTCAGAACTTTCTTTATCTCTATCCCTGCTCCAGAAGTATGATACAACAAACAATTTGATCCACTCCTAATCTTTCTTCTCCTTAATCCTCCTTGACTGAATCTGTCAAAGGATGAACCCTCCACCCTAATGAGTTTTTAACAGTTAAAATAATCAATTATTCTTTAATAAACAAGATCACCATCAGTGACTTCTTAATGTATAGATCAGCTAACTCTGTATAGCAAGTAGATCTTTAAATTAGGATTGTACTATTTTTTCGTAAAAATTTATTCCAGTCAGTTATTTTAAAAAATGTTTTATGCCTTTGTTTTACTTTATTGAGTTATATATTTTATATTTTTCTCTTGTAAACCACCTTAAACTTGTATCTGTTCAAAATGAGGTATAAAAAGAATTATTTGGCACAAGTAAGGTACAGAAAAGGAGACCTACAGCATTAGAGGCAAAAGTTTCAGGTGTGGAGTTTTTCATAATAAAGTTCTTTTCACTTTGGACCTAGTACTCAACAGGGATTTTTCACCACCCTGTCTTCTGAGATAGTTCATTTATCTGATATTATTCCAGTTGAAGCTTTCTACTATCATGTTTAACAGACTTGCTGGATCACTACTGTGAGAATGATAGGGAAGGGTATGTAAAAGTGCCAAGTCAAAGGATTTTTTCACATGGGGAAAATAGGAAGGTTAAACTGGTCACAACGTAGGGTCATCCAGGGCAGTAGGGACAATTTTGCAAATGCCACCGTGCACAAACTGATCAGAATCCGAACAGAATGTGGGGTGAATTGGGGAATACGCATTTTTGCAAAAATACCATGTTTTCATGTGCAGTTCCTTCACGAATTCGCTCTTTTCACGTAATAGCAGCCATCTGAAAACCATGTCCCGGATTCTCCCTGTTCCCAGATTTCCCATGGCTCCTTGCTGTGCCAAGGAGAGGAGGCAGCCTTGTTCTTAAAGGGATATATATATATATATATACACACCCCTCTTTCCCTTGCACAGCTGGTCTCCTCTGCAGCAGGGAACAGCTGGTGGGAGAACAAGAGAGAGGACTCTTGGAATTCCTCTTGTACAGGAGGGAGAAATGAAGGATATGGCCTGGAAAAGGAGGGCATCTGGGAGTTTCAGACCTCACTGAAATCAGGCAAGTTTATGGACCAGCCTCCTCCTCTTTTGCTCTAGTGTGTGTGTGTGTGTCTGTGTGTGGTTTTAAGGGAGTTTGCAAAGGGAAACCTCAGCCTGCCTTCCTGTGAAACAGTTTCTGGGGCAAAGAGAATTTTCCTCCCCATTTCCCTTCCCTCTCTGGAGCATGTGTGTGTGTGTACTCTTGTGGAAATGACAGTTTGGAGCATGTGCAAAAAGTTATTTCCAAGCTAGCAACAGGATTGGTCCTCATCCGTCTGAAACCCAAATTTGTTTTTGATCCACTTTCTTGCCTAAGTAATGTGCTTTTAATCCCATGTTGTTCTCTCTGCATGATAAGCATTAGCAAATTTGCTTGATTTTCCAGGATAATAATAATAATAATAATAATATGATTAATTTATATTCCGCCTTTTCCTTGTGGAATCAAGGTAGATTACAAAGCAGAGGAAACAAAATACAAAATACGCCTCCCACCACCACCAATTACATCACAACAAACGTAATACAAAACGTAATTATTCAAAAAGTTAAAAATACATTAAAAAGTACAAAGTACAAAAAATCCAGAATACATGACAGAGCATAATAATCGAAGCATAATATAGCATAATAATCTAAACGACAATCCCCAACTTTCCCTTAACAGCAAAACAACAATCTATTATCAATTACATGTCTAAAATAATTATCCTCTAGGCCGGTGGAGCCAGGTGTTCCGGGGGCATTGGAGCTGGCATAAAGTACTCTGCCGCTCTCCTCTGCGTCCTTCTCTGGGCTGGTATAGCCAGGTGGTCTGGGAAGGGGGCTGAGGAGCCGGCATTTGGAGGTTTTTAAGCAGAGGCTGGATGGCCATCTGTCGGAGATGCTTTGATTGGGAGTTCCTGCACGGCAGGGGGTTGGACCGGATGGCCCTTGTGGTCTCTTCCAACTCTAAATTTCTATGATTCTATGATTTTAAAGGTGCCACTCTCCGAGGGCATCTCACATTGGCTGCCTCAGGTCTGCTGGGCTTCAGATGGTCCGTGAAGGGGGCCGAGGAGCCGGCTTTTTAAAGGTGCTGCTCTCCGAGGACGTCTCCTATTGGCTGCCTCAAGTCTGCTGGGCTTCAGATGGGATGCCAACACTTTAACCATTTTCGGGATGGAACCACATAGTTTCCCGTGTGATAAAGTCCATAGAGAGATTTCATGTCATTCTGCCTTGGATGATACTAGCCATACAGGTTCTGTTAGCCTCTGGTTTGCCATTTAGACAAATAGAGAACTGTAACTGTGACTGCTTCTTATCAGCACACTGGCGGTGACACTCGACTCCCCCCCCCCCCCGCATGACACCCTTTTATCTAGAAGTGTCATCAGTGAAGGGCACCAACACAAAAGACCATTGATTTGCAAGGCTTCTATGACAGCTTCTGTGTTTTTGTTTTTAGTGAGCATCCTCTAAGTCACTTGGTCTCTGACTCGGATTCTGAGATGGACAGCACAGAGCAACTAGCCCTGGGCAGCACGGACACGCTCTCCAACGGGCACAAGGCTGATCTGGAGGCTGCTAAGCGCCTGGCAAAGAGGCTGTACAATCTGGATGGTTTCAAAAAAGCAGATGTAGCCCGCCATCTGGGGAAGAAGTACGTGTGGGTATTAGGAGAAAAGACTGTTCACACAGAGCTCTGTTAACTCCCTGAAGAAATCCAGCTACTCTCATCATGCAGAAATATCCCGAGCCTTGTGGAGGATAACAGATAAGATACCACCTTCACTGAAGAATAATAAGTAAACATTTGGCTAGCTTGCCTTTATTAGACACCCATGGGACGGCAGTGTTTTCTGTATGGCCCACATAGCTTATACCCTGGGGATGATTAATGCTGCATTTCCTTTAGCTTGACAAGAATGTTCACACTAACCTTGTGTGCCTTCACTCCTAATATTTAGCCACTAAAGAATAAAACTCTCACTAGAAATTAAGGCACATAATGGGTTGTGGAATGAATTCCTTCATCAAAGATAGTTAGGTGCCTTTGCTGGTTTTGGATGAATTCTGCCTTAAATGCTGTGTTTCTGTTCCTTGTTGTGGCAGTCATAATATCCTCAAGTTTCCCTTTTCTTTTTTTTTCTTTTTTTTTCTTTTTTTTTTAGTATTTATCCCTCTCTCATATAAGAATTTTAAAAAATCTTTTTTATCCTCTCCTTTCCAGTAATGATTTTAGTAAGATGGTTGCAGGGGAATACCTCAAGTTCTTTGAATTCACTGGAATGAGTCTGGATCAAGCACTGAGGTGAGTGTTTAAGAAGGATGTGTGCAATCTTAGAAACAGATGAAAAAAGGGCTGTCTGCAGTTGCTTTCAGGATTAACACTGATTTATAATTGTGGAAAGACAGCAGTTCTGAATTTTATTTTATTTTTATTTTATTTTATTTTTGTTAGACTTCTAAGCAGCCCTGGCAGCTCATCAGCACTGGATAAGTCTTCTGTTTTCCTGCCAACTCAGCATTGCCAAAACAGTTCTAGCACCCAGTAGATCTAGCATCTAGTAGGTGACAATACATAGCTGATGGGCTCCATGCAGCCTGTGGAGTAGGGGTAGGTGGCTGGGACCCAAGTTGTGAGCATGTACAGATTATTATTCTTTGAAGTAATGGGGTCACCATAATCATGCTTCTGTTGAAGGAGATGCAGATTTTTATGCTTCATAATACATCAGTTACTTAAAACATACTTAGAAATGCTTTTCAAAATAAATTGCTCTCTTCTCAAAACTGCTATTCAGATTCATTCTTGGGGGATGTCCACTACTGATTGCAATATATTGATTCCCCCACCCCTCCACCTTCAATGCCTGCAGTTCTTAAAATTCTTTTTTTTAAAAAAAAAAATTGTCTATATGTGTGTACATAATATACAATACTGTAATCATAATTAAACCATGCCTTATTTTTTTCAGTAGACAAGGATTACTGGGGACAAATAAGGTTAAGTCAACAATAGTGCAGGTGGGGAGGGTAACCTCATTTCTCACTACATTCCACTTTGTAGTCTTACACAATCTGCCTATAGACCAGTATAAGTTTCACTAGAGGAAAAGCAAGGTACCAATATTGTTCCTGTCATTCCCTCAACCCAGTCAAAGAGTAGTAGCCATTTTTGTCTGGTAAAATGGTTCATAGAAAAAAAAGGATTAACACTGCTCCCCCTCATTGGCCTGAGCCTCTTTAGACGTTGTATTTATAATGCGATGGCCCTGCCTAGTTCTCAGAACCAGGGGATCCAGAAATGACTGTGTTCCAATTGAACCCTTCTTGTTCTTTCCCATAACTGCTATGCCCCGCTGTCTGTCACCACTACCACCGCCACCGCCACCTTACTACTGAAAATGTATTGAGGAGGAAAGATGGGAATCATAGCACGATGCATTTTGCCTGGTAGCTTTCATGATTCTCTGAACTGTGCAGTGTTTTTCTCCAGTCCAAAAATGCATACAAAATGTTTACATTAGGCAAAACTAGATAAAAAAATGTGTACATTAAAGAATATAGCATTAAAAAGAGCATACATTAGGGCATAGTGCTCACAAAAATGCATGCATTAGGAAAAATTGCTTCCAAATTTTTGTATGTATGAAAATGCATTTTCTGCTAGACTTCTTTTTTGAAAATACTGCAAAATGATGTGGAAATGGCATGGGGGGAAATGACAAAGGAAATAAAATGAGTTATAAAAAGCAAAATAGTCATTTATCCATCTTTGCAAAGAAGGATGCACAAAGGACAGGGGAACCTGCATCTTGTCATGTCTATTACAGTGTGAGTTTAACTGGAAATGGTAGGCTTATACCAAGTCTCTAAATCTTTCAATATCTGCAAGGTGCAGGATCAAAGAATTAATTCCTTACTATGCTATGAGACGCCTTGCTTAGGTTGCTTGAAACATGCATCTTAAGCTTGTCTTTGACAGAGGAAATTTTCCCTCTCAGCTTTGGAAGACTTCTCTTGTTACATCAATTTATTGACAACTGTATTTCAACATGGAATTTATTTAAACACCTTTTCCTTGGTCTACAGTTGAAAAGGCTTCCAGAGCAACTTACAGATCTGTCCCTGCCCTCAGGATTTGTCTAAAAGATACAGTGCAGAAGGAATGACAGGGGAAAGATAGAGAAAAACAAGCAAATTCATGTGTCAATTATAATTCCAAAGTTCTCTTAACAGTCGGCCAAGATGGAAACCACTTGTTAAGAGGAAGAATGGCGTACATCTCTTTTCTCTTTTTACTGCAGTCTAACCCCTTTTAACAATGGGGTAGTGACTGTGTTGGATCAAATCTTAATTGCAGAATCATAGGAGTTTATCAGACATTGGAAATTGGAAATATAATCCAACGGCAATCCAAACACAATGATGGGGTTTCACGTTATTACGAATTAAAGTATCTCAAGCAATTTTGGGCAAAAGGGAAGTCATTCCGAACGCAATCATGGGTTTTACTTTATTGCGAATTAAAGCATCTCACGCAATTTCGGGCAATGGGGGATCATTTTTGGCTAATGGGAAGTCAATCTGAACACGTTCTGAATGCAATGGGATTTCAGGTGAATTCGAATTGGCTCCATTCGAAATAGGGAAAAATTCCTGCCCGTCTGATAAACTCCATAGAATCTTAGAGTTGGAAGAAATCACAAGGGCCATCTATGCCAACCCCCCGTGCTGCAGGAACAAACAATAACACTAGCACTTCTAAAAGATGCCCATCTGATATCTTCTTAAAGACCTCCACTGATGGCGAATCAACCACCCTCCCAGGCAATCTGTTCCATTACTGAACAGCTTTTACAGTAAACAGTTTCTTCATAATGTTTCAGTGTTTCAGTGGAATATCTTTTCATGTGATCTGAATCCATTGGTTTGTGTTCTGGTCTTGATGCAGTTTAAATTAAATCATACCTAACCTGAAATCAGTGTAATTTTAAATTAAATCATGAAATTCAGTGATTTCAGTTGGACTGAAGTGCAGCTAAACTAGTCTGAGTCCAAACTGTTATCTTTGGAGTGCAGATAGAGCTTGAGTATTTGAAAACATGGAGAACCCACCTTTCCTCAAATGGGCTCAAAACAGTTAATAACAATTGTAACAATTATAAAATGACATTAAAGTACTAAATGGGAGTGCCAACACATCTGATTGTCCTGATAAGGAATCAGTACTCAGAAGAAGAGGCTACTATTAGAACAGAACATGGAGAAACAGAATAGTTCCACATTTCAGGTAAGGCTGCATCATATCACCCTACCTGTTTAACTTATATGCAGAACATATTGTAAGGAAAGCAGGATTGGACACAGAAGAAGGAGGAGTGAAAATAGGAGGAAGGAACATCAACAATCTAAGATATGCAGACGACACCATAATACTAGCAGAAAACCTCACAGACCTGAAACAACTACTAAAGAAGATCAAGGAAGAAAACGCAAAGGCAGGCTTACGGTTGAACATAAAACAAAAATGACTGGGGAGGATCTACGTAAATTCAATCTAGAAAATGGGGAAATTGAAATAGTTAAAGAGTTCCCTTACCTTGGATCAAATATTTATAAGAATAGAGATTGCAGTAAAAAAAATCAGAGAAAAGATTAAGAATGGGAAGAGCAGCTATGAAAGAACTAGAAAAGATTCTAAAATGCAAAGATATACAACTGAGCACAGAAGTTAGAATCATACAAGTCATAGTGTTCCCTATGACCATATATCGATGTGAGAGGTGGACACTTAACAAAGAAGACAGGAAGAAAATCAATTCATTTGAGATGTGCTGGAGAAGAGTGCTGAGGATACTGTGAACAGCCAAAAAGACAAAACAAATGGAAAATAGAAAGAGAGGAAGGCCACATGTTAGATGGATTGACTCAATAAACAGGTCAGGGGTATGGGTTTACAGGAACTAAGTGGAACAGTAGAGTAGATTCTATGATTCTAGGGCAGGGAGCCTTGGAGATGTTTCATCTACCAGGTCACCGTGGGTCAAGATCATCTCAAGGGCAGTTAAAACAACAAACAAAGTACTAAAAGTATCTGTAATAATTAAAAGCTGAATGAAAACTATTTTAAAATGCAGAATCAAAGTAATTTAACAAGATATCTCTTGATAAGTTAAAACAATTCAGTGAAAATATGACTGGTCACTGAAGGCCTAAACCTTTCCTGACACATTCACAATTCAAGTGTATTTGTATATTTTTGTATTAATGCCATATAGGGTATTAATGTATAGTCTTCCTGACTGTGATGGGTCAGTGGATATCACTCCAAGTAACTATTGGTCCTTTTTTACCTACAGGTCCTTTCTAAAAGAGCTAGCCCTCATGGGTGAGACCCAGGAGCGGGAGCGAGTCTTAGCTCATTTTTCACAACGCTACTATGAGTGCAATCCTAAAGCCATCTCTTCTGAGGGTGAGATATTATGAAAGGAGAAGATGGGTGGGTCAGATGGGGGGCTTGGGGGATCAATTTGTTCTGTTCTCAGCATGCAGAGATCTCTGCCAGGCTAGGCATGCAGATCAATCTGAAGGTCCCCTCTTGCAGCATCACTGGATTACAGCAGCCCACACTTGCTGGAACTAGACTAAGGGCAGTTGCCTAGGATTCTGCAACTTTTGCTGTCTCAAAAGGGGTGAAGAACAGAAAGCGAAAAGGTGTGGTAGAAGAGAGTATCTGACAGACCAATCTGTCAACTCCTCAGTATCAAGTGTGGACTCTGTGTGGAGGGATTTGATTTTGGCCTACCAGTCAGCACCAATGTGGAGATGTCGCCCACACCTCACTGCTATTATCAGGGGAGGGCAATGGGTGGAAGAGAGTAGGCGGACTCAACAATGTTTCCCTCCCATCACTTTTGCTTCCTTGTACACACTGCTGTCTGCATATAGAAGCCGGAATTATGCTCTTGGTTTCTGTTATCTGAAATCAGAACATGAAGTCAAAAATAATATTTTTCTACACACTCCCGTTTCCCTGAGGCTCTACTTTCAGCCAGCTTATAGCTTGCTTACCCTCTGCCTTTGCCCATTTCTTTAAAAATACATCTGAACAACTGTTCCACCCACCACCACTCAAATGCGCACACACATATACAGTATGTTACACAGAAAATACTATGGTTCATTGAAAAACTAGTTCTGTGGTTCCATGTGCATAAAGTTGAAAATAGTCTCAAAGATGAGCAATCAACATTTTTGAAATTTAAAAAACACAATAAATACAGCAGCTTAGGCATTTCAGATATGTCTGTTGAAAGGTTTGGAAAGGCAAGGCCTAACTCATTCATACTAATGAAACTGAAAATATCAAGAACTATTCACTTTTATTTTTATTCCAAAATTCTTTGGGTAATAGTACAATGCAGGACACTTCAGAAAAACCAGAACTATGGTATACAAAACATCATGTAACTCACTTTCTAGATCTGTTCCAGTGTCTATTTAATTTAAAGTTTAAATTTTACAGGGATTTCACCTGTCTTCTAAAAGTTAGTTTTTAGAGATATTTAGAAGACATTTTTAGCTCAGGTCTGCTCTATCTACATTATGGAAACATTTGAGCAACATTTATTAAATGAAAGCTGGCTGGGCTTGGGCTGATGACCTGTCTCTGATGCTTGTGCTGCAGATGGAGCCCACACTCTGACCTGTGCCTTGATGCTGTTAAACACAGACCTTCATGGACATGTAAGTGCACCAGTCCTTCCACTTGCTACCTGCTATCTGGAAAGTTTATTACCGATATATATCAAAATAGCAATGCAGGAAAGCTTCAGTTTCTTTGGCTAGGAAATCTTGGTACTCAATTAAATGAGATGCACAGTGTTATGGCTTAGCCAAGCAGTGCAGTTGTCTAGAAGTGCTTCACAGGGCCAAATATGTATTTTCTAATTCCAATAACCCTTCTTTTAAACAAAAAAGAAATATTCCATAGAATCATAGAATCATAGAATCATAGAATCATAGAGTTGGAAGAGACCACAAGGGCCATCCAGTCCAACCCCCTGCCATGCAGGAACTCCAAGTCAAAGCATCCCTGACAGATGGCCATCCAGCCTCTGCTTAAAGACCCCTAAGGAAGGAGACTCCACCACACTCCGAGGAAGTGTGTTCCACTGTCGAACAGCCCTTACTGTCAGGAAGTTCCTCCTAATGTTGAGGTGGAATCTCTTTTCCTGCAGTTTGCATCCATTGTTCCGCGTTCTAGTCTCTGCAGCAGCAGAAAACAAGCTTGCTCCCTCCTCAATATGACATCCCTTCAAATATTTAAACAGGGCTATCATATCACCTCTTAACCTTCTCTTCTCCAGGCTAAACATCCCCAGCTCCCTAAGGCGTTCTTCATAGGGCAAGGTTTCCAGACCCTTCACCATCTTAGTTGCCCTCCTTTGGACATGCTCCAGTTTCTCCACATCCTTTTTGAATTGTGGTGCCCAGAACTGGACACAGTATTCCAGGTGGGGCCTGACCAAAGCAGAATAGAGTGGCACTATAACTTCCCTTGATCTAGAAACTATACTTCTATTGATGCAGCCTAAAATTGCATTGGCTTTTTTAGCTGCCGCATCACACTGTTGACTCATGTTCAGCTTATGGTCTACTTGGACTCCTAGATCCCTTTCACATGTGGTCTCGTTCAGCCAGGTGTCCCCCATCCTATATCTGTGCATTTCATTTTTCCGCCCTAAGTGCAGAACCTTACATTTCTCCGTATTGAATTTCATTTTGTTAGCACTGGCCCAGCTTTCTAGTCTATTCAGGTCATTTTGAATTTTGATCCTATCCTCTGGGGTATTAGCTACTCCTCCCAGTTTAGTGTCATCTGCAAATTTGATAAGTATGCCCCCAATTCTGTCATCCAAATCGTTAATAAAGATGTTGAATAGCACTGGGCCCAGGACAGAACCCTGTGGCACCCCACTGGTCACTTCTCTCCAGGATGAAAAGGAGCCATTGTTGAGCACCCTTTGAGTTCGGCCAGTCAACCAATTACAAATCCATGTAACAGTTAACTTGTCTATCCCACATTTTGCAAGCTTGTTTTCAAGAATGTCATGGGGAACCTTGTCAAAGGCCTTACTGAAATCGAGGTATACTATATCCACAGCATTCCCTTCATCTACCAAGCTGGTAATTTTATCAAAAAAAGAGATCAGGTTCGTTTGGCATGACTTCTTTTTCTGAAACCCATGTTGGCTTTTTGTGATTATGGCATTGGCTTCTAAATGTTCGCAGACTCTCTGCTTAATGATCTGCTCTAGCACCTTTCCTGGAATTGATGTCAGACTAACTGGACGATAATTGTTGGGATCCTCTTTTTTTCCCTTTTTGAAGATGGGGACAACGTTTGCCCTCCTCCAGTCTTCTGGGACTTCTCCTGTTCTCCAAGAGTTCTCAAAGATTATTGCCAATGGCTCTGATATTACATTTGCTAGTTCTTTTAATACTCTAGGATGTAGTTCATCTGGTCCTGGAGATTTATATTCATTTAGGTTAACCAAGTATTCCTGTACTATCTCTTTACTTATTCTGTGCTGAAATTCCCCTATTCTGTCTTCTGCTCCATTATCCTTCGGTTGAGCACCTTTTGCCTTTTCTGAGAAGACTGAAGCAAAGAAGGTGTTGAGTAATTCTGCCTTTTCTCTGTCCCCTGTTAGCATTTTGCCATCTTCTGCACGCAGTGGCCCTACTGTTTCCTTCTTCTTCCTTTTGCTGCGGACATATCCAAAAAAGCCCTTTTTATTGTTCTTAACCTCTCTAGCAAGCCTGAGTTCATTCTGCGCTTTAGCTTTTCTGACTTTACCCCTACATGTGCTGGCTATTTGTTTAAATTCCTCTTTCGTGATTTCTCCATTTTTCCATTTCTTATACATGTTCCGTTTAAAACTTAGCTCATTTGAAAGTTCCTTAGTCATCCATCCTGGCTTCTTGAGACATCTACCATTTTTCTTCCTCATTGGAACTGTTTGAAATTGTGCCTTCAATATCTCCCTTTTGAGAAACTCCCATCCGTCTTGAACTCCCTTTTCTTTTAGTATTCCTGACCATGGGATCACTCCCAGTATTTCTCTAAGTTTATTGAAATTAGCTCTCCTAAAGTCTAGAGTGCGTGTCTGACTATGCCTAGCTTCTCCCTTCCACTGCATAACAAACTCCAGGAGAACATGGTCACTTCCACCTAAGGATCCAACCACTTGCACCCCATCAACTAGGTCTTCCCTGTTGGTTAAGATCAGATCTAAAATGGCTGATCCCCTTGTTGCCTCTTCCACCTTTTGGACAATGAAATTGTCTTCCAGGCAAGTGAGGAATTTGCTAGACTTTGAGGATTTGGCTGAGTTTGACTTCCAGCAAATATCCGGATAGTTGAAGTCACCCATCACTACTACATCTCTCTTTTCTGAGTATGTGATTATCTGTTCTAGAAAGGCATCATCCAATTCCTCTGCCTGAGTCGGGGGTCTGTAGTAGACTCCCACAGTAACATCCCTGTTATTTCCCTCTCCTTTAATTTTTATCCAGATGCTCTCCACCTGGCTTCCAGTATTGACTTCCTGGATCTCTTCACTGGTGTAAATATCCCTGACATATAATGCTATTCCTCCTCCTTTCCTACTTGGCCTGTTTCTCTTAAAAAGGTTATACCCCTCTATTTCTACATTCCAATCATGAGACTCATCCCACCAGGTTTCAGTGATGCCTATTATATCATATTTCCCTTGTTGTGCTAGGAGTTCAAGTTCATCCTGCTTATTTCCCATACTCTGTGCATTAGTGTAGAGACATTTAAGACCATGTGTCCTCTTTACTTGCTGCTTTTGCACATTTTTTTGCCTCCTACTGTTGGGTCCTTGCACTGTTTGCCTTGTTCCCTCTATGCCACTTGGACTATTCTCTCCATCCCTTTTGTCTTCCAGTATAATGTCTCCCTCCCCCACATAACTCAGTTTAAAGCCCTCCTGATCAGATTCTTCAGAGTGTTGGCAAAAACGTTTTTGCCAACTGGCGTGAGATGCAGCCCATCCCTTGCCAGAAGTCCCTCCTCATGGAACCGCAGCCCATGATCCAAGAATCCAAACTGTTCTTGGCGGCACCATCTACGGAGCCAGTTATTCACCTCTGCTATTTTCCTCTCCCTTCCTGGACCATGCCCTTCTACCGGGAGTAGAGATGAGATGACAACCTGTGCATCCATCTCTTTCAGCTTCCTTCCCAGAGCCTCATAATCCCTTTTGATATTCTGAAGGCTGTGCCTTGCAGTATCATTGGTTCCCACATGAACCAAAAGAAGGGGATAACGGTCAGTAGGCTTGACAAGTCTTGTCAGCCTCTCCGTCACATGATGGATCTTTGCCCCAGGGAGACAACACACCTCCCGAGACATCTTGTCAGGCCCACAAACCAAAAAACACTATCAGTTTTCCCACAGCAAATCAGAGGAACAGTGACCAGCCATGGGGGATGTTAAAATATCCATAGCTAGCCTAGCTTGAATGTAGAATTTACTAAAATATGTACAGTATTGACTGTGCATCTGGACTGGGAAAGATTGGTTAGCATTTGCCCATTTGCTCCTTTGCATCAGTGTAGAAAGAGAGGAGGCAGATTCAGCCAAGCACAGAATTCTGGGTTGGAGGACAAGAGTATTGCAAATATAAGGATGTGTAGTATTTTTCAAAAACATATAAATAAAAACTGCTTCAATGGGAAGGAAGGTAACACAAGACCCAACCACTGTATGAAATTGAAAAAAGACATTGTTGAAAACCAAAAGAACTGATTTCCTTGGAACTCAGCCCAGAGGGAAATGTGGTATGTGCATCCAAACTGCACT
This sequence comes from Urosaurus nigricauda, assembly GCA_034509955.1. Lineage (NCBI taxonomy): Eukaryota > Metazoa > Chordata > Lepidosauria > Squamata > Phrynosomatidae > Urosaurus > Urosaurus nigricauda. Next base: position 156,143,952 of record JAOEGL010000003.1, read on the forward strand.
GAGTGTGCTACTGTAGTGGGCTCATCTCCAAAGCAATGTACTTCTGCACCAGCCCTTAGCCCAGCATGCATCGTTGGTCTACAATAATGGCAAGCCAGAACAAAACCCCTGAGGAATTCATGGTGTCACACGTTGACAGGTGACTTGGAGGCATGTGCATACACACACACACATGCTCTAAAAGACTCACATGCAGGACATGGTAGTAATAGGCACCTGCACTTAGTATTCAGGGATATGTACTGCTCCTACAGGAAGAAGTTCCTCTAAGGTAGGAGCAAGAATTGTCTGAGCTGCCATAAAATTGCATGAGTTGCAAGCCTTGTTTGCAGCACTCTTTCCCCCAACTAACACCTGAGGACTGCCATTCTTAAAGACAAAAAACATATTTTATTTTTTTTTTTTTTGCCTTCAAATGGTCAGCCACCATTCCTGGAGGCCTGTAGGAGTGATGGATTGTATTTTAACCCACCAGATCAGCCAGAGAACCCAGACTTCCAGTTGCATTTTTCAGAAGACAATAATACAAAAATGCTGCCATGCAGCCTGCTGTGAGGCCAGACATTGGGCTTTGCATTTGCTGCAGCTATCCAACCTAATGTTAAGCTGTTCTAGCTAATCACCACCAACAGACATGACCCCAATCAAGTTATTTAAGCCTTTAATTGAAAGGGCTAATAGGAACCTGAACACATTACCTTGTATTCTAACAAGGGATTCTGCCTTGATAATCTTGATATTAGTATTGTAGGTCTCATGACTGTGATACTCTTTTTCCTTTCCTTATTTCTCCTTGCAGAACATTGGGAAGCGAATGTCCTGCTCAGATTTTATTGGCAACCTAGAAGGACTCAATGAAGGAAGTGATTTCCCTCGGGAGCTTCTCAAGGTAAATAATTTCAGAGCTCTTCTTGGACACATAGTACAGTGCAAGGAGAGCCTGTGGGATCGGTTTGCATGCCACGGTTACTAGGATATTTTCCCCAACCTGGCCTGTTTGATGGGATTTTCCAGCCAGAGCCTTGTCCCAGATTTCAGCCCTTTTTATAAAGAGGGCATTCTTCAAACACAGCCTTTATTTTGAGGTGTATGCTCAGAAACAGAAGAGCCCCAGCAATCTGGAGCTGCACACTGATTTCTAGCACTGGTCAGTCTTCTGAAGTGTGCAAGTTCTTAATAAAATCAGATTTCAGAATTAATTATCTGAAATCTCTGCCTTTTTGTTTTGTTCTATTCTTGTTAAAAAACAAACAAACAAAAACAGGCCTTATATGAGAGCAGACTATTCTAAAAAAAAAAATCTGCAAAAATTCTGCAAAATAGTCCAGGATCTAAAAAAAATAGAGCTTCTGTGCCTTGTCTGCAGGACTATGCTATCCATATGAGATACTACTTATTGTTGGTGCTATAACAATCTGAGAAAATACCAATGCCTTATTAGGCTTGCTATGTTTGGAAAGTGTACTTTTTGAGGTAAGTGACAACTTCTGGAGCCAGAGAAGGGATGGTACAGGATCAAGCTAGCCAGGAGTGGTGAATGGCATGAGAGGGAGGGAGGGAGGAAGAGGCATAAACAATTCTAGTGGACATGGCTGAACCTCTGTAAAGCTAACCTTTGCTCTAAAGTTGCCCTAGCCCTCTCACCATGATGGTCTGCTCCAGCTTGCTAAGTATGAGAAAGCTCACTAAGCCATTTCTCTATTGCATGTTATAAATGCGTTGGATAGAACTACCAAAGCTGAAGAGAGATGCATTTCTGTACTGTAAGATATGCACATGCAAATACATTATTTCTACTCTATAGAAAAACTCCTGGGCATTGCACAGTGGGGGATCAAATGTTATAGACACAGGATTTGTGTCCTCTACCATTCCCTGGTCACTTTCCTTCTGATGTTGTCAAAAAGTGAGATAGGAAAAGAAAATGCCATCACATACAGACAATAAGGTGTTTGTTTTTAACAACATACTTCTTGGTAATAACATAATCCTGTATTACAAGAAACAAGACCAATAACTGCAGTGATACCATAAGCAATGATGAACAACAACAACAGCAACAGAAGGTAGCAAAGAATAGGACTAGTGACAACAATAAAAGTAACAATAAGAGAAATTAAAATGTTGAATTGCAACAAAATTAATGTTAAATATGTCTTACCTATATAGTTTAGAGAATCCTTCCCAACATTTCCTGTAACCAAGTCCAGAAGAAATAGCTAGCAATCTTTGGAAATTAGATGGGCTGCAATGTTTAATCAATTTCAAGGGCCTTTGTTAATTATTTCTAATATAGGCATGTGCATAAATCCTGAGTGACAACATCAGTCTCTGGCTGGAACTAATCACAAGGGAAACATCCTCATGACCTCATTTGCCTTCATAACACTAATGGGTATTGTTGGACATTTCTTGGGGAAACTCAGCAGATAGAGGTGCTACATAATCATTAACACTATGACTTATTTGCCCCCAAATGGCAACTGTGCCCATATTGTGGAAAACAGCTGGGAATCAGATGTATGTTGGAAGAGATTTTCCTCCTGTCTCACAGACGAAAGAATGTTTTTTTCAAAGGTGGTGCTTTGTGTGAGATACACACACACCATCTAAAAATAAAAAAAAAATTCCAAACCATTTTTTCATATGTAGATATGTGCAGATTAGGCTAAATAATTAAAACATCTGTTTAATATCTTTAATTAGTTAATATTATAGGCTGTTAGAGACAGAAAGCACATAGATAATTGCAACCTGTGCAGTTTAATCTACAAGAGAAAGGGGATAATTCCATTAGTTACAGATCATAACATCGATTTATTTATTTAGATTTCAACATGGGACCAAAGGTCAGAATTCTGGTATCTATTTTTTAAAAAAAAGTTTGAGCTTAACAAGTCTACATGTGAAAGAGATCTAGGAGGCCTAGTAGACCACAATCTGGAGTTAACAGCCAATGCAATTGTAGGCTGCATCAGTGCAAATATAGTGTTTAGATCAAAGGAAGTAATAGTGCTACTCTATTCTGCTTTGGTCAGGCCTCACCTGGAATACTGTGTCCAGTTCTGGGCACCTCAATTCAAAAAGGGTGACAAGCTGCAGTGTGTCAAGAAGAGGCCACCAAAAATGGTGAATGGTCTGGAAACCATGCCTTATGAGGAAAGGGATCTGGGTATGTTTAGCATAGAAAATAGACAGTTAAGTGGTGATATGATGGTCCTGTGTAAGTATTTGAAGGGGTGTCACATTGAAGATGGAGCAAGCTTGTTTTCTGCTGCTCCAGAAACTAGAACATGGAACAGTGGATGCAAGCTACAGGAAAAGACATTCCACCTCAACATTAGGAGAAACTTTCTGACAGAGCTGTTTGACAGTGGAACATACTCCCTCAGAGTGTGGTGGAGTCTCCTTCTTTGGTGGTCTTTTAATAGAAGCTGGATAGCCATCTGTTGGGCATGCTTTGGTTGAGTTCCTGCATGGCAGGGGGCTGGACTGAATGGCCCTTGTGGTCTCTTCCAACTCTGTGATTCTATGATTCTAATAGTATGTCTGTTGGGAAGTAGATATACGTAAGTTGGATTTTTGCTCTCTACTGCTTCTGTTACTTCTGAGTAAATGTGTAGTGAAGAAGATAGATACCTTGTGGTCCCTAGGCCTCTCTACTACATTTTGCAACAAGTTGCAACTATAATGGCAGTGGTTGTTGCTATTATTACTTTGTATGGATACATGGATTCTCTCCACTCCTTATCACAGATCTTAAAGTCTCTTGACTTTTCTGTGCAGTGGGAGAAGTTGCACAAGCAGGACAATGTGGGCCTATGTTCTGCATTCCTCATGATCTCCAAGTTCACGTGCCACAATTTCCACTTTCTGTAATACGGACTGGTGGGTATTCCCTGCTCTTTCTGTGGTGACTCACCACTCTGCTCCACCACTCTCTATGGATAGCAGCAGTCATACTGCATGGATCTAATTTAATATACTCCTCAAACTACTATTCATTGGGAGGGGGGAAGAGAAACAATAAAGCTTGTGGGGGTTTTTGTGGGGTTTTTTTGTTTGTTTTGTTTTGTTTTTTCATTTCTGTGGCTTAGAGCAATTTGAGTTATTTGAATCAAATCTGTGGTATGGAAAGAAGAGTTGAAACCCCTTCCAGTAGCATCACAGCTCCAATCAAGATTTTCCCACCAAGGCTCTTAATATGGGTTGAATAAAACCTGACTGTGTGGAATCATGTTGCATTCTCCTATCAGCAGACCCCCAACTAAATTGAAGCAAAGCAGCATTGTGTCCAAGCTTGACAGCTAAGGAGATGAAGGCATGGCTTGATGTTCATCATACAGTCCCTGTTAAGGAATGCTCTGGAAATGTGCATTTCACTCTTAATTCTACAGAGACATGTGTAAATTTATGTCTACATAGGAGAGAGAGCATCCTCCTGTATTTGCCATAGTCCATTCTCTCATTGTGCTTCTGATGCCCAGGAAATGCAGCTAGGAGAACCCTCCACTAGAAAGGAAATCCTGAAGTCAAGGTTGAAGCTCCCCTACTTTTGTACCATTTACAATATAATAGAGTTGGGAAGGTGCTAATGCCTATAGTTCCATTCTTGCAGCAAGAACTCGTATTAAGTAGGGATATTGTAGGTAACAGTCTTATTCACCATTGCATCTCCCTCCTTGTCAGTCCACAAGAAATAGTGACTCACCAGAGGGCAAATTGTTAACTTCTGCTTGTTCATCTTTGCAATTGCACCAGTTTGTTGCAGCATCACAGATTCAGAAGGGAACAGTTCTATTGCTGGCAGTAGCACATCGGCCTAATAAGATGTCTGTAGAGTGAGTTCTACTGCTAAATATTTGTTGCCTTGCACACACTCAGTTTTTCTCTTGCTCCTCTTAAAATCCTAGTATCAATAGCTGGCCTGAGTACATTCAATTTGCTTGCAAATTAGCTTGGCAAACTTAGTAAAACTGTAGCATTGTGATGCTGGGTTGATAATGAAACTATAGGCAGAACTGGATGAAGGCAGATAAGTAGAGATACACATGCAAGCACACACACACCATCCTATTTGACATTCTAGCTACTACTGGCTCTGTAGAATAAAATAACATTATGTAGTATCTTTTGCACTGGGTCTGATTCTCCCATTCTACACTGATTTACAGTCACCAGTGAAATTAAGCTAAGGCATTGTATTTCAAAAGGACCCATCCTTCAAGGAATAATATTTTTTTTCAGTTATTATCACAACCTGTGGGCTAGTATGCATGAGCCAAAAGGCCCATGTTCCTTCCAGGCCAGGATCAGTCAGTCCTGACACCAATCCAGCAGTCTTGGGACAATTCCGTCCCAAAGGAGCCTTAGCACAGAGCAAAAAGACTGGCTGTTTGGCACAGAGTTTCTTGGATACTTTCCAGTGACAGCCAGCACACCACATGGCCCCATGCACTCTGTACCTGTGGTGATCACATCTTCCCTGAAGGCCCCAGATATGGCCTGGAGAGTTAGTTTCTGTCCGTACTGGCCATAACCAAGGCCTTCATGAAGATGTGATGGCAATGGTGGCTCCATGGTGTGGCAGTGGGTGGGTGGCCATACCAGAACCAGGGCAGGAGACCATGGTCTTGGCCTGTGGTATCTGCCCATCTGTTCAGGCCCTGTGTTTTGCCAGATAATTAGTTTTGAGCACAGTTTCCCCATCCACAACTGTGCACAGCCAATGTACAGTTCAATATTAGTGTGTGTGTGCATGCACATGCATGTGCCTTCAAATCACCTGTTGACATACAGTGACCCCATGAATTTCATAGGATTTTCTTAGACAAGGAATACTCAAAGAGGGCATTCACACTTTTTGGGGTTTTTTTTCCCCGATGTGATCCAGTTCTTGCACTGATGCAATACCGAATCGATGTTCCTACTACGTTTACCACAGTCAAATCTCTCCAAGGCATTTTAACCCAATCATTTTGTGTCCTGTACCAGATTCTAATAGTAGTGTCCTTTGTTTCCTTTTCTGTCCACTAAGGCAGTATTACTTAAGACAGTGGTCCCTGGCCTGGTGACAGTCCTTGAGCTTTTTGGGAGACAGTCCCTGGAGAGCTTTCAGGAAAGAAAAGACAATTGTAGCCAATGGGAACAAATATTTTAACTGTTGTAACCTGCCCGGATTCTTAGTGATTAGGCAGGCTATAAATATTATCATTATTATTATTATTATTATTATTAGGTACTAGTCCTGAAAATAAATGGGGGCTGGGGGGGAATAGCCAGTCTCCCACATCAGATGGCTTAAGAGACACTGCAGTAAAGGATGCTGATCAATACTCGTAGGAAGCTGAGAGGATTAACCCATTACTGTACTTTAATTCCTTGCATTCATACCTCAAGTAGAACTGAGCTGAAGCTGTTTCTTTTTATTTTCTTTGTCAACAAAAACAAGGCATGTTTTTGGTAAAATTTAACTGCCCCTTGAAATGGTATCTAACTTAAGGATTTCTGAAGGAAATGCATAAAAGCTGACAAGGCTAAGTTTTAGGGGTCTATAGCAATGCAATTTGATCTATTCCACAGTCCAGGAACTCCCCAAGCCTGAATGAAATAAAATTACTGAATTTATGTAATGAACCTCTCAGGATCTTCCTCAGTAAACTGAGTGAATGTATGCCAGAATCCCTTGATACAGCATTTGCTAATAATCAATGAGTTCCTCCTCTTCAGTTTATGTTGGAACTAAGGCAGACTGCTTCTGTCCAAATGGAGACCTAGCCTGCTTTTTTCTGTAAGGCATCGTGATGCTGAGTTCCTTCCTTGTAGTCCAAACTTCTTTCCTTTGCAATAATAATTTTTTGCTTTAAACAAATGATGTTTTTAATCTCTTTCTTTTAAAAAATATTGAAGAGAAAAACCATAGCTATACAGTGGTTGGAGTCATAACAATAAAGCAAACAACCACCAAGAATGTGAGGTGGGCTCACTGTCAGAGCAAAGAAACCCATCCACCCACAAAAGCAAGCGAAGTAATATTGCCATTCATCCCTGTCTCTTAGAGTCAAGTCCTGCACAACACTGTTAGTCATGTGCTGCTCACAGTTTTCTCTTGGAAAATAAATGTCAGAATCTGTAGTGTACTAGAAATCCACAACTTCAACCCCATAATTGCCATCCCATCATTGGGTAAAAGGCTCAAGTAAAGTCTTCAGGCTTTCAAAAGCTAGCAAGGAAGAACTGCAACATCAGTGCATATTAGCCATAATAAAAAGGGTGCCAAAAAGAAAAGAAAACCCCAAGGCATCCTTTCTTTTCTGTGAAAGCTGGCGTAGTATATGTTATATATAAATATATCCTGTTGCAGTTTAAGTTTAAAACCACACCCTGTGGCAGGGGATTCCACAAATCAGTTCTGTACTGTGTGAAATGACGGGTTCATTTCACTTGAGATGCCACCTGGAAAAGCTTGCCTCCAAGGAGTGGATGTTTAGCTCTTCTGACAAAGTGGACAGCTGGTTACTGACATGTCTCCCCAGTAAAGTGTACATAGGAATAATGTGTGATGTGACATCACTAACACAACATTTCTTCACCCCTTCAAACCACTGACAATGAAGCAGAACAGGGAAACATTACAAGATGCAGCTTTTCAGTTACACATTACTAGGCAGATCTTCTGTTGAACGCAGTTTAAAAATGCTTTGCTAGTCATATGTTTCTTAGTATTAATTGAATTTTGGACCGTGGCGTAATCCTGTCTGACAGCCAGCACAGTGAAGCGGCTTCAGCATTGGACTATGGAGTTTATCATATGACGGAATTTGGGGGTATGATGCAATCATGGGGTTTCACATTATTGCACATGAGTGTATCTCACGCAATTTGGGCAATGGGAAGTCATTCCGAATGCAATCATGGGGTTTCACATAATTGTGTATTAGAGTATCTCACACAATTTTGGGCAATGGGGGGGGGGGTCATTTTCAGGAAATGGGAAGTCATTCTGAATGCATTCCGAATGCAATTAGATTTCTAGCGAATTTACAGGAATTCGAATTGGCTCCATTCAAAATTGGGAGAAATTCCTCCCATGTGATAAACTCCTATGACTCCAGAGACCAGGGTTTGATTTTTCAGTTCAGCCACGGAAACCTACTGGGTGACCTTGGACCAGTCACATGCTCTCAGCCCCAGATAACCCCATGATCCGCTTTAGGGTTGCCCTAAGTCAGAAATGACTTGAAGGCAAACAACAACAAATAATCTTGCGTGGAACCTGCTTATTTTTGGAACATATTTTTACCAGCTTTGAAAGGCAATGTGGAGGCTAGCTGAAGGTTCAAAGTAATAGAGGCTCACAGCCAAGATCTTCTTCCTTGTTAAATTCACTCATCATCTAATATGACAAATATTTCAATAAATATTTAGCTCAAGCGGTCAAATGGAACCAAATGGAACCAAATGGAAGAAGCAAATGAAGTAACATTCCTTCCATACTTGTTCATGGGTAACATAAAATATCCTGACCTGCTGCAAATAGTGGTCTTAATTCTTTCCTTGCAGTCAATCATCATCATTTTGCAGGTGGGAAAATGAGTCTCCTCTCACCCAACTGGCACATCTATGTTTGGGGTTTCTGTGTATAGTACGTACAGTAGTTGCACAAATGTTATATGCAGTTGTTGACTTCTGGCTGTGATGTGAGTGCTAAGGGCAAAAAGCTTCCTCACAACAATCTGAAAACTTTACACACATTTTCAGTTATGCTTCTGTCAAGGCAAGAGCTTCTTGCTTTACCAGCCTTTATCCTATTAAAATAGTGATAGAATTCAAAGACATGGCTGTGTTAGTTTGGAAATTCAGTATGCAAGAGGATCTTGTGGCACTTTTGAGACTTAGAAGTTTATCACACGGAGGGCGAATTGGTAAAATCCCATGCAGAAACAGGATGTGTTGATGTGAAAAAAATGCAAAAAAAGAATCTGAACAAAAAGCTCCTTTGCACTTTAGGAATTTAGTGAAAGTAAAAAGGAGCTGCTTTTGACAACTTTGCGTTCGAGTTATTTTCGTGTTATTTCTCTTTCATGCAAATGTCGTCTGAAAACATCCCACAAATGCGGGTTGTTTTCAGTTTAAATTTAGTTTCTGCATAGGATTCATCCCATGTGATAAACTTCTTTCTGAAAGGAGTTGGTAGCATGAGTTTTCCAAAGCTCAAACCTACTTCCTCAGATGCATTTGGAAATCTGAGAAAGTAGGCTCTGGACAAGTCACACACTCTCAGCCTTAGGGGAATGCGATGGCAAAACTTGATCTACACAACTCTTGCCAAGAAAGCCCCATGATATGTTTGCCTTAGGCTTGCCGTAAGTCAGAAGGCACACAACACACACACACAGGCTCAAGTCTAGGAAAGCTCCTGCTGCCAACTTCTTTATTTCAGTGAGTCCCAAAGGTGCTATATGATCCCTTTCCATACTATTCAAAGGGTATGTGAAGAGCTCTTGCAGCACCTTTGAGACTATCCAAAAGAAAGAAGTTGGCAACAAGAGATTTCCTAGACAAAAGTCTACTTCCTCAGATGCATTTGGAAGTAGGCTTGAGTCTAGCAGGTTTATCACACTGGGGCTAATTTCAGCAGAGAGATCAAAGTGCGTTTAAAGCATCCTGCAAATGAAATGAAAATGGTATTTGAATGAATGATTATCACATGCAATTACGCAAATCAACTGATATCGGAAATGCGTTGTCACTGAAATCCCGAAAGTAAAAAAGATGTGTGTTAATGCTTCTTTGTGACCACTTTAATGGCAGGTTTTGTGTGACGTCATGTGAAATCTTTTTGCATAATTATGTGATTTTTCTGGGATATTCACGGGATAAACCCCCGGTCTCCTCCTTGTGATAAGCCCCTAGGAAAGCTGTTTCTGTCACCTCTCGAAGGTGATACAAGGGCTCTCCCCGTACTGTTTCGAGAGACTAACCCGGCGACACCTTTGAATTCTCTTTCAAAGGTGGTGGCGAGGGGACTGCTACCAGAAGAAAAACCTTGACCTTTGGTGAATCTTCCTGACCAGGCTTCTTGCCCTCTGCCCGCGCCCGTGCCAAACGGAGGAAGGGGCCACCGACTGGTAGCAGGTCCTTTCCTCTGCCATTGACAGGGCCCTGGTGGCATGAAGGAAGAGAGTGGGGTGTATACATACCCTTGTCCCTCCATATTTGCTAGAATTAGGGGCACAAGACCCTCGTGAAAAACCGCAAATAACAAAAACACTAAGTTTTTACCTGAGAAAAGACACCTCTCTAGAGATCTCTTGGTCTTCCAGGGCAACTCTGTGGTCAACGTCCGACAGACAGTGACCATAAAATGGAGGAACTGCAAATGCCTAGCAGAGTCTTCTCTCTAGGAATCTCTAGGGAGTTTATCAGACGGGAGGATTTTTTTTGTATTTTGAATGGAGTCAATTCGAATTCACGTGAATTTGCTAGTTTAGTGAATTCCCGTGAATTCCCATTGTGTTCGGAATGCATTCAGAATGACTTCCCATTACCTGAAAATGACCCCGCCATTGCCCGAAATTGCGTGAGATGCTTTAATTCACAATAAGGTAAAACCCATGATTGCGTTTGGAATGACTTCCCCTTTGCCCGAAATTGCGTGAGATGCTTTAATTCGTAATAACGTGAAACCCCATGATTGCATTCGGATTGCCATTGGATTATACTTCCAATTTCCGACGTCCGATAAGGTCGACTGTGGTCAACGTCCAACAGACACTGACCATAGAACTGCACCAGAGGAGCGACAAAGGCCTAGTGGAGTCTTCTCTCTATGAATCTCTAGGCCTTTCAGTGCAACTTTTAGTTAAAGTTGACCACAGAGCTGCACTGGAGGAGGACCTAGTGATTCCTAGAGAGAGAACGTATCGACTGAATCCTCAAATGTGGAGGGACAAGTGTGTTTTAACTTGTTGGCTGACTCATTGCTATGGAATTCTGGGAGTTGGAGTTTGTTGTGGGGTCCAGAGCAGACCCCACAACAAACTCCAACTCCCAGAATTCCATAGCAGTGAGTCAGACAACAAGTTAAAAGGCTGCCAAACCAGGTCATTTCCTTCAGTAGGGATGCAACAACCATGTCCCTGTTCCTTGGAAGGTCCTGATCTTTGGCTTCTAGCCCCGTCCTCCATTTCCCTAGGCTGTCCTCCATCTAGGAGGAGTTGGAGGAGGCCCTGGAGGCAGCCCCTGGTGCTTGATCCTCTTCCCTAGCCCTGCCTCCTCCTCTCCGCAGCAGACCCGCCCTGCGCCGGGCGAGCATCCTCAGCATCCTCAGCATCCTCAGCAGCATCCTTCTTCTCTCTGGTCCACTGGTCCACATCTATCCTCATTATGATCGGGGTGAACAGCATCAACAGCAGCAGCGGGGGCAGCAGCGGGGGCCGCCTGCGTTCCCGGTCCCTCTGCTCCGTCCGCTACGGCCGGAATTGCCGGGGAGTGGAGACCTTCTGCTACGGCTGGCCCCAGCGCTCCCGCACCCTCAAGCCCGTCCTCTACACCGACCTCGTCGTCAGCCGCCTCCAGAACCGCAGCAAGAAGAAGAAGAAGAAGCAGCAGCAGCAGCACCAGCACCACCCGCACCCCGCGGTGAGCAACAAGGGGGAAATTAAGGGGGGGGGGGACGCCGCCTCTTCTCCTTCTCCTTCTTCTTCCATGGAGAGCCTAGCTCCTAGGAGGAGCTGCAACATGTTGCAGGAGGATGGGGAGGCAGGGACCAAGGGAAAGCTCCACATCATCATCATCATCATCATCATCATGTCTACCCCGCTCCCTTCAGCCCAAAGGCTACCAGAGTGGATCAAAAACGCCCAGATGTAGATCTATGCAGTCTAGCTAGCTTGCTGTATATATGTATCTATGTGTGTATACATATACACACACGCATATATGCACACATGTATGTGGATGTTTTCAGGTTTTGATTGATCCCTGTACACACACCCATATATATATATATATATATATACACACACACATATGTATACACACATACACAAATGTGTATACACACACGCGTATGTATGTATATATGTGGGTGTTGTGAGCTTTCGATTGATCCCTGTATACACACACACACACACACATGTAAGCTCACACATGTATACACACACATGTATATGCACAGATGTATGTGTATATATACACACACACGTATGTATGTGTGTATATATGTGGGTGTTGTGAGCTTTTGATTGGCCCCTGTATACACATATACACACACACATGTATACACACACGCGTATGTATGTATATATGTGGGTGTTGTGAGCTTTTGATTGGTCCCTGTATAAACACACACACACGCACACACACATATACACACACATATACACACGCACATGTATACACACACGTATGTATGTATATATGTGAGTGTTGTGAGCTTTTGATTGGTCCCTGTATACACTCACACACACATTCATACACATATGGTCTGCCTATATGTGTGTATGTGTAAATGCCTGCTTCTTAGTCCTGACTCCTGCTCAAGAGGGATGGAGGAGATGTGGGGAATTCTTCCTTCTCCTCCTGGGCCCTGGAGGCTGAGGGCTCCACTCTGGGCCCACAATATACTCCAACTCCCAGAATTCCACACCCTTGAGCCAGGGCAGTTAAAGCAGTGCCAAACCAGGTTATTTCTCCAGTGTGGACACAGCCCTAGTGAGAAGATGTGAACAGCCACCTTTGCCACACAGGACTGAATCATGACCCCTTCCTCCCTGTGGCACAAGGGTAGGAGTACGCTCGTCCCTCCACTTTTGCGGCTTCGACTTATGCCACTTTGATTATTCACGGGTTTTATTGATATGTTCTCTCTAGGAATATCAAAGCCCTCCGGCGCAACTCTGTGGCCAAACTTTAACCAAAAGTCGCAGTGTAGGACCTAGAGAGAACACTCCACTAGGCATTTGTAGCTCCTCCAGCGCAATTCCGTGGTCAATGTCTGGCAGGTGTTGACCACAGAGTTGCACCGGAGGACCTAGAGATTCCTAGAGAGGTGTCCTCTCAGGTAAACAAACACTCTTCAAAGGCAGCGCCAAGTAAAGCCGAATGCAACCAAGGCATGTAACACCAAAGCCAGATTCAGCATGTTAAAATGGGCACAGCTGCCACACAGGTTTTAAATGTACAAGAACACTCCTGGGAGTTTATCACATGGGAGGAATTTCTCTCAATTGCGAATGGAGCCAGTTCACAAATATGTGAATTCGTTAGTTTAGCGAATTTACGTGAAATCTGATTGCGTTCAGAATGACTTCCCATTTCCTGAAAATTACCCCCATTGCCCGAAATTGTGCGAGATACACTCATTCGCAATTACGTGAAACCCCATGGTTGCGTTTGGAATGACTTCCCATTGCCCAAAATTGCGTGAGATACACTCATTCGCAATTACATGAAACCCCATGATTGCATTCGGATTGCCATTGCATTATACCCCCATATTCCGTCGTATGATAAACCCCTTTGTCACTGCAGAGACCTGGGTCTCCAGATTCAGAGCCGAATCCAGGAGTACCCCCATATTGCGAAACTGTGTCTTCAGGGCAAGTGTAACCCTATCTAACACAGGACGGTTCCCTATTCTCTGATCTTCCTTCTGATTGACCAGGAGCACCTCTGTCTTGTCGGGATTAAGTTTCTGTTTGCACAAACCCCTCATGCTAGCCAGAGATTAAGAAAGTAATTGGACAGAGGTGGGTAGCTGGCCCTTCAAAGAGAGAGATGTTCCTGCCCCACTGAGGCTGCATCCACACTGCAGAGATAATCCAATTTGATCGCTTTAACTGCACGGGCCGCATCCATAGAGCTCTGCTCTGGAGCCACAACAAACTACCATTTCCAGAACTCCATAGCATTGAGCCAGGGCAGCTAAAGTGACATCAAACTGGATTAATTCTGCACTGTGGATGTAGCCTGTGTTAAGAGCTGAACTCAAAGGCAGAAGTAGCCAGTGCTCCCGCAGTCCTTGGTGTTAAGAGAGATGGAGGAAGGTGAAAGTAAGGCCAGGCACAAGGAAGAGAGTGAGTAGGCCTTGTCCCTTTCTCTCTCTCTTGCAGGACAGGGAGGAAAGTGATGAGGCTGCTGAGGGGAAGAGGTGGCTGCTCCATCCATGACTAAGGAGTTTATCATCTGGGAGGAATTTCTCTTTATTGCGAATGAAGCCAATTGGAGCCAATTCGAATTCACGTGAATTCCTGTTGCGTTCGGAATGCATTCAAAATGACTTCCCATTACCCGAAAATGACCCCCCTTGCCCAAAATTGCGAGAGATGCTTTAATTCGCAATAACGTAAAACCCATGATTGCGTTTGGAATGACTTCCCTTTTGCCCGAAATTGTGTGAGATACTTTAATTCGCAAGAATGTGAAACCCCATGATTGCATTCGGATTGCCATTGGATTATACTTCCAATTTCCATCGTCTGATAAGGTCCTAACACTCTTGTCTGCAGAGAGAAAAAGAGAGAAAGAGGCGAGTAAGGAGGCCGTGGTGGCTCCTCACAGCTTATCTCTAGGAACCAGTCCTCCCAGTCCCTGCCAGGGTGCTCAGGCGACATTATGAGTATGAGGCGTAAAGACACAAGGCAGGAGGGAGCAGCTGTTGCCAGCAGCAGAACTGGGGAGGGATTCCCTCCCTCCCTTCATCTCTTTTTCTGCCTTTCCTGTGCTGCAGGGGAGGAGAAAAAGGGTTGTTCTTTGTTCCTTGTTGCATTTGACTCCCCCTCAGCAACAACAACTGTTGATGGGGGCCTTGCCTATTTGTTTTTTGTTTTTTTTCTCCTTTACTGGCATGCTAAGTGTATTTTGTTTTGGTTTGTTTTCTGGTTACCCAGGCCCCTAATTCCCTACAGTGGACTGTGGTTTTCCGAATGCCAGGCCAAGAGATTTTCTGAGGAAATGGTTGCTCTGTGCCTTCAGGCCATTTCCAACTGATGGCAACCCTAAGGCAACCCTGTCACAGGGTTTCCTTGGCAAGATTTGTTCAGAGGGGGTTTGCCGTTGCCTTCCTCTAAGGATGAGAGAGTGTGACTTGTCCAGGGTCACCCATGGCTGAGTAGGGATTTGAACCCTGATATTCAGAGTCATAGCCCAAAACCACTACACCACACCGGCTTTCCTCTTGTGTGCCTCCTCTTTGTGGTTTAGGAGACTGTGCAAGGAGACGTATTCTATGGTCTCAATGATTATGGATTTTCTCTTAAATATCAGATTTATTAGTCGACCCAGATAAAAGCTCCAAGAGTGAAATGCAACTCTTAACACACAAATCCACATCAGTTGAATCAAAAACACCATGGTAAAACAATCAGTTAAAAGCAACAGAGGCTAAAAACCTCAGCCACCACAATACGACTTGCAAGGGCCACAGAGATAGCAGCTACTTTATAAAAAACCCGAACAGAACAGCATAACTATGCAGAGCATTAAACATTCAGAGAGAATTGAAAGATCTTTGCCTGTCACTAGAAGATTCTTCAGTAAGTAGAGCTCTTGGGGTGTGATCTGAGCTCACAAGTGAACTTGGAACCATTGACAGCGATATAATACTGGCACAATATGATCAAAATCACCAGTTCCAGTCAGTGCCATATTGTGTAATAAATAAGGGTTCCAGTCTGTTTTCATCACTATTCGGGAAGATGCCTAGCTGGTTAGCTCAGGGGAATATTAGAGAGTTGTTTTGGTTCTCATTTACCTGACATCACAGCCATTTGAGAACCTGCACAGAGGTGTCACTTACTCACCCCCTGCAGGTGATGGAGACTATAATGGAGGATTAGTAGGAATGGCTCCTGCCTATCCTTGCACTTGAAGTGGCTACTTCTGTCAATCCTTCCCTTACTGTAATTGATCATTCCCTCCATCCAGAGTTTTGTGATTAGCGAGCCAAGAGCCAGCATGGTGTAGTGGTTTGAACATTGGGCTATGACTCTGGAGACAAACTCCCTTTAAACAAAATCTTTCCAAGAAAATCTCATGAGATTTTTTTTTTGTCTTAATGTTGCTGTAAGTCAGAAATGACATGATGAAACACATCAACAAAGTAGTATAACCATGAGGCAATCATGAAGAAAAGTACTACTATTGCCAGCTTTTTTCTTCTTTTGTTTCTCTTGCTCTCAGAATACCCATCACTGGCCATTCTGGAAAATGGAAATGAAACTGGGGAAATAACGTTTGCTATCCCCCTGCTTAAACGTTTGGATTTCATCTATTACGGATTTGCACATGCACTGTCCATGAGATCATATCTGTTTTAATTGTTGCTGATTTTAACTTTAACTGTGTCAATTTTAATAAGCCTTGGTTTAATTTAATTTTAAGGGGAGGGGGCGGTTGGGAAGAGAGATGATTGTTGTTTTACTCTGTATTTTTAAACTCTTGTTGTACCCCGCTCCGAGTATTTCATTAGAGGAGCGGGTTATAAATAAACTTTATATTATTATTATTATTATTATTATTATTATTATTATTATTATTTCCAAACCCATCCACAGCATAAGAATCAGCTCTCCTTATGTTCCACATAGCCCATCCCAGCCAGCCAGCCCGCTCCCTCCCTCCTTTTTACCAATCCAGGATTCAAAGAGGTGTACAAAAGCAAAAACAGTCTGCAAAGGGATCTTGTAGCTAGCGCCTTTGAGACTAACTGAGCGAAAGAACTTGTAGTGTAAGATTTCGTAGACTTGTATTGTATCTACACTGCAAAACTGATGCAGTTTGAAATCACTTAACTGCCATAGCTCAGTGCTGTAGACTTCTAGGAGTTGTAATTTTGTGAGATACTTAGGCCTGATACATACAGGCATTTTAGGGCACCCTCATCTGTTAGGGTTGCCCGGGGGCGGAGCGTATACACACCCCACAACCCTAGCACGTGACGAGGGCGTTGCTGCACAGCGCCATATACACAGTGTATGCAGCGACTAGATCACAGCTGCATAGCATCTATACAGCGTCTATGGTGCTTTTTTAGTCTTTTTGTGTTGCAACTTTATCACAAAAAGGAGCTGCTTCTTCGGGCTCCTTTTTTCGTCCACACCTTCGTAAATCCATCTGGTTGCTGCAGCGAAAGTGCAGACAAAACAGAGGTGGCGCCAGATTGCCCTTTTTTGGGCGGTCTGTAAAGCCCTTTAGCTTTCTCTGTCAGAGAACTCTGGTGCACAATTACTACAAATTCCATTGTATAGGATGGAACCATGACCGTTAAGAGAGTGTCAAATGGCATTAATTCTGCAGTGCAGCAGCAGCCCTGGTCTACTTCCTCAGATGCATTTGAATGTTACCGTTGCCAGCTTGCCAGGTAGTAATCTTCAGATGCATCTGAGGAAGTAGACCCAGTCTACAAAAGTTCATACTACAACTTCTTTCACTCATTTAGTCTCAAAGGTGCTACAAGGTCCCTTTGCTTACTGATATTCTAAATTAACATGGCTGTGATTAAGACGTTAACACTGGGAAATGCCTTTTCCCATATCCTGGGTGGTTGATAATGGATTGGTAGAGATCTTCAATTTGCCTTCCATTCATAGGAAGGACATCTCAAACATTTTTTAAAATATTGTTTTGTTTTTACTCTTCTGAAATATTAGCTCTAAAATCCAAAATTTATTACTGCATTATACTGAACAGTTTGAAAATGAAGGCCTGAGCTAGAAATGTCACTTAGTCCCACATGCTAGTTTTTCACACTTTCTTCTTTTCTTTTCTTTTTTTATTTTTTATTTTTGAAAGAAGACTGTTCTTTTGGCAGGAATCTGTAAATTCTGGCTGGAATTTTTTTCTAAGGGTGTCTACCCTCACAATTCCTACTCAAGCCCACAGACACATTGGTATACAGCAGAAGTGGGTAACTACAAACAGGGCAGGGACCATTTTTCCTTTCTGCACCTGCCCAGTGCCCCAGCAGCATATTTCAGCATGCCCAAAGGGACATGATGTCACTTCCAGCTGCAATTTTGGTGACTCCTTTTCTTTTCTTTTCAGAGAGTTGGGGGTCAGGGAGTTTTAAGATAACAAACTGTTGCCTTTTTAGGTGACTTAGAAAGATTTGAGGTAGTTCGGGGACAAAAAAATCACGCTGAAAAAAAGGTTTAAAAATTGGAGAGGTGGATCTGGAAGCTTTGAAAGTCTCACAGTTTGCATGTTGGGGTTGTAAGGACCTCATGTAGGCACAAACCACACTTTGCCTACCCCATTGTATAGAGTGGCATAGACATGTAAACATCTCTCCAAAATGTTGATGCCATAAGGGGCAAAAAACATTGAAGCCATAAGAGGGTTTTTTTTAAAGAGGAGATGGAAATTTTGGGAAAGCTGGAAATATGTGCAGTGCTTATTTTCATACTGAACCTAAATTTGATTTTTCCTTTGGCAACATAAAATACTTCATTTTTAACATAGCTTTAAAAAAAACTATAATATTTGAAATGTTTATAAAATTTAAAAGCATAAAAGGAAAAATGTCAATATGCCCTATATTAAAGGAAGCACTGTGAACTGCTGTATCCCATGCTTCCTAGCTACATGTATTTTTTGCAATATGAAAAATATGGAAAAATGAAAACAGAAACAACATACTTGGGAATAAACAAACCACAGACAGTAATATTTGGACAGAAGCTATCTGATACAGTTATAAGCTTAAGGACTAGGCTAGCTTATATCTGTGTATAATGTTTAATTCAGCATTGATCATCATAGTCGATGGAGGCCCCTTGGTATGCTCTTCTGTAGGTGCAGGAATGCATCTTTTATTTTACTGTTCTATGACTGCAGTATGCCCAGAAATCATCATTCTGTAAATCTGTTGACTGTCTTGCACACAAATCTTCAGGCTGCGCAGTTCCTGACATTCTGAGTAAAACCTTGTCTTTAAAAGCATTGCATTGATGTCAAATGAGAAAGAATTGCATTGTGCTGTAGTTCTTTTATTTCTTAAAATCAGTCTGCAAGTTTCCAATTTTTCTTCTATAAATGTGAAAATTTGACCACACGTTTTTCCTGGCAAAATTGCAAAATATTTTGGGACAAAATATTCTCAGAACACGTGCTGTCTTCCCTTTCGGTGCAATTTGAGTGGCTGACATTTTTTTCAAGGAGGATAGCATCATTCAGTTATGATGAATGGGTGAATGAGGGCTCAGAATTTGTGTGAAATTCTTTTGAGGGTATATTTGCATTGCAGAAATCAAGCAGTTTGACACGACTATCATGATTCTATTCTAAAAATCCTGCAATTTGTAGTTTGGTGAGGCACCAGAGCACTGTTACCCCAAGGTCTTGCCTCCCTCCTTTTTGATATCAGTTTGATATCAGAAGGGATGTTTTAGGCATGTGGTAGAGGAGGCACCTCCAGTGCAGGAAACTAGCCATGCTATATAAGGACTTCCATGACTATATAAGGAGATTCTGCTGGCTCATCATGGGGGAAGATGAAGAGCACAGCCAAAGATAGATAAATTACCACTAAAATCAGAATCTGCATAATCCCTTCATTGATAGCAATGATGATGGGGATAGATCTTGTGCTTGTAAATGAACAAAAGCCCAACATTACCTCCCTCTGGGAGTGAGACTCCTTTGTCCAGGGACATTCACGATTTTTGTCCAGCTATTTACATACTTCCAGTTCTATTTTTCTCTCCTGGGAACTTCACCTTAATACCCAAAACTGCCCTGGGATACCTTTTGCCCTATAAGTATACCTGCTCAGGCACTACCAATCTGGTCTTGTCTTGAGGTCAAACAGGCAGCCTGTCTGTATCTTACCTGACTCCCCAGCAACTGCTGGCCAACACACATCTACAGTCCACATGCTGAGCCACCTTCCTCTCACAGAACCTCCCTCCTGCTAGAACCTCTGCTTATCACCCTCTGCAATCCTGAAAATCACTATCATTTTGGTGAAAAGCAAGAATATAATCTATCCTGGAAGCACTGACCCCCCCTTTTACTCTCTCATCCATCCAGTCTTACGAATAAGGAAAAAGAGTTATGTCTGATGGACTTTTGGAAGTTATTTGACATTGTTTTGCTTTGCTTCATCCTTTAGATCCTTTCCTATATACCCCTAAATTTTACCCTCAACTTATCCACGGGTCATAGCAAAATCCATAATTTTGGCCCCAAAACTTGCTCTCGACTTATATATGAGGTCGACTTATAGTTGAGTATATACAGTAAAAGTACATTTGGACCTTGCACTCTGGAGTTCTGTTTCTCAGAACTGGTATACGCCTGCTTTTAGTTGCCCAAAGCCCTCTCAGCAGCTTCTCTTGAGCTAATAAAAATTTCTCTTATTAAATATTAGTTGTGGGTGCCCTCTGGGGCCCTGGCATTTTGCGTTAGAGCACTCTTGACAGACCAGGCTGAATACCTCACCAAACTACAAATCCCATGATCTCACAAGATGGAACCATGGAAGTTAAAGTGGTGTCAAACTGCTTTACTTCTGCAGTGTGGAACGGCTGAGAGTGTGGCGGAGGATTAAATTAGATAGTACGTTTCGCAACATTTCCCCCCCCCCCAAAGTTGCTGTAGAATGATGGATATACCTTCCATTAGTAGAATGGATGGATATATCTGCCATTTGCTGTGCTTTGTTTAGTAACTGGTCATTAGAAAAGTAAATATGGG
Source organism: Urosaurus nigricauda (assembly GCA_034509955.1). NCBI lineage: Eukaryota > Metazoa > Chordata > Lepidosauria > Squamata > Phrynosomatidae > Urosaurus > Urosaurus nigricauda. Next base: position 156,164,652 of record JAOEGL010000003.1, read on the forward strand.
CTTAATTTGCAGGTCCGATTGTTGAGGCACGTTTCCTTGAAGTAATCCTATGGTTGTAAGGGAAGATGGGCTCAGTTAATTGTGGGGAATATTTATTTATTTCGTAGGCTTGTTATATCTTGCCCTATAGCATGATATATCAGGGCAGTTTACAATAAGAGTTAAGCAGATTATAACAACTGTAAAAAATAAAAATAATTTTAAAATTTAAAGCGTATTAAACGATTTAGCAGGTTTAAATGGTTTAGACAGTTGAAATACTTGTACATAAGCAGGCAAAAGCCAATGTGGTGTAGTGGTTTGAACATTGTAGTCTAACTCTGGAGACCAGGGTTCGAAACCCAACTCGACCATAGACACCCACTAGGTGACCTTGGACAAGTCACACTTTCTCAGTCTCAGAGGAAGGCAAAGGCAACCCGCCTCTGAACAAATCTTGCCAGAAACAAAATATTGTCATAAGTCCGAAATGACTTGAAGGCATACAACATCATCACCAACAACAATAGCGCCCCCCCCCCCACAAGTCTTTAAAATACAGCCATCTTTTTATTCAGGGTAACAATGAAGCCAGTTCTGGCACCCATTGATTTTCCATGGGGAGATCGTTTCTCTACTGGGGTACCACTGCTGAGCAAACTCCCATATCTTCTCTCAGTGTAGTGACCCTACTGATGGGACCCAGGAAAGTCCCTTCAAAAGACCACAATCCTTAGGCAAACACATATAGAAATCCTTCCAATACTGAACTCCCAAGTCATTATAGGCTTTCAGTGTCATCAGACGCACCTTGAATTCAGCCCAGAAGTATATAGACAAGCCCTTTAGAACTAGTTTGACCCTCATTCTGATGCTGATAAATTAATCTGCTCTTTTCTTAAAGAAAAGAGTTGACGTAATGCTGTACTGGGAAGTGTCAAAATGTTCTTATATCCATGATGAGGCTTGTACTTATCAAGGCCAGAAGCTGCAGCCAAATTTACTGGACTTTAAGCATATGGTTTCTTGCATTATGACTGTTGTTTACTAGCAGCTTTTATGTTTTCATGCTTTGATCCAGTGCCTGTCTTTTCTGTTTTCTTTATTCACTTTGGTACTTTTAAGTCAACTGTGCATGCTTTTTCACATGTGCCTTGAAACTATTCCCTGTGTTTTTTAAAGTACAGTGGTCCCCCGGGTTACGAAGGTAATCCATTCCGGATTACCTTTCGTAACCCGGAAGTCTTCGTTTCCCAGGGGACCGCTATTTCTGCCAGACCGTGCGGCCGATTTAAAGGGGCCGCGCGGTTTTTCTCATTCGCATCTCAGGGGATCCTTTGGATCCCGGGGGATGTTTTTTGGTCCCACCGGTTTCGGGTCCCGGGGATTTCGTTCCCCAAGGGACCACTGTACCTACATGCAGTGGTTCCCTCTTATGAGGAGTCAGTTTATTTGTACTGTACCAATCCATCCAATTACCAGCATTTCCATAGTGTTGGTTGATTTCAGATAATGCTGAGAAAAAGAGCAGAGTATCACCAGCATACTGATGAAATACCACTCCAGATCCACAAATGGCCCATACAGATGTTAAAAAATCATAGCATGAAGGAACAACAAGGAAAGGATGGGGAGTCATAAACCTTGCAAGACCCTACAACCGTTGCATCAAGAAGCAGTTCCCTAGTACTACCTCTTGAAATTATTCCTATAGATGAGAACAGAAACACTGCCATGAGCATCTAGAATAAATTTTTGTGTAGGTGGGGAAAGCTGCACATTTGAATGTTATTATAATTCATACTACAATATATCTGCATTATCCTTGTGCTTCTGTGCATGCTTTATTGCTCAGAGTGATGTACCATGACATTTAGAAGCCTACACAGCATGACAAAAAAACCCCTAGGAGTTTGATTGAGGGATATTTTTTTAAAAAAAAAATTGAAACTAAGAAGAGAAAAGCAGAGACATAAAAGAGAATAGTCTGAAGAAAGTCATGTTGGATATTTTGTGGCATATAATAATAATGACTTTGCATTGTTAGGAAAGGGCTTTCCTTGTTTTAGGGTTGCTCTTGGAGCCACTGCTGCTAAGCATTCTGCAAGGAGTAACAACAGAGTCTCTGAGAAATGCCTCTTGGCATGAGTAGTTAGATTTAAGATTCTAGAAGAGCCTGGCAGTGGCATCACTAGGTTCGGTGTCAGCCAGTGTGGTCATTCATAGTGTCATCCATCACATGGACCTCCTCCCATATCACACCAAACAGAATACTTAGTAATTTTTTTTTGTACTAATGTTACTCATTAATCATAACTCCTGTATATTACTGAATGTAATAGTAACAGTTAGGACATAAACAACTAGCAAAATTAAATTTATAGCTTTAAATTACAGTATTATTATACTGGTCAAAGACTGAATAAATTTTATTACATTACGGTATTATATGCGCGGCCTAAGTATATTTACATATACATGGTTTCATGTGATTGAAGCAAAAATTTGGTAGAATGTGTTTTTAAAGAAAAATGTTAAAAAAATAAATAAAAGTTTGTTTTGTTTTTTTTTTTTTTACATTTTAAAATTTTAAAGTGAAAAACTGGAGTCTCTCCTTTCTTCTCCCACTAAGCCTCACCCCACTCGCACCATCTCTTCATCATCAAAGATTCTAGAACAGCACAGAGAGTCTGCGAACATTTAGAAGGGAATGCTGTAATCACTAAAAGTCAGCATGGGTTTCTCAAAAACAAGTCATGCCAGATGAATCTGATCTCTTTTTTTTATAAAATTACCAGCTTGGTAGATAAAGGGAATGAGGTAGACATAACATATCTTGATTTCAGTAAGGCATTTGACAAAGTCCCCCATGATATTCTTGCAAACAAGATAGTAAAATGTGGGCTAGATAATACAACTGTTAGGTGGATTAGTAATTGGTTGATCGACCAAACTCAAAGGGTGCTCAGCAGTGGATCCCCATCATCCTGGAGAGAAGTGACCAGTGGGGTGCCACAGGGTTCTGTCCTGGGCCCAGTGCTATTCAACATTTTTATCAATGACTTGGATGAAAAAATAAGGGGCATGCTTATCAAATTTGCAGATGACACCAGACTGGAAGAAATAACTAATACCCCAGAGGACAGGATGAAAATTCAAAATGACCTTAATAGATTAGAAAGCTGGGCCAAGGCTAACAAAATGAATTTCAATATGTAAGGTACTGCAGTTAGGGGGGAAAATAAAATGCATAGATATAGGATGAAGGACACCTGGCTTAATGAGACTATATATGAAAGGTATGTAGGAGTCCTAGTAGACCACAAATTGAACATAGGTCAACAGTGTGATGTGACAGCTAAAAAGGCCAATATGATTCCAAGTTGCATCAACAGAGGTATAGTGTCGAGATGAAGAGAAGTAATAGTGCCACTCTATTCTGCTTTGGTCAGGCCTCACCTGGAAAACTTTGTCCAGTTCTGGGCACCACAATTCAAAAAAGATATTCCGAAGCTGGAACATGTCCAAAGGAGAGCGACAAAAATGTTGAAGGGTATGCTTAACCTGGAAAAGAGATGGTTAAGCAGTGATATGATAGCTCTGTTTAGGTATTTGAAGGGGTGTCATATTGAGGATGGAGCAAGCTTGTTTTCTGCCGCTGCAGAGAATAGAACACGGAGCAATGGATGCAAACTGCAGGAAAAGAGATTCCACCTAAACTTTAGGAGGAACTTCCTGGCAGTGAGAGCCATTCAAAAATGGAACACACTCCCTTGGAGTATGGTGGAGTCTTCTTTTAAACAGAGGCTGGATGGCCATCTGTTGGGGATACTTTGATTTTGAGTTCCTGCATGGCAGGGGATTGGACTGGATGGCCCTTGTGGTCTCTTCCAACTCTGTAATTCTATGCTTCATTTTAAAGGGACACAGGTGAACACCACAGCCTGTTTCTGCCCAAAGGCAGATGTTTGAGAAGCAGTGGTGTAACCTCCCCCCCCCCCCCGGGTATCATCTGGTGTGGTCCACAGACCTCGCACCTCCCTAGTGATGCCATTGGAGCCTGGACAATCTGGGTGATCTCTCACATTAGTTACTCTTTCAATGGCTAGCACAGTACACGTTTGCATTACTTGGATGTTGAACTGCACAAGTATTCTTTTTGAACTGGACACCACCGCTTTCCTCACACACACACAGACACACACTGAAGAGCATGTATGAGAGCATCAGAGGATAAATTTGCAATTTCTGGTACATTTGGTGATGAGTGGTTGCATGCCTGGTCAACTATGACAGTTAATACCTGATCTCTGAGAAACGTATATACCCTTTGGTTATTTTCCTACGGGTAGACCTGGTGTCTGGAGAGCAGCTTTCCAGTCATGGTTAAACCCATTAGTTATTTACCGTACTTGGTGTTTTTCATGCCTGGTAAATGGGTGAAAGGAGTTTGCTTGCCCATTTTGCAAGGTTTGGCTCACTAGCCAACATGCTAGAGACTCTGATGCCTTCTTTGTTAATATAATAAATTAGAAAATATCTGAGGAGCCACATGGCTCATTGACTTGTATTAAGATGAAAAGGCATCATAACAACCTCCAGGAGGAACAAGAAACTAAAATTGGCAAATTGCACTTACATAAGTATATGCATATAAGCACATAAATATATATGTAGTTTCCAGTAGTACTACTCTATTCTGTTTTGGTCAGACTTCTCTTAGATTACTGTGTCCACTTCTGGCTACCAAAGTTGAAGCGGAATATTGACAAGAGAAAGACAATCAGGATGATCAAAGTCTGTTCTTATGAGGAACCACTTAGGGAGTTGAGAATGTTTATCCTGGAGAAGGGAAGACTGAGATGTGACATAATAGCCATCTTTAAATATATGAATGGTTATCATGTAGAAGATAGAGCAAGCTTGTTTTCTGCTGCTCCACCGTTTATTGTGGCACCAAAGCTCTCTGACACAGTAGGCTAAATGTCTCACAAAACTAGAGTTCCCAGAATTTCCAAGCATTGGGCCAGGTCAGTTAAAGCAGTCTCAAACCGGATTATTTCTGCAGTGTGTTTTGGACCTAAAATGCAAACCAGTGGATTCCAGTTATGAGAAAAGAGATTCCACCTAAACATTCAGATGTACATTTGTACCATAAGAGCTATTCAACTGTGAAATAAAGTGCCTGAGGGGGTAGTGGACTCGGTTTTCGCAGGTCTTTACACAGAGGTTGGACGGACATCTTTTCAGGAATGCTTGTGATCCATTCCAGCTCTAAGATTGTATCATTCTATATAACTAAATCATCATCTTTTCTAGCCCATTATAAATTCCACTACTGTCACAATGAGCTTGACATGCTACTCCACTTCATTCCTTTTAAAAACACATGTGATAGGTTAACAATACTGGACTACATTTCAGAGTGGTCACTTTAGCTTCCTCCTCTTTACAGCCAAATGGGAACAATGCCAGATTAATTTGCAGGACAGTGTTATCTGCACATTTAGCCACATCTCTTTCTCCTTCCTTAGGATTATCGTATTGTTAGTCTTTATCGGCATCTAGTAACAAGATATTTTAAACATGTTTAAATACTCCCAGAAAAATTAATTTCTCAAAATAAAACCTGAGGTAAAATTAACAAACTCTTGTCTTTGCTGTTACTTTTTATTTCTTATGGACAAAGCATTGCCCAACCATATCTATACAGAAATCCTAATTTCTGAATTATTGTTTTATTTGCTTTCAACCAAGGAAGAACTCTCCCCCGAGTTTAAAAATGAGCCAGAAAATTACTTCTCTAATCTAGACAGTGGGAATTACTAATAATTACTATAACTTTATTAATTGACTAAAACATCTGGAAGGTACAAAAAAGGTAGATTCTCATGAAACAAATGAGCAGAGTATTCATTGCCTATCTTGTCTTATAGCTCAGTTTCTACCAAGCTAGAGAGTTGCTTTTTCAAAAATAATAAAACCTGATAATTTGGGGATTATAATTTGTAGGGAAGGGGGATTGTCTTTCCTAGGTATTCAATTACCAGATAACTGTGACACCACACCCCAGTCCACAAAGCCAGTTCAACAAAGTGCTGTGATCGTTGATATCATGAGCTCCAGGGAGATGATGGAAAATAGGTTTTCACTCCCTACCTGACATCATCCAACCAAGACTGTTTCAGGGGCAAACCCATATAAAATTAGATTGAAATCAGTTTAGCATCATACAGTCTGAGCACCAGGAGGTGGACTGTATTTTGCAGCCCAGATTGGTGCATTTTGCTCCAATGTGACTAGGCAATATTTATTATATATATATTTTTAGTCCAGTGCAGCTTTCATAAGATACAGTCTAACAGATGCCTGCTTTTAGGGCCCCATTCCCACTACATTTTGATTCGAAGTGTGACATGGGCTATATGACCCTGGTTCACACTCGAATCGACTTCCGATCCTCATCGGATCGATTAGTGGAGGAAAGGACCGGGTTAAAAGCAAATAGCCCGGGCTTTCCTGACACTAGTTTTAAAGTGGTCTTTTTTGGAAAACAAAATTCTGAAGTGTTTCCAGTAAGTGGGAACGCTGGTCAGAATCGTAGGTTTTTGTTTTGTTTTTTTAGGGGGGTATTGATCGCAAAATCAATCTTGTGCATTTGCAATCTTGTGCATTTGTGATCTTGTGCGTTTATGATCTTGTGCATTTCCAATCTTGTGCATTTGCGATCAGTATAATGAAGAAAAAAAAACATACACTTGCTCCTGGGGGGGTCCTTCCTTTCTTCCTTCCCCCCTTCCTTCCTTTTTTTCTCTTTTTCTTCATTATACTGATCACAAATGCACAAGATTGATTTTGCGATCAATACCCCCCCATAAAAAAATTTCCCTGTGGGAAGGGGATGGGGCGTTAAGGGCTGTCACCTTACATGGCAGCTCCAGTGGGAACAACAAGCGTTCCCGGCTAAGAAACCGGTTCCAAACAAGGTCCCTTTTCATAGTGTGAACGAGGGGCCCTTTGGAATCGCTTTCATAAGCAGAGCACAGCCAGGTTCCATTGTGGGTTTTTCCGCAAGTGGGAATGGGCCCTAAGAGAGCCAGAACCTTGTGTCTTATTCAGTAAAGCACCCATCTTGGATCCACCCAGCATCCCTTTCCTTGTTGTAAGAAGACAGGGTAAGCAAGGATGAAGGATAAGGATGCTGCCTGGATCTCTCCAGGCATCCTGCCCACATCTTCAGGCTGCAGTAACTGAATGTTGAACCCATAAAACCAGACAGGATAGTCTGTACACCTCCTCTAGATCTTGATCTGTGATGGCATCTAGGTCAAAAAGAATATGAACAACATTATTCCTCGCTGCCTAGCAAACCTGACCTCCACGTGTCTTGCAGCATATAACTTGGTAGCTCTGAATGTAAAATGGCCTTCATGTTAAAAATCAAACACTTTCTAAAGGCTTATGCGATTTTCACCCAGCTTCATTCCTAGCCAGTAATGTGATAGGAGATGGGTGTGTTCTGTGGATGGGGTTCCCACTCTTTAAAATGAAAAATCAGGGAGGCACTGGATCTTTACAGGCATAATTGTTGGCAGAACCTGAGTATGTGGAAGGGGAAAAAAATCTTAAAATAATGAAAAGAAGTGCCATATTAGCACTCATGTTTCAAATAATATATTCTGTATTCCTGGAGAACTAATACTGAATGTATATATAACAAAGGTGAATAAAAGTCATCTTGACCTGTTAGTTTAATGTTAGTGTCAGATAAGGCCGTAGTGGACAAGTGTTTGTGGAAATAATACATATGAATTGGACATATGCCCAGAGATCATATTTGATTAATCTAATGCTATTTTTGAGCCTCCCTGAGCTTTCTTAAATCATATAATACAATATTGTAGGAATAATTGAGAAGCAGAGCACAAATAAAGGGCCCCAGCCTTACATGGATCACAGTGATCAGCAGGTGGCTGCGAATGGAATCAGATGCCCAGTATTGCTTCATTCAAGCCTCAGTGGTCCTACCAATTTTTAAATCAAAGCATGGGTAAATGTTTTCCTCAGTTTCAATTAAAAGAAAATATAACCTGTTTGTATTTTACATGTAAATGCACAAAGGAGCAAGATATTATCTACTTTATATAAAATGTAATTGGGATTGGTATCCACCCCTTGTGGAACAATGGAGTAGCCAAAGAGCTACTGGAGCAGGTTTTAGAGAAGGACGACAAGGATGATAAGAAGTATAGAGGAGCTGGGCATGTTCTGCTTGGTGAAGAGAAGACTGAGAGGTAACATGATTGTACTCTTTAAAGTAACTCAAGGGCTTTCACAGAGAGGAGGGAAGAGGAATGTTCTCTGTTGCCCACAAGGGTAGGACCAGGTCTAATGGTTTTAAGTTACAGGAGAGTAGATTTCAATAGAACTTGAGAAGGAACATCTTGACAATAACAGCAGTTCAGCAATGGAACCAATTACCTAGAGGGGTAGTGGAGCCTCTTTCTTTGGATGTCTTCAGAAAAAGGCTGGACAGCCACCTACTGAGGATGCTTTAGTTGGAGATCTTGCATTGAGCAGGGGTTGATGGCCCCTTCCAACTCTATGATTCTATGAGGCTGTACAGATCACTCTTGAAGGGGCAGCCTGCAGCCACCTCCATCTTCTCCAGATCAGGGTCATGGCAACCACACACCATAGCCCCAATCTGGCCTTTCCAGGGCGCAAAAAGGAGCTGCACAAAGCAGCTTTACAGCTCACCTTGCAGCTTTATGGCTTTACGGTGCTCCTTTGGCACTGTATGATATGGCATGTGGATATAGCACCAGAGGAACACCGTGTGGTGTGGCATCACGCTGCCATGGGGGCTGAGTTGGGAGTGCACCGTGTGGATGCAACCCCCTGACTCTGTCCTCAGGCTGTCTGCACAGCCCCAGAGACTTAACTTTGGGAAGGAGTGTCCTTATTTAAGAAGCCTGTCACTTCCTCGGCTCCCTTCTTCCTGTCTCCTCACCCACCACAAAAACAAATCTGTTTTCCAGGACCATCATACATCATAAGGGTGCTTGGATTGTGTGGTAAGCATTGCTTGATCCAGGAGATGAGTGGGTCAGTGCTTGTAATTCCTGTAGATGATGATGAAGTAGGAGGTATGAAGCCATTTTTTACATCCTCTACCAGTGAAAAAATACTTGTAAAAAGAAAATGTGGAGATTTCCTCTTTGACAACGTTGTCAAGTCATGTCCGACTTTAGGAGGCGATGCTCATCTCCGTTATTAAGCCAAGGGGGCCAGCATTATCAAAGACGATTCCATGGCTAGCATGACTGCCCATGACAGACCAGAATGATTGCAAAAAATGCTGTTACCCTCCCACAAAAGTTGTACCTATTTATTGACTTGCTCTTTTACATGCTTTTGAACTGCTAGGTTGGCAGAAGCCGGGACAAGTGACGGGATCTCACTCCATCATGCAATGCTTGGGCATCAAACAGCCAACTTGCCAATCTTGCAATTGACAAAATCAGCATCTTAATCGCTGAGCCACTTATATTTGCTGAAAAGTAAGCCCCACTGTTCAGTGGGGCTTACATGCAAGTCATTGGAGTTTATCACATGGGAGGAATTTCTCTCAATTTCGAAGGGAGCCGATTCGAATTCACGTAAATTCGCTAGTATAGCAAATTTATGTGAATTCTAATTGCATTCAGAATGTGTTCAGAATGACTTCCCATTTCCCAAAAATGACCCCCCCCCCATTGCCCAAAATTGTGTGAGATACTCTAATACGCAATTATGTGAAACCCCATGATTGTGTTTGGAATGACTTCCTATTGCCCGAAATTGCATGAGATACTCTAATAAGCAATTAAGTGAAACCCCATGATTGCATTCGTATTGCCATTGCATTCTACCCCCAAATTCCGTCGTATGAAAAACATTGTGTTGAGGATTACAATCTTAATGAAGTAGTAGAGGATTCAATGTGCACTAAATACTGTCCCCTTTCCCCTGCAAAAGCTATTGCTGAAAATACTGGCGGTTCTTGAGGGCCATGGGCTAGGGGAAGAGCAAGGAAAGAATATTTTAGGAAGAGCACCAGAGCAGGAATTTCTTCCATAAAAGGTGTGGTCATGCTCTAAGCATGTTGGGTTGACATTAGTGTTATCCTTTGCAGGAGCTTAGGACAGAGTAAGAGTTGGAAGGAGGGTGGTTATCCAGTCTGAGTGAGTAGCCATCACTGGAGGCATAGGATTAGATTCTATATCGTTGCTTCCTCCTTAAAAGGTAGCATTATGCTGTTAAGGGTTACACATAATGAAGTTCAGTGCATTGTTTGAACTGGATAAGGGAACACGTAGTCCTGAAATAGATATATGTGAACTAGTATGCCTATTAGGATTTTGTGCAGAAAAAGCAAATTGGTGCATTGGCCACCAACTAACTGGCCAGTGACTCAACCCAGCATTGGATACTGCAATGCTGGGCCACCTCATCCCCATCCATTTCCTGATGTTGCTTTGAGGCTGCTCACTGGAATGAGTAGCTGGGAGAATTTATTTTCTGCTCTTTTGAAGTTAATAGTTGGTAGTCTAGCTAGGCTTGCTCCAACCTGATAAGTACTGGCTGGTAAAGGAGAAGCTGGAGTCTTGTCTGTGGTTGTAAAGCTACTACACAAGCATCTTCTAATGCTTCCTCTGTTCTACCCCCAGATGCCATCATGAGTCCCTAAGCAAAATAATGGCACAGGTGTTTTAAGAATATAAGAACCTCTAGTCTATTCCAGCATTCAGCACTACTTATCACATTAATGTGTTAGAAGCCTGTGGAAAACCCACATGCAGGATATAAGTACTGTAAGTGCAGTAGCCCTCTCACACTGTTGTTCCTGGGCATCTGGTAATTGAGCAGGGTAGTATATATCCATTATCAAGAGTCTTATTCTCTGGATGTTTTTCTAATCCCCTTTGAAATCTATCCAAGCTAATAGCTATCACCATTGCTTCTGGAAACAAATTCCATAGTTTAACTGTAATGTTCCAATTTGAAGTCAAAGGCTTTCATGGCCGGCATCCATAGTTTTCTCTGATGATGCCAGCCACAGATGCTGGCGAAACGTCAGGAATAAACTCTTCTAGAACATGGCCACATAGTCCAAAAAAAAAAACACACACACACACACACAAAACTATGTAATGTTCCAGTTTGTTTTGTTGCCTGATTATTTGCAAAGCAAGATGAACTGTCAAGCAAAAGAAAACAAGGATATATGTATGGCTTAGTCCATTTTTTCACTAGCTAGGATACTCCAGGAGCATCTTGCAGTATCCTGGCCCTGCAGGTGCCTTGACCTGCCTCCATTACCTCGCACTCTGTTCCCTGGCCGCCACGGTTTTCTGCACAGGCATCCAGCTGAGCCTTCGTACGCATCTTCTGCTACTGTAGGTTGCTTACTTCTGAGGCCAGAACAAGGTGCTCAGTGATGAGCACATGGCTAGGTGCCTCGTTCTAACCTCAAAGCAAGTGAGTGACCTGCAAGAAGCATGCCAGGCTGCCCAGTAGGACATCTGTGCAGACAGCCATGGTGGTGTGGAAATAGAGGATTCTGGATCTTCCTAGAAAATCTGGAATACCAGGTAACTTGTTAAAATGCACGTTAAGCAGGATATACCCCAGTTCTGGTGTGGAATGTGCCAGATATTGTTCAAGCTGCTTCCCCCCCCCCCCCCCCAGAACTGAGATTTGTGATGTGTGTCCTTTGAAGAAAATGATGCCAGAACTCCTTTGATTGGGAGTTCCTGCACGGCGGGGGTTGGACTGGATGGCCCTTGTGGTCTCTTCCAACTCTAAATTTCTATGATTCTATGAGAACAGGGGAGAAATGGGCTTTTGGGCCCATGTAGACACGGCCTTAGCTTAATAGCTGCTGACCTGTTGTTGGGGGGGGGGGGAAGCAGTGGGATTTGATAGCATAGGATTTGGGTTTTAGCAAATTTAGTCCGTAATTGGCTTTTCAGTTCTCTTCTGAAAGCTTAGAAGTTGTGCACTCCTACAGGTGTTGCTGGACTGCAACTCCCTGCAAGGCTAACCAGCATAGCCAATGATACTGAACTCTGGAAGTTGAAATTTGACAATATTCGGAGGGCTACACAATTCCTATTCTTGTCTAGAGTCCCTATAAACCTTCATCATCATTTGAAGACGTGATCCCACTTTCCAAATTACTCTCAGCGGCTTATAGTCCCAGGGGTGATTCATACATTATTATTATTTTTAATGGAATGATGCAAATGACATCACTCCTGCATTCTGGAGTGATGTTATTCACACTATGGATCTGCATTGATGCTATCTCTGCAAGTTCAGTTGCTCACATGTGCCAGCACTCGAATAAAGATGGAGTTCACAATGCAAATGTATTTGAAACACCTTCAAGGCATGCAGAGTTTAATCCTGAATTACTCTGAGCCTATAATTATTCACATTGCTGATGATGCCAATTTTTAAAAAAAAAACGGAGGGGGGGAGACCTGGTATCAGTTAGCCTGGGTTAAGTGGGCTTTTCGGCAACCCCCCCCCCAAAAAAAACTTAATCAGGTTCATTCAGATGCATGTGAACAACAGAGATTCAACCCAGATTCATCCTGGATTATTTTCACCCTCTCAATAACCCTCCTAGGGCCCGTTCCCACTTGTGGAAAACCCTGCATTGGAACCGGGCTGTGCTCCGCTTATGAAAGCGATTCCAAAAGGCCCCTCGTTCACACTATGAAAAGGGACCTTGTTTGGAACCGCTTTCTTAGCCGGAAACGCTTGTCGTTCCCACTGGAGCTGCCGTGTAAGGTGACTGCCCTTAACGCCCCTTCCCACAGGGGAATTTTTTTTTATGGGGGGGTATTGATCGCAAAATCAATCTTGTGCATTTGTGATCAGTATAATGAAGAAAATGAAAAAACATACACACACTTGCTCCGGGTGGGGGGGGGTCCTTCCTTCCTTCCTTCCTTCTTTCCTTCCTTCCTTCCCCCTTTCCTTCCTTTTTTTCTCTTTTTTTCTTCATTATTCTGATCACAAATGCACAAGATCACAAATGCGATCTTGTGCATTTGTGATCTTGTGCATTTGTGATCAGTATAATGAAGAAAAAGCGAAAGAAAGGAAGGAAGGGGGGAAGGAAGAAAAGAAGGACCCCCAGGAGCAAGTGTGTGTGTGTGTGTGTGTGTTTCTTCATTATACTGATCGCAAATGCACAAGATCGCAAATGCAAAGGATCACAAATGCACAAGATTGCAAATGCACAAGATTGATTTTGCGATCAATACCTCCCTCCAAAAAAAAACCAAACACGATTCTGACCAGTGTTCCCACTTACTGGAAACGCTTCAGAATCGTGTTTTCCAAAAAAGACCACTTTAAAACTAGTGTCAGGAAAGCCCGGGCTATTTAATTTTAACCCGGTCCTTTCCTCCACTAATTGATCCGATGAGGATCGGAAGTCGATTCGAGTGTGAACAAGGGTCATATAGCCCGCTTCACACTTCGAATCAAAATGTGGGAATGGGGCCCATGTTTCTTTATCTGAATTCCTGTGTGTCTGCTTCCCCTACTGTCCAGAAGGTGGGGATAGCATTTCACAGATGTCCATTGTAGTCGGAGGGAACTAGATACAACTGTATTACCTAATTATTCACAAATCTGAACTTTTTAAAACAACTGCACTTAGTGTTCAGCCCTGAGGTATCTATGTATTGTTTATTATTTTAAGTGAAAAGTTTAGGAATGCAATCCAGGATAAGATTTTGCTCAAAGTAAATACTAAGGAAATCTGCAGTCATGTCTCAAGTAAGAGAGGAAAGACACTTGTTTGCCAAATAAAGAACCACTAAAGATACATAGTAAGCAGAACTTTTTAAATATGGTATGAGTTTCTGGTGCAGCTGTTTATGAAAACAGCAGGAAAAACTCCAAGATGTGTGTTTATTGTTGTAGGAAGAAGAAATTGGGAGGAAGAAGAAAAGCAGGTTTGATTATTTACTGATTTGATTAATGTTCTTTCTAGGAATCTCTCGGTCCTCCAGCATGACTTTGTGGTGAAGGTCTGCTAGGTGTTTATTTGCAAAGCAAGATGTACTGTGAAGTAACAGAAAGCAAGGATATATGGCTTAGGCAACAGTAGGCCTAAATTAAGACGTACCATAAAATAACACATAAATGTTTAATGAGATACCTGTGATTGCATTTTTATTTATTTTTTTTGCACAGTTTTATTATTTTATGTTCAACTTGCAGGCAAACATTTGGTTCTGCATTTAAGCAGCTTCTTATTTTGTTTTGGTAGCTGTATTGGTGGAGAGTCCTGCTTCACAGAGATATGTAGTTGAGAAAGGCAGCAATACTAATTTTACTTTCTCAGATGAGATTTCGAATTCATCATGTAAACACAGCCAAAACGCCAGTAGTCTTTGGTTTTGAATCACAATTTTTAGTTTGCTGTGAGATGTCAAATCTATGAGGGCCTTGTTTTCTGCTGAGTTTAAGTTGGGTGGTGTTTTTTGTTTGTTTGTTTTTTGTTCATGCTGAACACATTCTGTAGCCATTTAAAGTAATCGAACACCTTCTCTCGAGCTGTTGGAAAATAATGTTCAAACGAGTCTTTCAAAGCTTTAAGATGTGCCTGAATATTTTTCTGTATTTTTTCTTGAAGCTTGATGTTATTTTAATTCAAGAAACTGTTTGTAAGAGGGAAACAATCGATATCTTCCTTTTCCATGCACTCCAACCAATACATAAGTTTCTTCTTGAAAGAAGTCATTTTGATGTTTGCATTAAAAATTTGATAGTTTTACCTTGCAATGATAGATTCATGTCATTCTTTTTGCTAAAAAAAAGTTGGCTGAATATGCCAGTTTACACACCCAGTCTTTATTATTTAAAACCATCGCCAATGGAACATTATGGTCCATCAAAAATGCTACCTCTTCATGCAGTTCTATCAAACATATCAACACTTTTCCTGAAGACAACCACCTTTCTTCATTGTCCAGCAGAAGGGACTGATGGCGGCTTCCCATATCTTCACACATTAGTTTGAAGAGACTGCTTTTAAGAGTTCACAATTTTATATAGTTTATTATTTTTATGTAACATTGTCATAAGCTTAGAAGGCAGTTTTCTTAAGGCTAACACATGTCTATGAAGAACACAATGGCTGCTGCTACAGTTCTTTGCTTTATCTTTAATTTGGGCAATGGCTTCAGCATTGTGACCCATCATTGCCTTTGCACTGTCAGTTCATATATCTGCACAGTTTTCCCATTTCATTTGATGAGAAAAAATCATCCAAAAGATTAAATATTTCATCCCCGTGATGTATTGGTTGGTACTGGTCTGCAAAGAATCCTGATAGATTTGTTAGTAAAAATAATGAACAAATACCATTAAAACCACCAACCCTGCAACATCAGTCGATTCATCCATTTGTAGTGCAAATTTGGTATACCTGATGAACTGATAAGTGTCTCTTATCAGCCATATCATTGATTCATCTAGCAATTGTGTTATTTGACAAAGGGATGTTGGAGACTAACTTAACAGTTTGTTTATCAAGCAAACACTTGACAATATTGATTCTACACGGTTTAATAAGAGTATCTGCAATGATTTGAGCTTCACCACTTATTACCTAGGAAGCTCCCAGTACTTTTTCATTATTGTTTTTAGCAAATGTTGTCATAGTTTTCTGTGAAGCCAAAATTTCGCTGCACTTCCTCTTGAAAAAAACCAGACGATTTACACAATTCAAAAAGGGTGACAAGCTACAGTGTGTCAAGAGGAGGCCACCAAAAATGGTGAAGGGTCTGGAAACCATGCCTTATGAGGAAAAGGATCTGGGTATGTTTAGCCTGGAGAAGAGATGGTTAAGTGGTGATATCATGGTCCTGTGTAAGTATTTGAAGGGGTGTCACATTGAGGATGGAGCAAGCTTGTTTTCTGCTGCTCTAGAGACTAGAACATGGAACAGTGAAAAGCTACAGGAAAAGACATTCCACCTCAACATTAGGAGAAACTTTCTGACAGTGAGAGTTGTTTGACAGTGGAACACACTCCCTCAGAATGTGGTGGAGTCTCCTTCTTTAAATAGAAGCTGGATAGCCATCTGTTGGGGGTGCTTTGGTTGAGTTCCTGCATGGCAGGTTGTTGGACTGGATGGCCCTTGTGGTCTCTTCCAACTCTGTGATTCTGTGATTCTATCTTTCAAATCAGGATGGTTTCCCTCGAAATGATGCCACAGTTTAGCAGAAAACATGGAACTATTGGTCAACACATTTCCTCAAATCACACAGAGAGGCTGACCATCATTTGTTTCTGTGAATCCCATATTCAAGTAGCTTTCTCTGTATTTTTGTTTTTTATTGGCACGTCTTTGCCTCATTGCCCCACTTCTATCACGTTTTGTAAACAGTGATTGAGGTGGTATATCTAATTCAGAAATGGTTTCTTTTGTGGAAAGCTCTTTTGAAAAATGCTGGAGTGCATTTCTTAGTTATCTTTTTCTTTTCTTTTTTTTTTTTCTATTGGCTTGTCTGGCAAAGTAATGGAGTCAGCTGATGGTTTGTCCTCCTTTTCAAATATAACATCTTTGTTCTTCAAAGTACCTGTTTTAAGCCAGTGATCCATGCCTAAAAGAAAATCAGACAGGAATATGAGAATAACCGACTTTATCTTTCATAACCCAGAATACAAAATAAAGCAAATACAGGGTTTTTCGTTTAAAATTAGCCTTTCTTCATTTAAAAATGAGCTCTTTTTCATTTAGCATTGAGCTCTTAATTTAAGTTTTTTAACTATATGTTATTAACATATATTTAAAATTATATTTAATATTATTACAAATATAAAATGTTATTTCTAGGATTTTTATAAAATTTGATTCTACCTTTTGTTTCTTATTCTTTAATTTCATTCAATTTATATTTCTTTCATTTCCCTGGAGCGGCCACAGAACACCTGGGAAGTGTACAAGGAGCCCTAAGGGCTCTGTGGAGCACAAATTAGGAACCACTTACCTGGAGATTCTCACATTTAAAAAAAAAAATCAGTGTTTTTTTTTTAAAAAATGCATTTTTTCTACTTTCACAGATGTCCTATGCCCCCTAGCCCCAGTGAATGCAGAGGGCCCACTGTAAAGACAATGAGTGAAGACACATCTATGATCTGTGATTTGCCTTCTCTTAACTTTAAATTTCACTTCACTAAACCAGTGTTCCAACTCTAGTGAAAAGTCTAGTTTTTCAAGGAGAGTCTAGGTGGAGTTTGTTTTATAGGGCTGCTTGTAAAGACTTCACAGGACGCAGTGGAGATGCTGGAGTGAAGGATGAAAGATGCAACAGGGTAAATAATGCAAAACCTTAATTAGTATTTAAGGTTCCATGTCTGTTATTTGATAAAGGAATGACCACATAACACCGGTCATGAAGTCCCTACACTGGCTGCCTATTAGTTTCCGGGCAAAGTACAAGGTGTTGGTGATTATCTTTAAAGCCCTACATGGCTTGGGCCCAGAATACTTGAGGGAACGCTTTCCTCCCTATTGTCCGCCCCGCACTCTAAGGTCCTCTGGAAGAAATTTATTACAGCCAAAAAAATCTAGGCTAACATCAGTTTCCCAGAGGGCCTTTTCTTCTACTGCTCCAAAATTATGGAATGACCTACCAGAGGAGATCTGTCACATTTCCACTCTGACAGCTTTTAAGAAAGCACTCAAGACGGATCTCTTCCGGCAAAACTTTCCAACTTAGCTTCCCTCCCCAGATATTGAGATGTCTGCCCCCCGTATCCGCCTATCCTTCCCCCACTTGCTTCTTTCTCTCTGTGTAATGTTTCTATTGTTTTTAATGCTTGTAATGTTTTTATACTATTACCGTTTAATTCTATTTTAGTATTGGGAATGGGGGGTGGGGGAGGTTTAGGGTTTGATTTTATTGTAACTTCAGTGTATTTTACTGTTGTAACCCGCCTGGATTCTTCTTGATTGGGCAGGCTAGAAATAAATCTATTATTATTATTATTATTATTATTATATCATTTTTATTAAATGTCTGGAAGAAAATCTGTTTGAATTTTATAACACACAATTGGTTTTCTCCCACTGACTGATGTGGGAAGGAAACTTTATGTCCTACCTTTCCTCCCCACTAGTACTGCCCGGCTACCACTTTCCCCTAAGTTGCTTTATCTCCCTCTCCTTTTTTAATGAGGCTTGTAGCAGCAACGGCTGTTGGCTTCACTGTTGGCTTAGTGCCCTCTGCTTAAAGAAGCAATAGTAGCTTTATGCATTCCCTGCTTCTTAGAAGACAGGCAGGCAGCAGATTGAAGTGGACTGTGTGGGGAGAAAGAGAGGGTTCAAGATGCAGCTGCAAGGGAGGAAAACATGGCACAGGGTTAAAGTATAGTAAACTGCAGGGAGAGAAGGATGGGTAGGAAGCGTGGGAGGTGGGTGAAAGGTGCAAGAGAAGGGCAGTGTTGCAGCACAAGATGAGGGGAAAAGGAAGAGAGAAGGAAAGGGAGAGTTAGCCATGCAAATGGCAGAGTGCAAGGGATGGAGACAGTAGTGTCCTTACCCGTAGTGTCACCCAGTGTGGAGAAGCGGGGCTTCTGGGGTGGATCTAAAAGGGCAGTCACCCATCTCACTGCCACAGTACATAGAATGGCACTACAGAAGCCAAGTGGGGGGCACGCTCAGCCCCCTCAATGGCCCCCTGACCTTTTAAGTCCCACATGGCCATTGCTGCATAGGACCTAGACCCCCGCTTGGCCTTCCAAATCTTATGTGGCCATTGCCATGTGGGACATGGCAGCCAGCAGGTGACACCCCCTTCTGGGGCATTACTTGGTGTGGTCTGCACCACCACTCACACCTAGTGACACCACTGGATGAAGACAAGGCAAAATGTGAAGTGAGGCAAGCACTCTTTGCATATGTCAGTAAAGGCTCCATTGCACAAAACCTGCAAAATACTACTAAAGTGTGGCCAGGCCACCTGCTGGTCATTTATCTGTGGATACATTTATTTGCAGAATTCTATAAATCCTATCAGTTATTGGACTATAAGAATAAAATTAAAAAGTGAAATGCCTTTTAAAAACAAATTGTGAGCATATCAAATTTGCAGATTTCTTTATGTTTGCTAGGGTCCAAAACACTCAAATAATCCAGTTTGAAACTGCGTTAATTGCCCTGGCTCATTGCTTTGGAATTCCGGGAATTCTAGTTTTGTGAGACATTTAGCCCTCTGACAGAGAGCTCTGGTGCCACAACAAACTACAATTCCCTGGATTCCATAGCACTGAGCCATGGCAATTAAAGACTTGTTAAACTGGGTTATTTCTGCAGTGCAGATGCAGCCAAAGAATAGCACTACGTTGTACTTTGCGCAGAGTCGCTTTTCTAATTAGACTTCCAACTGATTTTGCTACAGCAGTGCTAAATAGCATTAGTGTGGAATAGTGTAGTGACAAACCAGTTTTTTTCTTCTCATCCACAGAGAACTAGATGCAGTTTTTTTAAAAAAAATATTCTTTTCAAAAGTCCCACTTTCAAAGGCTTATTTTTACTCTCCCTGGAGAAGTTTCTGAAATGAAAATAAAAGACAAGGGAGGCGAACTTTTACACTAATTACCTATCATTTCAAACTCAGTTAGCATGTCAAAAGAAAGTTTGGGATAGGTTTAAAGAACATTCCTCTGCTAGAAAACCCCAATATGAATGGTAGCTTTGCTTATGCAAAATACTCAAATCCTATCCCTCAAATTAAAAACCAAAATTCTTACTTGTTGATTAAGAAGTGCTAATATTGTTTTTTATTTAAAAAGTTTTCAAAATCTTCGAATAACATATGTTTCTTCTGCTTATTGACTTTTAACTAATATTCTTTACATTATTAGCATGGAATCAGTTCTGTACTTTCTTTTCCCTTCTTTCATTTAACTGTGACACTGTGTAGACCAATTGTGCCTTTTCTGTGATATTCTGTGAATTTCTGTATGTGATTTTTTAAACCTCTGATCTACCTGGAGGGATTGTTCTGCCTCCTTTTACCTAATGCCTTCTTATTTTGTTGGATGTGCTGAGAAATGTTCTCTTCTCTTCTCTTCTTTATTTATTCATTCAAAATATCTATAGACTGCTTCCTTTCCAGGATTTTGAGAAATGTTCTCTTCTCTTTTTTATTTATTCAAAATATCTATAGACTGCTTCCTTTCCAGGATTTTGAGGTGCTTTACAAATGAAGAAAAAAACAAACAAAATAATAAATACTATTTAAAAAGAATTAGATTGGTTAGTAATGCCTAGGAGGAAAGGTAGACTTTTAATAGCTGCTAAAAGTATATGACTGTTAGTAGGTGCTATACACAGCAGAGGAGACCATTCCAAAAGACAAGTTCCACCACAGAGAAGGCACATTTCCACATTGGTTCTTGGTGATGATGTGTAAGTCACAGAAACCCAACCAGACCTCTTCCAAAGATCTTAGTGATCTACAAGTGAAGGTATCCTATTATCTTTCAAAATGACCGCAATTACATCTTGAAGTAGTTTATAGCTATTGTTTAGAATTAAATATAGGATTCCCTCTTCTCTAGTCAGTTTTGATCACTCTAAATGGTTTGTCTAGAAATATTGTGTCTTTGTAATTACACAACTAGCCCCAAAACACTGACAATTCTTTTATCTCTGCAGGCTCTGTATAGCTCCATCAAGAATGAAAAGCTACAGTGGGCCATGTGAGTACCCCTGCTTATTGCCTGTAGTTGCCCTCCTGTGAATATTCTCAGTTCTACCATTTCCTTTGTGTCTTATGTCTGTGTTTACCTCATTTTCAACGTTTGTAATATACCTGCTTATATTCAAAGTGGCTTACTGTCAAAATAAACACACACACACAAACACACACACATTATCACCAGTGCCACGGGCTCAGATGAATTTTTAAAAATTGGAAATTTAGCTTTAAAAATGAATTAAAGTGGTGGGGTCTCCCTCCTTGGAGGTCTTTAAACAGAGGCTGGATGGCCATCTGTCGGGGATGCTTTGATTGAGAGTCCCTGCATGGCAGAATGGGGTTGGACTGGGTGGCCCTTGTGGTCTCTTCCAACTCTATGGGTCTATGAATCTAACAGCAGTAGCAATTGCAACAGTGTTCCCTGTGGCTATGGGTGGCTTACTTCCCCTCTCAGCCACACTCTTTCTTAGTGTCGCCATCTGGCATGGAGGCCCCAAGCCAGGGCTCGATCTCAGCATCACCACCATTTCTGCCTCACAGCCTTCAGGGGAATAGACCTAACCAGCCTGAGCCTGTTGGGGCCCTTCCTCTCTTCCCAGCAGTCTGGTGGGCATGGGAAGTGAAAAGCAGCCCTCTTCTCTTCCATCACCGCCTCCTCCACTACCATCCCCACACAGCCCCCCCCCCCCGTGCCCCAGATGCGTGGGCCACCTCCCTCCATCTCCTTCCTTGGCGGAGCCACATCCCCGGAGCATGGGCCGCCACGGAATGCACAGAAGGGTTCGGGGAGCTGTGGAGAAGGAGGAGAAGGAGGAGAAGAAGAACAGCCTGAGCCTGGTGGGGCCCTTCCTTTCCTCCCAGCAGTGCAGTGGGCATGGGGCAGAAACAGCAGCCCTCCTCTTTCTTCCCATCACTGCTTCCTCCTCCACCACTGTCACCTGTGAGATGAGGGGTACCTTCCAGCCTTCTCCATGCCCCAGATGTATGGGCTGCAGAGAAGGAAGAGGAGGGTGTGGGTCTGAGACTGTCTATACTTTTGGTCCAGGTGGAATATATATACACATGTCCTTCTACATTTGCTGGTGTTAGGGGCGCACACAGGATCCCCGTGAATATGGAAAAAGTGCATATAACAAAAACACTATGTTTTTACCTGAGAGAACACCTCTCTAGAAATCTCTAGTCCTCCAGTGCAACTCTGTGGTCAACATCTGCCAGACATTGGCCATAGAATTGCGCTGGAGGAGCTACAAATGCCTAGTGAAGTGTTCTGGGAATCTCTATTTCCTTCAGTGCAACTTTTGGTTAAAGTTGACCATAGATTTGTGTTGGAGGACCTAGATATTCCTAGAGAGAACATAATAAAATCCATGAATAACTAAATCTGCAAAAGTCTAAGCAGCAAATGTGGAGGGATGAGTGTAATGTTTTTGACCTTGGGTTGTGTGCCCTCTATTTTTCTTGAATGTCCTACATTTTGTCCCAGTTTTGTGGAAGAGAATTATGGTACCCCTATTGGTGTGTGACAGTGTCAGATTCATGGGTACTGGACAACATATATCCTGGATATGAGATAAAATTCAAGAATGTGGAGTCGAAGGCTTTCATGGCTGGCATCCATAGTTTTTTGTGGAGCTTTCAGGCTATGTGGCCATGTTCTAGAAGAGTTCCTTTCTGACGTTTCGCCAGCATCTGTGGCTGGCATCTTCAGAGAAGTCTCTGAAGATGCCAGCCACAGATGCTGGTGAAACGTCAGAAAGGAACTCTTCTAGAACATGGCCACATAGCCCGAAAGCTCCACAAAAAAATATAAAAATTCAAGAACTTTCCCCTAACAGGTTACTTCATCAGCACACCACCATCTATGGTTCTGAGAGAAAAGATATTGACTGTGCTTTGGAAAGGGCCCTTTGAATCCACCCTCAAGTAGAGGTACCAGTAGCAATAGCAATAGCAACTTCATTTATATACTTCTTCATACCACACAAAGCAGTCTCTAAGGAGTTTAAAACTGTAAACTAATCACTCCCAACAAGCTGGGTACTCATTTTAGCGACCTTGGAAGGATGCAGTGCTGAGTTGACCCTGAGCCCCTGGCTAGGGTTGAACTCACAACCTTGTAGTTTGTTAGTGAGTGGCTGCAATACAAGTATTTAACCACTGCGCCACCAGGGCTCTTGGTACCATTGGGGTTTTGCTTTGGGATATTTCACCATACCCAAGACGGATGGAGGTCTGCATCCAATCCTGGACATTTCCCAAGTAAACCATTTCATCAAACAGAGAAAAATTCACATGCTCATACTCAGGCTGCCTTCACACTGGAGAAATAAACCAGTTTAAGTCAATGATGTGAAATTCTGGGAATTGTAGTTTGTTGTGGGGCCCAGAGCGGAGCAATTCCCAGAATTTCACAGCATTGAGCCATGGCACTTAAACCTGTTTATTTCTCCAGTGTGGACACAGCCGCAGTGTGATTCTCCCACTGCTGAGCAGGGACACTGGTTTGCCACTATAGATCTACATGATGCATATTTCCACATTGGATCAGGCAATATCATTGTTGGTTCCTATACTTTGCTGTCAGATTCAGGTGTTTCCAATTCTTTGTTCTTTCATTTGGACTTTCTATGGCACTGAAGGTTTTCACAGATTGTGATATTGCCCTGCATAGATGACTGGCTTTTGATAGATCTGTGAGAGATTTGACTGTTCTGGATAACCTTGTCTTGGTAGTGAATTGTCAACACTCCAAACTTTGTCTGACTCATGATCCATTTTATCATCACAAATTTGGGTTTGAGGTTTCTGTGCCCAGATCCTGAAGCATCTGCCCAGTCATTGTTAATCCCTCCAACATCTCTGCGAATATTACCATCTGTGGTGCAACCTGTTCATCACTTTAAATCGGAAATCTCCAGATTCCCTAAGAATATGACACTTACCATCTCCTAGGAGACATAGATCTCTTTCTTCCATGTCATCCAGACCATCAGACTGAGAAGAAAAGGATATAAAGCTCCTCTAGGACATTATGCTTAGAATGGTGAAACTGTTACGAATAAAAGTGGTGAATCCGGTTTTCCAACATCTGGTCCAGCAGGTCCTGTAATAAACAGCATCATTACCATCAACTTCTAAGTAGATCAGAAACATGTATAGGATTCAACCTGAGGCTGTTTACGAATCAATCACCTAATTCAATAGTAGTTGAGGCTTCCCAGTCAAAATCAAGCAATAAATCATATTCAGCAATAGTAGATAGGGAAGTAGGTGATCAGAGATCTTTGGCTGAAGATTCTATTCCTCAGCAGCATTGCTTAATAAATGACAAACTTCATTATTGTGGCTTCCTCTTTGGGGAAATAGAACCTAATCAGCATTGCTGAATAAAGAGAGCAGGAAGCTAGATTGGTCAGAAAAGCTTATAGCTTAGCTGCCTTCTTCTTGAAGATGATCATCCATCAGGCTGCTACGGGATGCTACCAGATGTTTTTATGGAACAAGGTGACCACCTTGATGAACCAACTTCCAAAAAACAAGTATGTTGCCGGTCTGTTTTTTTCAAAAACTGGCGAGTGTTTCAAAGGATCAGATTATCTCTACATAGCATGCTGTGGAATGTGTCACCAGAGCATTGGCTGGTGGAGTGGCTTTGCACAGACTTGTGTGGCTATATTCTGTGGCACTTACACCAAAGGCCCATTTGATGGTGGAAGATATGGTATTTAATGACCTCATTCTGTTCACTGGTAGGATGAATGAAAAGCTAGACTTAGGTCACAAGCTAGCTATTATTGCCAAGAAGATTGGAATCACCCCTCAGCTGACATAAAAACAGTTTCAACCAGAGGCCAAGCCTTTCTGTCATAGACAGAGACTCCTGCTCAGCTCAAGCTCTCGAAATCTGTCTATAACCACATCAAAAAACCTCCTTCTTCTCACCTTTTTGACAAAAATACCACAAGCATAGATGCTCTAATGGAAAGTGATGTCTTTGACTGCTATTTCAGATTGGTCATTACTGTAAAACCTACTGAAATCAATTCGCCTCAGCCCTCAGTTTGACAGTTCTCTCTCCCTCCCTCCCTTCCCAAGTGGAAATGGGTCACCTCAGATCATTAGGTCCAAAGAAGGAGACTCCGCCACAGTGAGGCAGCATATTCCACTGTTGAACAGCTCTTACCATCAGGAAGTTTTTTTCTAATGTTTAGGTGGAATTTCATTTCCTATAGTTTGAATCCATTGCCCCATGTCCTAATCCCAAGCACATGAGAAAACAAACTTGCTCCGCCCTCAATATAGCAACCCTTCAAATAATTAAACATTAGTATCATGTCACCTTTGAACCTTCTCTTCCCCAGCCTAAACAAACCCAGCTCCTTAAGCCATTCTTCATAGAGCATGGTTTCAAGACCTTTCACTATTTTGCTCACCCTCTTCTGGACACACTCCAGCTTGTCAACATCATTCTTCAGTTGTGGTGCTCTAACTGGACACGGTATTCCAGGTGAGGTCTGAACAAAGCAAAATAGAGTGGTGCTATTACTTCTCTCGATCTAGGCACTACACTCCTATTGATGTAGTTTAGGATAATTTTGGGTTTTTTAGCTGCTGTATCACACTGTTGATCCATGTTTAACCTGTGGTTTACTAAAATTCCTAGATCCCTTTAGCACATACTGCCATCAAGCCAGGTGTTACTCATCCTACCGTATGTCTGTGCATTAATTTTTTTTCTGCTTAAATGTAGTATCTTGCATTTCTCCCTATTGAAATTCATTTTGTTAGTTCTGGCCCAGTGGGTTTCATGCTCGAGCTCGGAATCAAACCCTGGTCTCCAGAGTTGTAGTCCAGCACTCAAACCATTATGCTATACTGGTTCATCAGCGTTTATTAGCTACCCCTTCTAAAGTGGTTTGTTGTTTGGTATCATCTGCAAATTTGATAAGTGTGTCCTCTATTCCATGATGATCCAAGTCATTGTTAAAGATGTTGGTCCCAGGACAGAACCCTGTGGCACTCTAGTACTGACGCACTTGAGTTCATGTAATTTTGTACTACTCTTTTATCTGTTCTTTACTGCATTTCCCCTACTGCATCATCTGTTCCATTTTTCCCAGGTTATGCACTGTTTTTCCTTTGGGAGAAGACTGAGGCAAAGACAGTGTTGAGTAGTTCTGCCTTTTCTCTGTCCCCTGCTAGCATTTCCTTCTCCATGAAGCAGCCCTACCATTTCCTTGTACTGTACTTTCTTTTGTTATGGAGGGGCTGTCGCCGCCCCTTTGAGCGGCAGATTGGCAGCAAGGTAGCCTCACTGGCTGCCCCAGAGGCCTCAATCTGCCGCTTATCCAGGCTGCGGAAAAGGGCAAAACGCCCCTTCCCCGCAGCCTGGAAAGGGCTCTCCTTGGGGCTTCATACCCCAAGGACAGCCCGACCATCAGAGGAAAGGGAGAATGGGGCTTCCTGGCCCCTTTCTCCCTCGCCTCGTTCCCACGGCAACCTGGTTGTGTGGGAACGACGTGCTTCCTGGACAGGAGCTCCGTTTCAGAGCTCCTTTTGGTGCCACTGAAAGGGTGCCCTAGGCACCCTCCAGCGGTGCCATGATGTCAGGCGTGCACCGGTCCATCTGGATGCAGCGCACGCCAAGATATCATCATGCCGCGCATGTATGGATGGCACTGTTTTAAAATGGTGCCGTCCATACGTGTTAGGGTTGGGGAGCGTGCAGATGCTGCCCTTTTGGGCCTTTTGGGCCATCTGTATCGCGCCGCAGATGAGCAAAAAAAGCCCTCTTTATTGTTTTTAACCTCTCAAGCAGGCCCGAGTTCATTCTGTGCTTTTTGTTTTTCTTACTTTCTCTCTACACACGCTGGCTATTCGAATTCTTCTTTAGTTATTTCCCATTTCTTGTACATTTCTTTTCTATTTCTTGTACATGTCCCTTTTGAGTCTTAGCTCAGCTGAAAGTTCTTTAGACATCCATCCTGGCATCTTGAGACATTTCCCATTTTTCCTTATCATTCAAACTGTTTGAAATTGTGCCTTCAATTTTTCACTTTTAAGAAACTCCCATCTTTTAGTATCGAACTCCCTTATATTAGTATTCCTGACCACTGGATTACCTACAGTATTTCCCTGAATTTACTGAAATCAGCTTTCTTAAAGTCTAGAATGACTACCTTTTCACATCCACTTCCCTGACATCGGTCGCCACTGTCTTGTTTAGTGGATTTGCCTGGATTAATCATCCTGGTCAGTAGTCCAAGAGCCACAGTAGCTGAGACTGTTGTCATGGAGACAGATCAGTTTAGGCTGATGCAGTTAAGTGAGCATCATCTAGGAGGGAAATGCAGAGCATCAGTTCCCCAGCCTTGCACAGTATGGAGCAATACCAAGTCATGATCCACATGAGCGAGTTGACCTGTCCATCACTTTGAAATGATGCCCATGCCTGTGTTGTTGTTGTTGTTGTTATTTCCAGGATTTATATCCCACCTTTCTCCCACAGTGGGATTCAGGGCATGTTACAATATATTAAAAGAAGACAGAGCTTAAACACTAATTGTAAAAGTTAAAAACAATTAAATAATACTAACATTAGAGCATAGATTAAAATTGCCTATTGCTGGCTCCATACCACCAAGACCAATCAGAATTAATTTTTATCCTGGTGCTTGCTGCCAGAATTTTTTTCTTAGGGACAGGACCTACTCTCATCAGGCAGATTTGAGAGAAAGGAGTTTTCTTTTATGTCTTCTGCTTGGAATGTTTTAGCCTCTGTCTAGTTTGTTAGAGTTCTCCTTGGGGCTGGTAAGTGGCAGGAGAATTGGTGGCTTCCAATGTGAAGCCAGTTGCAGATTCTGACAGTCAGATTTGCAGAACTTTCAAAATTGCAGAAGTATCAGATTATGCTAACCATTCTCTAGGGTTTTCATGCAGCAGAACTCCCATTCTTCTCCACCAGTAGCATCACTGTGGGGTGCGGACCACACTGGGTGACACCCCAGAAGGGGGATGACACCCCAGAAGATGGGGTGACACACCTGTGGAGTGTCCTTGCAGCTGCAGGCCTGGTTTATGGGGCTCCCCGCAGCCATGGACCTGCACCCTGGGGGCATGGTGGGCTTTTCTCACCCTCCCCGGGGCTGCTGCCCAGCTTTTTCCTGGGGCATGGGGGGGCTTCTTCAGCCTTCTCCAGGGCCCCAGGGCCGCTCCCCAGCCCTTTCCCAGGGCACACAGGGCTTCTACAGCTTCAGCATCTCTGGCCTCACACAAATGCTCTTGTGTACACCAGAAGTTGCACACTAGAAGTCCCACTCCCATAGGTCCTGCCCCCGCCCCCTGTGAGTGACCACAACAGGTGACACTAACCCTAGGCGCTGTTCTCCGCTACCCATTGTTCCCACCTCTGCACAATTTTTGGTGTAACACATATAATAGTATGCACATAACCAGTCATCTAGCCCTTTATAAATAAAACAGATTGTTTCCTATGACTCACAATGAGTATCATGCAAACAGGCCAGTATTTAGATTAGTTTTGTGAGGGTTGGTGGTTTTTGTGTTTGTTTGTTTTTGTTTTGACAATTTGAAAATTGAAGGTATATGTGTATCCACTTGCTTAGAAAACATTACAAGGCAATAACTTAAAGGCTGAGTCTCCTTTATCTGGAATTCCAAAATCTGTAATACTCAAAAATCCAAAATTGTCCCCATGGATGGCTGAGATATTGATACATTTGCTTTCTGATGATGAAATGTAGAGAAACTTTATTTTATGCACAAAATTATTAAAAATATTGTGCATAAAATTATTTTCAAGCTATGTGTATAAGATATATATGAAACATAAATGAATTTCATGTTTAGATTTGGATCCCATCTCTAACATATCTCATTATGTTATGCAAATATTCCAGGATCTGAAAAAACCCAAAATGCTTCTGGTCTCAAGCATTTCAGAGAAGGAAGAGTCAAGATAACAATGTGCTACATAACAATGTCCTATTGTTTTTAATTTTTAAAACTTTTACAATCCATTTTTTCTTTGAATAGAGTATGTTCTCTTTTGACACAAGAACATTGCTTTCTTCTATTTTAAGCTTGTAAAATGTGGGCTAGACAAGTTAACCGTTACATGGATTTGTAATTTGTTGACTGGCCACACCCAAAAGGTGCTCAACAATGGCTCCTTTTCAACCTGGAAAGAAGTGACCAGTGGGGTGCCACAGGGTTCTCTCCATAGCCCAGTGCTATTCAACATCTTTATTAATGATTTGGAAGACAGTAATGAGGGCATAGTTATCAAATTTGCAAATGAGGAGTAGCAGCTAATACCACACTGGACAGGATCAACATTCAAAATGACCTGAATAGTCTAGAAAGCTGGGCCAAAGCTAACAAAGTGAAAATCAACACACAGACATGTAAGGTTCTGCACTTAGGGCAGAAAAATGAAATGCACAGATATAGGATGCAGGACACCAGACTGAATAAGACTACATGTGAAAGGGATCTAGGAGTCCAAGTAGACCACAAGTTGAACATGAGTCAACAATGCGATGCAAAGGCCAATGCAATTTTAAGCTGCATCTATAGAAGTATAGTGCCACTCTATTCTGCTTTAGTCAGGCCCCACCTGGAATATTGTGTCCAGTTCTGGGCACTACAATTCAAAACGGATGTTGAGAAACTGGAGCGTATCCAAAGGAGGGCAACTAAAATGGTGAAGTTTCTGGAAACCATGCCTTATGAGGAGAGACTTAGGGAGCTGGGGGTGTTTAGCCTGGAGAAGAGAAGGTTAAGAGGTGATATGATAGCCCTGTTTAAATACTTGAAGGGATGTCATATTGAGGAGGGAGCAAGCTTGTTTTCTGCTGCTCCAGAGAACAGGACCTGGAACAATGGATGTAAGCTCCAGGAAAAGATATTCCACCTCAATATTAGGAGGAACTTCCTGACAGTAAGGGCTGTTCGACAGTGGAATACACTCCCTCAGAGGGTGGTAGAGTCTCCTTCCTTGGAGGTCTTTAAGCAGAGGCTGGATGGCCATCTGTTGGGGATGCTTTGATGGAGAGTTCCTGCATGACAGGGGGGTTGGACTGGATGGCCCTTGTGGTCTCTTCCAACTCTATGATTCTATGATTCTAAGAGCTTGTTTTAGGAATTAAGTAGACCACACTGGAAGCGGCTTGTGATAGTCTTGTCAATTTTACATCTCTTTTAACTTGTATGGAACTAACAGAAATAACTCCAGTTAGCATGCCAGAGAAAATAATTTTCCCCCTTCTCCTCCTTCTCTTCTCCCTTCTGTTGCTACATATGATAGTTATCAAGTTTGTAACACAAAAATAGTTCCCATTGCTCTATCAAAATAGTATTTTTGCATGGACTCTGTGTAGCTTTATGTCTGGAACAAGGTGCCTACTCTGTCCTATTTACTGTCCTAAACTTTGAGAATGCATCTTCTGTGTTGCCCATTGTTCCAAAAAGATTGTCTCCCCCCGTACGTCTCCCAGATAGAGATAATCATGATCTTGGATTCTGTCACAGGCAGGCTCAAGTCCATGTCCTTAGGAGGAGGACAAAACATTGCAAACAGGCAACTGCTTTCACCTCACCCTTGGGCTTCCTGATGTGCAACTCCCAAGTTACAAGAGTGTGGGCTGGTTTGAAGCTATTAATCCTTAATGCTTGTTTTCCCTCCAGAGATGAAGAAGAACTGCGCAAGTCCCTTTCAGAACTAGCAGACCCCAACCCAAAGTCCATCAAGCGTATCAGCAGCTGTAGCAACCCTTTCCTGGACTTCTCACAGGATCCCAGCATTGCTACATACAAATATGGTATCCTGGTGCGCAAGAGCCATGCTGAGCCGGACTGCAAAAAGAGTATGTATGGCAAAAAGAGGGGAGTATGCAGGGGAACACTGATTTCAGTCCTCATTTCTTCCTGCTCTTCTTTGCAGGCTGGGATTAGGTAGCCTGAGGCAGTGACCAACAAGATACTTCTGTGTGCCTCTGCTCTTTGGCTTTGCCACTGGGGACATTTTGAACCCTTGACATTGTTCAAAACATGTCCATGCAGGAAAGAATCAGCTTTTAAAATTATAACCATGTAACAATGTGATATTTCAATCAGAAACATGCTTTCATCTTAAATAACTTGGCTTTGTTGAAGCAATGGAAGAACTAGAGCAAAAAAAATTGCACAGAATTAAACATGCAGATCCATGTCGTTTCTTCTCTACACTAAAGAATCCCAGCAAGCTGATGATCCAGAATGAAAAGAAACATAACAAGAGAAGAGAAGACAGTGAGTGGGAAGGACAATGAGAGAGAAGGGCAAAGAGACAACTTAGTTTTAGTTTGGCTGTGCCCAAAAGCATTCCACATTAGTGCAGTGGTCAAGGGTTCCCTTGCAGAGTGGAAAACCTTTTTTTAAAAAATCCAAGAGGGGAAGGTAGTGCAAACAGTGCACACTCTCTCTCATATACACACAGATACAAATGCACCAATACATATGTTCCCGCAATTAGGTCTGGAAAAAGCCTTATAAGGTTATCCATATGGTTTCTCTGTAGCTTTGGAAGGGTTTATGGTGTGTTTTCACAGCTTGTATAGATTTCTTCACATTCAACCTGTAGTCATGTTCACTGTAGCAGTGTGTTGAGAAGTAGGAAGAGGACTCTGGAGAATAGGTGGCATTTTAGTAGAAACTATGTGGTTTAGGAGAATACAGAGCTGGACAGATTCCTATTCATCACCACATAACAGATTTACAAACACATGGTGAATGTTTTATGTGTACTCAGTGTGCAACATATCCATTATCAATCCAAGGGTAAATGAAGACTGACTCAAAGTCACCAGTATGGATTTTGTTCTGGGAAGTTAAAACTATTTTTAAAGTTTCTGCCCACCTTCTGCTTTTTTGTCCAGAGCCACATTTCACTTGTAAGAAGGCTTGTGCTCAGTAGAGCTACTATGTATACAAGTGTTGTTGTTGTTTTTGTGTGCCTTCAGGTCATTTTCGACTTGGCAAAACTATCATAGGGTTTCCTTGGCATGTTTCTTCATAGGGGGTTTGCTATTGCCATCCTCTGAGGATGAGAGAGTATGACTTGCCCAGGGTCACCCAGTGCATTTCCATGGCAGAGGTGGGATTCAAACCCTGGTTTCCAGTCAAAGTCCATCACTCAAATCACTACGCCACACTGGCTCCCATATACAAGTGTACTGAGAAGTAAACACAGTTGAATTCAGTGCAATGTAAGAACACAGAAAGAGCTTAGTTCTGATTCAGGCTTATCTATTCTAGTATCCTTGTCCCACAGAGGCTAATTCTGAGAAGCCCACAAACAAGACATGGGGGCAGTAGCACCCTCCTGCCCATGTTCTCTACCAACTGGTGTTGAAAGACACACATTCTCTGATATTAGAGAAAGTGTATGAACATCATTATATATTCTCAATTAAGTGGGTGTAGCAGCAGTTCTTAAGAACTTCTGCTACACCCACTTACCTGAGTTATGAGCTTTTACAGTTAATGTTACAAGCTTTTACAATAAAGAAAGATTTACCCCAGTTATTTTTCTGCCAAACTTCAGCTTAATCCCTCAATTTTACTAACTGTATTAATCTATGGTCTCTTTTTAAAAACAAGCAAAAGTAAATATCATTTATGAAAATAACTGTTTGATAGCAAAAAAAAATGTACTCAGCACTTGCTATTCCTTTATGTAGTGAGAACATGCAATGAATGATGTTGTGTGGCTGAGAGAAAGCACATGACATTTCTTGCTCCTGTATGTATAGCCAGAAGTGACTTTCGTAACTCTAATGTTTTCCATGTTGTGCCCCCACATTCTTGGAGTGTCTGTCATTTCCCAGAATTCTGTAGTTGTGTCGAGACTGTTCTTAAAAAAATCATGTATAAAAGAAAGGGCATCATTGTGAGGAGAGAGAGTGGGGGTCAGTCAATGTGGGTGTTTGGAAAGACTTCGGAATGATAACTGGATTATTGAAAATGATGGTATTTCTTCTTCAACTTCTGTAAATAAATCCATTTGGTCATCTTCAGGTAAAGTGGCTTTATACAGTTATCGCAGTGAATTTTGTAACAATAAATTTTGGCTGAACCTCAGGGTGAATCACTGGCTGAATTTGAAATGTAATAGTACTGATGATATTGATGAGAGGCGCAAAAGGAAGCATCTTCCAGTCATGTTAAAAAGTGCCAAAGTTATAGCAAGGAATATCTGTCGATTGTCTTCATGTGTACAGGCTCAGAAGACAAGTAACTATCGTGTGTTATGCTACAATGTATTGTCCAACGAGGCCATGAAACTGTCAAAATGGCAAAAACATCTCAATACTAAACATAAATAACACATCACAAAGAGCCCTGATTTTTTTTCAAAAGTAAGGAGCAGCAGCTTCAGGAAAGTAAGAAAGTGGGGGTAACGACTGCAGCTGGTTGTAACAATGGAAAATACAGTGAGGGCCTCATTTGAAGTTTTCTCAACTAATAACAAAGAACAGAAACACATACAATTGCTGAAGAGCTTATATTACCTGCTGCAGAAATCATGCTTTCTGAATTGACTATGAAAAGGCTGCCAAGGACTTAATACCTTTGCCAGATGACACAATTAAGAAGCAAAATGGATGGTTTGTCAACTACTATCAAGGATCGGTTATTAGAATTCGCATGTCCCTCTTTTGCTTCACAATGGTCCAAAAACACGGACATAAAAAACAAAGGGGCGGTCTACAGCCACCCCAAGAAGTGGCAAGATGATGATGATGATGATGATGATGATGATGATTATTATTATTATTATTACCTCACCAGCAGCCTCAGAGGCCCCATCCCACCGCTTCTGCAGGCCGGGGAGAAGTGGTGAATTGCCGCTTTCCTGCGGCCTGCAAGCGGGGTGCAGCAGGCACCCTGGGCGTCCGTTGCACCCCTCTGTCCTAGGTGCTGGCGAAGGGTGTAAGGGGTGAAGAAAAAGTTAAAAACCACAGGGGTATAGAATTGCTACTGCAAATGAAATCT
Organism: Urosaurus nigricauda; assembly: GCA_034509955.1. NCBI lineage: Eukaryota > Metazoa > Chordata > Lepidosauria > Squamata > Phrynosomatidae > Urosaurus > Urosaurus nigricauda. The sequence goes on from JAOEGL010000003.1 coordinate 156,198,473, forward strand.
GTATGATGCCAAGTGCAAGAACAGAGAAGCCAGCTTTGAAAAAGCAGCATAGAACTCTTGCTCAGGAATAACAGATAAGTCGATTTTTAGATTTCTTGTTTTGAGACATGACCATGCAGTACAGCATGTGTGGAGATTCTTTATATCTCACTGCTAGCGACTTTTGGTAAGATTACAGTTTTGTACTGGATATGAATGGTAGCACAGGACAATGCATCATTTTCAGGAAGGTCACCAAGAAGGTTACATGGAGGGGGGAGGGTTGCTAGCAGTCCTGATGGGGATAAGCTGAGCTCATCTGCCAGGCGACGGCCTTCTCCCTTTTGCATTAACTCACCTCCCCCTCTTTTTTCCTGGCGTAAATTTTGAACTTGGCTAAAGCACTGGGATGGAACAAGTGGCAGGTTTACCTGGATTACAGCTGATGCTGGTTCCTGGCACCATAACTAAAGATGGACTAGGAACCATGTCACTTGCTTGGTTCAGAGGTTCCTATCCTATCCCAGTGAATGCATTTACAGTGTTCATTCCTTTGCCCCTGAAAGAAATCCCCCCTAATCCCACAGTTAATGCCTCCCTGATCTGATTAGATGCTGCCTGCATGTTTTGTATTGCTGCTGAGTACAGATTTACCTGGCAGGAGCCACTCGCTGTGCCTGCTTCCTCCAGGCAGCAAGCACAGAGCTGCAGGCATGTCTTAGAAGGCAGCCATCCATGACTAGACTGTAGCCCTGCCCTGGCTTCATTATTAAACCCTCATGCCCCAAGTAAATCTGTCAACCCTGCCATGGTTTTTATCTGATAGCTGTTATACTGACTGCATCTTTTCTTTTGACAGCCCCAAGAGGAAAGCGAGGATGGAAGACTTTCCATGGAATTCTGAAAGGAATGATCCTCTATCTGCAGAAGGTATAACGCCCCACCCCTAAAAAGTGGAACTACATCACCCCGACTCCATGTAGTCTGTAAAAAAAAGAGCACCTGAAAATACACATGTGCATGAATTGTTATGCTTCTGTTACAATTAAGATTTTGACTTATTCATACCTTGTGTAGACGATTTCAAGTAAGTGGGGACTTGAAGTTACTCGTAAATAATTAAAGTCCCACTGGTGTTAGTAGATCTACTCTTAGTATGGATCCAATTCTTCATGAAACTGAACACTTAAATAGGAAATCTGACACATAAAACAAAACAAAACAAAACAAAAAGAGTGAAGTTTGGGCAGAAAGCAATAGGAGCAAGGAACAGTAACAAGGGGGGGGGGGAGCAAGAAGTGGTGGAGTCCTTTTTCTCCTACTTCCTCCATGCTTGTGTCGATGTTATGCTGCTGTTACCATGTACATAACCATGCACTTAGGGACTTCCCAGACCTGGCTCATAGCATTTGTTTACATGCCCAATCTCTAGTTCTCCAGTTTTGAACTGAAAGTAAAATTGCACGTAACAAAAATGATATAGGAGATTATCACACCCCAAAATAAAGCTACCTATCCCCGACTGGATACAGAATGCAATCAGTATTATCGCACTCAAAAACGACGATACTGCCACCAGGCAACTACAATCTGCAGGCAACCCAGCTCCCAGCCGCACTTAGCTGGCCAATTTTTGGCAGCTGGGAGCTGGGTTCCCTGCAGATTGTAGTCGCCCGGAGGCAGTGGCAGCATTTTGAGTGCAATAATATCTAGTTGCATTCCGAAACACAAGTGTATCCTGTCGGGGATAGATCACTTTATTTTGGTGAGCGATAATCTCAGACTAGTCATCACTCTTAGAGTAATCAGTGTTAAAATAGGACTTTTACATTAAGTATGTGAAGAGGAAAATATTTAGCAGGATGAGTGTGAGGCCTATAGTTGCAGTGCTCCTCAGAATTTATAACTTACATTCTTTGCCTTCTGGAGTAAAGTATTTACTAATACTTTACTCATGTAATAAACCCACAGATTTTGTGTAGTAAGAATATGAATATTTTAGACACATGGGATATCCTGATTTTTAATACTCTGGAACTGACAGCACTCACACATGTCTTCCCTCTTGCATACTCAGATCTAATTAGGCTTTGTCAAGTGATGGATGTTGAAGTTAACAAGACCAGTGGCTCTCAACCAGTGTTGTTGAAACTGAACTCACTAAGAGGCTTCTGGATGTTAATGTTCAATAACATGTGGAGTCCACAGTGACACCAGAGAAGCACACAAAAGCATGAAGCACTGCCATTCTAGGACAGGATTAGATATATAAGCTTGTTCATAGAAGACTGGACTGTAAGACTTAAAACTCTTTGAGGCATCTTCAAACTCTTCCTGTTTCTTTTAACCCACAAAGTCATAGGTGAATTAACTTTGGCCTTACATACTGTACCTTACAGTGTGTCTGAAAATGTAATTTTAATTATTTCATTTGTTTTGCACAAGAACACACTTGCAGTTTCCCATGCTCTGCCATTTTCTCTTCTTTCAAAATGCTCAGCACCTCTTTGGAAGAACTCTATCTGAGCTGCTTGCCTTGTAAGAGACAACTGCTCCCATCTCTCAGGGTTCTCAGACTGACTTCCCTGCATAAAACTAAAACACTGATTTCCTCCATGAAATTGCAAAGTGCCAGATTTGCAGTGGCATAAAGAAAACATATAATAGAAGCTAATCACCCAGTAACAGCTACCATCTGTATTAGCTGTTGGTTCACCTGGCCATATCTGTAGGATGTAAGCCATAGGTGAGCAATAAGTGGCATGGATTGACTCAGTTTCAGCCTGCCACACAGTAGGATTGGTGCAGATCCCAGTCAGTGCTGGAAGAAACATGAGATGACAAAGCTTCTGAGTGACAGGTGGTGTGGTGAGAAAACATGAGTAACAGTCTGAATGAGGGTGGCCTAATACAGCAGCTGCTGAAGAAATCTCATTTGCATCAAGGTAGTTTTTTCACTGGAAGACTAATAATGCTGGAAGCAAACCAGGAACATAATTGCTCATCCTTCTCAGGATCAGTCCTGTGCAAGTAGTCAGTATCTGTCCTTGGCAAGAACTAGAAAAGAAGTTATTATGCTTCCCTTCCCATGCTCTTTTAAACAGAAAGCTTTCTAAGGATAAGGACAGAGAGATGGAGAATCTATGGGGCCTTACAGACTGCACAAAAAGGGCGGTCTGAAGCCTCCATTTTTTGCTGCAGACCTTCGTCACAGCAGATAGACACTGTGGCAAAGGTGCGCAGCAAAAAAGGAGCGCCATTGGGTGCCTTTATGCCATTGCAACTGCACAGCTCCATATGGAAGCTGTGCCGTTGCGACGGCATTACGCATGCCATCTAAATGGCGTTACGTAACAATGCAGGCATAGTTACATGCTAGGGCTGGGGAGCATGCAAATGCTGCTCGCTCCCCGGCTCTAATCACAGTGCGGGGATGCCATTTTGAGCCATCTGTACCACACTTATGATATGCATGCTTCAGTGAAATCCGCTGGACCTGCACAACCACATGAATCAATTTGTATGGTGATCCCTGAATTTAAACATAGAAAGGGGCTGGGGAGATATGAGTTAGCAGTAGTGAATGAAAGAATACTGTCTTTTCTTTGCAGACCACCTCTAATTTCTAAGTCATTTTGCAGAAATGCCTACCTATTTTTGGAGTTATCTTCATTATTTGAATATGAAATTATAATCTAAAAAATGAAGCAGACGAATATTGCTTCATACTATACAACGCAAATAGAATCATAAAGACAGTGTTATCTCCTGAAGTTTAATGTTAACAATCCATCTTAGGGTCCTCATGTTTGTGATTTTTAGTGTAGAAGAGCACACAGTCCAGTCTCCATTCCCAGAAGCCATATTGTGTTGTGGCAATCTCAAAACTAGAGTTAAAATATCATAAGCTGGATCAGTGGCATTGCTCGCGTTGATGTCAGCCCCAGTGTGGTAACTCATGGTGTCACACACACACCATTGACCTCCTCTCATCCCACACCATACAGAATCCTTAGTAATATTTTTTGCACTTGTGTTACTTACTACAGTTATTGTAATATATTACTGAATGTAATAGTAATAGTTGTGATGTAAAAAACTAGCAAAGTTAAAATTATACATTTAAATTACAATAACATATGCACAGCCTAAATGCATTTACATACACATATACAAAGTTTCATGTGATTGAAGTGAAAATTTTGCAAAATGTGATGTTTTTAAAGAATTTTTAAAATTATTTTTTAAATTTAATTTGAAAACGGGGGCCTCTCCTTTCTCCTCTCACTGAGACTCACCCCACTCACACCATCTTTTCAGCATTTTAAAGCAACACAGGCGAATACCACAGCCCGTTTCTGTTTGAGCAACAGTGATGTCACGCACACCCAGGGTGTTACCTGATGTGGTCTGAACACCCCCCCCCCTCCACACGCGCACACACATACACACACACACCATCCTAATGATGCCACTGAGCTGGATTTATATCAGAATGTCTGGGGTTTTACATTTATAGTCATGAATAACTGAATATGATTCCCCCAAACATACCTTCATAGCCTGGCAGCAGCCCAGTCAAAGCATTTTTGAGGAAATGGAAAATGTATGCAGCACTCTTTTGATCATAGTGTGCCTTGGAACAAGCAGTTGTGCGAGGACCCGAAGGGGTTTTTTCAGCAACCTGTTCTTCAGCACCGTGAAACAAGAAACATTTGGATGTCATTTCCCAGTTCTCTGGTGTCTCAGAAATGTTTTCTTAAGGCTGTTGCAAGGATGAAAAGTTGGAGGGAGGGGGCTCCCTTACTGTAGTTACAATGATGACATAGAATCTCGGCCTAGGATTCTTCAAGACACCAGCATAAGGAGATCACGGGGAAGACAAGCTTCACATGCACAACATCTGCTCATATTTCAGGAGGAGTATAAGCCTAGCAAAGCCCTGGCAGAGGAGGACCTGAAGAATGCCATTAGCATCCATCATTCCTTGGCCACCCAAGCATCAGACTACAACAAGAGACCCAACGTCTTCTACCTCAGGACAGCAGACTGGAGAGTCTTCCTCTTCCAGGCTCCGTAAGTAATATGGCTTAGTGCCTGTACAAAAAACCCTTAACATTGAGAGGGGAAAGGAGAGGCAGAAGCAAGATGGAAGAGGCAGAAGCTGTTGTTTCAGAGTTTTCTACCATCCTGTGCACCTGCCACAGCAATAATCGTTCATCCAACCCTCCAGCTTGTCTTAACTCCAAATGCTCCTGCTTACCTTTTAAAAACTATTTATCCCTTTTCTCTTCTCAAATATACTTGTGGTGAGAAGGTATAGCTTGGCAAGCTCTGCTCTGTCCTGCTCTGCCATATCGCAACCCATTCTCTCCCCAAAGATGCTATTTTCCAGAATGGCTTAGCAGGCACGATGGTCTTAAAAGAACATTTATCCAAGGAGGATCATTGTGCTCACACAAGGGGTGGCAGTGGTGCTGGTGGTTTAGTTTGCCACCTCCTTTGCTTTGTGTCAGACTGCTGATAAGCTGGTTGCAGTTCCACTTGAAATGCAATTAATTTATTGGATACACAGATGTGAGCTATTGAGGCCTTTCCCATTACATGCTTTGTACATTTATATAAAACATGGCATCAGGAATTGTCGCAACATTAGAAGGGACATTTCTTTACTTGGATAATGGCATTTTTTAACTTTTGCTTCCTCTTCCAGTAACACAGAACAAATGCATTCTTGGATCACACGTATCAATGTGGTAGCAGCCATGTTCTCTGCACCCCCATTTCCAGCTGCCATTGGGTCCCAAAAGAAATTCAGCCGCCCATTGTTGCCTAGCTCCACCACACGACTATCTCAAGTAAGTGGGGCATCTATCCTGTGATATACTGTAATATGCTACATTTCCTATAGCATTAGGAGATTCTGGAAAAAATAGTGATACTCCTGATAAGTTTAAAGGGGAAGGGAAAAAAAAGTCTTGTGGTTTTTCAGGACTTACCAATGTATTTCTGCTTTCATGGATTATGGACAACTTCTTTATATGGAAGTGGCATATAGTCTATAAAAGTTTAAAGGAGAGATAAACTATTTTGTCTGAAAGCAGACTCCGTTGTCTTTTTATAGTGAAGCAGACTAACATGACTGTTTGATAGGACAGCAATTGAAAATGAGTAAAGGAGATTATAATACTTACAGATTTGAAAGGCTGTTTCTCATTTGCATTGGTTGAGTCTTAACCGTGCTATTCTTCAGGACTGGTAGCCAAGCCTTGTTTACCCTCAGGGGTTTCTTTCCTGTTGAAATTGCCCAGGTGTTTATGGATTTCAATGGCTTCCCTGTGCATTCTGACATGGTAGTTATTGGCATGGTCCAGAATTTCAGTGCTTTTAAACAGCATTTTATGCCAAGGATGCTGGCCATGAAAGCCTTTGACTCCACAAACTTTGATATTGTCATTTTATATAAGACACAACATTTTATTATCCATTGTATTTAATGGGACTTGGAACAGCCATGGATTTTAGCGTCCACTGGGGGTCCTGGAACCAAACCATAGCACATACCAAGGGCCCACTGTCCTGTCCTTTTAACTGTGCAGAAAACACAGGCTCCACACACTCTATCATGGTCAACTGTTTATTTGTTTTTTAAAAAAGCTATTGCTTTGTGTATAAAATGCTTCTATAAATTAAAACCAAAAACCAAAAAAAAAGCTCAACATGTTTTAGCTTCAATAAGAAATACCTTCCTCAGGATCCGTCAACAGAAATCAGTGGAGTTTAGAACACTGTCCAAAATTTCCAAAATCCCATTGATTTCTGTTGAAGGCCCATGAGGAAGACCTTTTCTTATTTGAGGCCTAAATGCTTTGGACTTTTTAGAAACAAACAAGCAGAGAAACAGAGCACATGACGCTTGTCTTCTTAATGTTTTCTGATTTTAACATGCTTTTCAGTGCTCTCTTTACTTGTAACTGTGCAGACGTTTATTCAGGAGTATGTAAAACAAAGAGAGCCAGCATGACATCGTGGTTAAGTATTGGACAATGATTCTGGAGACCAGGGTTCGAATCTCCACTTGGCCATGGAAAACCACTGGGCAACTTTGGGCAAATCACAATCTTTCATCCTCAGAGGAAGGCAAAGACAAATTGTCTCTGACCAAATCTTAGCAAGAAAATCCTGTGATAAGTTCACCTTAGGGTCATCATGAATTGGAAATGACTTGAAGGCAAACAAGGGAATACTGTTGTTGTTTTTTAAAAAAATCAGTCACGTTCAGCACAGTGAAAAAATCAGGTGGTGAAGGCCATGCAAATAGCTGCTAGCCTCTCTGAAAAGTGGAGAAAAACAGGCTTATAGGACAGGATAACACAGCTTCGGGTTGTTTTGGATACAGCACTTATTGGACAGCTTCAGATTGTTTTGGTACAACTTTGCCTTTTTTCTTCCACAGGAGGAGCAAGTGAAGAGCCATGAGACCAAATTCAAAGCCATGGCAGCTGAACTGCTAGAGCACCGTTCTTCCCTGCCTGAGAAGAAGGTGAAGGGCAAGGAGTATGAAGAACTGAAGCAGAAGGAGGAGTATCTGATATTTGAGGTCAGTATGGTGGGGGTGAGGAAATAGACCTATTTCCATATACAAATTACCAAGCCATGGTAGAGATCCCAGCTAGAAAGTTTGCAGAAACAAGGGAAATGAACCATAATCTGTATATTCACTGGAGTGGGGAATGGGGAGCCTACCAAACATATTTTTGTGCAAGGGGGGAAGTACTCTCCCTTTTTTCTAAAAATGTCCCCTATGAGACATGAAGCCATTTTGCCATGGTTTGGGGAGGGGGATTAAGGGTATTTTAGACATGAGGAAGAAAGGGGGATACAACCGAAGTGTGTGAGCATCCAAGATCATCCCCACCAATCTACACGCCCACCAAGTCGGTGTTCTTTGAAAGCTTTGTTTATTTGTTTTTCCTGCAATAAGCCACCATGGGTAGCTTTGCTATGATAAATTTTCTGTACCAGGAATTCCCTTTTCATAGGCTATTACATGCCACTTGTCCTCTAGTCTGCACTTTGTTTGAGGCTTCAGCAGGATGGAGATCACTGGTTCAGTGAGCTTTAAGTGAGAAAGGGAAGACGATCCTCCTAATTGCTTCTTTTTATTTTCTGCAGAAATCACGCTATGGTGTCTATGCCACATTAATGCGTGCCAAGCTGAAGACTGGTTCTGAGGACCTGGCAGCGTTGGAGGCTGCCCTGTTTGATACCACAGGCAGTGCCAAGGACAACCTCAAGAAATCCCAGTCCAACCATTCTCTGGACCAGGAGCCAGTGGGCACAGGGCCCCAGACCAAGCGCAGTAGTCGACAAGCTGCCAGCAGCCTGCAAAAATCCTAGAAGAGCCTGGTGCCTGCCAGGAGGGTGCCATACTCATCCTATAAACCTGCATGACTTCATCCTCTGTGGACCCCGTAGGAGGCCAGAGGGCATCTTGCTGTGGACCAGATCCTGTGTCAGCTTCACCAGCCAGGAAGAGGAGCAGTGTCCTATCTTGACCGCAGTCCCTGTGTGTGCAGCTTTCCTAGTCTCATGAGACACTGGTTCCTGCATGCGTGAAGCAACCAAAAACCCCATGGGTAACAGAGTAACAGGGCTGCTTTCTAGATCACACAGGAGTACTATAGCAGAAAGGACCTTTTTACAATTTCTTTCAAAAAAAGGGGGGGAGCTGGCTGCTCCACACTGTACCCCCTTCCTTGTCAGTTTCTTACAGTTCTTGTGATACAGCGTTTTAAATTTTTTAGTATCTGATAAAAGTTGTATCACACCGGGGTAGAGATAATTCTGCTGCTACAAAAAAGACAGACACTTGCTCACTTTAGTCAACGGTTTTGCCTAGTTAGGGGGAGAGGGCCCCATCCCTCCTGCAGACATAATGCTTGCACTGGCTGCCTACAGGAGAACTAGCAACTCCTGCATGGATGCCCACTTCCTTCACCACCAGCAACAGTCCTGGACTGGCTCAATTATTTTTCCACCAGCATGTGCGGGACCTTGCTTTCACCCTGATACTCATTCAGAACTTACGGAACTGGCCAGGGTTTGCAATGTGGCCAGCATTAACAGGGTAAAAACCCAGGGACAGTGGATGCCTCCCAGGTGGCAGCCTGCCAAAGCCATAGTAGGGTGGCCCACAAGCACACCTTCCCCTTGAATCCTTCTCCCCACATAGACCACTGTGGATGGTGGGCCTTACTGGCCTCATAGACCCTGGCCTTCATGTGAATCTTAGGACTTGCAGGGACTAGAACAGAGGAGCCAAGCTATATTACCTTCTAAAGACCTAGCTAGAGAGAAAATAGAGACATTTTCCAGCCCAGGGGTGATAGGTGGGGATGGATTCTGAAACTGCCAGGAGTACTTCCACACTCCCCGAACCCTTGCCTGCAAAAGAGAGGAGGAAAGCTAGTCCCCTTACAGCCCCTGTAGATAACCTGTTCCCTTAACTTTCAATTTCAAAGGGCTTTAAGGTTACAGACACAATGCTTGATAACAACTGCCTGTATGCAGTAGAAATAGAAAGCCCCAGCTGATGGCATAGAGGGATCCAGGCAAGCAAACAGATTCTGCACACATGAAAGACCCAAAGTTTACTTCTGTAATTGGTGTATTCCAGGGTAGTGGGTGGGAGGAGAGTGCCCACTCCCAAGTGGAAGGGGCTGGTTGTTTCCAGCACTGACTCTCTGAATGTGTCAATTTTTTATTCTACTCACGTTGACTGTAAAAACAAACAAACCCTAAAGAGCTCTGTACAGTTTCTTCCTTCATTTACTGCAGTAAAACCTATATAAGCACCTAGAGTGACTGGCTCTCTCTGAAATGCTTCCTGCACAGCAAAAAGGCTAAGCGTGACTTGCACAGACTACACCAACTAACATCCCTCTTCAGACCTACCTTAAGAGTCACACACACACATACACATAATCATTCCATGCATGCTCAACCAGAGTAGGATAGAAAGAGTGAAGGAAAAAAGCATACAAAGGAAACAGAGTAGTGTTAGAGAGGAGGAAAGTGTATGCCATCACTAAGGTGGATGCAGATGTCTCCTTCCACATACAAGAATGGACTTTCACAGTAAGTACTCGACGTGCCATTCTCTGTATACAGTGAATGAAGCCTTCAGAATTGGGATTTTAACAGAAGAAAGAGCTTGAGTCTGACTGGAGGATGTTTGGTTTGACATCCATGTTGAATGGTTGCTGCCATTTCCTCCAACACCAATAAAGGAAGGCCTTCCACCTGGTCTCATGTATCCTCGCTGTAGATGCTAGATAAGAGATCAGCAAGTTGGAGGTTACCATCCAGGGGGGTTCCACCTTCTGGAGCAATTTATGTTCAGTGTCCAGGCAGCTACTGCGAAACCCAAACCTATCTCTATATGTCCAAAGCCCTACAAAAGACCATTGTTTAGTGTGCCAATTTAATTCAGTGGATACACAATCTGGCCACAGATACTTATGGCATGGAAACTTCCTATTCAGACTAGCACTGCCCACTGTGGGTGGGCCTGCCTTTCAAAATTCTCCAGAATCAAGGTGGGAATCATGTGGCCTGCTTGACTGCTGTACCCAGCATTCCTCACCACTGAGTATTCTGGCTAGGGGCAGGAAAGCTGTGCGATTCTCACCCAGGTCTAGAAAGTATATGTATTACAGAACATGGCAATAGATGTTCTTACTTGGAACAAGCAGTTGGAAAATATCTCTCAAGCCCTGAAACAGCTTCACTAGTACTTAGTCTGTTTCCAGATCCAGCTCAACAGGTTGATTTTAAATTTTAAGCCATAAACACCTTGTCTCAATTGCCATCTCTTTCCACACAAACCCACCTTCATCTTATGCTCTTCACACGAACCTGCACACAGCTGTTCTCATCAGATATCTGCAGGCGCTTGTGTTGTCTGATCTCTTGGCTGTTAGCTGCCCTTTTCTGGATTTTAACACTGAAGAATTGGATTTGGATTTGGAGCTGAGCATATTGAAATTTACTATTTAGTACTGCTTGTACATTGCTTCCCACTCTTTCAGTGCATTTCACACCGCATATGATTCCATTTATACTAGATTTTGTGACACTTTCTCTCAGATTTTATATATGTTTATCTGAGGATACAGAAATAGCAACCAGTTAATACATTTTTTTACCTTAAATTTGTTTCTTTCTCAGGACAAACAGGTGGGTTTTGTAGCATTCTGTGCTTTGGCATGGTCCTATCTTCTCCTGAATTCCAAACTGGGGTACCCTTGACTAGGGGGTTCTTCCCATTACGACTGACAGCGAATCATTAATCGGGGTATATGACCCTAGTTCCCACTTGAAACCGATTCCAATGCTTATGCGATTGATTTCAGTCGGGATAAAGTGGGGCAAACGCCAAAAACCTGGGTTTTCCTGATAGGAGTTTTTTTTTTTCCCGGTTCTTTTCCAAAAAATCAATTCTGAAGCGTGTCCAATAAGTTGGAAAGTCAGATCAGAATTGATTCTTTTTGAGGGGTGGGACAAATGGCAGAGTGGTGCGTACCATCCCTCCCCAGAGATGTCACACACACAACCAGTGCTGCCTTTTGGGATTATTTTATGTGTGTGTGTGTGTGTGTGTGTGTATATATATATATATATATATAATTAATCAAAAATCGATAGATTGGTAAAGCATCTACTTGCAAAGGCAAGTAGTTGCTAAACCATTCTATCAATTTTTTATTATTTTTAATATGTCCTCCATTCTTCTCTCTGTCCTCCCTGGCCTTGCCTGCGTCCTATCCTGCCTTAGCTCTGCCCCTCAGCCCTCTTTCAGTCCTCCTCGGTCTTGCCTGTGACCTCCCTGGCCTTGGTTCTGCCCCCCCCCCCGGCTCTCTTTCCGTCCTCCCCGGCACTCTTTCGATCCTCCCCGGCCTTGCTCCTTGAGCCTCACACTCTCTCAGCCTCAGGTCACACTCTCCCCCCCCCCCATCTGCCCGGGCTGTCACTTACATCACAGATGATTGACAGGGGATTCTGAAGAGGTCCTACCAGTGGGGATGACAATCTTGCCAAAAAAAGCGATTACAGTGGGGTAAAAAAAAGACCTCTTTTCATAGTGGGAACAAGGGACCGTTTAGAATTGATTGCCAAAAGGGAGCAAAGGCAAATGAAGCGCTTCAAACTACCAGTGAGAATGACCCCCAGGTATCTTTTGCAGGCAGGCTCTTCTTGAAGAATCCATTGTTCTCTGCCTCACTGGAATGGAGACATATTGGACTGAAAAAGAGGGGTCCCTCTTGAGATGCAAATGGACTTTAAATTTGAAAATCTCCCTATTGCCGCATGGCCAGAAGAGAAAGTATATTGGAGAATGGTCTTGTACCTTGTAACTGCTACTAGAATCATATTGGCTAAATACTGGAAATCTGAACGTTTACCTAGGATGGAAGAATGGGTAGGAAAAGTCCTAGAATTAAGAGAAATGGATAAAATAATTGTCTGGAATAATAGAAAAGCCACAGGCTATTGGGAAATAGAATGGAAACCAGTGACAAAATATTTAAGCACTAGATGGGAGATAAAATCAAATATTTGGTTAAAAAAGAAAAGTATGTTTACAGATAAACAAATACTATTAGAAGATACAGAAGAATATGTAAAAAGGGCAAGTATATAAAATATAGATGCAAGACTATTTCAAAAGGTTTTACTTTTCTGTATGCTATGATTTACAGAAGGGGGATAAATTTAAAATCAGATATGACGATGTACGAATTAGAAGGTAAGATAGTGAAATGTTGATATGTTTCTATTTTGTTTTACCTTTATGGAAAACTAATAAAGATTTTTAAAAAAGAATCCTAGAGTTGGAAGAGACCACAAGGGCCATCCAGTCCAACCCCCTGCCATGCAGGAACACACAATCAAAGCATCCCCGACAGATGGCCATCCAGCCTCTGATCCAAAGAAGGAGGTCCCATCACTTTATGGGGGAGTGTGTTCCACTGTCGAACAGCCTTTACTGTCAGGAAGTTCCTCCTAATGTTGAGGTGGAATCTCTTTTCCTGTAGCTTGCATCCACTGTTCCAGGTCCTCCTTTCTGGAGCAGCAGAAAACAAGCTTGCTCCTTCCTCAATATTCCTCAAATATTTAAACAAGGCTATCATATCAATCCTTAACCTTCTCTACTCCAGGCTAAACATCCCTAGTTCCCTGAGCTGTTCCTCATAGGGCATGGTTTCCAGATCCAGTCATAGTCACACTTGTTCTTATAATGCTATAAATATCGCCACCCTTCATTGATCGCATAGGTTCTTTGGTCGGCAGAAAATGAACATAAAGAGAAACTTATTTCATTCTAATTTTAGTAAAATGGAGGCCTGTGATTTAAATAAGCCCACCAAGGTACCTGGTCTCTTTGCAAGCAGAAAGGTAAACCAGAAAGCTCTTATTTTCTTACGACATTAATTCCGTTGGGTTAACTGCTCCTGTTTGATTTGAAGCTTTACATTATACTCTTTGTTTGAGATTATTCACATTTTGTCTTACTTTTCTATGAGTGAGGAAGTTGAACATTTTAGGAGCTGGTCATTTCTTGTAAAAGCTCAATTTTCTTTTCCTCCTTGCTTTTTTTAAAATTGTTTTTATGAAAAGTCTTATAACAAAAGACATCTCTTCATGCAGGTAGTTGTCATATGGTACAAAAAATAATTACAAAAATAAATATGAACTTAACCTCCTAAACTGCAGATATTTTTTCTATGTGTTGTATTACTACCAGAGCTCAAGGTGGTTTACACATTACATTAAAACAGAATTAAATTAAGAACCATATTATAAAACATGCACTCTAAATGATTTCTAAAACACTGAACAATATAGTTAAAACAATACAGTTCTTACAGCCCTTTTTCATTTCTGAAAGCCTGCCTGAATAAAAAAAAATTAGTCTGCCAACCTGTTTACTTTTTATTGGGCTTTTCGAGGGCTGCTGTTGAATAGATGCAATTTGCATATTTATTCCTTTGCATTCACTTGTCAGTATGTGAATTCCTGTGAATTTATGAATTTCTCCTTTCCCTGCTCCAGCGGATCTTGGTATTACTGACCACCAGTTCTGACAAAAGGCTCCGATTTCTTAGCTTAAGATTGGATTTCTATGTACATTAAAGCCCACGAACCCAGGCTAAGAGGGTGACACAATTCCCATACATAAACCTGTCTGCAATGAATGTAACTACAGTCATCCCTCCATATTTATGGTTTTGATTATTCACGGATTTTATTAATATGTTCTCTCTAGGAATATCTAGGTCCTCCAGTGCAACTCTATGGTCAATTTTAACTAAAAGTTGCATTGAAAGACCTAGAGATTCCTAGAGAGAATACCCCTCTAGGCCTTTGTTGCTCCTCCAGTGCAGTCCTATGGTCTGTTGGATGTTGACCAGAGTTGCACTGGAGGACCTAGAGATGCCTAGATTGGTGTCCAGTCAGGAAAAAAAAAAGTGTTTTTGTTATTTGCGGTTTCTCCATATTCACGGTGGTCTTCTGCCCCTAACCCTAGCGAATATGGAGGGACAAGTGTAGTATGAAGGGTAACCATTGGTGGATATGGCAGTCACTTGGCATACTAAAATCAAATGGCATGCAACAGAAGTTAGTCATTATTGCAAGCAACTGTTACCCGTCATGAGATCGTGCAACACTAGTGCAGAAAGCAAGAATCATTGGTATTACTAAGTGGTTTTATTTGTTACCCATTAATTTTGTTAATTCATTAGCCAATCACACTTTATTTGGGGATTTTGAAGCACATTCCACATTTTACATTAGTCCGAGGACATTATAACTGCTACCAGACAGTACAGTTCTCTTTAATACTGTTAAATACTGTTTAATACTGTTAACACTGTTGATGAATTTAACCATTTGCTGTTGTTCAGATTTTCAAAGTTGCATTCCGGCAGTTGGTTTTCATTTTTCACAACTTCTGTAATTTCAGTTTTGTCAGTTTCTTCCGCCTTCTAAGTGACGGCATTTGGGTCCCTAAAGTAATAATGAAATTATTTTATAGAGAAGAATATTTATGGAGGAAGATAATGTTAAACAGTCGCTGGAAACAAATTTGACTAGAAACATAATCTGCATGAGAGTTTTGGTTACACCTAAAAGGTACCTTGTAGGTAAAAAGAAAACTATGGGTGAAAACATACAGCCCTAAAGATGGATCAGGGCTGCAACAAGCACAAGCCATGGCCCTAATCCAACATGAAGCTGGTGGAAAAAGAAAGGGCAAAGAGATGCTTCTTTTTGGTCGGCAAAAAGCTCTGCACTGCAGCCCCATGCCACCTTGAAGCTGCCTACATTTGGGTGGCTGCACAGCTTCTGGGTAACTTCAGAGGGTGCGACCTATAAATGCCTCACTCTAAAGCCCAGAAGCTGGTTTTAAACGGCTGTCAGTTTCAGCCCTATGACTACCTTATTTTTTCAAAAAGTGTACTGGATTAAATATATAACTTTATGTCATATTTATATGTTAAGGCAAGGAGCATGGGAATTATAGTCATAGAAATGCAAAGCTGTATGTAAGAACCAAAGTCTGTAAATTTCCAGCACAAGGTGAGATAGTGTAGTCAGACACGTACACAACAACAACAGATGTGGGTATAGCCATAACACACACGGAATAGCAACACAAGTTCCGGAAAGGAAGGTCATGGAAAAGGTAAACAACGACATCATTGAAAACATCACATGAGTGTTTAGATCATAGTAAGAGGTTGGACTATAGTATGGGAAAGTGTGGAAATAACCAATAGTATTGATTGTACACACCCAGTACACACCCAGTGCACACCCAGTGGGTGGTAACCAAAATTGAACTATTTCAGTATTGTTCCGGTGAGCCATTGCACCCTCCTATCCCTCCACGATGCCACACACGCACACATCCTCAACAATGTGAACTAGAAGGTGAACCTGAACTTGTAACTAAGCTTTTGTGCAGGAGGAGATGAGTTTGTATATAGCTTGACTAATATAGCCAGAGTGTGTTTAGCAAGAGCAAGAAATGTGTTGCAAAGATGTTTATTGTTTTACTATAGAGTTTGTATTATTCAAGTAGCCAATAAAGATAGTTTAGTGCACAGCTCGCGTGGTTTGTTGACTGCATGAAGAGGGAAGCAGCAACAGTGATTCCAGAAGTTCCAGAGCTGATGTTTTTGTTCCTGAGCCGCTTCATGGGCAACTCTGCTACCTGCAACACATCACACCATTGATCAGTTCTGATCAGCCCAGATTTGACCAGATGGTGAGGACCTGAGCCTGGGTAAAGTGCATCACCTCCCATCATCCCCAACAAAGGTTATGGGCCCAGTTGCGTGGATGCTGGGCACTCCAGTCGTCCCAGTTGCGTGGATGCTGGGCAATCCAGTAGGTCCAGGCGTGTGAATACTGGATGCTACAAGTCAGGGGAAATGCTTGATGTTCCTGAAAATGCTAAACACCGCTGAATGCCGAAGCTGAAGTTCTTCGAAGGTCAGAGTAAGCTGTTTGTGCTACGCTGACAAATTCTTGTGGATTACAAAATTTAAAGCCTCTTTGAAAATCCTGGCCGGAGTCTGCGGAACAGTCCGGAGCAGGGAGTCAACGCTTGTCTACGGCTTATGTAAGTAAGCAAATAAATCAACAGTCTTAATTGTCCCTGAGGGAATCGGTCTGTGCAAACTCGGAAGGACTGAGTTAAATTGAGTCACTGCACACATTTACCAAGAGACTGTGATTTTTAATTATTTTTGTGTTGAGATAGAAAGCTACATTTTGGTTGTTTTACAATGGAGGTGTTGAAATTTGAGAAACTGAACAATAACAATTTTACGACTTGGCAGATTTATGCGAAATCTCTGCTAGTCCGAGACGGTTTGTGGTCTTCAGTTGTCAACGGCTTGCCAGCGGATGCAAGCAGAGCAGAAATAGGAATGAAAAAGCAGTAGCTACTTTATTTTTACTGATAGAGCCTGGTGAGCTAAATGCAGTCAGAGAATTTACTACTGCAAAAGAGATTTGGGACACTTTGCAAAGAATTTACGCTTCACAGTCCAATTACTCAAAAATCTTGTGGTCAAAACGTATTTACAGACAGAAGTTGGAGAAGGGACAATGTGTAGAAAAGCATTTGAAAACTATGATGGATTTATTTGTACAAGCTGAACTGAGAGGAGTGGAGATAAACAGATATCAACAGTGCTGCATTATTTTGGAATCATTAAATTCAGAGTGGGAAAACATCACCAGTTTTTTACAAAACCTCCCAGAGACTGAGTTAAACAAAGACTTGATAATTGCCAGAATCTTGGAGGAAAACCAGAGGCGAAAGTCTGAGAGAGGAGAGCCAGCAGCTTCAAAACCTTTCACAGATGAAAGGCACCGTGATGAAGCAGCTTCTTCAAGGAAGCAACGCAGATGTTTTTATTGTGGTCGGTTGGGACATTTACAAAGATATTGCAGGAAGTTAGCTGCAGATCGGAAAAAACAACAGTTTCAGAACCAGTTTAAGCGGCCCGAGCGACAAAGATTCCAGCAGAAACAACAACAACCAAGGCTTCAAAGTTTTAAGGACACTGGTAACAAAAAGGGGGTTGCTAAAGTAATTAAAGGGAAGTTAAACAATGTACAAAATTGGCTTGTTGATTCCGGAGCCAGTTCTCATATGTGTAAAGATTTTGATTTAATGACTAATTTAAAACCTGCTAATGTAAGTTCTGTTGTGTTAGCTGATGGAAAGCAAACCAGAACAGTTAGGCAGATGGGAACAGTGTTTATTCCAGGTTTGAATGCAAGTTTTGACAATGTACTGTATGTAAAAGAATTGGAGAACAACCTGTTATCTGTGAACAGATTAACAGAGGATAACTACAAAGTGATTTTTCAGGGCAATGAATGTCAAATAACACGTAATGGAAAATTATGTGGTGTTGGAAACAAATATGAGAAACTGTATTATTTGCAAGATAGAGTTAATGGTAGAAATGATGAAAATGTGAACCATGTTGATAATGTGCCTTTACATTCCAACTGCATTCATGAGTTACACAGAAAGTTTGGCCATGCCAGTTTTAAAAGTTTGAAAAAATTACTTCAGTTGTGTCCTGAAGTAAAAGTAAATGAATGCAGAAATCACTTGGATTGCACAGTCTGTAATCAAGTGAAGGTCAAGGCTTATCCAGTAGCGAAGCAAACAAAGAGGGTAGCCGAAAGACCATTTCAGTTTGTTCATGCTGACGTTGCTCAAGCAAATTGTTTGTCACTTAGCGGCTGCAAATATTTTCTTGTGATAGTAGACAGGTATTCAAGGTTTTCGTTTGTAAGAATTTTGAAAAACAAGTCAGATGCCGGTGACAGTTTGAAAGCATGGGTGAAAATGGTTGAAAGAGAGTTTGATCTCAAAGTAGGCACAATAATCACAGATAGAGGGGGAGAATTTTTGAGTAAACAATTGTCTAATTGGTTTCAAAAGATGGGAATCAGACGTGAGACGACTTCTCCCGCATCTCCAGCGGAAGACGGGCTTGCGGAGAAATGTGTCAAAGATTTAAAACAAATCACAGCTTGTTTGATAGCAGATGCAGGTGTCAAAGGTTGTTTTTGGGGTGAAGCAACTTACACAGCCAACCACATCAAAAATCGTTTGTATCATTCAGGAATAGATGACATACCCTACAGAGTGCTGTATGGGAGAAATCCAAACTTTAAATATTTGAGAGTGTTTGGACAATATGCACATGTTTTCATTTCAGCCTGTTTTAGGAGAAAGGGTGATCCTAAAAGCAGGAGACTAATGTTTTTGGGCTATTCTGGAAACAAATACAGATTTCTACTTGGGCAGAAAGAGATACAATATTCTAGGTCAGCAAATTTTGAAAAACATGCTGGATGGGAAAAATTACATGCAAATAAGGAAGTTTTCTTAAGGTTGGGTGACACTAACACAGACACACAAAAAGAACCAACGTCAGGAAACGGAGGGGTTTCAACAAAACAAGAATCTTCTGACAGTCACAGTAGTGCATCAGATGATGACATGCAAGATAGACCCACAACAAGTAGGATGACACAAGATAAGAGATTTAGTCACAGGGCAGAAACACCCAAGACAGACACAGAGGATGACACTGACAGAGTTGTAAGTTTTCAGCCTAGACGCACACAAAGAGTGAGGAAACCGCCTGATAGATTTGTGGTTCAAAGTGCAAGAGTTTGTTTAGTAACTGAGGAGCCTGAGAGTTTTGATGAAATACAGGAGCTTCCTAGAGAAGAGCAAGTTAAATGGTTTGAAACAATGGATAATGAGTTTGATTGTTTAGTAAACAAAGATGTGTTTGAAATTGTTGACAGACCCAGAAATAAGAAAGTGATTGGTTGCAGATGGGTTTACAAAAGGAAGGAATTGCCAGACGGCAGCATAAAATATAAAGCTAGACTTGTTGCAAAAGGTTTTGCACAGCAGCAATTTGAAAGCTTTGATAAAACATTTTCACCAACGGCAAAACCAGAAAGTTTAAGATTGGTTTTAGCAGTGGCAGCCAAAAGAGATTTAATTGTGGAACATTTTGACTTTGAAACGGCCTATCTGAATGCTTATCTGCAGGATGAAGTTTTTATGGAACAGCCACAAGGGTTTGAAGAAAATAATAGTCAGAAAGTTTACAAGTTGAAGAAAGCGTTGTACAGTTTGAAACAAAGTGCCAGAGCTTGGAATTTGTGCATAAATGATGAGCTGATAAAACTTGGATATAAGAGAAGTGTGGCAGATGCATGTGTATATACCAAAGGAGACATTGTGCTTGTGATATATGTTGATGATTTATGCGTGGCGGCTAAATCACAACAAGAGATTGATACTGTAAAAAGGGAATTGTCTAGAAAGTTTGTTTTAAAAGATCTTGGACAGTTGAGAGCATATCTTGGAATTGATGTAGAAAAGACAGATGAAGGAGATTACTTGTTGAGTCAAAGCAGGAAAACTGAGAAGTTAATTGACAAGTGTGGTTTACAATTTGCTAAAGTTGTAAAAACACCAATGACAACAGGTTTTGTTTCAGGAGAGACAACCAAAGAGTTTGAAAACAAGACTTTGTACAGAAGCGTTATAGGATCTTTGCAGTTTATAGGTTGTCATACTAGACCAGATATCGCTTATGCTGTGAACGTGTTGTCAAGGAGAGTAAACAGTCCAAAAGTAGAGGATTGGACAGCTGTGAAACATTTGTTAAAGTATTTGAAAGGTACTTTAGACAAGAAGTTAGTAATCAGATGTAGTGATGAAGATTTAGAATGTTTTGTTGATAGTTCTTTTGCTTCTGAGATGCATGACAAGAAA
The DNA here is from genome assembly GCA_034509955.1 of Urosaurus nigricauda. Classification (NCBI taxonomy): domain Eukaryota; kingdom Metazoa; phylum Chordata; class Lepidosauria; order Squamata; family Phrynosomatidae; genus Urosaurus; species Urosaurus nigricauda. The sequence goes on from JAOEGL010000003.1 coordinate 156,218,859, forward strand.
TCAATTACAGGAATGATTGTAAAATATAGTGAGAGTCCAATTATTTGGAGGAGCAGGAAACAGAACAATGTAGCTTTGAGTACAAGTGAAGCTGAATTTGCAGCATTAAATGAAATTGTGAATGAAGTTCAATGGATTACACAATTGTTAGATGATTTGGATGAGAGTTATAGAACACCAGTTGAAATTTTGGAGGATTCACAATCTTGTATAGCAATGGCAGAAACAGAAAATTTGAGAAATCGAAGTAAATATGTGGCAGTGAGATATCAGAATGTGCGGGACATGGTACAGAAAGGTGAGATAAAGTTGAAGTACATTGAATCTCAAAACAACATTGCAGATTTGTTTACCAAGGCATTAACAGCAGAGAAACATGAGAGTTTTACACAACAAATAGGTTTGACAGTTTGAGGCACATACATCTTTTCATTTCGGAGGGGATTGTTAAGGCAAGGAGCATGGGAATTATAGTCATAGAAATGCAAAGCTGTATGTAAGAACCAAAGTCTGTAAATTTCCAGCACAAGGTGAGATAGTGTAGTCAGACACGTACACAACAACAACAGATGTGGGTATAGCCATAACACACACGGAATAGCAACACAAGTTCCGGAAAGGAAGGTCATGGAAAAGGTAAACAACGACATCATTGAAAACATCACATGAGTGTTTAGGTCATAGTAAGAGGTTGGACTATAGTATGGGAAAGTGTGGAAATAACCAATAGTATTGATTGTACACACCCAGTACACACCCAGTGCACACCCAGTGAGTGGTAACCAAAATTGAACTATTTCAGTATTGTTCCGGTGAGCCATTGCACCCTCCTATCCCTCCACGATGCCACACACGCACACATCCTCAACAATGTGAACTAGAAGGTGAACCTGAACTTGTAACTAAGCTTTTGTGCAGGAGGAGATGAGTTTGTATATAGCTTGACTAATATAGCCAGAGTGTGTTTAGCAAGAGCAAGAAATGTGTTGCAAAGATGTTTATTGTTTTACTATAGAGTTTGTATTATTCAAGTAGCCAATAAAGATAGTTTAGTGCACAGCTCGCGTGGTTTGTTGACTGCATGAAGAGGGAAGCAGCAACAGTGATTCCAGAAGTTCCAGAGCTGATGTTTTTGTTCCTGAGCCGCTTCATGGGCAACTCTGCTACCTGCAACACATCACACCATTGATCAGTTCTGATCAGCCCAGATTTGACCAGATGGTGAGGACCTGAGCCTGGGTAAAGTGCATCACCTCCCATCATCCCCAACATACATATATGTTACAGATAACATTTAATGAAATCCTCCAATGTATCAAGCCTGCATAGAAATGTCTGTTTTGCTTCCTGCTCTTCCAGGACTTCAGAACAAGTTTTTAGCCTAAGAATCTCAGAAGAAGATTAGGCAGAGAAAGTGGTTCAAAGTCTATGGCACAGTGAAGATCTCCATCCTGTGTAGATTCAGACCCACTATATAGTATTTCTACTTGCTGGAGGAATCTGCAATACACAGTTGTGTGATGTCATCAACAAAATATACTGCCTGATCTTTGCAACTATTGTTTTGACATTTCATCTACGTGATTAGAGCAGTGGGAAATGGATCCAGTTTTGAAGAGTACTGATTTGGCATCACTGGACATCTAGGAGGACATGGAGGACCCGATGCTACCTTGTCGTGAAACTACAATTATAGCATTATTTTCTATGTTAATACTGTAGATAACATAGCAAGGTGAAAGTTGGAAAATGTATACTACAAAATTGACACACACCCCACATACACCCCAAAAAACACAAGTCAATATGCTAATTGGGCAACAGGGAGAGTGAACACTCCCTGGCCAAGCCTCTTCCCAGTCTGGTTGCTTCCATGGTCACATGCCCTTAAGTTTTACCCTCGAGTCTTCCACAGGTCATATAAAAATCCAAAATTTTGTCCCCAAAACCTGCTCCCAATTTATACACGAGATCCAGCTATACACAAGTATATGTGGTAGGCATTTTTAGAACTGAGCTGCAGATCTAATTTGCCTTCCAATTTAACGTTCCAGATTTAAACGCATTTATTCAACTTAAATATCCTGATTGTGGCATAGCTCTGCCAGCAAAAAACTGCATTTGACTGGATTTATCTGAAAGTGTATGTCTTAGCCTATGTTGTCATATCAAATGCCGTAAACTGAAAAGTGTTTGGTAACCATTTCAGTGCTACAATGATGGGAGGAGAATGCAAAAGAAACGGTGACTTACTGCTGCTGCATCACAAATGGTGAAGGGTCACAGTGGTATAGAAGCAATATTTTACTAAGGATCACATTAGCGAATGCTACACAGGCTAGGATGATGTGGTTCAGCAGGTCCTTAAGGTATGCAGCCTTTTCTCCTTTCTCTTCCTGAATTCCTAAATGAATATGACACAAAAGTCTGTCATACTATTCACAATATAACAATATCTCATACTAAATACTGCTGCAGTTCATGGCAATGATGTTGTGGTAATCTTGTTGCTGCGACCAAACTTTTAATATCACAACCCAAAGATACACACACTGTGCATTTTGCACAGTTTTACAGTTTGTACAATTGTTTTGATATAGCCAAATCTTTTATCTTAACCAGGTGTAATATACATACACAAATTCTGTATATGTTACTAAAAGCCTCATCACAAAAAATAGGGTCTTAAATATTAGCTCTGTGTTGGGCAAACCCCTAAACCCAAAGTGGACTGGCTCAACATGATATTCACTTCAAAATGAGCAAACAGATTGAGACCTTTTGTTCATTTTTAATTAATGTAAATAGACACTATCTTAATGAAGAGGCCATGTGAGTAGATGATAGAGTGATCACCTGTCATCTCCAACCTTGTCTTGAAATCTGCAAGGAGAGGAGAGCACTTCTGAAGGTATGGAAGAGATATGAACCATGACTGAGCACAAAAATCCCAACGTGGTGGTCATTTCATGAGGCATTTTTTAGCAGAGAAGTCATTTGTCGTTAACTGCCCTCAAGTCGATCTCGACCCATGGCTATCCTATGGATGAGACATCTCCAAGACCCTCTGTCCTCCACTGTGCCGCTTAATTCCTGCAAACCCATACCCGTAACCTCATTAATAGAGTCCATCCATATGGCATGTGGCCTTCCTCTCTTCCTACTTCCCTCCACCTTTCTCGTAATTATTGTCTTTTTCAATGAGTCCTCCCTTCTCATGATGTGTCCAAAGTTTTGTCATCTTGGCTTCCAGGGAGGTTTCTGGCTTGATCTGCTCTAGGACCCATTTGTTAGTTCTTTTGGTTGTCCATGGGATCCTCATCACTCTTCTCCAGCATCACATCTCAAATGAACTGATTTTCTTCCTGTCATCTTTCTTAACTGTCCAGCTCTCACATCCATACATGGTAATAGGAAATATGACAGCTTGTGTGATTCTAACTTTTATGCTGTTGTATATCTTTACATTTTAGGATCTTTTTCTAGTTCTTTCATGGCTGCTCTCCTCATTTTAAATCTTCTTATTTCCTGGTTGCAGTCCCCTTTTCTATCAATGTTTGATCCTACGTATGAGAATTGTTTTACTATTTCTATTTCTTCATTGTCTAGTTTGAACTTTTGAAGGTGGTCATTATTTTTGTTTTCTTTATGTTCAACATTAAGCCTGCCTTTGCACTTTGTTCCTTGATCTTTCTTAGTAGCTGTTCCAAGTCTGTGAGGTTTTCGGCTAGTACTATGATAGCATCTGCATATCTCAGATGGTTGATATTTCTTCCTCCTATTTTCACTCCTCCCTCTTCTGTGTCCAAGCCTGCTTTTCTTTCAATATGTTCTGCATACGAGATGGCTTACAGATCAAATGCCACCCCTGGTCCCATCCCTTTGGCTAGAAACTTCTGGCTTCACTTGGCTGGGGCCAGCAGTGCTCCCTTGTTCTATGCATAGCTGCCAGATGTCTTCTTCCTTTAAAGCAGAAGCTTTAGTGTAGCCCTCCAGAGTTTGCTCGGGTGCATCTTTAATCCACGATGCCTCCCTATGGAGGAATACGAGATCTGGCAAAAGCTCATGATGCCCATCCCTTCATCAGTTACCTGCCTTGTGAGTCCTGGGGTGCTTAATCAGCATAGAGAAGCTGGGAGAAGCCTCCTCCCCCCCCAAACAGTTTGAGGGTAAAGACAAGAAGGGTTGAGAAGAGGGGGGTAGGTCCCACTATAATAATAAAATAATAAAATTTTATTTTTATCCCACCTCTCCATCAGGATCAAAGCGGCTTACTTGCCTTGTGAGTCCTGGGTGCCTAATCAGTATAAAAAAGTTGGGAGAAGGGCCCCCCAAAAAGAGTCTGAGGGTAAAGACAAGAAGGGTGGAGAAGAGTGGGTTAGGTCCTGCCATAATAATAACAAAATAATAAGAATAAATTTTTATTTTTATCCCGCCTCTCCATGAGAATTGAGGCGGCTTACAGAGCAAATACCATCCATGATCACTTTGGCCAGAAACTTCTGGCTTTGGTTGCCTGGGGCCAGCAGTGGTCCCCTGTGCAGGGACCCGTACCTGGATAATGCCGCCTTAGAGCAAGGTGGCGTGAACTTAGATGTTCCCACTGATCAAAACCAACCCATTCCCATTCCTGAGCTGGCAAATTCCCATCGTGCTGGGCATCATTGTCTAGGCAAGAACCATGTCTGAGGCACCACGTTTCCACAGGGTGAGCAGATTGCTGAGATTGTGTGAAATTCCTCCATTCAGTGTAAAAAAAAAAAATAGCCTTCTTTCCATCCCCTCCCACTAAATGGTGCCCCCAGTAAACCCTGCCCACAAAATGCCGTCAATCCGGAAGTGCTGCCCTGACCCAGATGTCCGAGGAATTTGCAGGCATTTTGAGGAATTCAAGGAGCCAACCAGAGGATTTCCTTCAAGGGATGCCTGGCAACCCGAGGCCAGCGGCCTTAACTGCAAGTGGTGGAAGGTGATGGGTTAAACTAGGGTTGCTGCTTTCATTGTCATTGTCATAGTTAGCAGTTGGATCTCTTTTTTTCTCAGCTTCTGCGTCTTCGATTTTCACAGTTTCTGGAAATACTACAATTTCAATGCCAAAAGGATACAGGAAATGCAAAGAGAAACAGTAACTTACTGTTCATGCTTTCCAAATAGAGTAACTGCTGACCTAACATTAACTATTATGGTGGTCAAGCTTGCAATAGGATTCAGGGTGGGACTTCCAGCCGCGGTTCTGCCATGCAGGGCTGAAGCCCCGCACGATTGAGAGGAGGCCTGGCTGCCCTGGAGGAGAAGAAAGAGGGCTGGAGGAGGAAGAGGAGGGGTGAGCCTGAACCAGGCAACCCCTGTGAAAGGGTCTTTCGACCCCCAAAGGGGTCACGAACCACAGGTTGGAAAATGCTGCTCTGTGTTCTCATCTTTTTCTGGTTGTGAGAACAATTTTGCTTATTCACAGATGCATCCTATCATTGAATATTATATTTATACAAAATTTCCTCTTTGTCAACATCGGCCCATTTTAGATTGGCAAAAAGAGGTGTGTTGAAGGCTGCATGAAAGCCCAGCCTTTAGATGAGAAAAAGGGAAAGTGTGCCATGAAAACACTATTTTGGCATTTTAAAGGAGAAGAAGTGCTTTAAAAAGGAGCTGGCCCATTTTACATTGGCAAAAAGAGGCGTGTTGATGGCTGCATGAAAGCCCAGCCTTTAGATGAGAAAAAGGGAAAGTGTGCCATGAAAACACTATTTTGGAGTTTTAAGGGAGAAGAAGTGCCTTTAAAAAGTAGTTTGATTTCCCCATTACTTTTTTTAAAAGGGCGCAACATTGCTATTGCATCTAAAGGCTAAGGTGTAGTTGCACGGTTAAATGGGGCTCTGTCTCTTTAAAGCGCCCATTTAAAGGCAGCGATACAGGTGCGGATCATAATGGATCGTGGATTGGGAGCATGCGTGGTGTGGACTTCACTTCTAATTAAAACGCTCAATGCCCTGCAGGTGTAAAAGCTGGGGTTTATCCGCGAAGTTTTTTAAAGCTCCCAAATCCTAGCTCCACTCCTAATCCGAACCCTAGACATGCGCAGGAGGGACTCTGGGATGCCGTTACTGTTATTCTACTGTGGATAATATGTCAATTCATTCACAAAATAAAGGGGTTCATTCATGATGCACCAGTGCAACGGCACAGTTTAAAAAGGCGGAGGAAATGCAATGATAATTTGACGGATCCTCATAAGTATACATTTGTCCTGCGCAACTGCGCAGGTTTGCCGGCTGCGAACTGTATACTTATGAGGATCCGTGAAATTATCATTGCTGCTCCTCTGCCTTTTTAAACTGTGCCGTTGCACTGGTGCATCATGAATGAACCCCTTTATTTTGTGAATGAATTGACATGTTATCCACAGTAGAATAACAGTAACGGCATCCCAGAGTCCCTACTGTGCATGTCTAGGGTTCGGATTAGGGGTGGAGCTAGGGTTTGGGAGCTTTAAAAAACTTTGCGGATAAACCCCAGCTTTTACACCTGCAGGGCATTGAGGAATTGCGTAGTTCGCAGCCGGCAAGGAAAAAAAATTTAAAGGTTCACCGCGGCTAAAAGCCGCGTTCATTGCCGCCCGTGTAGCTGCTCCGCCTGTGTTTGTAGCGTTTTGACAGCTTCCCATGTAGCTGCTGAGCCACAGAAAAGACCTCAGATAAGTCGTTCCCACACCCCTCAGTCTAGCTGCCCTGTACTTTTTAAATGCACACCTGGGGCTTGCAGTCTAGCTGCTAAGCATTAAGGAAAGTGCAACTTCATGTCACACTTTCCTGCCAATCTAAAAAGCCCCAAGATATGTTGATATTTGCCCTTTTTTCCTTCCTTCATTTGAGATTATCCTTTAAAAAAAATTTCAAACACTTTCATATCAGTGTTTATTAAGTAACCAGTATTTAGTTAGCTAGATGTCCTCCTATATTCATTTATCTCAATCCCTCTTAAACTTCATAATAATAATAATAATAATAATAATAGTAATAATTTATTTATTTATACCCCACTCTTCAGCCCTAAAGGCTATAGTTTCTACAATATATATATATATATATATATATATTCTAATTGCATTACTGCTCTCTAGACCTGGACATCAGACTTAATGATTTCAAAACAATCTTATTTTATTTCCTTTCATTTCCTCTTGGAGTTACACTTTTTAAATTTTTGCTTCTGTTGCAACTTTCCTCTAGTGTTTTTATGAATTTTCATTATAACCTATGGACTATTACCTGTCTTATAACCCTTTGTCTCATTTTTCCATTCAGTTTCAGACAACTCTCTTTTCTCTAGTCTAGAGGAGGGATGTAAATCCTGGATTATTTCATTTTCACATGTGGGGATAAATAATCACTGCAGTTTCTAACTGTTGCATGAGGGAAATAAATATTTCTCTGCACATTTCTCTTTGCATTGGAATGTCACTTCCACAAAGCCTTGCAGAGAAATTATTCTGTAAATACAGTATAGGTGGGGATTTTTGTGCAGATATGTTTTCTGTACAGGAAATGCATTTTGTACAAAGAAAACTGGGAAAATATTTTTGTGCAACCCTCCCCCCACCCACAAAGAAAACAGGGATTTTGTCCAGAAAATAACTCCTCCACAAATCTTTTAGATCTTCAAAGACAAACTTAGGTCTTCAAAGACAAACTACACAAAGGCCTCAGAGGGAGAGAAGATCCACTGGACTTGGTCCCTTGCCCCACCACCTTTCCCTTCTCCTTCTGTCTCTTGTCTTTTTAGATTGTAAGCCTGAGAGCAGGGAACCATCTATTTCAATTGACTGTATTTACAGCGCTGTGTAAATTTACAATGCTAAATAAATAAAGCCTAATAATAATAATAAGCTATTATTTTTCCTTATGAGTTTACTATCAGGGAACTGTCTTAAGTTTTTGACCTAGGGCTTGTTTACATAATTAAAATACCTCTTTGTTATATTTGAATAGACTGCAATTGATAATTCAGAGGAACTAAGGATTTTCAAGGGTGGGCTCTATCAATTTCACAGTAAAAGGAATCACAGTTTTTACTCGAGTATCTGCAAGTATCAATGAGGATGTGCATTACTGAACATGTGACCATCTGTCAGATTCATATGGATTTGCATGGCTGTGCATTTTTGACAGAGTGAGGGCAAATAGACATGAATTTGTGCAGAAAAATGAAGACAATTCAGCACTGAAGTGAATGTGCAAAAATCCATAGCATTTCACTTAATACACTTACCTGTTGACTGGCCCTAGAAAAGGATAATTCTGTAAATTCTATCCATCCTTAGTGAAGAGCCACCATAAAAACTGAAACCAGAATCCTGTGTGTGTTATGAATGTATAATCTGGAGTTTTGCACTCATTACTGTTTCATATGCATGATATCTCTGCAGCCCGTAGTTAAGGGGATACATAGGGACTAGAAAGTCCCTCAAATCCCATTGATCACCCACCCCTTGCATTAGTGATCTCCAGCATGAGGGAGACTCTGACAGGGACCCTGCTTCTGCCTATCACACCAGAGATCACACATGGAGGGAATGGAAATAGCAGTTGGCTGCTTCCTGAGCAACACAGGAATCATAGCAAATGGTTCCCAGTAAGTGGGCTTTGGGGAGAGGTCTGGCCAGCATTCAGAGCATGACACCATAACTATGTTGCTTATTCATACATAAATCCCATAGAGGGTTCCATCCTGAAAGTCTTTATTTAAAATAAGCTTGGCATGAACTGCAAATCAAGTGCTTCCTCAACTGGTGAATATTCTCACACATATGTATGTGGAGGGAGGGAAGATGTAGGCAAATAAATGCAAATGGTACAAATTTTGATGGTGGTCTTTTAAATGGTTACCTAACCATTTCTGAGACCTGACAAAAACATCCTAGCATACTTAACTCATATATGTTAATCAAAAGTCCAGTTCAAGAGTTGGCTGCATTTTTCCTAGACTAACCAATACTTACAACTGTTACTGGCTCTCTGAAACTCATGCCTCCAGTCCCTCAATGTATAATGATGCTGAAGGGGATGCTGGTGGAACCAGATGGACTTTCAGCTGATCCCCAGGAACTGGAGGATTCTGGGCCAGTTGTTGCTGTGTGCCTTCAAGTCATTTCTGGCTCATGGCAGTTCTAAGGCAAACCTAACACAGGGTTTTCTGACACTGAATGTGACTCACACAAGGTCACACATTGGGTTTGCATGTCTCAGTGGTCAATCGAAACCTGATCTCCAAAGTTATATCCATTCTGGTCATCCCCCATCCAGTCTCCTTTCCCCCTTCAGTTCCCAGTGAGTGATCATCAGTAAGGGAGGAAAAATTAAATGTACACATACCCACAAGACAGAAAAAAAATATTTTATTTATGAAAATGTTCAGTCATGAGATCAATGGTGAGAGGATAAATTGGGCTTCCTCCTCCTCATTTTCCACCCCAATTGAGTGGAGCAAGCACTGTTCCTCTTACTTCTCCCTCCAATCTCCTCCCACCAGCCACTTACTCAGGTAGTAAGAGAATAGGGACAGTACACATTGCCATCTCAGTCACTCTCTCTGTCACTAGTGTAGAGATCTGTATATATACATACACACAGAAGTTAAAAAAACAAACCATGAGGATACACACCACTCTTGCTGGAACCCACCTATCAAAAACTCCTTCCCCTTAGCTCCACTCTGACGATGCTTCAGAGCCAGCAACACATACAATTCTCCAGATTTTCCAAGCAAATGTGGGGTAAAAGGGACATTGGCTCTTACCCATGATATATCCATTTCCAGTAGATATTTTTTTTAGAAAAAAAAAAACTCATTGCTTGCAAATCATCATGAACATCCTATGCCCGGGTCATAGTGATTACAAGTGAGTTTGGGTCCTTTGACCAGTGTTGACACATAGTTGGACACAAGAGAAAAAGAAAGAAAGCAAGGAACTGGAGGCACCATAGTGATTTCTTTCATCACATGAGCCATGCCTAGCCTGAGTGGCATCAGGAGAAAACCCTATTCTGTATGTCTCCTTATCCACAGAGACTGGTGGGGGATCAGAGAAGCGGCTACCTACATCTCCCTAGGCAGAAGCAAAATGATTACATTAGGCACTGAGACTGCCAAGACCCTGGCAGAGGATGTAATCCTTTCACATCGGGCTTCAATGATATAAACAAATGCTTCTGCGATTCCCAACCACACTCCACCTGACATGGATTGGCTGGGGGGGGGGCGTTGCATTAACACTAGTAGGTCCAGGAGTCAGTGCATGGCCGGCTGTAGCATAGTTTGGCTTACTACACTGGACATATACTACACAAGATTGTGGCCAAAACAGGGCACCACTTAGGAACCTAATTCTAAAAGAAAATGAGTGGACATTGAGTAGTATGACAAATCAGCAAGCTGGTCATTTTCCATTACTGAAGAATTAACTTTCAAAAGATTGATGCAGGCCAGCATGTGTGTATATGTATATATCACTTTAGAAGCTTGACAGAATTTAAGGACCCTGAAAATTATTCTGAGAAAAGGCATTTTTCCTGGCATAATGGTTGCACTCTACATAATTTTTAACAAGAGAAGGCAAAGCCATGCAAAAATTGTGGAGATCCCATGCGCAATAGCTTCTTGACTCAATTTCTACTATGGCTCAAACCTACATGCTCTCTTACCTGCTGTGTTTCTCATTCCTTGTCATGAATGTGTTAGACTCCATATTCTCCCCTATCCTTTTTGATTCCTTTATCTATTGTATACCTTTATGTACTGTTACAATTGCCAGGTTGATTTGAGTAGAAAAACACAATAGATGAAAAGGGACAGATACTAGGAAGAACCTTGGGTTTTCCATCTTTAGTCAATGATGCGACGCTATCCTACACAAGTGATTGGCATAACCCTCTGGATTCTTCCATTTATTTCAGTGACATCTTGGAGCAATCAAACTATTCAAAGACATCGCAATGAGAGCTAGCAGGTCATTTACTCAGTAGTCTAGCACAGGCTGGATAACACACTGGACATATTTGCCCACTCATTTCTATAATCCTTGGCTGCAACACTAAAGCCATCTGAAAAGGAGAATTGCCAGTCTTGAAAGCACCCAAGAAAAGTGACCATATAAATTAGAACAAGGAGTCTGTGCATTCGTCATATTGTCCACCTGAATCCCCAAAATTGTTCCCAAAAGAGGAAGTAGGTTTCTGGTTTAGCTTTCTAGGTGGTGATGTAAATTACAGCAGAGCCAGGCTTCTGGGCACTGAACAGAAAGTTGTACCAATTAGCAAGTACCAGCTGGTGTGGACAGAATTACTGGCACTGTGAAACATTATAGATGTGTAGAGGACATCTTGCATTGGGTTCATTCTCCCACTCAGATAAGCAGGCACTCCAACCAATCAGTTTGAAGCTCTGACTTCGTGCTGGCAAACTCCCCTTGTGTGCCCAGTTATGAGCCAGCAACAGCATTCAGGATCACCAACACCCAGTGGCATCTCTAGGGTGGATGTCACCCAGTGCGGTAACTTATGGTATCAACCACCCACCCTGTTGACCTCCTCCCATTTCACACCATACAGAATCCTTAGCAATGCTTTTTTGCACTGTTACTCATAAATCATAATTCCCATATATCACTCAATGTAAAAATTGTTGTGACATAAACAACTAGCAAAATTAAAATTATATCTTCAAATTACACTATCATAGGCACAACCATATGCACAACCTAAATATACATAGTGAAGATTTGGTTAAAATGTGATGTTTTTTTTAAAAAACCTTAAGAATATTTAAAATTTTAAAATTTTCAAAAATTCTGGCCCTCTCTTTTTTCCTTCCATTGAACTTCACCCCACTCCCACCATCTCTTAAAGCATTTTAAAGGGAAGCAGATGAATGTCACAGCCCACTTCTGCCAAAAGATGGGTGTTTGAAGAGCAGTAGTGTCACCCCTCCCTAAGATGTCACACACACACACACACACACACACCACACCTTGTGATGCCACTGCCGTGCCCCCCCCCCCCGGGGGATATCAAAATCTGTGGATGCTCAAGTTCCGTTAAACACAGTGTGTAGAGAAATGGTGTCCCTTATACAAAACATTGAAATCAAGCTTTGCTCTTTGGAATTTATATCTTTTTGGAATATTTGTCAACCTTAGATGGCTGGATCCATGAATAAAGAATCCATGGATATGGAGGGCCAACTGTATTAAGTGCCCATGATTCTTTCTCCGGTTATATGCAGAGCACATTCTGTATTGGGCTATGTCTAAGCTGGTTTAGTTCTAAAGGGTGGGAGGTCGCTGTGAGGGATTGCTAGCTAAGTGACCACTTGCTGCAGCACCCTCCTACCAAGGACACCTTAGCAGAGGCAAACTTGTCAATTGCATAGTGTTTGAAGAAAGTGCATGAAAATTTTCATGTGGCCGGCCTGCCAATTGCATGGAGGGGGAACCCTACGAAGGCTACGGGGGCAGATCCATTTCTGATGTAACGGGCTGTGATGCTGAGATTTACCTGCTTGGTCATAACGGGTGGCAGTGCAGAACTTAATTTATCTTGCCAGGGTGGACTTGGGAACTCTATGTGCCAGAGAAGATACCCAGGAGACAAGGGTCAGAAGCTATGAATAGTGCTGTATATTTAAAATTTATTTTGAAGGTCCTCCTGACATCTAGTTTGTACCATTTTCTTCTCCAATTCCTGACTAGATTTTGAGCAGAAGTATCCTCAGAGGAGACTCAGACCCTGTCGTCTGTGGCCAAATTCGTTTTAGGGATGGAGGAGGAATCAGGACAGAGGTGGACTGAGTCAGGGTGAATGTATCAGAACTCCAGCCTGGCAGAGAGCACCTCCAACTCAGAGATTCTGCAGGTAGCGGTGATGGCCACTAGAAAGAGGATTTTCCAAGAAGATTTGAGGATTGAGGCCCTTTCAGAAAGCATCTTATGTGTGGTTTGTGTGGTTTCTCTTTCAAGTCCCTGAAGATGGCCAAGATGGCTGTGACCTGGTGCCTCAGGGTGAAGGCCCTGTCTAGCCTTCTTGCAGGAAGGCCATGATAGCACTAATGGAAATAGAAGAGAAGGGGGATAATCCTTTGCTTCTGCACCATTTAGAGAAGGACCTCATAGATTCATGTGGTGGAATTCTTGTGTGAGGCTATGACTGTTGTTGGGTTATCAGGCCCAGAGGCACCTGGAGTGCTCAATTTCTGTGTGTCAAGCTGAAGCCAGGCCAAGTCTGGGTGGCATACTGCCCCCCTGGGTCAGGGGGTCAGTTTGGGGAAAGAGGGAAATGGAGTATCACTAGGTTTATCCATCCAGAGAATCATGTTCTCCTGGGCCAACATGGAAGAGATTACTATGGCTATGCTTTTTTTTAAATTTGAGGCTATGAAAAATATCTAGTGACCACAGAATCTCCCCAAGAGGGACCAATTCTATTGGCCCAACATCCCTGAGGTATTCTTTGGTCTGTTTCACCAGGCGGCATTTTACCAGGTTATAAGAAGCTGGGGAGGGGATAAAGAAGGGAGAGGGAATAGGAACTCTATCCTGTAGCCCTGTCTTACTTGACTGAGTGGATATTTTGAAGTCTCTCTTCTCCAGGATGCACCCTGGCATCAAGCCTGCTGGATCCTGGGGTGAGAATGGAGTTGCCTTGTCTGGGAAAGAGTTGCTTTTGCTTTGGTCAGTTTCGAAAATGCCGGTCTGCCCAGGAGGTTTTAGGAGACTTATTATTCCTATATGATACTCCTAGGAGGAGCAAAAGGTATGAAAGGAGAAGAGCAAGCTTGATCAAGAGTGGTTGCTTTCCTCATTCCTGGAAGCTGAGCCCAATTCTTTTCTTGCCATTTAAATCCATGAAAACTGGCTCCAGGGACCTCCAAAGAACTTGGTATCCCCAAAGGAGGCAGAAGTCAAGTTGTTCTTGGTCCTGGATTCAGACTGTCAGCTTTTGAGCCAAATCTGGCATATGACCTGGACAGTGGCTGCCTGGGTTTTGTCGCAAAACTGGATGGTGACTAGTCTTGTGTCTAATGTCAGTAGTCATCAGCTTTGCTGATGCTCTGATGCAATCTTACTTCCTTGTGGAGTATAGGATCACCCTTGCCCAGACATTTTAAGGGCTGCCTCCTCCCTCAGCCTCCTGGGCTTTCAAGGTGTCCACCCCATCTTTCACATAATCCAAGGAGGGGTTCAGGGCAGAAACTAGAATATTCACCAGAAGGGTCTGTAGTCTGGACACAATTTTCTTTGAAAGAGGTTGAAGAACCATTTTGATTGCAGCTAGAGGTCAGTCTGGCCACTCTAGGGTTATGGCATCTGTAAACTTAATGAAGAAAAGAACTTCAATGCCCTGAGACTGCCCTCCAGCAAACACATCTTCAGACCCCTATAGGAGGTCTGGGTCTGCCAGAAGGCCTGGGTAGTATGGGGTTCTCAAAGCATCTTTGTACCGGTAGTTTGCTGAGGACTTGAAATCCTCCTGATTAAAAAACTTGATGGGTTTGGGATCCTAGGCTCTCGTCATTGGATCCAAGGAGGACCTAGAAAAATCTCCACCTTCTTTTGCTGAGGAGTGGGCTGTGATGTGCTATGTCCCTGCCTCAGGATCTTTTCTAGCCTGCGGGGGAGGGGGGGGAGAAAGAAGTACTGTGGCAGTGACACTTCAGTGGTGGATTTGCCACCATACAATGGCTTCCTAGAGATATGGCCAAGACAGGACCAGGGTTGCCTTGAGGAGTTCCTCATCCTACTTGGAGAAATCAGGAGGCCAAAAGCTGGAAGGATGTACGAATCCCTCACTTCTCTGTAGTCTAGTCATGGCCCTGAGTAGGGCTGTACCTCACCCAGATAATCCCCACCAGTGGAGGGAATTCCTGTTCCCAGAAATGATCAGCCTCTTCAGCCAACCATGAAAGACTGGGGGGGGGGGGAGGAGGTGGGAACCGTGCTGAGACAGTCTTCACAAATCATGGCTGTGGTTTTATCCCTGCTGAGAGGAGGGACTCAGAGTCCACTTACAGGGATGAACTGCAATCCTCACCCTGCATGATGAGCAGGCCGCTCAAAGAGAGGGGATACGGATGGAAGAAGGAACAGTATAGAAGGAGGCAGCGGGTAAAGGCCCAGAGAGAAGAACTTTTTTTAAAGCAGAAAGGAAGATGGAAGGAAGAATGGAGAAGAGTGGGCAGAATATGTGAAGGCATATGTAAGGAAAAGGGAAAGGAAATGTAAAACTCTTTTCCTGACATCCTAAAGAAGGTGAGACTGAGCACCCAGGAGGAGTTTGCCCACCCACCAGCAGAAGACCAGAGCTTCAAACTGATTGACGAGAGTCTGTCTATCAGAGGGAGTGGAAGGACAAACCCAATACATGATGTCCTCTGCGCACCAGAGGAGGACTGGGAGCTTTGAAAAGAAGCCATCTACCCACAAAATTCTATCATTTGTTATGGACACATTCTATACTATAAAATTAAGAAACTGAAATATGATTATGGCAGAACTTCCTAGTAGTTCGCCTCATTTTATTTTTAAGTTATTTTTGCTCCTTCATCTCTGGTCAAACTTTAAAAAATGAAGGCAGCTATATTTGACAAGTATAGATCATATTTTGCAACAGAACAACCGACACGTACAAATTTGCATCTTTTATTCCATTTACAGAATTGGGCATTTTTTGAGTGAAGAAGTTGTAGCTTAAAAAGTCCTGAAAATAAACCAGCCCAGATTCAGAACTAAAAGTGATTATTACCTCAGAACATGAGATACGTATGCAAGAACTGTTGTCAGCTTTGTTCCCCACTGAGGAATTTACCATCACTGTGATTGCTATGTGCACAGCACATTTACAAATAACACACATGCATCTGCAACAAGAGATAACTCCACTGAATAGGGAATGCAACCATAAACAGCTATCTGGAGCAAGAGATCAGCAGCTCTCCACTTGTGGAAAGCGGCAACTAGTATAAGTAGCAATCTCAGGAAGATACTTCTTGTCACTTCAGAGAAATGTGTGAATTAGCAATCAACCAGCTGACAGGTGTTAAAACATTTAAGAGAATGGTCAAGACCATCACTGCAAGGCTGAAGGGATTACTCAAATCCAAAATGGCCATTATATGACTAAGCAATTGCACTGAGCAGGAGGTTGGACCTGATGGCCTATGAGGCCTCTTCCAAGTCTATGATTCCATCCAAAATCCTCAAGACAGACAGGCTATTGACCTGTCTTCATAGGATTGCCTTAAGGAATTCAAACTGCCAAGACAATCCTATAAACACATTTTGGAGATTTGCTCAGAGAAAAAGCTTGGTTCCATTATTTTCCAAGAGGCACCAGAATCTAGAGAACTTGAAAAGGCACTATTGTGGGTAAGATTTGTTTAGTCCTGGCAAAGGATTTTCTTCCAGCAGCTTACAAAGAAGTAGTTTCTATTGCCCAGCAAGTCACAACTATTGCAGAGGAAGTGAAAGGTGTGGCAGAGCACAGGAAGAAGATTCCAGATCATGATCCTGAAATTCAGCCTGGCTAAAACAAGAATGACAGCTGAGTGCTTTTTTCACACTTGAGCCAGGTCTTGTGAGTACAGCAGACAAGCTGAACTATCTTTTACACACCAGCCATTACAATTAGAGCTGATCAACATTATACAACATTCCTGGTGACCACTGCTGGAACACAGGATCTGGGAGGCACCTGCCTGAAATACTCCTCCCCATACAGTCAGTCAGGCTCCTGATTCTCCAAACATCAGTGCACTTGCTCCTCCTGGTTTTGAAGTGAGAGAGCTGGTGGCTCCAGCAAAGGCTCTGGTTGCATCTTCCCAGGCAGTGCCGCTAATTCCTCTCCCACAGACTGACTTCCATAACCACTGTCTTCCTTCAGCTCTGAGGCAGACAGATAGAGATTATTAGCATGGCACACCAATCAGGCCTTCCCCAACCTCCTCGAACCTCCATCTCATCTCGCCTCTTTACCTGTACTTTGTAGTTTGGCAAAAGTCTCTGGTCTGCGTAGCAACCTCACTCCCTCAACCAATCCCATTCCATCAAGGGCCTCCAACAGACCCTTGAGGCTGCCACCAGCAAGCTGGGGAGAGAGAGAGACCCACTGATCAGAAGGACACCCTTGGAATAGGGTGAGAGCATAAAGATACAAAGTGAGGATCCACAGACCTCATAGCTGAACAGGAGTCCTCGGCAGGGGGATGCTGTGTCTCTGTAGGTCTCCACCAGACTGCAGAGACCCAATCTCTTGGCCAATTCCACCCAATCTGCCCCATGGCAGTCCCGATTTAGGAGCTGCTCCAGACTCTGGAAGGTGTCACTGTTCAGAGACAGGATGCTTCCTGAGACATAGGAGAAAGATGAGAGGTACCACTAATTTGAAGATGAAAAGCTATGTCAGTTTCAGCCTCACTGCTATCAAGAAGAAAAGCATCCAAATTGGCATCCTGCCCTCTCCCTGGTCAAAAACAAGTGGGTGACAAAACTAATCTTGCATATGCCCAACCTAAATATTATATCATGCACAGTGCAACACTAGTACAACTGAAAAGTTCACCAACCTTGTCTAGAAACAGTAGGAGCTGCAGATTGCTCCTTGTCACCAACCTCCAATGTAGCAAGAAGCAGTATTTCCCGCACCTGTAAGGAAAGAAAGCTTGAATTAAAACAAAAACAAAAAAACCAAACAGCTTCATTTATATACCGCTTCATACCGCCTAAGGAGTGTAAGAGCCCAGCACCAGGATTAATTAAGAGCTCAGCACCAGGATTATGTTGGTACTTTGCCTGCAGTAACTACAGCATCACACGGCTCTAAGTCATAGTAAAATGTAGAGCTAACATGTTGAGGGCTACCAGAAGTTAGCACCGAGGTAGATGATGGCCAGAACTGCCTCAAAAGGGCAAAATAAGAACCATGCTGGTTCAGAACAAAGGCCTTTGCTCTACCATTCTGTTCTCGCTGTGGCCAACTAGATGCCTATGCAAAGCCCTCAAGCTAGATGGGTTTAGACACATCTAACATTCTCATAGATGTTTTCTACAATAAACTTATCCACAATATGACAAAAACATGATTCCACTGCTACATCATTCCAGCTTAACTCATCCACATTTTTTCACCCATGTTACTTACTTTCTGGCTAGAAGTCAAGTCAAATGGGATGTGGCCCCGTCGCTGCTTTTTCCTGTGTGGACCCAGTTCTTTGATCTCTGCAATGTGGTCTGTGTGTCGCTCAATGAGTTCACTGGAACATGCATCTCCCAACTCCATGGCCCAATCCTCCTCTTCCTGATCCAACTCTGTGTCACTGCTTTGGTTAGAGGAGGTGCCCATGACAGGCTCATCATTCTCACACTGAATGTCAGCCCCTGGAGAGGCACATACACAGTTAAAAACAAGTATTTATTTTGAGTGGGGAAAAGAAAGGAAGCATCACTTGCAGGCAGTCAAAAATATTAGGGGACACCGGAGCTCTACATTACCCGCTTTGATTAACATCTTGGTAAGGATTGGAGAACCCATTCCTGCTGCCAAGTGAAGAGGTGTATTCCCAGCAGAAGTCTGAGCGTTCACGTCAGCTCCCAACTTAAGAGAAAAGCCAAAGAGTGAATGGTAGTCAAGAGGCACAGAAAAGAACCATCCCTTTTCATATGTGCAAGAAGACTAGGCACCCATGATTCCACATAGCTGTAGGAATGCAGACCTTGAAAAACCCATTTTATTCTGACCAGAGGGAGCAACTTGCTAGTCCATAATGGAAAATGGAAAATTGACATGGATGCAGCCCATTTCTGCTTACACACACACACCAGCATCCTGTTAGTGACTTGTGCATGCTTAAGTCCCAAGTTCCCCTATGAGGAATATTTGCGGTAGGCTCTGCTGAGAATAAAGCCTGACACCTACCAGTCAAAGTATCTTGGAGAGAAGGGCTAGGGGAAAAAAATCTGCTAAAGAATCAACTAACACAATGAGCTCATCCTGCCTCATTCAAATGTGAGTTACCATGATCCCTCTTCACCACCGGAGGCTCACTTGTTCATGGGACTGTAAAATCTCAGGGGCATGCTCAATTATGGTTTGTAGGCTGCAGACACATGAACTTTCTTCCCTGTGACACTGCCCCAATGTTATCCTTCCATACCTTCTTCATCAGATAGGTGGCCAGGCTGAGATTCTCCATCTCCACAGCAAGATGCAATGGTGTCCGGCCACTCTGCCACTCAGCTGCATTCACATCTGCTCCCTTTTCAACCAGCAGCTCAAGACAAGTCGGCCTCTTGCACTTCACAGCAAGATGTACAGGGAAAAGTCCTGAACAGACAAGTGTTAGCAATTACCCCTTCTATCCTGTACAATGGGACAGTACTAGAAGATGGAGGATCGGGATCACATTCTAGGCATTGCATGCCCAAGTAAGGGGGACCGTCTGGGGAAAATCAGTTATGCCTCAGTTTTAACCCCACTTTCACCTCCCATCTCAAGATGTACAGAGACATGCACTCCTGCAGCATCTAGTACCCTTCCAAGGGCTTGGTGATACAAGCTCCAACAGGGTTTCCTTACAGTTCTCCTATCACCCACCAAGGTAATTTGGTGTCTCAAGAAGGCGGAGCGTGTGGGACCCCAAGTGACAGAGGAGTGTTCTCAGCATCTCCTCATCATCCAGCTGGAGGGCAAGGTGAATGACTGAGTTGCCATAGCGATCTAAGAGAGTGGGATCTGCACCAGCCTGCAACAAGAAACCAGCCACTCTGGGCTGACGGGTGATCACAGCCAGGTGCAAAGGTGTCTGAGGACAGAAAGGGAGACAGAAAGAATCACAGAATCAAAAAGATGTCATACAAAGACAAGTGTAAATCAAAAAGATGACATAACAAAGACTCTAGACCTATATATCATCCAGACTCCACTCACACCCAAGTAACAGGGTACAAGAAGTCAAAGCACAGTGTTCTGTCTCTGTACAAACTGTGATCAGAGTAAAGCTATGAACCCAGTGGGCTAGATCTGCTCCTTGCTCTCAACCTTAACTAATTATCTAACTGAGAGCTTACACAAAAGCAGTCATGAAGTCTTCACCAGAAGAAAACACAACCAGCTTATGACTGACTTACTGTTGCACTGTGCTTTGATACCATGGCACAGTACAAAATTCACTTTTAGGAGAAGGCCAAGAAAAAGTCTGTGTGACTTTATGATTACCATATCAGAACCTTGAGAGTCCAAAAGTAAACACACAAAGTAAATGTAGGAAGGGTGGATGCAGTTAAGACAGTGCTGGAGACTGGGAGAAGGTGGGAATGGTGCCCTTGGACACTAACTACTATACCTGCTGCAAGTGGTTGGTGATGTTGATGATCTGTTGATTGGGGATACTGACTGCAACCTGGACCAGTTGTACAATCACAGCTGTCTGCTCATGGATAATAGCCAGGTGCAAAGGCCTAAGGAAATAAATAAGACTTCAAGACAAGGCCCAAAGTTATTGTGATCAGTTTCAGAAACCAACAGTTCCCAAGAAGCAAAAGTATTAAGTGCAATCATCATTATAGCTGAAACATGCCAACTTGCAAAAAAGAAAAAAAGAAAGAAAGAAAGAAAGAAAGAAAAGAAAGAAAAAAGAAAGAAAGAAAGAAAGAGAAGAAAAAAAGGAGAAGAAAAAAAAATCCAAGCCGAACCAAAACTCACCAACTTGCAAGAAGAAAAATCAAAGATTCCCCTACATCTGGGAGTTTTATATTTAGAGAATAGGAATTTGTAACTGCAGAAAATAGTGAGCACTGCTTTGTAAATCAGCAGCTATGTCCCATATGAAAATAGGAACACAAGGTAAAGATTTAAACAGTCTAAGTGCCCTTTGAGGTGAAAGGAGAAAATTCTGATAGAAGAACCTAAATTGGAACACTCTCCCTATAAAAACACTTTCAGCTACAGTACTGTATTCAATGATGGATGTGCTATGACAAACACAGAAACATTTGTGTTTGTGCAACATGAAAGAAAAGGCTGAAAATGTGGATATATTTAAAAATCAAAAAGCAGAGATGGAAGAAAGGAGGAAAAATTAGTTCCAGCCTATTTCCAGCAGAGGGCTGAGAAGAAACCAGGAATTATCCCCCACATTTCAGAGAGCGTCAAAGGAAATACCAGAGGGAACAAGTGCCAAGATAAAAAAACATCCATCTCCTACCACACTCAAAACCTTTGGGTTTTGTTCTTTCCAAAACATACTCACGTGTCTCCATTCTCATCCTGAGAAGCCGCAAGGTGTCTCTGCACAGCCAACAGCATACGTGGGTCAGCAGTGACAGCATAGTCCAGAAGAGCCCGAGCACTACGTCGAGCCAGCATCTGCATCCATGAACTGCACTCTTGAGCTAGGTGGACAGGGAAAAAGAAACAGAAAACATTACTACAATCCTGATCAGTCATAACAACTTTTCTTGCTTTTTACCTCCAATTCGTTATGATTGAACCTCCCTAACACAATTCTGTCTTACCAAGCTTTATTCCAACAGGAGAAGGGCCAGGTGGTCCCTGGTACAAGTGGTCCCTGGTATTTCCAGAGAAAAGGATCAGCTACATGATGGGAGAAACGGTTTTCTGCCTGAGACCTTGGAAAGGCATTGCCAATCAGATTGGGCTTTATTGGGCATTCTAGAGGGTTGAAAGCAACTTCCCAATTCCTCATTAAAGAAAGTCTTTTATGGTAATAGCTACCAGTAACAGCAGCACAAGGTTACCATCATCCTCACCACAGCTCCATTGACACACCACCTTTAGACCCTGAGAAAACACCATTCAAATACTGCATCTGTTTATCACTGCATTAACAGTTGCCAACGTGGATGATGTTTGCACAGGTTGAAGTGGTTCTGTGAATTACACTTACTAGGCTGACTCAGAGCAGAGAAACTAGACCTTGCAACCTATGCTACACAGACAGCCGCTATTCTGAACACGCTCTCACTGAAGGTTGTAGAAATGAACAGATATATTTTGATTGCTCTTATGTCAAAGGTTAACCAAAAACCATGGAGCACTGAAGGAGAAAACATGGGTGCCTGCTTGATTCCTGAAATTACATAGGTTTGGATTCAAAACACTGCAGAAATAATCCAGTTTGAGACTACTTTAACTGCCCTGGCTCAGTGTTAGGCAATCCTGGAACTGTAATTTATTGTGGCGCCAGAGATCTCTAACAGAGAAGGCTAAAATGTCTCACAAAACTACAGCTCCCAGAATGTCCTAAGCACTGAGCCAGGGCAGTTAAAGCACACTCGAATTGGTTATTTCTGCAGTGTGTTTTGGACCCAAATCTATGTGATTTCAAGAATCAAGTACAATACTGTATATGGTGGCTGGAGACATTATATTACTGCATGGAGCTCTCAGCTACACAAATAAGCTCCTAAATGCTTCTCAAACCCAGACAACAAAGTTGCATAACCTTTCAGCTCTTACCATGCTGTAACAGTTCTAGATAATCCTTTTCCTCAGTGAAGGTCTGGCCCTCATCTTCTGCGAGCTGGTGGTCACTCTCTTTCAGTCTGGCCGTTTCAGACATCTGAATGCCCCTCCCTCCTTGGTAGTTGCCCACAGGGTGGGTGCCAGAGAGGTAGATGCTGCTGTTATAGGGATTATATCCTGAAGAGTGCCAGGGATTTCCACCTGGAGTAGACATAAGAGAAATAATGTTGTCATAAATGTTGTCACTATCAATGGCATGTTACAAACAGTTGGCTCTCTTGTATGGTTTCAAAATGGGTACCTGCATAATAAGTACAGTATGGCACTTAGTGAGGGCATGGTACAGTTTATAATCTCCAGCCTGTTTGTATCAATCATTTGACTTCCGGTTAGTCTTTAACATGTTGTATCCTTTTTAACTGTGAGCAGACCTTACCTGCAGCACACTTCTCTTTAAATATAACAACCAATCCACTGGACATATTCAGCTCAGTCCTTATTCAACTCTTCAACGGCCACATGAACAGATGAAACAGTTATTTTTAACCTGGAATCCTCCTCCATTGCTTTGTGAAGACACGTTAAAAATTCCTATCCTTTTTGCAAAAATTTAAAGTAGCCAGTGGATAGGCCAGGCTCATATAGTTTGGCCTCTGGAAGAAAACGTTTCTTGAGTCATAGGGAAAAGTATGACATTAATAATAATTATCTGTTTGCATCTATGGCAGAAAACACAACAATGTCAAACACAACAATGTGCATTTATGTAAAAAAAATTACCTCAGTTTGTTTAAGAAATAATTAAACAAACAACTGCTCTGTAAGGTCTTATAGGCCAAGATCCTACCAGGTAATTATGTCAACATAACTTTGACACTGGAGGTAGAGGAGGAGAGACAGTAGGAAGAAAAAGGTTGGCAAGCACAGTGGAGACAAAGGAAAGAAGAGGAAAATGAAATCATCAGGAGGGGAAGCCTGGCAGCTCCGAGCCTCCCTGTTCCTCTGAAGCTTGGCTTCTAAGAGGATTCTTGGGACCACATACTCTCACAAAGCTGATTTGGCCAATTGCCTTTCCCATGACACAGCCAACTGTCCAAGCCTGCTCTCCCACAATTCTTGGTTAGAACAACTCTCTTGGTTAAAACAACTCTCCTCCTCTGGAAGCTAGGTGTTTGGAAAAAGGAGGCTAACAGCTGGCAGCCACCTCTTCTCCAGCCACCCCTACTGCCAACCAGCTCCTCCCTGAGCAGGTTGGGAGAAAAAAGGGCTGCTAGCATAACAGACCAATACACTAGTGCAATGCACTTATAGGATGCTGAGATTCCCAAGAGATTCCATCCCATGAACTGCCCCTGTCTTCACAGTGCTGTGGTTGTCATACAGCCAGAGAAGCAATATGCAATATACTTGTGGGATTTCATTGTTATGGCATTTGTCCATCAATTCAGAAGTAAACTTCTTCTATTGACAAGGTGGAGCCTGCAGGCCACATGTGGAACCCTGATACCAACCTTTTTTACTCAAAAAACATTTTATAGCACTCCATGAGTAGTAGACAGAGGGACATTGCCCAACTTTTCCCAAATCCCCAAATCTAGCTACTTTTGGTTTTCAGCCCTGGTGGCGCAGTGGTTAAATGCCTGTACTGCAGCCACTCACTCAAAACCATGAGGTGGCGAGTTCAAGACCAGCAAAGGGCTGAAGCTTGACTCAGGCTTGCATCCTTCCGAGGTCGCTAAAATGAGTACCCAGATTGTTGGGGGGCAAATAGCTTACAATTGTAAACCGCTTAGACACTCCTTAAGGGTATGAAGCGGTATATAAATGAAGCTGTTTGTTTTTTTGTTTCATATTTTAAAAGCTACTGTACTTCCAGATCTGGAGCAGCTTATGGCAGACACTACAGTGAAAATTTGACCCAGCTTGCTGAAGCTTCCCTTTCATGCACAGAATGTTGGAAAAGACAAAGGAACCACTATTTGAGGAGGGGGTGCACTTAAGACATATAAAGTAGATTAATAGGAGTAAGATTTTATGATGAAGCAACCATACAAGATCCTAAGTGTATAGACATATCACTTAATACTAAAGTTAAGATTAGCCATGCCATTGTATTTCCAATTTTTATATATGGTTGTACACAATGGAAGAGAAGAAAGCTGGTAAAAAGAGAATCAATTGAAATGTGGTGCTGGGGAAGAATTCTGTAGACACCATGAACTGCCAAAAGACAAAAAAAAAGGGGGGGGGCTAGCACAAATCAAGCCCAAACGTGGTGACTAAGCTGAGACTGTTGTACTTTTGACCTATCATGAGAAGACATGACTCATCAGAAAAAAGAACACTGCTTGTAAAGTGGAAGGCAATAGAAAAAAGAAGATCACATTATATGTGTATAGACCTAAATTGAGGAAGCCACAGCCCACAGTTTGCAAGACCTAAGCAGAGTCTTGATAACAGTGTGGCATAACGGTTATTCATTGATAGAGTTGCCACAAGTTGAAGTTGATAGCAGATAACAACAAACATGATTGGAAACAACTATAAAATTTAAAAATCAATACTTTGCCAAGGCCAGGTGGCATTCATCCAAGATTTCAAGCAGTAGCTGGGCATCCACCCAAATGGCAGCACTCAAAGCACACAGTTCCAGCTTTAGGTTACAGCAGTGACACCTTAAAATCCAATGAATCTATCATTTGCTTTTAAACAGACCAATACCAAGCTCATTTAATTCTACTAAACAGAAAGCCTTCCTCAGAAATATCCACTCACGCATCTTTCCCCCTCTTCCACACCTATTTTCCCCAATCCATTCACATATTGACAGAATCATCTAAGTATACTCTCAACTTTTAAGAAATAAAATGTTACCTCCTAAAAGTTGGCCCATTTAAGTACCTATCCATTCTTACAATGTGGATAATGTATGAAAATATCCATCTTTATTCATTCCTGTAAAGAAATGCTTAGGAAGAGGAAAATGGAGGACTGTTAGGTATGTAGAGAAAGAAGATGGAACAATTCAGAATAGAAAAACAGCTATGAAGATAAGTGGGGAGGCTTTTAAAAGAACCTTCATGAATTTTCTGTATAGCAGATAAGACAACTGTCAATTTGTGTTGCCCCAATTTACAGTATTTCAAATATATCTTTCTCCAGAAATAAATACATGAAAGCCTAACCCACAATGCACAGCTATCCAAGTGAACCTGTACTGCTGAGAAAGGCACAAAAACAAGACGATAAAAGTGAGAGTATAGAGAGAGGGTGAGGTGAAATCATGGGGCTATTGGAGTTTGGGCATGGAGTTTTCAGTGGTAAGAAAAAGTGTCTGGACTCATTTTCTTTTACTTGTCTATGCTGGTGGAGTGCAGTTTTGGCATTGCTAGAATAAGGGGTTGCCTTTGCCTGCTTTGGGTGGGGGAGGAGAAGGCAGAAGAAACAGTAATCCTGGGAGTTTTTATGTTGGTGGTGGTGTGAGTAAAACTGCTAATCATGTGGCTCCATCAGAGAGCATCCACATAGTCTCCTAAGGAACTGTCTTCCCCCATTTACATCAGTCTCAATTACATTGCAAGTTGAAGAATACAACCCTGACACAAACCAAGACCTGCCTGTATATGGATTTTTAAATGTGATTTAACCTAAACAATGTAACATCACTGAACTCTGTCTCCTTTTGACAGGCAAAGATTATAAGAGATTGAATGTCAATAGTAAAAGTGGGGGTAGCTTCAACAAATATGCAAAGAGAAACAGAAGAGACTGAGGCACTGGGCTCAGATGGTTCCTGACCACTCAGAGGAATTCCCATCCAGACTCTCACTCTAAATTTTCACAGCACTTCCGTTTGCTTCACATTTTCACATTGCAATAGCTAACACTAGACATTCAGAGCTTCCGTCATTACTAATACTACTAATAATCTGATATTATTAAAGCTTAGCTTTCCACAATTTTGAAGAGCTTCTGAATTTCACACACCTTTGTGAGACTATTATGCAGCTTAACATTAAAATCCTGTGATCTCAAATTAAAAGGATCAGGTCACATAAGAACAGGAAGTACAAGTCCACAATGTCTCCATCAAGAAAAAGAGCCTCTACCTCCACCAGAACCAAATCCACCTGCTCCACCACCAGCACCTCCCATGGATGCACCTCCACCAAAGTGCTGAGGGAACTGAGGCAAGGTCTTCTTACGTTTCCTTTCCACTTCTTCTTTATCTGGATCCAAAAACATGGAAAACTTATCAATGTCAGGTCCTGTCATGATGTTAACTAACAAGCAATACATCACCTGGAACAGTTTGTACCTTCAACAACTGGGTAGTATGTAAACTGCTTGGAGTCACTCACATCGCCCCCTCGTTTGCGTTTCAGCTGGAGAAACACAGTGACTGGACGGTCTATTTTCATCTTGTGGTAGGGCGGTGTGCGGAATACAATGGCATACTGCAGGAACACAAGGAATGGGAGTGCAGGAAGACAAGGTACATCACACAGCCAGATCACCCACAGCATGTCTGTACCCCTCTACCAATACAGGATAGGCCAAATGCCAGGCAGTCTTTTGCACTTAACAACCCATTTTAACTGAGTGGGAAGACATATTTTAGTCACATTTCACTCACAGTTACAACCATGAAAAACAGTACTTAAAATAGAAAAATCATCCAAAAGGTATACACAAAATACCTTGGAAAAGATAACGCTTGGGTAAGCTTTTTGAAAACAAGATAGTCTCAACATGGTGTCAGAAAATGCTCTAGTCTGGGCAGGAAGCTCTATAGTAGTGGCACTATATTCCAAGCACCATTCCTGTCTGTCCCTACTTCTCAAAATTATGGGTCATATTGCATGTCCTCCCTCTCAATGCTGATGGATGGGAGATGTGAAGATGAAAAAAATTAATATCTCCTTTAATTATGTCAGATCATATAGGGTTCCAGCTCTTGAGTAATGTCCAAATTCTGGTCCCAAGTCCCAACTACAGTGGTCCCCCGCCTTACGAATCCCCCGGGTTGCGAAAACCCCGGGATCCGAAAGGCGGCGGACCGGCTTCTTATCCCCCGGGATACGAAATATCCCCAGGGATACGAAAGGAAAAAAGCCGCACGGCCCCTTTAAATGGCCGCACGGTCCGTTGATTTTAGCGGTCCCCCGGGAAACGGATTACCTTCGTAACTCGGGGGACCACTTACATCACTTCATCCAACCATCCCTGAAGTTGCCACTACCAACTCACTGCCTAAGTGTACCCCAGAACTGTACAAGTCACTCTTTATTTTCCTCCTGCAAAGCAGCACTGACATTTGCTATGAGAAGTAGACCCAATTTCTCCTTGCTTGCTTTCACTGGCCCAAAAGCAAGAGACATAACATACACTTCCATAGACCTTGCTAAAAGCATCAGTTATAGCAACAGAAAATAGTCCCCAACAGTGTAACAAGCAGATATCCTGAGGGCAGGAAAATGTCTAATTAACAAATTGTAAGCCGCTCTGGTAGCCTTGGATGATGATGATGATGATGATATCCACCACTGGTCCTGCTGCAGTAACAGCATCCATGCTCATTTTAACATGAGAAATATTGCTCACAAAGTGCGTTGCAAACTGACAAAGGCTCTTCAAACTGATTAGGAGGGCCTGGATAAAGGAATTCTTTCACTACCAGGACAGGTGGCACTGCTAGATGGCCCTGAGCAGGTGCACTTGGTAAGAGGGCAACATTACTCCCATATTACAAATCTAATACATACGTAATCAGTGCTGGCAAGTTTGCTGTCGCTTACACTTCAGACCTTGAAGCATTCTTGTCCTTAACACACTAAGCAAATGTTACCAATGACTGGCAGAACACCAAAGAACAACTACATCAATGGCCAGTGGTAGTCTGCCAGTGAGAGCCAGCGTGGTGTAGTGCTTTGAGTGTTGGACAATGATTTTGGAGACCAGGGTTCAATCCCCAGCTTGGCCATGGAAACTGATTGGGTGACCTTAGGCAAGTCACACTCTTACCATCAGAGGAAGGCAATGACAAGCCCTCTCTGAACAAATCTTGCCAAGAAAATTCCATGACAAGTTAGCGTTTGGGTCACCATGAGACAGAAACAACTTGAAGGCATGCAACAACAAGGTCTACCAGGCACAGTGAGGAAATTTTGCATCTTGGGAGACAGCAGATCTGTTTTTAACTGTCCCTCTGCCCTCTGGAGTGGCAATCTTCACCTACCCACTCAGATGATTATGCCCTTTTAAGAAATTATCTGCCAACTTTGAGGGGAAGCAAACATATTCATGGAGAAAACATAGCAGGTCAAGAGCATGTTTTGTAATATGAGGGGCACTAAATCCCTGGGGAAACATTCCTTTTCAGCCCAGACTTCCATCTGAGGCAGCCTTAAAATGCATGATTTAGTCAAGGCACCTCAACACCAGTCCCAAAGAAAGCTCAGGCATGAGCCCTGCAAGGCAACATAGTGGGTTGTGTACTAACAGTGCTCCTCCTTTACGGGTGACAAATAAACTCAGAAATATTAATTTGTAATCTTTAAATTGAACCCACAGCAGCTAGGGCAGAGAGGGTGTCTCTTACATGATTGCAACGACATACAGTATTTGATACCTGGTGCAACAGAGAATGTTACACCACAGAGAATGACTCAGGGCTGAACTTTGATTTGAATCTATGACTAAAACCTACACTGGGCCTCAGGATCATGCAAATACCTGTTTATGCACGTCAGTAGGAGAGAAATCTCCAAAGGCCTGCCAGCCATTCTCATCATCTTCATAAAATCGTACTTCAATATCATCTAGAGAAGAAGGAAAATATACTAACCATTAGAATATTAGTACTTGTGCAATCTCATTTGGCAGGGAGAGTTCCCCCATTACAAGAACTGAAAAGGGATGTCTATTTTTGACTCTTTTTCATTAGGGGAAATCAAACAAGATATCAAGCATTAAAGACTCATTGTTTCTATTAGAAGCATAAACATGCATCAAATGCAAGAAAGCTGCTGCTCCTAAAACATACACAAATGAGAGAGAGAAAAAGACAGGATAAAGAGGACATAAGAGGGCAAGGGACAGTGCTTACCTTTCTGAACTTTATCACATAGCAAGTAGACTTCATCCCCACCTCGTACAGAACCAGCTGTCTTATCCATCCGGGAGATCTTTAGGTTGGAAGCTCCAGGAGACTCTATCAGGAAGGAGGGGGAGCAATTTTTTTAGCTCCATGTGTCTGAATATAATTGTGTGCAGCAATGTAAGAGATGTGGGCTGCATCTGCACTGCAAAAATAATCCAGTTTGACAGCTCTTTAAACTGCCAATGTTCAGTGCTATGGGGATTTAGTTTGTTGTGGCACACCAGAACTCCACTCTGGTGCCACAACAAGCTACACCTCCCAGAATTCCACAGCATTGAACCACGGCAGTTAAAGTGGTGTCAAACCAGATGATTTCAGCAGTGTGGATGCAGCCTTAGTTGAGAGTCACAGTATCAGCTCAGATTTACAACCCAAGTGATTACAACTGCTTTTATTTGCATTCACCATTCACCCTTCCCCTTGAATGCTCTAACTAAACACACAGAGACATAGGATTGAGAGAAGGGAATAACTGGGTCTCAGTTTGTGCCATTTGATGTAATGAAAAACAAACCAACAGAGCTTACTCAAAGTTCATGGACTGGTCCATAAGCCATCATTTGCTTGTCCCTGGAGAAAGAATTTTAGCAATGGGCACAAATATTGCCAGTCTCCTACATCAGATAAGCTAAAGAGCACTGCTGTACAGCACATGCACATCTTGCTGGAGAGGTCATGTCTGAACCAAAGAATTTATGGCTGCTGCTACTAGCCACCTGATATCTGAATGATGGGAGTGATTTTTCTTTTCCCACCCTGTAAGCTCTCTCACACTAAAATGGAAAGATGGGTGTGGGGATTGTTTGTGCACTACAATGTCTACAAGATCCAGGACACCAACAGAAATGTTTAGATTCCTGAGTAAAGGATGACAGACTTCTCTTTAAAATGTATACCTTTTGGAACAATCATTGCTTAGTTCTTCTGCCAGAGTACAAGATACATGAAGGCACAACATTCCAAGAAAGAATAATAATAAGAGAAACATTCAGGTCCTGTTCAGCAAGGCCCTAACTGCAGATGAGGAGATCCTAACAACACAGGCAGGCCACACATTGAAATTTAAGTTTCATCTTGTGTTAACAGCAAGGTAGAAAAGAGTGTACAAAATGTGTACTCCATACATAATTGCTTGTAAGGCTTAGGTCTTGATGGGAAAATGAGGTTAGCGAGTAGGTGCAGTAACAGACATCATATGCTCTCCTTTAACTAGATGGAAACCTCAGCTGTAAGCAGTATACAAACAAAGGGAGGTCGACTCACTGCTGTCATGAATGGGGTCTGATATAACTGGCTTCAATGCCAGAGTGAAGTTTCCACTGCTGTCACGAAGGTAGGCACTGAAACGCAAGCGAACAATGCTGAGGTCCATTGTCTTCTTCAGCTCTTTTGCTTCTTGCTCGATCTCCTCTTGCTCAGATTCTACCAAAGTAGATGTTAAATTACTAGTCTGATCAGAAAAGAGCTACAGCCATGACTCTGGAAGTCTAAGTCCCACACAAGAGAGTAAACTTTCAGGTAAGTTACACAGATCTTCCCAGATACATTGTAGGCAACCAAAGCTAGCATGAGCTAAGTTTTCCAAAGTTTACCAATTTTTTAAAAGGATAAAGCTGGAAGGATTTGGTGTCAAAAAAGAGAAAAGGGATATACAGAATACCATATGCAATAGCGGGAGACACAATGCTATGTTCATCTAAGAATTCTCCTAGACTGTGTACCAAAGATTGTTTGTAAATGTTTGAAATTATCTTCTGGATGATTTGCAAACTTCAGTATTCATACACCTTCAGATTAAAAACTTCCATGCTTCAGATGGAAGAGAAATGAGTTCTAGGGGGCACTATGCTCCTATACAATCTGTGGTGTACCCTTTTTGCCCCAGGTGTGGCCCCTACTCTTCTACCACCAGTTTCTGATTTCAAGGGGTGTGGACTCTTGAAAGTGAGTTACAAGGGAGAATTAGCTGAACTGCCTCATTTTACCATCAAGTCAGTAAGATGAAAAAGTATTGAGTCTTTCATTTAGATATGTAGTTTTCTCTTTACTCACATTTTAAACAGTGCCAGCCCCTGAAGTCAACCCCTGGGATTCAGGCTTACCAGAACCTACTCACATCAATCCTATGAACTTCTGAGAAAAAGGCAATTCAGACAAGTCAGAGACAGTGGTCCTCAAAATTAGTCAACCATAGACATTGGAAATAGATTATGGAGCTAGGTTCTGGAAAGCTACACTTTTCCACATTATTTCTTATCCTTGGATGTCAACCCTGCCCTGCTCCCTCCTTTCCTCAATTTTCCTATTTAATTTCAAATTCTCTTCACACTCAGTTTTTCCTCACCCTGTCAGGTACGGCAGATTTCAAGCCCATTTAAAAGGTAGGGCCCTCCAAGTTAATACTATCCTTCCAATTCAAATGCAATAGGTCTGACACTGGTGACTGCTAGGAAAAAGGTGTTCTACATATGCTCACATGTAGTCAGCATGGCATAGTGGTTTCAGTGTTGGACTATTGTTATGGAGACCAGGGCTCAAATCCTCAGCCATTAAATCCACTGGATGACCCTAAGCAAATCACAGCCTCAAAGGATGGCAATGGCAAACCCTCTTTGAAGAAACATGCCAAGAAAACCCTGTGACAGGCCTGCCTTAGGATCACCATCAGTTGAAAATGACTTGAAGGCACACAACAACAACAAAACACATGCTCTCAGGCTTAATACAACATGGAAACTAAGGAGTCTTCAAATCCAGATGTATAATTCAATGTGTTACTTTCAGTGAGCCTCTGGTTTCCATTCCTTATGTGTAAACTAGGAATAAATACTGATGGGAACTTGTGAGAAACATTCACCATGCAAAGCTTCTTTCAAATAATCAATATATCCCTACTTTGTGTGAATTGGAATGGAATTTATGTGCCAAATCAGTTATTCCCATTCTTCTTCACAAAACTATAATTGAACAGACACAGACAATTCCAGCTCATTTCCAGTGAAGCTATGTGACACCTTGTGGTCTCTTAACTGTAACTGAACAAAGGGATATTAATAACTGAAAAATACATAGGTAGCAGATATACAGAAAATCTCAGTTTATCTGCTTGGGAGGGGGCAGTGGGTAACATATATGCATGCATGCACATGCACACACACGCCAAAATCAACCCTGAAATCCTAATAATCTATTTCTATGAAATCCCTAAAAAACCTTCTTCTACTCACATCCTCTTTTTGGGAGTTACCTGTCAAAGACTGAACCCTATTTCGCATCTTCTGCTTCTGCAATTTCTTCTTGATGATCTCCATCATGTTTTTCTTGGTCACATGGAGCACACCCAAGTTGTTAAATCTGTAAAATCAGCAACAGTCCACATCATTAAAAATACAAAAGATAAAATGTGATTAAACTATAAATATATAGAATTAAAAGCCATTTAAAAACATACCCATTAAAAAAAAAACAAGCACAACACAGAAACAGACTCATTTAAGGAGATATGGTTTTTCAGACAGCCCAGACCCAAACCATATGGAGCTTCATAGGGTACAATCAACACATAGAACTGTGCTTGGAAACAGACCCAAGGCCACTGCAGCTGTTGTAGCAAGGAAGTTGTATGCTCCCTATAAGTAGACTTGGTCAGTAGTCTGGCACCAACTCTTTGAACCAGCTGAAGTTTCCAGATACTCTTCAAAAGCAGTTTGTGCATTTTGTCTAGCAATACCTGTATTGTATGACTGTACTCCCTGTAGGCTTCTGTTATTTTGTATTTCCATATGTGTTTTGTAGTATTACTCTGCTTCATTAATACTTTGTTGATAAATTTGTTTGGAATTTTGTCCTATACAGATAATGCCATCAGCTGAGAACAGAAGCAGCATGACCTATTGCTCAAGAAGACCATTCACTTAATAATATTGTCAACCCTCATGGTGAAGTCTTTGCAAGGAATCAAGTCTAATATACAAAAAGCTATATCAGCACTGAAGGCGCAGAAGACCATTTTGTTCTGTCTAAATCAACATTAATATGTTGCTCTGAAAAAAAGTATTGTCCTTTGCAACACTGCACCTATTCCACTGGCTCATACATACTGTGCAGTCATGTCCTTCGGGCCCACCGTCACAATACAGTTGCCATCATCGTTGCACTGCTTTCCAACTAGACTATGGGCATGCACCTGCGGAGGGTCAGTGTGAGTCACCAGGTCCACTTCTATCCTTGCCAGTCCAATATAATTAGAAATCTGAAAATGAAATGGGATAAAATAAGGTCCAGAAGAGTAGTGTCCTATCCTAATGGAGGTAAGACAGTCTTTCTTTAAAACGTACATCCTCTTAAATCTTTTGAACTCTTTCCTTAGAACTACCATCAAGAACATAGTTTTACATTGTTGTTGATATTACTGACAGTTAAATCACATTGCAATGACAATTTTTTGTACCCTTTTCTCTACTGTATGCTTATCTGGTGCTCTTTGTAAACTGCTTTAACTTCCAGTTCAGTGAAAAAGGTGGGATAGGAATAAAGGGAATAATGATGGTAATAATGGGCTAACTGAGATGAAACACTGAAATGGTTTAGCAAAGGCGTGGGAGAACGTCACAATTTTGGGAGCTACACCCTACAATCTCACCACCACCCAAAAATATGTGCTGCTCCTGTTTCCATTGCCGAAATATCAGCAATTTGTTTGAGGAACATTGTTTACAATCTATTTTTATTCCCAACAATTAAATTCCCAAATATCTGATTTTAGTTGGGACTGACAATTAAATTGAAGCCACAGTGCATAAGGATCTGGCGCCCAGCAAAATCATACTCGTAAAAGCCAGATGGGAGGTAATTGTTTTGGGAACCCAAGTGCCTATTACCTGTGCTACATTTTATTAGAAAGGGGGGGAATGTATGGAGGAAAGAATGCAGGGCACAGGTTGGCCACTTGGGATTTAAGATTATAAGAAAAAAACCAAGCCAGCCCCTAGGCTCATGGACTTCACATCCTCTGGTATTAACACAAAGAGTTCAAAATCCTTTCCTCATTTTTGATTTAATTGCAGCTTAATTTATCATCTGAACTTGGACAAAGTGGTTTCTCTTACATAAGTGTCAGTGAAGCAATATCAGCTTCCAAAAAAAGTTTACCAATCTGGTTTACTCCCACTAAGGATAGTTAAGACCAAACATAAGGCACTGGCTGCATCCACATGTAATAAAAGGCCATGAATTCTGACTTAATAAGTCACAATGTGAACTAGCATAATGCTGATGCATGCAGCCCCTATGGTCCTCCACCATACAAGGTAGAAAGGGATAGCTTAGTGCAGTGTCAAATCCAGGATTATACTTCATTACACCCAGACAAGGCAGCTTTAAACTAGGGTTTCTTGTTTACTTACAAACTCTGCTTGGGATGGAGGCACAATAATCTATTGGTAGCATACTAAGTTATCCTGTCTGGTTTGTTTACTCACAGAGGAGAAGTGGATACAAGCACCCTGCTCATCTACACTGTGGCTTATCATTATTTACTGCATTTGCAAACCACCTTTCTAACACAAAATGGCACTGGGACAAATATAGCCAGTATCCCACACTTTCAAAGAGAAATGTAGCCATGTCCCTACTTTCAAAGGAAAAAAAACCCTAAAAATCCCATTGCTCACCAAACCACTGAGCCTTCAAATTAGTTACCTTCCCCCTATCTTCTACCGCCTTCCACAAGCCTTGCTCACAACCTTCTCTTACTTCCAACTACTCTTTCCCAGTCAACTGCCTGCTGAACAGTCATTTATCACCCACCTTGAATCAGTGCTTCATTGTACCCTACGCCATTTGTAAAGTACCATGTATTGTCTACACCCCAAATTCTAAAACACAAAGAGGAAGCAGCAATAAGAGAAGCTGGAAAGAATAAATCACCAGGAACAGACAATATTCCAACTGAACTGCTACAATCCACACAGACAGAATCAATTCTAGTGATAACTAAAATATGCCAACAAAAGAAATTATCAATACACATCCTAATCCACAAAAAGGGGTCACAAGAGACTGCAGCAATTATAGGACCATAGCAAAACAAAATTATGCTCAAAATTGTGCAACATAAGACTCTCATTATATGTGGAAAGAGAAAGCCCAGAGGTCCAAGCAGGGCTCAAGAAAAGAAGAGTCTAGGGGCCACAATGCAAGTGTAGGGACCGCAGTGTAGGGACCACACTGCAAACATACGATGGTTAATGAAGCACAACAAGGGA
This sequence comes from Urosaurus nigricauda, assembly GCA_034509955.1. Taxonomy (NCBI): domain Eukaryota; kingdom Metazoa; phylum Chordata; class Lepidosauria; order Squamata; family Phrynosomatidae; genus Urosaurus; species Urosaurus nigricauda. Next base: position 156,254,813 of record JAOEGL010000003.1, read on the forward strand.
TACCAGGAGAAAAAACAACAACAACATGTATTTTATGTACTACAGCAAAACATCTGAAAGTACAGATCACAAAAAGCTATGGATGGCTCTTAAAGATATGTGAAGATATGTGAGTGCCACTACATCTGATAGTCCTGATGAGAAATTTGAACTTAGGACCAGAAGTTACTGTTAGAATAGAATATGGAGAAACAGAGGGTTCCCAATTGGAAAAGGGGTCAGGCAAGGCTGCGTTCTACCACCATATATGTTCAACTTGCATGCAGACAATATCATACAAACAACAGGTCTAGATTCACAAGAAGGAGTGAAGACATCAGCAATGCAGATGATGCTGTACTACTAGCAGAAGCATCACAGACTATTAAGGAAGGTCAAAGAAGAAAGTGCAAAGGCAGACTTACTGCTGAACATAAAGAAAACAAAAATAATGACCACAGAAGATCTACATGAATTTACCATGGACAATGAGGAAATTATAAAAGTTAAAAGATTCCCATACCTTAGATCACCCACTGTTCAGAACAGAAACTGTAGTCAAGAAATCAGAAGAAAATTTGGAATAGGAAGGGCAGCTCTGAAAGATCTAGAAAAGATCCTAAAGAGGAGACATACAACTCAGCACTAAAGTCAAAATGGTACAAGCCATCGTATTCCCCATCACCATGTGTGGACGTGAAAAGTGGAAAGTGGAGAAAGCAGATAAAAATAAAATAAATTCATCTGAAATGTGGTGGTAGTGAACAGTGCTGGGTATCCCATGGACAACCAAGAAGACAAACAAATGGGTCCCTGGACAGATCAAGACTGAAATCTCCCTGGAAGCCAAGATGATGAAACTAAGGCTGTCATATTTTGGCCACATCGTGAGAAGGTGTGATTCATTACAAAAGACAGTAACGTTAGGAAAGGTAGAGGGCAGTAGAAAAAGTGGAAGACCAAACACTAGATGGGTAGGCTCAATTAGGGAGGTCATGGGTCTAACTTTACAGGTCCTAAGCAGAGCAGTGGCAGACAGGAAGTCTTGGAGGTGTCTCATTCATGAGGTCGCCATGAGTCAGGGTCAACCCAAGGGCAGGTAACAACAGCATGTCTATTACAGTTTGCCCTCCTTATCCATGGATTTTTTATCCACGGATCTGAGCATACATGGCTTGAAAATATTCCCAAAAGTATAAATTCCAAATAGCAAGCCTTGATTTTCCATTTTATATATGGGACACCATTTTGTTGTGCCATTTTATTTAATGGGACTTGAGCATACCCGGATTTTGTTATTCACTGAGGTTCCTGGAACCAAACCCCAGATGATAACAAAGGCTCACTGTAATTAGAAAAGCTATCCTGAATAGATAGGAAAGCTGTCTGCTTTTATCACCTTCTAGAAGAGTTGCAGAACAAATTATTTCTGGAACCTCACCTCTTAAATATTTCCAAGCAATATCATGCTCACCTTGACAGTGGGATAAGTCTTGTGTCCCTTCTCACTAGAGGCTCCAGGCAGGCCACCATGTGAAGGCCCTTCACAGCCATATCGGAATCGGAAACCTCGCTGTCAAAAAATGTAATAAAAATAAAGACATCTCATCAGAAGGCCAATTTCAGCAAGCCAAACTGTCAAGAATGCTTGTCTGTAGCAGAATATAGAAGAGGCATCCAAATTACTTACCTGCTTTGGCTGTTCAATGATAGTGAGATATGGGCCTTCAACTGAGGGTTGAAAAAAGAAAGAACATATCTTGAATGGGCCAGTACTGTAGATAAACACAGACCCATGTGATGCAGTCAAATGATACTGTACTGCCATCACCCAAAATATGTGTGGAACTGAAACCACCTTTCTTCCCACAACCTCGAAGGATTCTCATATCATCTGTAATTTACTGACCCCGGGATATAATTTTACCTACTGCTCCTTACCTGTCTCCATATGCAACTCCTTCTGCTCAATCAAATGAGCACCGAACTGGAAATCATCATAGTCTAACCCATCCAAGCACTGCATATAGAATTGAATCAGGAAAAAAGTAAGATTTCACTTAGGAAATACATAAACACCAGATGAAGGCACATAGCATGAACAACTTCAAATAATAATTTAGTGGGAATATATCAGAAGCTATTAACATGGGCTACATGAAACCTCTACTAGCAGATACCGGGAGCAAACAAGACTTCTTACATGAGAATATCTTGGGGGGGGGGGTGTTAACAATACTCTAACCACTCATTCCCCATGTTAGTGATAAGCGCCTCTGGGTGGCTCTACACTACACCATTGTATCAGTTTCATACTACTCTAATTGTTATTGCTTCATCTGAAAGAATCCTAGGATACACAGTTTGGTGAGGAACTTAGAATTCTCTGGCTAAACTATTCCACTATAGCTTATGTACCTACCAGAATATTCTAAATACTTCAACAAACTACAAATCACAGGATTCCATAGGATGGAACCATAATGATACTTTTAGCATTAATTTTATATCTGTATGTAACTTCTCTTATACCTAGTAATATAATGGTGAGGAAAATGCAGCCCCCAGTCTCCCCAAGTTACCCAAACAAGAGCAGAGTTTATTTTTAGTGGTGTACTCTCCTACCATGGTTTTTGAATTATTATGCCACTGGTTGTTTGGGCCCAGAAAATAAAAAACTGCAGGCTAGGCAGAAACCTACTTAAAACCATTTAAAAGGATTTTGTCCAATAAGGGAAAGCCATCCTTCATTTAGTTCCTCTTAAGACGTTGGGAGTGGGGGGAGTCCCATTAGAATCTGTTGAAAGCTATAGAAAAATGCAACTAAACACAATTTCCAAAGTAATAGCAGAAATACATGGGACGTACTGAAACAAATGAGAGTACTTGCCCATAGGGAAACCATACTTGCCCATACGGAATCATTCGGGAATACTTGCCCATAGGGAAACATTGAATACTTGTCCAAAGTTTCCCTATGGGCAAGAATTCGCCAATAATTCCCTATTGGCAAGTATTCCTCTATGATTTTCTATGGGCAAGTACTCCCCTCTCTTTCCCTATTAGCAAGTATCCTCCATTGTTTCCCTATGGGCAAGTATTTTCCAATGATTCCCTATGGGCAAATATTCCCCTATAATTCTCTATGGGCAAGTGTTCCCCTGTCTTTCCCGATGAGCAAGTATTCCCCGATGATTCTCTATGGGCAAATATCCTCCAGTATTTCCCTATGGACAAGTATTCTCCAATGGGTAAGGGTTCCCCTGTCTTTCTCTATAGGCAAGTACTGTATTCGCCAATGTTTCCCCATGGGCAAGTGTTCCTTTATCTTTCCCTATGGGCAAATATTCCCTGATGAATCTCTGTGGGCAAGTATCTGCCAATATTTCCCTATGGCCAAGTATTCCCCTATGATTCCCTAGGGGCAAGTATTCCCCCATTTTTCCCTCTGGGCAAATGTTCCCCTATGGTTCTCTATGGGCAAGTATCCTCCAATGTTTCCCTATGGGCAAGTGTTCCCCTATCTTTCCCTATGGGCAAATATTCCCCTATGATTCCCTATGGGCAAGTATTCCCCTATCTTTCCCTATGGGCAAATATTCTCCTATCATTCCCTCTGGGCCAATGTTCCCCTATGATTCTCTATAGGCAAATATTCCCCCATCTTTTTCCCTCTTGGCCAATATTCCCCTATGATTCCCTATGGGCAAGTATTCCCCTATGATTCCCTATACAATTAAAGGTTAACAATAATATTAATAATAATATGGGCAAGTATTCCCCAATGATTCTCTATGGGCAAGTATTCCCCCATGATTATCTATGGGTATTCCCCCATGATTCCCTATGGGCAAGTATTCCCCCATCTTTCCCCATGGACAAATATTCCCCCATGATTCCCCATGGACAAATATTCCCCCATGATTCCCTATGGGCAAGTATTCCCCCATCTTTCCCCATGGACAAATATTCCCCTATGATTCCCCATGGGCAAGTATTCCCCAATGATTCCCCATGGGCAAGTATTCCCCAATGATTCTCTATGGGCAAGTATTCCCCAATGATTCTCTATGGGCAAGTGTCCACCTACCTTCCCTTATGGGCAAATATCCCTCTATGGTTCCCTATGGGCAAGGATTCCTCCATCTTTCCTTATGGGCAAGTCTTCCTTAGGGGTTTTCCAATGGGCAAGGCTTCCTGGCATCCAGAGGGATCCCATTTAACTTGTTGTTTGACTCAATTGCTATGGAATTCTGGGAGTTGGAGTTTGTTGTGGGCCCAAAGGGCCCACAACAAACTCCAACTCCCAGAATTCCATAGCAGTGAGTCAGACAACAAGTTAAAGCGCTGCCAAACCGGGTTATCTCTCCAGTGTGGATGCAGCCTGAGTTTCTGCCTTGTCCTGTAAGCAGCAGCAGCAGCAGCAGCAGAGGCCCATTTCTTGTCCTTCTCTTTCAAGGGGGACCATGCAAGCAACCAAGGAGGAGGACACTCACTGGGCGGTAGCCATCGCAGTCCATGGCAGCAGGAGGCTCAGACCTGGAGACAAGAGAAGGAGAAGGAGAGAAGGGTAAGGGATAAGGATAAGGAAAGGCCCCTGGGCCTAGTAGTGCTTGCTTGGGCTTCCCAAGAAGGAGGCTGGGAGGGGGAAGTGGGCGGGTGAGGCAACAAGGCTGACGGAAAGTCCCTAGAAGCCCAGGGAGGAGGAAGGGAGTGCCCCAAACGCCCATTGGACTCTTTAAGAGTCTTGGTCTTCTGAAGGGAATGTTCCATTGAGGAGGGAGCGAGCTTTTTTCCTGCTGCTCCAGAGAACAGGGCAGTGGGAAAGAGAGAGAGAGAGAGAGATTCCACCTCAACCTTAGGAGGAACTTCCTGACAGTAAGGGCTGTTCGACAGTGGAAATATATGTTGCCTTGGAGAAGATATTAAGAGGTGATATGACAGCCCTGTTTTAAGCATTTGAAGGGGTGTCACGCTGAGGAGGGAGCGAGCTTTTTTCCTGCTGCTCCAGAGAACAGGACCCCAAACAATGGGAAATGGAATCCGTCTCAACTTTAGGAGGAACTTCTTGACAGTGAGGGCTGTTCGACACTCTGTCAGAGAGTGGTGGAGTCTCCTTCTTTGGAGGTCTTTAAGCAGAGGCTGGGTGGCCATCTGTTGGGGATGCTTTGATGGAGAGTTCCTGCATGGCAGAATGGGGTTGGACTGGATGGCCCTTGGGGTCTCTTCCAACTCTAGGATTCTAGGTTTTTAAACAGAAGCTGGGTGGCCATCTTTCAAAAGGGGGTGCTTTGATGGGGAGTTCCTGCATGGCAGAAGGGAACAGGGTTGGATCTGATGGTGGGGTCTCTTATATATGAGCCCATGTCCTCCATTTTGTGCCTTCCTTGGGCTCAGTCCTCCAGAGGCTTCTCCCAACTCTATGGTCCTGTGTCCAACTCTATGGTTCCACCTCACCTGCCAATCAATAAAGAGCCCACCCAGAATGCTCCGCGCGCAGGGCCGCAGACATTCCAGGGCACTTACATCCGGGTTCCTCCGTCGCCGTGTGTGGGACCGCTAAGCCACGCCCCCTCCCCGCAAGGATTCCGAGCAATCAGCTGACTTCACTGGAAGGGGGCGTGGCTTGCTTTGACAGGCGGGCCTCTGGTTGCCTGGGCAACGGGGAGACACGCCTCCCGGCTGGGAAGTAAACAAGGAAGCGGGACCGGAAGTGGGCTCGCTCAGGCCGGAAGTGCCTTAGCTTGCATCCACACTGTGGAAATAACCCAGTTTGGAACCGCTTTAACTCTTTTTCTGGCTCAAGGCTGTGGAATTCTGGGAGTTGGAGTTTGTGGTGGGCCCGAAGGGCCCACCACAAACTCCAACTCCCAGAATTCCACAGCAATTGAGTCAAACAAAGAGTTAAAGCGGTTCCAAACTGGTTTATTTCCACAGTGTGGATGCTGTAGTGACCCTAAAACACAATCTGTCACAGAGTCTTCTTACCAAGGTTTCATTCAGAGGGGCGTTTGCCATTTCCTTCCTCTGAGGAGGCTGAGAGAGTGTGACTTCTTCTTGCCCAAGGTCGCCCAATTGGTTTCCATGGCCGAGCCAAGATTCGAACCCAGAGTCACAGTCCCAACACTGAAAGCACTACGCCAACAAAGGGCCCTCGTTTACTTCTTTGGTCCCAACACGCCGCGGAAATGAATCCAGTCTGAGACCGCTTTTAAACTTCCCTGGCTCAATGCTAAGGAATTCTGGGAACTGTAGTTTTGTGAGACAGCAAGCCTTCACTATCGGAGAGCTCACAATAAACTACAACTCCCAGAACCCCCCAGCATTGAGCCATGGAAGTTAAAGCGGTCTCAAACTGGATTGTTTCTGCAGTGTGTTTTGGACCGCAGTTGTTGTTCACACTGCCCTCAAGTCGGTTCAGTGGATGAGAAATCTCCAAGAATCCCTCTCCTCCACTGCCTTGCCCAGAGCCTGCAAGCCCTTGCCCATAACCCCCTTTATCAAGTCTATCCATCTGGTTTGTGGTCTTCCTCTCTTTCTTCTACCCTCTACCTTTCCTAACATTATCATTTTCTCTAGTGATCCATGTCTTCTCATCATGTGGCCATAGTACGATAGTCTTGATCCTCTTTGCTTCCATGGAGAGCCTTGGTCTGATCTGTTCAAGAACCATATGTTTGTCTTCTTGGCTGTCCATGGTATCCTAAGTACTCTTCTCTAGCACCACCACATCTCAAATGAGTTGATTTTCTTTCTATCTGCTTCCTTCACTCTCCAGCTCTCACATCCATCCGTACATGGTACAGTGGGCCCTTGTTATCCGCTGAGGTTTGGTCCCAGGACCCCCCCTCCCATTGGATAACAAAATCTGTGGATGCTCAAGTCCCATTAAATATAATGGCACAGCAAAATGGTGCCCCTTAAATAAAATGGAAAATCAAGATTTGCTATTTGGAATTTATACTTTTTTGAATATTTTCGAGCCATGGATGCTTAATCCGCCGCCCCCCCCCCAGCAAGTCATACTCTCTCAACCTCAGACAAAGCCCATGGCACACCACTTCTGAACAAATCTTGCCAAGAAAAGGCTGAGTTCCTGCTCTACCTATGCTAATTATTTGTCATTAATGGCACAGATTATTGATCACACCTATACATTAGGAGGGGCATGCATGAAAATGGAAGTGGCAACCACTTCACTGCTTCTCTCTCTCTTCCCCCTATATCCTTGCCAGATGAAATCCATTCAGGAGGAAGAGAGAACAGCTGCACAATGCCTTTTGCATGGCAATGGAAGCATCTTTATACTTCCTAGAAGCACCCCTGGGTGTCTCTGTGTGTGTGTTTGTATTTAAGGCTGTCATGGAGAAACGGAGGAAAGGAGTGTTCATAAATCAAAAATATCCAGATACCTTGTCATTCTCTATGAATGAAGTAATATGCCACAGGGTTTTGTCTTGGGCCCAGTGCTATTCAACATATTTATCAATGACTTGGATGAAGGAATAGAGGGCGTGCTTATCAAATTTGTAGATGACACCAAATTAGGAGGAATAGCTAATATTCCAGAGGACAGGATCAAAATTCAAAATGAGCTTAATAGTTTAGAAAGCTGGGCCAAAGCTAACAAAATGTACACAGAAAAATGCAAGGCACTGCACTTATGGCAATAAATGAAATGAAATGAAATGCATAGATATAGGATGGAGGACACCTGGCTGAACAAGACTACATATGAAAGAGCTCTAGGGCCCTTATCAGACGAGGGTTTTTGCAGCCCCACTCCAGAGTCACTCCACATCCATCCAAGTGAATTCACATGAATGTGCATTGAATTATCACACATGAATGCTGTTACTATGAAGCCAATCCAAAGTAACAACCGAATTCACAGAAATCAGTTCCAAGGTCACTTCAGATTCAATCTGAATTGTTCTGATGTGATAAAGTCATAGGAGTCCTAGTAGATCATAAGCTGAATATGAGTCAACAGTGTGATGCGGCAGCTAAAAAGGCCAATGTGATTCTAAGCTGCATCAATAGAAGTATAGTGTCTAAATCAAGGGAAGTAATAGTGCCTCTCTGTTCTGCTTTGGCCAGGCCTCACCTGGAATACAGTACTGTGTTCTGTTCTGGGCACCACAATTCAAAAAGGATGTTGAGAAACTGGAGCATGTCCAGAGGAGGGCGACCAAAATGGTGAAGCATCTGGAAAGCATACCCTATGAGGAGAGACATAGGGAGCTGGGTATGTTTAGCCTGGAGAAGTGACAGTTAAGAGGTGATATGATAGCTTAGCTTTGTTTAAATATTTGAAAGGATGGCATATTGAGGATGGGGCAAGCTTGTTTTCTGCTCCTCCAGAGAATAGGACCTGGAACAATGGATGCAAGCTACAGGAAAAGAGATTCTAGCTCAACATTAGGAGGAACGTCCTGACAGTGAGAGCCGTTTAACAGTGGAACAGACTCCCTCAGAGTGTGGTGGAGTCATCGTCTTTGGTGGGCTTTAAATAGAGGCTGGATAGCCATATGTCGGGGGAGCTTTGAGTTCCTGCATAGCATTAGGTTGGACTGGATAGCCTTTGTGGTGTCTTCCAACACTGATTCTATGAAATAGCACACATATATAACATTTGATCAAGCAGTTTCCTTACTCCTTGTCATTGCTTGCCAGTCTAACATCTCTGACTATCTCAAGATTTTTGCAGTGGTTCTTTGTTGCTTTCTTTCAGAGGGAAAGGACTCAGGATGTTCACAGACGGACACTGGGGTGGACCACCAGAGATGGGAAGGTTTTTTTTTTTTTTTTACCACATCCTGTGGTCTAGATGACCCCTGTCTATCACAAATATGGACCACTTCAACAGTTCAGGATACTGGGCCTCTTTCTTGTTGGCTTCTTCCATGTAGCTGGAAGACTGTGGTCTGATTTATGCAGACCACTTTTATCACTGAAGGAGACCAACTTCCATGCAGTTTGAATACTCTGGTCTGCTTCCTGCTCCTTCTGGAACTGCTGCCACTCCAATGGAATCAGATGCTCCTCGTGAAGGACTTTTGAGACTCTTACTACATATGGCAGAAGGTGATATCTGCTCACACCTTTATAATCACACTGTATGACTAGCCATAGAAATGCAGTAATTGTGGGTATGGTTCAGTTTTAACTATGGTCAAAGGACAAATGCAGGAGGAAAGATGTTGTCTAAGGCCAGGATGAGCGGATGACCATACAAATGGTGGAGGGAGTTTTGGAATATAGTGCCTGCAGGCTGGAAACAGTAAAGGAGATGTGATAAACTGGTTAAGAACATCCCCATGAAGCTGGGGTGTTATCCAGTATTATAATGTGTAAAGTGTGCTCTGTTCAATGGGAACTGGAATTTGTGGATATATTCTAATTCAGTCGTTTCTTTTCCAGTTTTCCTTCATAGTCTTTTTTATTCAAAGATTGCTGTCCTGAGTGCCCAGGAAGACTGAAGTGTTCTGCAACAGGGTTGTTTTTATTCACATTCCCAATATCTGATTTATGTCCATTTATCCTCTGGCCTTCTTGCCCAGTGTAGAGTGCTAAAGGGCATTGTTGACAGAGGATGGTATATATCACATTAGAAGATGAGCAAGTGAAAGTGCCTCCAATATTGTGTGTAGGTGATTAGGTCCTGTGATGACATTTCCCAAATAGATGTGTGGGCAGTTGGCATCTGGATTTGTGGCAAGGTCTCACACCTGTCTCCCTTTGTTGTGTGCAAATAATTGTCTGAGACTGGGAGGCCGAGTGTAGGAAGGTAAAGTCTTGCCACAAAGAGCCTTTGAAAGGGCAGTTTTATTGCCCCAAATAATTGTCGTTCAGCGATAAGTGGTCTCAGTTGAGAGCTGTATGTGATTACTAATGGAGTTCTGTAGTTTTTCATCCCTCTCCTGTGGGTCTGAGCATATACTACTGTATGTAGGGCTTGAGTGTAAACTCTGGATTAGATAATGTGTTCATGGTGGAAACTGGAGGCACAAGAGTGCGTGTAGCGATCAGTGGGTTTGTGATATAGGATGCTACTCAGACGTCAGCTGTATGGTAGTGTGCAGAAAGTAGACTTGTTCTGTAGATAGTTCCAGGCTGACATTGATGGTGGGATGGAAATTATTGATGGAATATCATGAGTCTCTCCATGAGTTCAAATTATGAAGATATCATCAATGTACCTCAGGTAGAGGAGGAGATTGTGGGTAGAGGAGGTAAAGAAGCATTGTTCTAGGTCAGCCATGAAGTTGTTGTCATATTGTGGTGTGATGTGTGCACCCATGGCAGCTCCACTGACTCACAAGGCACGTTATTGCCAAAAAGTAAAGTGTGTGAGAACAAAGTGGCAAACCTCAGTGGCTAGGTCTGCTATGGTCCCATCTGGAATAACCCATTCTTGTATGGTATGTTAGTACGTAGTGATTCCATATCCATGGTGGCTAAGATGGTGTTCCCCAGATTCTAATGTTAATGCTGAACATAAAAACTTGGGAAATTAACTTACCATTAGGTCCGTTTTACATTGGCAAAAAGAGGTGTGTTGAAGGCTGCTTGAAAACCCAGCCTTTAGATGAGAAAAAGGGAAAGTGTGCCATGAAAACACTATTTTGGAGTTTTAAGGGAGAAGAAGTGCCTTTAAAAAGGAGCTGGCCCATTTTACATTGGCAAAAAGAGGTGTGTTGAAGGCTGCATGAAAGCCCAGCCTTTAGATGAGAAAAATGGAAAGTGTGCCATGAAAACACTATTTTGGAGTTTTAAGGGAGAAGAAGTGCCTTTAAAAAGTAGTTTGATTTCCCCACTACTTTTTTAAAAAGGGTGCAGCATTGCTGGCCCGTTTTACACGGGCAAAAAAAGGCGCTTTTAGGGCTAAAAAGCCCGCATTTAGGGTTAGGGAGGGCGTAGCCTTTACACCCTCCCTAAGCCTAAAACACATGGACGCCGCCATTTAAAGATGGCGGCGTCTACACGGTGGCGCCGTACAAGCGTCATCACGTGCGCAGCGTTTTGACGCGCTGCGCACGTTTTGACGCTCTGGCGGCGCGGGAGGGCGCCAATCGCGCCCTTCCCGCGCCGCAAAAAAAGAGCTCGATCCCGGAGCTCTTTTTTGCGGCGGGTCGTTGCGGCGGGATGAGGCCTCTGGGGCTGCCCGTGTGGCAGCCTAGGCCTCATCTCGCCGCTAGAAGGGGCGAGTTTGGACCGTCCCTTTTAGCCAATGTAAAAAGCACCCCTATTGCATCTAAAGGCTAAGGTGTAGTTGAACGGTTAAATGGGGCTCTGTATCTTTAAAGCGCCCATTTAAAGGCAGCGATACAAGTGCGGAGGGAGGGAAGGTGCCAAGACAAGAAGAGACCTTCAGAGCCCGGCCAGAGTGCGCCTGCACCTTCCTTCACCTCCTCCCTTTGGTTGAGAGAGTGTGACTTCTAGGGAGACAGCAGGGCACTGGAGGCGCTCAGCCAGACCAGGGCAAGCTGGCAAGAGGAGGAGGAGAAGGGGAGGGACCTGGAGCACCTCCGCTGCCCTGCCTCCCTGCAAGTCACACTCTCTCAGCCGAAGGGGGGAGGAGAAGGCAGGCCCAGGCACACTCTGGCCAGGCTCCATGGCTCTCTCCTGGCTGCCTTCCTCCTCCCTTTGGCTGAGAGAGTGTGACTTGCAGGGAAGCAGGGCAGCAGAGGTGCTCCAGGTCCCTCTCCTCCTCCTCCTGTTTCCAGCTTGCCCTGGCCCAGCATCAGGAGGACCTGGAGCACCACCGCTGCCCTTCCTCCCTGTATGTCACACTCTCTCAGCCAAAGGGAGGAGGAAGGCAGCGGGGAGGGAGGGAAGGAGCCAGGAAGAGACCCCCAGAGCCTGGCCAGAGCACGCCTGGCCCTCCTGCTTCCTCTTCAAAAAGAAGGCTGGAAAAGTAGGACGTGTCCTGGCAAAGGAGGACGTGCCTGGTCAACTTGGAAAAGGGGGGCCTCTGCTCAAGAATGGAGGACATATGGGAATCCCTCCTGGACAGAGGGCTGAAACCTCAAGACAACTCAATATAATGCTCTGACAGAACACAGACTACAACTCCCATTAGCCTTTGCTACCATTTCCCAAGATGCCTTAATTTGCAACAGAAAGCCGACCAGTATGTTCACATGGGATGAATTCTTTCGTATTGACTCTGCATTTTCTTTTTGTGTAGATGCTCTCTTGTTTTGTGTGTGATGAGCTTGTGCGTAATCATGTGCATTTCCGAACTGACCTCACTTTCTCCCTCTTTCGGAATGGTCCTGTACTCCCCCATGTGATAAGCTCCGACTGTATGGTGTACCTGCGCAACTGCGCAATTCGCAGCCAGCAAGGGAAAAAAATGTTTAAAGCGCGGCTAAAAGCCACGTTCCTTGCCGCCCATGTTGCTGCTCCGCCTGTGTTTGTAGCGTTTTGACAGCTTCCCATATAGTTGCTGAGCCACAGAAAAAACCTCAGTCTAGCTGCCCTGTACTTTTTAAATGCACACCTGGGGCTTGCTGTCTAGCTGCTAAGCATTAAGGAAAGTGCAACTTCATGTCACACTTTCTTGCCAATGTAAAAAGCCCCATTAATGATTAAAATAGTTTAATTTTTTTGAATGATGTTGATTGATTCATTTCTTGGGCTACTAGTCTTCAGAACCAGGGGATTTTTCATAGAATCTGTTAAGTCCTAGGAAACATCAGAAATGCTGTCCTAGGAAACATCAGAATTTGCATCCATTGTTCCGCGTCCTAGTCTCTGATGCTCCAGAGACTAGGATGCGGAACAATGGTTGCAAATTGCAGGAAAAGAGATTCCACCTCAACATTAGGAGGAACTTCCTGACAGTAAGGGCTGTGCGACAGTGGAACACACTCCCTCGCAGTGTAGTGGAGTCTCTGTCCTTAGAGGTCTTTAAGCAGAGGCTGGATGGCCATCTGTCAGGGATGCTTTGATAGTTCCTGCATGGCAGGGGGTTGGACTGGATGGCCCTTGTGGTCTTTTTCCAACTCTATGATTCGATGCTCTTAATTTAAATTTGCTTTCCTTAGCCTTTTAACAGGTGGACTACGACTCTCATAGTAAGATTGTTTATGGAGAATGGTGAGAGTCCGATATATATAGAAACTTAAGCCTGATTTATAGTGGTAATCACCATTAGACTATAATAGATCAGTTGGATTTACCTATGTGTGAAATCGCTATTCAATTCAAAATTAATTCATGGGGTCTACTCTGGAACAAACTACTACCATTTAGACCTCAGGTTGAGAAAGGCTGTCCCACAGCACCAGACCTCGCCTCACAACCTGTTCAATTAAGTTTTATCATTGAACTCCATTTCTCATCTTCATTTCACCTTCACTCCCCAACATATACACTGTTTACATGTCAAATGCTTTGTTTGTTAAATTATTAATAAGGAGTGATGTGTTATTTCAGTTAGTATACTGACCCATTGAAACTGCAGCAACAACAATTGACTGCAAAGATCAGTCAGTGAATCAATGATGGATTTGCTAATCATATTATTTTGAGTACTTCTGAATGTATGTGGAATACTTTTATACTCAACTGAATCACTGCACCTTCTCTGCCTCCCTGGGCACAAAGTTCTGGTCTGCAAAGATCTACACAATGGAACATATATTGGTATTCCAGAGCCACAGGTCTGTTACCTCCAGCTTAAAACACAGGGTTTCTGACAACTTCACACCACTGTATCCATCATACCTTAATAGTTGTTTGTTTAACTCTCTTAGCGTTGCACTGTAAGCCTAATGAAATAGTGATGCTGGCATTCCTTTATTTTGCTATCTGTTTCATATGGCACATGTGGGATACTTGCAGTGAAGGTCCAAGAAGGAAAATCAGCATAATGACAGAGGTATGAGTGTATGTAAGTCTTCAAGTTGCCTGTCAGCCCACAAATTTAATAGGGTTTTCTTAGGCGAGAAATACTCAAGAGGTGGCCTTTGTCAGTTCCTTCCCCTGCAATATATCCTATAGCACCTAGTATTTCTTGGTGGAATGCCATCCAAGTACTAACCAGGGCTGACTCTGCTTAACTTCCAAGATCAGATGGGATCTGGGCCCTTTATTTCCCTTCAGTCCCGATTGTCCCCGACAGAGAAGTGGGGTATAAATAAAGCTTTGATTGTTATTTATTAATCTTTGTTATTGCTGTTGGTGCCTTTAAGACATTTCTGATTTATGGCGACCCTATGGCAAACCTATCATGGGGTTTTCTGGGCAAGGTTTGTTCAGATGTGGTTTGCTACTGCCTTCCCTTGAGACTGAGAACATGTGACTTGCCCAAAATCATCAAGTCATGGGTTTCATGGCCAAGCAGGGAATTGAACCCTGGTCTCCAGGGTTATAGTCCAACACTCAAACCACTATGCTATGTCAGCTCCCATCAATGTACAAGCCCCAAAATAAAAATGATGCTGTGATTAGTGGAAATTGTGCAGTCTTCTAGATGTTGTTGGATTGCATCTCCCAGCAGTGCTAGTCAGCATTCCTGAGAAATGTCAGGTGTTGCTCCACAACATTTGGGGGCTCACACAATTCCCATCATTGGCGCCCAACAATGGGGTTAATTCTCTATCCACATAGTTTCCCACATCAAATTCCTTACCGTGATGCTGCTGGCAGCTGCACTTACCCTCAAACCAGGCCATCCTGTTCTAGGGCAGTGATTTTCAAATAGAGTAGACCTCTAGTATATAGAGCCAGTCTGTACTACAGTGGTCTGAGTGTTAGATTAGGACATTGGGAGACCAAGATTCAAATCCCTGCTCGGCCATGGAAATCCACTAGGTGACCATGGTCAAGTCCCACTCTCTCAGCCTCAGAGGAAGGGAAAGGCAAACCCCCTCTTAACAAATTTTGCCAAGAAAGCTCTGTGGAAACGAATGGAAGGAGCACAACAAGAAGACCTCAGGGACATGTTGTCACTGGATATGAGGAAAAGAAAAACACAAGATTCACCAATCAATTGTGGCATATTTATATATTATATGTATAAAATATTCAGAACAATGTCCTCAAAAGCATGTATATGCCAATTAAATTCAGGAGCAAGATCACACATACAAGAGTGAAATCTGGCACAAGTATGTGAGCTCCACATCATCAAACCCATCCCCTTTTATGCCTCAAGATTTTCAAAGAGAGTCACTGCAGGGCTTTTCCAGGTGATGATATTTTTTTTTCTGAGAATGTGAATATTTGTGGAAGCTTCACCTGAGGGAGTAATATTTTTCCAAAGTGCTCTTCTTGCAACAATATTGTATTTATTACAGCTGGTCAAGTGTGATTCCACTGCCCCCACCATAACATTATGTACAATGCAATAGCATAGGCATTGTGATGTGTTCATGAATCAAACATAAATGACACAGTTCTCCCTTCAGTGTCTCCACCATTTTGTAAACGTATTAAAATGTTTTATTCTTTTTATAAAAAAATTAATCCCCGCGGTCCTCCGCCCCCCATAACACTTGACAGGCTCATACATGTAGCCCTTTCAATACTGTGCAAATGGCAACCATCACACTTAGTTCCTCATTATGCCAAAGTGATACGTTTACTGTTTCTATTCTCTTATCTTCTGTGATTCCACAGCAGAAAGTGCAATCTCAACCTTGTTCTAAGGCATTCCTGGCACAAAACTAAAATTAGCACAAGCATCAGCTAATGAGGAAGAAAAACAACTTGAGAGACCCCTTACAATAATTTAGCAAGAGATTTGGTAGGATTCGTTCACTTTGGTCTTGTCTTGTACTTTAGTATTGATATTGATAGTGTTGTAAGAAAGTAAAATTTCTATGCCCAGTTTTTCTCCTTACTCATTCTAAAGATGTGTGCAATGAAGTATCAAGAAATACTCCAAAATCCTGGGTTTGATTTTTTTTTTTCACAACCGTCTTCTCATAATTCTTTCTTTTGCTACTAGAACCATGACATTACTACCCCCAGAGATTATGTTGGAGAGGCCAACAAACAACATGACTACTTCATATGCTCATATGCAGTAACCACAGTGTTCGAGCAATGTAAAAAATGCCACACGTTTTGTGAATCGGCTAGGAAGTTTTGAAAATTACCCAGTTGAGTATTCCAAACTCTCTAGCAAGGCATTACATCTTTGGGTATTTCACTGTATCTTCTATTTTTACATCTTTAAAAAAATAACATGAGAAGCAGACCTGAGAAACCCTGCCTCAATAACCACAAAAGGCACGAAAATATCCATCTTAGGATAAGGGGAGCAGAGTTCAGAACCAATTAATTCCTGAACTACTGTGCATGTCAAAGGCACTTCAATATGTAATAACATAATGGATGAAGCATGACTTCATATTGTTCATAAAAAGAGAGTCCAGAAATCCGAGCTTTCTTGACTGTTTGGATATGGCTATTTATGTCTGTAGCCCTTCAACTTCCTGTGAACAAGAGAGCAGACATACCCATTGGTATCCGGAATTCCTTGCAGTTTTGAAATGTTCTGAGCTTGGGGATGGGGAGGGGTCTGAAAGGATGGAGAAAGCTTTGGAGGCACCAACTATTTGTAGCACCTTGAATAGGGATTGGATGGCACCTCTAGAAAGAGCTACACAGAAAATACATATTTCCCAGGCCTCCTCCCACATGGAAGAGAGTCAGCACCACAGCTGTCAACCTGTGCTGCAGAGGATTCCTCCAGTGAGCCAACTAGAGCTAAAGTGCTGCTTCTAAAACTGAGGGCATTCTGGGAATAAACAAGACTTCTCCAAAAAAAGCTATATGAAACCAACTCAGGTGGCCCAATTCCAAGCAGCAATGTATGATTAAGCCTATATTCATTATTGCTCAGTACTAATACACTGAGGATAAGATGCAGGACTTGAGAAAATTAACTGGCAGAAGTTAAGTCACTCAACAAGTAGTTTTGGTCCCAAAGAAATTAAGGCCACAAAGAGAGGAAAACATTTAGTAACTGACACCTGATAGTAGGATGGGCCCCCGTGTCCCAGGTGAATGCCTTTTCCTGGGGATGCCATAACGCTATGGCTGCAATAGAATGGTCTTGTACTACCCAGCTCCTACTGAGGAGTGTCTTTCTTCACCATTCAGGCTGTTGGCTGGAGATGCCAGAAACCACAGCATACCATCTACCTCTGCATCATCTCCCCAATACCAAACCTAATCCTCATCAAATGACAAGAGATAGTCTACTCAGACTACTTGGTATTGCCATTTTTCATTCCCTTGTGCAGAGTATTGGAGGACAGAGGCTTTGATGCAAAGGCAAGGAAGTCTGCTACCTAAAGGCCACTGATGGGACAGAGTATTTGGATCTGCTTATAACAGAAAACGCCCATGTCACTGTTAGTGTAGCACGTACACAAAATAAATACAAGAGGTGATCCGAATCTCAGGCATGATCCAAAACAATGTTCTCACTTGTCCCTTTTTGGTTGCTCAGCATCCCAGTCAGCAGAGCTTGTTCTGGCTCTTTCAGAAGCTCTTGTGCACAAAAACAGTCAGGCTCCCAGCAGCCATCCTACATCATGGCCATGTTTTCCAAGTGGTTGTGCACATGTGACATGCTCGGTGTGCTGCTGTCCACTTTGTAGCTTTTAGAGGTCCGCCTGGCTTTCAAGAGAACTAGGAAGGTATCCGTGGAAATGGCTCCAAATTCAGCAGTAAAGGTGCCATAGAAGACAAGGACATTTATGATAAACATCCATTCACAGAGAGCAGCCAGGTGTTGAAGAACAAAACTCTGCTGGATAAAAAATACACCACCTGGGGGTGCCACAGTCAAGGCAAACAAGGTCAAAAGGAAGACACAGAAGCAACAAGGAGAACAAGCACATTGGAAGTAGTCCTGGGAGACTCCCTTCAATTACGAAATCAGCTTGGCAACCAGCTTTAAGGGTCAGGTTTAATAAATACAGCCCCATCCAGGCAAGTGCCAAGTCAGCATTTGTTTTACATTTAAGGCAAGGAAGGGCTCTTGGAATACTACTGAATATTGTAAGCTGGAAGAATTAATATTCCATACCTCTCATTTCTCACATTAAGAGGCTTTACAAAATATTTATAAGGAGAAATGAACATTGAGGCCTGCTAGTTCCCCTTGTGAAATTCCCTAACATTCTGATATAAGGAGGCATTCTGTTTTGAAGGACAAAAATGGAAGACAAATATGTTTCCTTTATGTTTCCTTGCTTCTAGCTGTAACATGCTGTGATGAAAACAAAATTGGTTGAAAATGCAAATGTCATTACCTGATGTGAAATGTTTTATTTCCTCCTTGCAAGAAAGACAACTCTCTTTTTGGAATCCAGATCTGAAGCAACCCTTAGAGCCCTATCCTGGCTCTGCTTGTTTAAATTTCCAAAGTAGGCACATGTAACCTCCTTTATATATTTAGTTGAACCCTGGTGCTCCATCCCTTGTTTTTTCTTCTTTCCTTAGTGGACAGAAGGTGCCATCATCATCATCATCATCAGTATTTCATTTATATCCCACCTTTTCCCCAGTACTGGGACTGAAGGGAGATCACAAAAATTAAAGCAAATACAGTTAAAATTACCTGCAAAGACATAAATAAAAACTTACAACAGTTACAACAGAAGGAGCCCTGGTGGTGAAGTGGTTAAATGCCTGTACTGCAGCCACTCACTCAAAATCATAAGGTGGCAAGTTCAAGACCAGCAAAAGGGCTGGTCAGAAGAGTCAGAAATCACCACCACCACCACCACCTTTTGGGCTCATCTTTCCAGGTAAAAGAGTGCCTTGAAGCCCCATCCCAGTGAGGCAGCATAGAAAGACACCATTACTGATGGTACTAAAATGAGAGATTTAGCAGAACCAACAGAGTCTCATCCTGGCCCAATTCCCCGTATAGCTCACCTAAGGCAACCAAAGCTGTCTCTGTCCCATAACCTGGCCTGAAGCCAAATTAAAATGAATCTAGATGACTTGTCTCATCCAGGAACCTTTGGAGCGGAGAGGCTACCACACACCTTGCCCCAGAAAGAAATACTGGAGAATTCCCAGTGTTTTACAGGCTATACAACTACAGAATATATATAGTGACTTATGCTTTACACATACAACCCAAACTTTGGCCTGTTTGTTCAAAAATACTTTTCACAGAATTCAGCAGGATTTACACTTAAGTAAGGGTGTACGTTCAAGGCAGATCTTTTTGCTGCTGCTGCTGGTCTGTTTGCCTAGCAAAATTCAACATTCAATTTCATCCACCAGCCTTGTTTGACCACTTATTTTACCCAACTACAACACTGCAGGAAGGATACTGAAGATGAGGGTGATGAATGCCAGGGTTGCAAGGATGCTGCGCAGGTGGCCAGTCCAGTAGTGGCCTCTGGTTGTTGCCATGCGGTAAGTCAAAACTGACTGAAGGAATAAAAAGAGCATGCTGGTTGGGAATGCCACGCCTGCCCCGATATAATGCAGCACTTTTGCATGGTCCACCTATGGGGGGGAAAAGCAAGCCTGCTCAGAAATAAAAAATGAGCCATCAGGATACAGGTTGCCTGGACTTATCCCCGATCTACTCATGGATACAGCACCATGAGGGGACAGAATCCTGAAGCAACCACGTATTTTCAAGGCCTTTCAGAGGTCCAACAGTATATCATTATTACTGTATGTCCCTTATGAAACAAGTTTGTTTTTTCCCTATATGTGGGTATGTATCTCAGAGAGAGGAAATATTTAGATTTTATTCAACACATATTGCCTGTATTATCAATATCATTAACATTAAATATACAACAAATGTGATATTCTTGCATTTTCTGCTGTGGAATGGTGTGTGTGTGTGTGTAGTGTGGGCTAAAAATTGGTCAGTTCGCAGTGAGTCCTAAAACGATGAGTGCATTTACGTCTACAGGTCAAATGTTAACTTTGGATCTGCACAGCTCTGTAGCAAGGGAGAATGAAGGTGGCACCAAAACTACTACTCTCTACCTTGAGACGGGGGAAGCATCTCTTTGGGATTGTTGTAAATCTGAAGAGTGACAAAGCAACTGTCTGCTCTTTGCTGGGGCCTGGTTACCAGTAGCCACAGTCTGCCATAACTCACAGCCAGTCGCTAAGGGCAACATGTTGCCAAGAGGTTTATAGGGGCTGATCCAATTCTGTAATCAAATAAATATCACTCTATCTCCATTAAGAATAGCCAGAGGCAGGAAGAGAAAACCAGACACTCCAAGAAAGCAGCAGCTGGCCAAACACTTTTTTTAAAAAACAAAGCTATTTTTACTCTGGCATCTCTTCATTCAGATACAGCAAACATCCAAAGCATGGATGCCAATAAAGGGAAAGCAAACACAGCCATGAATCCTTGGCCTGCCCTGCTGGGTTTCCCAGTCCACTTGGCCAGCCATTCTGAACTCTATAGAAGTGCAGGTCAGCAATCAGGCTCTTAGCAAATTTTCTCAGGCCTAGACACCAAAGGAGGCCAAGGCACTGGCTGAGATCAACACAACCTATTGAAACACCTCGAAGAGTGTAGCTATGGGGGAGCAGTATGAGGTCTCCGTCCTCACAAGAATTCTGTCCTCCCAAATGAAATATCCTTCAGTCCTCAACTGTCTAGCATTGCAGAGAGTAAGACAATAAAACTAGTTCACACCTATTTGCTTTGTTCACATTCCCTTGGTTACTTTGCCTTCCAATTTTTCGTACCCTCCAGCTGTCCTGATTTGGCAGAGAAGTCCCAATTAATCTT
Organism: Urosaurus nigricauda; assembly: GCA_034509955.1. Classification (NCBI taxonomy): domain Eukaryota; kingdom Metazoa; phylum Chordata; class Lepidosauria; order Squamata; family Phrynosomatidae; genus Urosaurus; species Urosaurus nigricauda. The sequence continues at coordinate 156,275,550 of JAOEGL010000003.1, forward strand.
CTGTCATCCCACATTTTCATCTGATTTTAAAATGTTCCAGTTTCTCACTACCTCTCCCATTTCCCTCTTTTGTATTTGGCTTAATTCCACTGAGTTCAGAGTGCAAAAGTACTTTACACTCAGTTAACTGGGAAAGGGCAGGAGAGATGAGAGGAAGGTATTGAATCTTGCCCTTCCCAATAGGCTCATGCAAATGCAAACTTTGGCAACTCTTCCCAGTTTGTCTGTTCTTTATCAATGATAACTTGCCGTTTTGACCACATTCTGATTTGCTTGGCCACATGTGTCTCAGTTTTCATCTATGAAATATTGAGGGTATGCTTTTCTCTGGATGCCTAAACTTTATTTCTACATGCTCAATTGCCATAAGTTTCTACAATGCTAAAGATTTCAGGAATCTCTGAATTGGCCCAGACTAGAAAGCTGGACCAAGGCTAACAAAATGAAATTCAACACAGAAAAGTGTAAGGTACTGCACTTAGGGCAGAAAAATGAAATGCACAGATATAGGATGGGGGACACCTGGCTGAATGAAACTACGTGTGAAAGGTCCAAGTAGACCATAAGTTGAATATGAGTCAACAGTGCGATGTGGCAGCTAAAAAGGCCAATACTATTTTAGGCCGCATCAATAGAAGTATAGGTCAAGGGAAGTAATAGTGCCACTCTATTCTGCTTTGGTCAGGCCCCACCTGGAATACTGTGTCCAGTTCTGGTCACCACAATTCAAAAAAAGATGTGGAGAAACTGGACTGGGATTTAGAACATAATTGAAATCTTACAAGTTTATTACACTAGTGAGATCCTGCAGGCCAATGTTATTTAAATGCAATATAATGTGAAGATAACCCGTAAATGCCCAGAGGTTTTCACATGATGTTACAGGTAACATGACATAATGCGAAGTTAATCCGCAGTTAAAGTGGAGGAAACCGGCAGCTTTTTACTTTTGGAACAAACCAAATTTAAAAAGCTGCCGTCTCCTCCACTTTAACTGTGGATTAACTTCACATTATTGCACTTTCAAAAGAGAAACTAACCCAATTTACAAGTGTTCTTTAGATTTGAATGTAATTTAACTCCCATTTAACTCCCGTTTGCCCACAGAAACTCGCTAGTGTGATAAACTCCTTAGTTTGAGCTACCTTAAAGAGATGGTGTGAGGACCAAGAAGAGATTCCACCTATACTGACTTGTGCTCACTGGAGGAAAACGTGAGATAGAAATGTTAATGAATCAAATGAATAAGCATTGTGATGTCCAAGGAAATATTAAGGTACCTCTTGGTGTATCTGAATGACAATCACAGAATCCTAGGAAAGTGGTGCTCCCTTCTCTTCAAATCTAATGGGTTCCTCTCTTGCCCTGAGGCTTTATATACAGGGAGAAGTTGACTTACCTGGAAGTTGCCAACCATAATGAGTCCAGCTGCACAGATCCAACCTGCAGCCAGTCCCAAGGTGTTGAGAAGGGAAGGGCCATAATGCTCTATGACATGAGCATATCTCAGCAAGCCAACCAGCACCACTAGGAAAAGAAAACAGTAGTCAGAGTCAAGTGTTAATCTTCACCTGCATGGTGAACAAGACCACCCTATTCCATCAGCACTAGAAACAGGGAGAAGGGGAAGAATACTAAACATTTGCAAATGGACTCTCATTCCTCATGCCAAATCAGTGAGAAACAACCAAGGCCTAGGAGGAGATAACCACTAAGGCTGTAGGGTCAGGTATAGACAAATATAGTTAACATCTGTAATTTCCTATTTCAAATACAAGAACCAAATATCCAGCCTCTGGGTTAAGAAGTTTAAAAAGATGCAAGTAATAACAACTAATAGCTCCACTCCACTCTTCCTGGAATAGAGGTGCTATGGCAAGGGTACAGCTTTCCCTCTTTCACAGCCTTCTGCCATATTATCCTTACACACCAGCCAACAAAAATCCAAACCTTCAGACAGGGATTGTGTTGAAGGCAAAGACTCACCCATGAAGGAACCCAGGCTGCAAATCAGACTGAAGAAGCAGCTCTCTGGTGGGAAGGTACCACACTTGCTGTGGAGAAGATACGGAGAGAACATCAGACCACTGACTGAGGAACTGAAAATATTCCTGTACTATACATTGGAGCTGTTTGTACAGTGAACCCACCATATCGATAGGCTAGTCATCCATGAACTCGAACATACAAAGATCTTCCCACCCCATTATTGTCAATGGTGGTGCATGAACGTCACCACCCATTGACTATAATGGGGCTTGAGTATGCATGTTTTTTTTCTCATTTGTGGGGGGAGGGCAGAACCATCACCATCATCCCCCAGATGGGAAGGGAATGCTGTGTTTCCTGAACTCTGTAGTTTGTATTATATTTCTTATTGCACGTGTGTGTGTGAACAACATACATATGCAGCATTAACAGGAGGATATCCACATGGGTCTGCTCCATCCTGATGATTATTAGAACAGGAGAAAGAACAGTTCCTTTTTTATACCGCAGTTCTCTCACATGTACACTCGACATCCAGATCCACCAGTTCACCACTTAGGCTTCTGGAAAGATGTCATACAAGAGGATTCATAATGATATCATGCTCTGAGACAGCTACATAAAACCTTTAATTTATTCTTTTAATTTAATTTATTCTTTCTGTCTCTTAAACACAGCATCTATAGTTCACTTTGTTATGATATTGTTTGTTGATAGGAATTACCAAGTTTATTCTTGGTTGATTTATGTATATTGTCTTGATTGTTCTTTTTCTAAAATAAAATTGAAAGGTTTTTTTAATGGAAAAAAAAAACACTTCGTAGCTCCAAGCATACTTATATTATTGAAAGAGAATGTTTAGAAATTGAAAGTGTAAGCTTAGTAATTAATTTGTTAAAGGAACTTTGCCAGAAACAGGAATTCTCAGCTGCACTTTATGAGTGGTTACAGAGGACATGATGACTATGTTGTTTTTTTTAAAGTAACAATTGGATTTACTTAAATCAGGACCATTGAAATTAATGGGACACAGGTTAGTTGTGATAGGTTTCATTCATTTCAAGAGGTCTACCCTAGGTAATACTAATGTTGGGTTTCACTCCCTGCATACATGTCATTTGAGGTAGACATTTTAAAGTCATTTGTGCAGGATACAAAAATGCTTACACTTTATTTATAGCATAAATGGGTTCTCTCAAGAGAATGTCAGAGAGAGAGAAAATACTGCCTATGCCATCCAATGTTCAGTTGCATTACATGTTTTGTATTATAATGGCTCTTCTTGTAAGAAGTTCTCTTATAACAAATTATCTTTTTACTTTCCACAGAATTTGTAATAAAAAGTATTGACAACTTTTTAAAAAGCACACAGATTACAGGAGAAACCTGAAAATAGAAAATTTGCATGGTTAATTTACTACAGTTTCTAGCAAGCAACTCTGGCCTGGCTGATCATCACATTTCTTCTGAAGCAGAGGTGGCTGTTTCTTTGGCTACAGAACTTAAAGGCCACATAAAACATATACACATTAGCTTTCTTTCTCTCACCTTCAGTGACCAGTGACTTAGCTGTAGAAGATTAAAAGATCAGCAGAGCGAGAGATAGTAAATGGGTGAGTGAAAGTTCACACTTGGAACATAATTTAAAAAGTGATTCATTAATTATTAATTTTAGGAATGTGTGGTTGCTGCTCTTCCTATTTGAAGAGAGGCATGTTACCTATGTTTTGTTTTGGTTAAAAAAATACAAATATGGCCTCTACTGACCTCCAGAATCAAGTTTTTAAGGGCAATGAGTTAAAGGTACTTTTCACAGAAAAACAGTTTATGTTGAAAGCCTTTATGTTATTTTTTAATAATAATTTCATTTTGCACCCTTGTTACCACAAATGTTATTGTGTTATGGTAACACTGTTGCCCCTAATGCATAACTTCCAAAGTATGAGATGTTTTCTAATTGAAGAACTGGCAATAAATGCTTTGACTTTCTATGTATTCTAAGTTAACTCAACCATATTCTTGTTCGGGAGGGGAACAAGACATCCTGGCATTTCTCATGAGCCCCAGAACTCTTCCATCAATGAGTAAAGGTTGCCTCAAGCAACTTATGCAAGAAGTCAAATTGTGCAAAAAAGGAATGTCAAAACTGTTTAAATCAGGGTAACCAACAAGTGACACACTTATACAGGTGTCACCGGGGATATGGGAGAGATAGGCCAGCCACATAGGCACCTCCAGGTTGCTTGTAAACTCCTCTAAGCATCATATGCTCATCCTGTTTACCCCAAGACAGAAGGGGCAGCATCCCTTACCTGACAAGAGGAACATGATCCAGAGTGCAGCAGAAAATAGGACTATCCAGTTCACAGGATTGGTTATAAATCCTGTAGCAGAAGAAAAAAAGGAGTGGGTTACATGACGTCTTTGACCTCCAAACAAAATTAAGGGTTGTTTAACTGGTACTTCAAGAGGGAGGATCACTTCACACTATTACTGTCCTGTCAAAATGCCCAAGCTTCCAAGGAAATGAAAGATGCATTTGTCATAATTCTGAGGATCAGGTGGATAATACTAGCAAGAGGAGGGTCTTCATTGTCTATTTCCCCACTCCAGCTCTGGAAGGTTGCTAAAATCCAGGATTTACCACATGGGCAACAGTAGAGACCATAAATATATACTAAAAGCAGAATATTCTCTAAATGGGGACTTAACATCTCTGGGGTATCCTATTATGTCACACAATTGTTGGGAAAGCATAGAGCCCTCAGAATGCGGAGGATCTTGGCTTTTTGTTTAAAGATTTTTTTAAAAAAACACACATATTTTGAGAATGGTGATGAATGACTGAATGGTTCTTTTCAAATCTGCAGTAGGCTGTAACAACAAAATAAAGAAACAGATTGATAATATTAATTCTAACCCAAAATCTGAAATCTACATCCAAGGGTATTAAAAGAACTGGCAAAGGTAATATTGGAGCCATTGGCAATAATCTTTGAGAACTCCTGGAGAACAGGAGAAGTCCCAGCAGACTGGAGGAGGGCAAACGTTGTCCCCCATCTTCAAAAAGGGAAAAAAAAGAGGATCCCAACAATTATCGTCCAGTTAGTCTGACATCAATACCAGGAAAGATTCTAGAGCAGATCATTAAGAAGAGAGTCTGTGAACATTTAGAAGCCAATGCCATAATCACAAAAAGCCAACATGGGTTTCAGAAAAAGAAGTCATGCCAAACGAACCTGATCTCTTTTTTTGATAAAATTACCAGCTTGGTAGATGAAGGGAATGCTGTGGATATAGTTTACCTCGATTTCAGTAAGGCCTTTGACAAGGTTCCCCATGACATTCTTGCAAACAAGCTTGCAAAATGTGGGATAGACAAGTTAACTGTTACATGGATTTGTAATTGGTTGAGTGGCCGAACTCAAAGGGTGCTTAACAATGGCTCCTTTTCATCCTGGAGAGAAGTGACCAGTGGGGTCCCACAGGGTTCTGTCCTGGGCCCAGTGCTGTTCAACATCTTTATTAATGACTTGGATGACAGAATTGGGGGCATACTTATCAAATTTGCAGATGACACTAAACTAGGAGGAGTAGCTAATACCCCAGAGGACAGGATCAAAATTCAAAATGACCTGAATATACTAGAAAGCTGGGCCAATGCTAACAAGATGAAATTCAACACAGAGAAATGTAAGGTTCTGCACTTAGGGAGGAAAAATGAAATGCACAGATATAAAATGGGGGACACCTGGCTGAATGAGACCACATGTGAAAGGGATCTAGGAGTCCAAGTAGACCATAAGCTGAACATGAGTCAACAGTGCGATGCAGCAGCTAAAAAGGCCAATGCAATTTTAGGCTGCATCAATAGAAGTATAGTGTCTAGATCAAGGGAAGTAATAGTGCCACTCTATTCTGCTTTGGTCAGGCCCCACCTGGAATACTGTGTCCAGTTCTGGGCACCACAATTCAAAAAGGATGTGGAGAAACTGGAGCGGGTCCAAAGGAGGGCAACTAAGATGGTGAAGGGTCTGGAAACCATGCCCTATGAAGAACGCCTTAGGGAACTGGGGATGTTCAGCCTGGAGAAGAGAAGGCTAAGAGGTGATATGATAGCCCTGTTTAAATATTTGAAGGGATGTCATATTGAGGAGGGAGCAAGCTTGTTTTCTGCTGCTGCAGAGACTAGGACGCGGAACAATGGATATAAATTGCAGGAAAAGATATTCCACCTCAACATTAGGAGGAACTTCCTGACAGTAAGGGCTGTTCGACAGTGGAACACACTCCCTCGGAGCGTAGTGGAGTCTCCTTCCTTAGAGGTCTTTAAGCAGAGGCTGGATGGCCATCTGTCAGGGATGCTTTGATTTGGAGATCCTGCATGGCAGGGGGTTGGACTGGATGGCCCTTGTGGTCTCTTCCAACTCTATGATTCTATGATTCTATGATTCTATGAAGCGTCCATAAAACAAGAAAATCCTGTCGACATATGATATGCTGACAATAGTATTTGTTTTAGAGATTTACATTTTGCTTTTTTAGCATGTATTACTGACCCCACTCCAAAACCATGTTACTGTGGCTTTTAATATTGATTACACCAGTGGATCAAAGGAAGTGGATTGAAATTCACACTAAAATAAATTAGTCTTAAGGTACCACATCCAGTATCCACTAAGTCTATCCGCTAAGCACTAGGTACTGCATCCGCTGGCTACTAAGACTACCTACTAAACCACCAGGCTTTTACATGCTGATCTTTGCAGTCCATTCAGTCAAAGGTCTCTGGGTGAAAACTCTTACTTAATGGAAACCCTTACTTTGCCTTTTACAATTATTGTTGATTTCGGAAAATATGCATGCACTTACCTTCTCAGAGAGAAAAATTATGCTTTTCAAAAGTTCAAAGAGTACTTTAATACTGTCTCTAATAATTATGACTATAAACCCAAGCTCCTGTGTACCAACAATGGTAGGATGTTTGTTAATGCCCAGTTGGAAGAGTTTTTCAAGGAAAATGGCATTGAGAATCAAATTACGGAGCCTTACAGCCAACAACAGAATGGTCTAGGCAAACAGTATGAACAGAACTCTCAAAGAAGTGGCAGTCACCATGCTTTTTAGAAGCTAATATTCCTGAATGCTATGGTCTGAAGCCATTATGATTGCTACATACAGTATTTAAATAACTGACCTCCAATCAAATCCAGAGATGTAAGTCCAATTCAGTTATGGAATGGAATGAGACCGAAACTGAATCATTGCAAGGGTTTTGGAAGCAAAGCATATACCTATATTCCCAAGCAGAAAATAGACAAAACTTGACTGCAGAGGTAAAGGGAATTTTTGTTAGTTATGCTAGAAGTGCTTACAGGAATTCTAGATCCTAACTGATACACAATAAAATTAACAACTGCTGCTATTTATGCTGATGAAAGACCACAGCCCAAATTTAATCCAAACCAAGATGTAAACAGATTTATATGCAGTGGAAATGACTCCCACCAGCAACCTGAGTGTGTGGAATTCTTTCATTCCCCCAGATGCCTTGCATCCAAAAGAGACAGCATTTAGACGCTGCTGTGCAATTACACCCTTTTTAAAAAGAAGTGGGGAAAAGCAGCTCCTTTTTAAAGCTGCTTTAAAATGAATGAATTGACATTTTATGCACAGTTGCATAACAGTTACAGCATCCCAGAGTCCCTACTGCACATGTCTAGGGTTTGGATTAGAGCTGGAGCTAGGGTTTGGGAGCTTTAAAAAAACTCCACAGTTGCACTGCAGCATTTAGACACAGCTGCGCTGTTACACCCTTTTTAAAAAGAAGTGGGGGAAAGCGGCTCCTTTTTAAAGCCGCTTTCCCCCCCACTAAAATGCAAAAGAAGCGAGTTTATGCCAAACTTTCAGTGTGGGTCATCTAAAGGCCACACTTTCATGCAGGCATGAATACACCCCTTTTTGCCTGTCTATATCAGGCCAATGAATTTGAACTCAACACAGCAAAGCAATATAATAGGCATCAATGAAAAACGGCTGGAATGTATAATAAATTGGTATAACCTATTTCAGAGATATAGACCGAACAGGAATGGAGGAGGAGTAATATTATATATCAAACATATTTACATCTGTGAAGAGATTCATGACTGGAAGGCAGGCTGAAAGCATCTGAGTAAAAATTAAGGAGAGAAACAACATGGGTGACATTGTGGGGGTGTCCTACAGACCTTCAAGCCAGACTGAGGACTTGGATGATGCTTTCCTGGAATAGATGACCACATATTCTAAAAAGGGAGATGTAGTAGTAATGGGAGATTTCAGCTATCCTGTTATTTGTAGGAAGTAACACTCTTCCAAGAATATAAGGTCCAACAAATTCTTCATTTGACTTTTATTGTCCAGAAGGTGAAAGAGGCAACAAGAGGATTGGATGTTTTAGATCTGATCCTAGCCAACAGTGATGATCTGGTTAATGGGCTGGAAGTGGTGGGATCCTTAGATGGAAGTGACCATATTCTCCTGGATTTTGTTATACAGCAGAAAGGTGAAGTCAAGTGTACTCAGAAGAGAGCAGATGTCCCCATCTTCAAAAAGGGGGTGGGAACGAGGACCCAAATAAATTACCTGCCAGTCAGCCTGATATCAGTACCAGGTAAGATTCTAGAACAGGTCATGAAACAATCTGTAAGCACTTAGAAAAGAATGCTGTGATCACTAAAAGTCAGCATGGGTTTCTCAAGGTGAATATTTTCTAGAAATCAGAAAAGTGCTCTAACTGGTGATCTACTTACTATACCAGATGGAATGTAATCTACTGTCTCTTGAGCCAATGGTTTATTTAAAAATGAGTTTCCTGTTTTTGAGTATTTCTGTTCCCAGAACATCTGATGATTCATAATATGTAATAAATATAACATATCAAACCAGAAAACCAGGGATAGGAACCTTTAAGATTCCAGGAACAGTTTTTGCCCATTGCCAGACTTCAGTGGAAAAAATAACAAACAGCATCCCCAAAGACCTGGAGTGAGGGAGGTGAAATGCCATTTAAAAGTTATTTCAGCCTTGCCTCTTCTTCTTTTAGGTACAGGAAGTGACCTGTTAAGAAGGCTGGAGGTCAAAGGAGGCCCAGAAGTGCCCACTTTGTCCATCCTTGCTATAATGAAACCCTTTTGGAAACAAAAATGAAAATATTTACATAATACAAAACAATTCAAATGATATTAGCTATAGCTGTATATTACTACACTTGATCTTAGCCAAAACAGTGAATATATGGAATACACTGTGAATATATAGAATACTGTAAATATATATTGTGAATATATAGCTTCTATTGTGGCAGATGGTGCCACAGTAAAAGATAGAAGATGATATGGTATTTTGAAAGATTTAGGAAAACAAAGAGTAAATATGAAGCAAATTTTTCAGAGGAAATGTTCCAGAGATGGACATGGCATTTTGGATTATACCAAGAAAATTGCACCCAGATAATTTCTTCTATAAGGAGAACCAAATGTGTAGCCAACAAAACGAAGTCCTTAAGGCCCCTCCAAAATGCAGGCAAAGAGCAAAATTGCGAATACATTGGCCTCAGAACCATAGATATATAGGGACCTTCTGCTTCTAGCAACAGCTTGTCATTTTGGATAAATGGTGACTAAAAAGCCAGCATGATGTAGTGGTTTGAGTACTAAACTATGACTCTGGAAACTAGGGTTCAAATTCCGGCTTGGCCATGAAAATCGACTGGGTGACTTAGGGAAGTCACTCTCTCTCAGCCTCAGAGGATGGCAATGGCAAACCCCCTCTGAAGAAACCTGTCAAGAAAAACCCATGATAAAAAGGATTGCCTTGGGGTTGCCATAAGTCAGAAACAACTTGAAGGCACACAACAACAATAGTAAGAGTAATCATAGAGGCTTGACATAATATACACGTAGAGTTTCCAGATGCATGCTCTCAAATGTCTAAATACTAGTTTATAGCATCCACACAAAACAGATGTGGGCAATTTCTGAGTCTTCAGTGGCCATTTTGCTCCCTGGAAAAACATTGCATAGTAAAATTAACCTTATTTTTTTCTGCACCCCCAATCCATATAAAATAAATACTGGTGCTGACAATAACCCACACCAAGAAACCAAAAAAACAGTGAAAAAGTGAAGTTGCTTGTTGTAAATTCCTGTCTTCGGTAAATCTTGGAGACATCCCATGCCTTATAAGTTACTTTTCCCCATTTGGTTCACAAATAAGGAACAAGCAGCAGATACAGGGCTAATCCTGCCTTTCCTAGCCTGGAAAAGGGGCAATCCCTCAGCTTTAGTCTCTGAAATTATACATCAGAACCATATTCTGACGCTGTAGTGCATCCACTGCAACACCACTGAACAAACACCTAGAAACTCTCGGGATGGGAAACCAAACCACCCAGTCTGCAGTTCTGAGAGTTATTCTACTTAGCCCAGAATTTGAGGTTTTTACCCGTTCAAGTCACGGTGTACACACACTGATGACTACAGTCCTTCATCTACAGTCCTTAATCTCTTGATCCTATTGTCAGCAGTTGATGAATAAAGCCTATTACTAACCAGATTACAAGCACATGGATTAGTATAAATTAGGAAAAGGTCCTGCTAATTTGCAGAACTAAAGCAAGAGATATGTGTGGCTGGAAACACAATAATTTGATTTTTTATTTTTATTTTTTGTGGATCTTTCAGGCTATGTGGCCATGTTCTAGAAGAGTTCCTTTCTGACGTTTCACCAGCATCAGAAAGGAACTCTTCTAGAACATGGCCACATAGCCCGAAAGCTCCACACAAAAAAATATGGATGCCGGCCATGAAAGCCTTTTGACTCCACACAAGAATTTGAATCAGCTTAGAAAAGTAAGGGTTAAAATCAGAGTCTCTGACTCTCTAGTCTCCAACTCCATCCTAACCTCTGCTTTGTTTACACTCTGGAATTATTTAAAGACATTTCCTACCCCCAAAAAACCACAGGCAACTTCCTTCCTCTTCAGTCCCACCCCTTTCCCCACAGTGGTCTTGGCCCAATTCAGTCCTATCATTTTTCTGCTTGTGTACAGAGGCAGCTGGGGAAACTTTGGGAATTCTTTCAAATAACTATAAAGTATTTGGTGACACATATTTATATTTTATTTGCTATTTAGAATCAAGCATTTCCCACACGGCAGAGCAGCAACCAACTTTTAAAGAGACTCATTTTCTTTACTGAAGCGTTTGCAAGAACAGCTTCTAAGGAGCAAATACTGCCAAATCTCAGCCTCATCTTCCTGCACTCTGTTAACTCCTCTGGAATAATTTCATCCTTGATTACATTGTCAAAACTGTGAGACATTTTCCATTATGAAAACTGGGACAGAGGTGCTGTCAGAATTCTCAAACTCAAAGGAGGCCAACCTCAGCTTTTAACCCTCACTAACTCATAATTCGTTTTTTAAAATGGATTTTCTGCATGATAAGAAAGGCATGTTCTGACCACATTTGACCTACAAATCTTGAGAGAGGAGTGCCTAATTTCCAAACATAATGTATGCAGGAGAATTGCCCAAGATAATCTTACGGCAGCCAAGTAGATGGGTAGGGTATCAGACATAAAGTCCAACTCACTTTGATTGAAAATAAACAGGGAGAGGGACCAGAAAAAGGGTTTTGCTTTCTTTCTTCTTTTGCTGATCTGATGTTTGCTGTAACAAAAGTGGCAGATCTTTTGCAGTGTGTGGTATTTGCACTAGAAAAATGTCAGGGGTTATCTTCTAGAGTGAGGGTTATGTGATATTAAGGCACGGAGTCCATATGTCCAGATGTTTGTTTCTTGTTTCCAATGTTCTTGGATCAGATGGCAGTAAACAATGCATTGCACAGTCTTGTGATTTTCTAAACTGCTGGTTGTTCTAATTTTATAATCAAGATTGGAGATTTATAGTTGCTGAAACTTATGTATAGGTCAGTTGTTGTTTTATCCAACATCTTGGGAATTCAATAACGTAAATTGTATTTCATGATTTGCAGGTGACATTCCCTTTGATACAGCAGCTGTAGCACTGTTTAACATAACTGAGTTAAAATGAAAACAAACGGACTTTAAATTTCCTGGACTTTGCCCAAATGCTGCATGGCCACAGAAGGAGAAGCCATCCTGCTAAAGATAGCTTCCCCATACCATACCATACCACAGAAACAACAAAATGCAGGCATCTTACTAACATCTTTATTTTTACTCCTGTTTGGTATGTAACATTTTGCTTGGTGAAGAAGCCAGTGGAGCTTCGAAAGCTTGCAACAAGTATATTGTGCATTTTGGTTGGCCAATAAAGGTATCACTGTTTGGTGGATTTTTGTTTGAATTTACTAAATGGCCAATACAGCTACCCCAGCATGAGTTAAAATGACAAATTCAGTGCTTTGATTCACAGGGATGAATATCAAGTCAGAAGTATGTGACATAGGATAGTACTTCCAGGTAGTCCCAGATTGTTAAAGGCTTTTCCAATTCAAAACAGGCCCACAGAATTGCATAAAAATTGTAAATTACACCCCCCCAAAGGCTTCTGGGGATGCAATTTGCCACTTCCCTTTTTTGTTATGGTGCTGGAAATTTGAGGGTTGCCCACCAAATGTTGGTTGTGGTGAAAAATGGTGCTCAAACCCTCAGAAACTGCCTACCTTAGGATTAACAGACTGATGGGAGCCTTCTGGAATTTGGAACCATTTTTTGCAAGTGCTGTTTGGTACTTTTAAAGCTGCATATAAAGTGAGAGTGGCACATACATGCCAGCCATTACAACACTACATAATTCATATTGTTTCATTTGAGACTACATATCTGGTTCTGTGGCCTTTCTATTCCGTCTTCTTGTTTGGTAGACAATGGCAGGCCCAGGTCTTAGATAAAGCCACTAGCAAAGTTGCAGCTCTTCTACATATAATAGAATCTTTATTGTAGAGCAGTGAATCCACCAGATGCGGTGGAAAGGAAAGGAAAAAAGTGGGTGGCAGGGGTTTTTAAGTCAAAGTACTGGTAGCAAGAAAGACAGGGGGAACCAGAAGCCTTTAGGACCATGGTGGGGATGAGGGGTACATGAAACTTCTTTTCAGGGTCCCTTAAAGTCACTACACAACCTTGCTGACCACTTCATGTGGTGGTATCTCCCGCTCTTCACTGTCCCACACAAGCTCACTCCCTTAGCTGTGTCTTTTGTTCCTAGTGGTAGTTGGGTACACTCATGAGGCTTGGGAGCAGAGCATTCCTTCTGTGGCTTGAAGTTGCACAATTTTGGGATAGACTGACTGGTGACTGGAGTGGGATGTTAGAGCACCTGACAGTGAGGGAGAAATGGCAGCAGAAAGGAGCATTCAAATTTGGAAACCTGCTTTGTGTGCTTGATTGACTATTTTGAATGTAGAACAGTAGATAGGGCTGGTGGAGCGCTAGGATTACCACCTAAGAGGAAAGGGGGCGGTAGCCAAAAAAAGCATGGGGAGCACTGCTGAAGAGTAAGAATTTAATCTTTCAACTTGTTGGCTAGGAATCTTGAATTTGTAAGGGTCCCAGCGGAATTCCCTCCTTAAACCTTATTTGCTAATTTTAAGCAAATAGTCCTCCGGGCCATGAGGGGTTTTAAATAAACTATACCATGGTGCATTCTTGATGGTGCCCAGGGCAGGACAATCATCTTGCAGAGAGGTGTCAAGCACCCGAAGTTTAAATTCATTCTTTGCCTTTACTTTATCTTTTTGATGAAAGAACATCTCTGAGATTCCAAATCTGCTGAGAAAGTGGGGTATGTTATCCAACCATATCTTGTCTCTTAAGGAGGCAGTGGTTAGTTGTTCATTGTAACCAAGTTTAAAAAGCCCATGATTAACAACTATCACAGTTAAAAGTACATACCGTGTATACTCATGTATAAATCGACCTCATGTAGAAGTCGAGGGCAGTTTTGAGGGCCAAAATCATGGATTTTGATATGACCCGCGGATAAGTCGAGGGTCAAACACTGGGGCGTATTACAAAAGATCTAAAGAGGGAAACAAATCACCACTTCCTTCCCTACATCTCCCTCTCTGGACCTCTCCCAAGGTTCATAGTCTCAGTATGTAAAAGGGGAAACAAACCTCGGCACACGCACACTCACACACACACACACACACACACTCTTTCCCTGTACCAAAAGCATTCCCAAGGCTCATGGCTTGTAAAACAAGGTGAACCCCCCTCTCTCATAGTCAAGTATATATGGTATTTTACTTGGTAAACTATGCTAAAGCATGTAGTACTGTTGAGCCATGTATTCCATTCTGTATCTGTGCATTTGGTTTTTATGGCCTAAATGTAGAAATACAAACACAGCAACATAGAAATGCAAGGTATAGTGGCCTGAATGAAACAACATCAGAAGTGCTGTGATGAAGACAAAAGATCTTCAGGTTTTGTTTTGTTTAGGGGAATCCATCATCAGCATAAAATATTCTGAAAATTATCTGCCTTCAAGATCACCATCCTCCTGTTCTACAGTTTCAGAGTAATCTGTTCATGATAGTGTTTCAGTCGCATCATATAAATCACACATCGACAGTATGCTTGTGACTGAAGAAAGTCTCCTTAATTTTATTTTGCTAAACATAGTGGTTTCTACTGTCTCTGCTATCTGTAATTATTTTTCTCTCTTTCTTTATTTTCTTAATTTATAGGCAAGCCACTTCCCTGGTTTATTTGCATGTTCAAAATATCTTTGTTTCCCAAATGTTAACTTATTAGCCATTTCTTGTTTCTTCTCATGTTCCTGTTGTTTTTGTAAGCTTACAATATCTTTTTTCAATTCTGCTTTTCTCAGGTATATTTTGAATTCTTTTTCTTTCAATTCCTTCATTATTCTTTCTTCTACTTCTTGTTTTTTCTTCCTCACAATTGCTTCTTGCTATATAAAGTGGCCTCTTATCACTGCTTTCCCCGTGTCCCATACTATATCCATTGGTGTCCTCAGCAATATTTCTGATTTTTTTATTTTCTTACACACTGACTGTGTTATTAAGGAACATATTTACCGCTGACCTTAATGAATGTCTGTCCACGTAATATGTATAATCTCTTTTCCCCTCATGGCCCGTTTTCCAAATATCCACTAAATGCATGTCCTCCATCATTTCCAAAGCTATTTCGAGTAATTTCCCTTGGTTTTTCTTCTTCTTTGCATTTGTTGTCCTATCTACATCAGGGTCTAACACCCCAGTCCAATCCCCTCCAAAAATAATTTCCTTATAATCTAATTCTGCTACTTCCCTGTACAGTTTCTTAAAGAAGTTTGGTTTACTCTCGATAGGGGAAGTTCTTTACCTTTTGAAATAAGAAATTATCTATAAGGCACATCAGGAATTTGTTGGACAGTCTGCACTAAGCAGAGTTAGCCTCCAGGCAGATATCAGGGTAACTGAAGTCCTTCATAACTACTAATTCTTGCATCTTTGAGATTTCTGAGATTTGTTTCTGAAAAGCATCTTCTGGGGTTGGTGGCTTGTAGTAAACTTCTAGCACCATGTAGCATTTATTTATTTCTCAATACTCTCCACTGGTCCACTGTGTTCAGTCTCATGGATTGCTGTACAACTCAATTTTCTTTCGCATATTGTATAATGCTGCTCCCCCTTCTTTTCTACCACACCTATTTTCTTTGAATAGGTTATATCAATCCATTGTAATATTCCAATCATAGGAGTCATCTGATCAGGTCTGTTATGCTATAAAAATATATTTACCTTCCTCCACAAGTACATTTTGTTTGTTTCCCAAATTCTGTGTGTTGGTGTATACACTCTTGAAGCTCTGTTTGTTCTCATCTATTAATCGACTGTTAGAAGCATCAATAGAAGTATAGTATCAATAGAAGTATAGTGTCTAGATGAAGGGAAGTAATAGTGTCACTCTATTCTGCTTTGGTCAGGCCCCACCTGGAATACTGTGTCCAGTTCTGGGCACCACAATTCAAAAAAGATGTGGAGAAACTGGAGTGGGTCCAAAGGAGGACAACTAAGATGGTGAAGGGTCTAGAAGCCATGCCCTAGGGAACTGGGGATGTTTAGCCTGGAGAAGAGAAGGTTAAGAGGTGATATGATAGCCCTGTTTAAATACTTGAAGGGATGTCACATTGAGGAGGAAGCAAGCTTGTTTTCTGCTGCTCCAGAGACTAGGACGTGGAACAATGGATGCAAATTGCAGGAAAAGAGATTCCATCTCAACATTAGGAGGAAATTCCTGACAGTAAGGGCTGTTCGACAGTGGAACACACTCCCTCGGAGGGTGGTGGAGTCTCCTTCCTTGGAAGTCTTTAAGCAGAGGCTGGATGGCCATCTTTCAGGGATGCTTTGATTGGGAGTTCCTGAATGGCAGGTGGTTGGACTGTATGGCCCTTGTGGTCTCTTCCAACTCTATGATTCTATGTTAGTTTCTCTGTGGATCCCATTCTCTCCTTCCAACTTCTCCTCTAGAATTTACATCAGTGTGTTTAGAGCATACCTTTAGACTGATGTTTGAGTTATCATCACCAAACTCCCCTTCTCCAATGAGTTGGTTTAAAGCCCTCTTAATCAGACTTCCATGATATTACAAAAGACATTTTTTCCAGTCTTTGTGAGGTGCAGCCCATCTGTACCTAGTAGTCCTCTCTCAAAAGACTCAATTGAAGAGATATGAAGAGATGTATAGCTGATCATTAGTGCCAGTAGGCCAGGCCAGGACCTGGAAATCAGGTGAACTGTTACCCTAAAGTCTAGCCTCCTGTCACCCCTCCTCTTTTTCAATACTGAGTTGATATCAAAAGGGATATTTTGGTATGTAGCCGAGAAGACTCCCCCAATACAGGAAACTAACCATGCCATATAAGGAGACCCAACTAGCTCAGCATGGGGAAAGCTCAAGAGCACATGACCAGGATAGATCAATCAAGACCAGAATCTGCATAATCCCTTCATTTATAGGAGTGATGGTGGGTGATAAACCTTGTGCTTGCAAATGAAAAGACACTCAAATATACCTCCCTCTGGAGAAGATACTCCATTGCCTACAGACATTTGCACTAATTGTCCAATGTACAAGTTCCCTTCTTGTTCTTCTGTCCTGGAAGCTTAATTTTAATCCCAAAATCTGCCCCCAAATATGTTTAGCTCTCTAAATATGCCTGCTGAGGCACCTCCACTTTGATCTCACTTGAGATTCAGACAGATAGTCTGTCAGTATCTCACCTGACTCCTCAGCATTGCTGGCAAGTGCTGAGCCATTTCACTTCACAGAATCCCCTAAGTGGAACCTTTGCTTCTGGAAGCAATATAGTATTACCTGCTATAATTCTTAAAGTCACTATGTGCTACCATCTTTTATATCGTTAGTTCATGTGTGTGTAAGCATGCTTTTGTGTGAGTGATGGTTATCTTTTAGAAATAAAACTACATTTGGAGGTTGCATTCTGGAGTTCTATTTCTCAGAACCAGAACACACAGGCTTAACCTCTGCTTTGAGTTGCTCAAGCCTTCTCAGCTGCTATAACTGAGCTAATAAAACTCCCCCATTAAATACTGATTATGGGTACCCTCTTAGGAGCCTGGCATTTTGAGTAAAAGAACTCTCCCTCTTTCAGCTTTCCGTCTAAACCTGCCCTTTGCTTTAAGAGCAAATGCATTTTTGCCAGACCCTCTCTAAGAGAACATCCTTGCAGTATCTTAGGGGGCTTTTTTGTTTTTTTATACTGATCTAAACTGCTCAAAGGAAAAAATTCTGTTTTGGCTGGATACAAATGTGGCTGCAAATGCAGAACCTTTCAGTTCAACATTTTAAAGCAGCTATAACTCAATTGATGATAATGGTCAGTAAAGCTGAAGGCAGTGAGGAGAAAGAAAAGCACATTACCGATGGAAGGATTTAATCAAAGAAGACACAGACATGAGTCGGCAAGATCTTAGCAGGGCTATCAACAACTGTGGCTCTTCAGGGTCTCTGATAGAGTTGCCATAAGTTAAAGGCCAACTTGGTAAATAAATAACAACTCAGTTTTGCAAAATGTGATCAGATTTTACTATTTACAAAGTAGCTTTTCCACAGCATCTTTTCTGCTGGTAAGACAAACTTGTCTCAATCTGGTGATAAACAGGAGTTATAAACTTTTCAGTGACCTAATGCTTGAAAAGATATTCTCTCAGTTTTGCTTTCATTGAGCCATTGGTTTCACTGTAATTGTCTCCAGTTTGGTATACACTCCCTGAACAACCAATATTAATTAGAGCCGTTCTGGGCAATAAAGCATTACAAGTCAATTCATGAAGAAAGTATGTGTGATGGTGAGAAGTTGAGTAGATACAGGGGCTGTACAGACAGCCCTGAAAGGGAGGTCTGCAGCCACCCCTTTCTGCTCCCGATGGAGGCCGCAGCAACCAAACGACGCGGCCTCCGGGAGCCCTAAAAAGAACCCGCTCCCTGCGGGGTTTTTAGAGTGCGCACGTGGCGCCCTTGCATACACTGATGACCTACGCGTTTGGTGGCTGCGCCACATGTATGTCATCATGATGGCCCCCGTGTGGATGGGGGTGAGCTGTGATGGTGCCACCAATGTGCAGGAGGGCTCGGGAGCATGTGGACACTCCACATTCCCGAGCCCGAAAATTGGCCCCAGGACAGTGCTTTTTGCCCATCTGTATTGGGCCATAGTCACAGTAATGAGGCACCTCAGAGATGGTATTGAGTATGTGATGAAAACCAGTCTGTGGTGCACTCTCTCCTCCACATAAACCATCATAGGGCTTCCATATCCTATTCCCTGAGACTTCTGGGCCAGAACCTGAGATGAGGAGGTTGGACCTGGTGACACTATACGACAGCGGTTCGTGGGCTGTCGGCTGTGACGCCTTTGCAGTTCTCAATCTGTGGGGTCACGGCATTAGAAAGGTTGAGAACCACTGCTAAAGGTGCTGCAGGCAAGCAAGATGCGTGGTGCAGGGGTTAAACAACATTACCTATTTGGGGGAGGGGGCAGCAGTAAGTGCAGTGGAGAGTACAGCCCTACAAGGTATCCTGAAGGGCTCCTAGTCTTTCACAGTTTTCCACTTCTGGACTCCAAAAAAGGAAAGTCCACCAACCATTCAGTTGCCATTCCCACTACAGCTTGTATCCTGCACAGTTTCACTAATGCCACACATGAGATACGAGGAGTCTTTCCAGACCCAAACTGTTGCAGGGGCTTGTGGACATTTCACTGCTTTGGGAGCTTTTTCTTCATACTCTGCACTGAAGTCACTAGGGCTCATGCAACAAGGAGGCACATGAGATATGATGATGGTTTTCCTTTTCCTACCTTCTTCCTAACCCTACAGAGGCACTAGCTCTCTCCCCAGTCACCCCAACTTACTCCTGTCACCAGCGAGAAATTAATGGAGATGGGTAGTCATGGTTTAAAGCAAGCCTTCCACTTGTACTGAGGTTTGCTTCTTTGCTCAGAGACCTGGGGAAGCATAATAATTCCTTGAGATCTCAGACCTGGGAACCCTACTTGGGTTTTAAAGCCTTTACACTAAAATGGGCCAATTTTTCTCCAGAACATAAAGACTACCAACTTGATTTAAAAACAACAAAGACAACTCCCAAACTATAATTCTAAAAAGAATATATTCTATATGGTAGAGGACAGACTACACAAACTGTACTTGCAGTTCAGTTAATTACAGACTTGCCCAGGATCCAGCTTTCATGGCAGGAGTTCCTTTGGTAAGATAACAGCTTGTGCTATCTGGGCAGCCAACTCTAATTTGAAAGAGACTAAATAAATTTAAAAAAGCGAAACACCCTATTTAGTATAGAGTCTAAATAAATCTCCTGCTTTATATTTTAATGCCAGATTTTCTCCCTAGAATGGATTAAAAGCCAATCACACTACAATGAAATGAGCACGCAGACCAGAAAAACCAGCACACACACATTCCCAACCACCAACAAAA
The DNA here is from genome assembly GCA_034509955.1 of Urosaurus nigricauda. NCBI lineage: Eukaryota > Metazoa > Chordata > Lepidosauria > Squamata > Phrynosomatidae > Urosaurus > Urosaurus nigricauda. The sequence continues at coordinate 156,295,544 of JAOEGL010000003.1, forward strand.
TCCCACAGTATAGGAAAGGATTCTTACCAGTTGTGGACCGGACAGATGTGATTGTTTGAGAGTGCAATGGCATATCTGTGGAAGTGAAAAGACAAAGGTGATTACATTTGCCTTCCTTAAACACTGAAGACCTATCTCCTAGTTCTCTGCATCATGTAACTCCAGACTCAAACTCAAGCCTCCATTAACAGCATACAGCAGATAGGACATTGGGACTAAAACTGGTTAAAATTCCAGCCATGGATTCAGGCTGAAGCTTGCAACAGATCAATTTTCTCAGATCCTGTCTGCATGGGCCAAATAAAACTCCTTCACCCCAGAGTGGCATAGTGGTTTCTGTGTTGGACTATGACTCTGGTAATCGGGGTTTGAATCCCTGTTCAGCCATGGAAACCAACTGGGTGACCTTGGGCAAGTCTCACACACACTCAGCCCCAGAACTCCATGATAGGTTTGCCTTAGGGTTGCTATAAGTAGGAAACAACTTGAAGGCACACAACAACAACAACAACAAAAACAGGAGCAGGGTGACCAAATGAAATAATTGCAAAGGAAGACAAGGCACTGCAAAATGTAGGACATTACCAAATAAAAACTAAAAACACTAATATAAATTCATGCTTCTTAGTCATGTTCAAAATGGAGGACATTTTGGAACTCTTCCTGGACGGAAGGCTGAAATGAAGGAGGTGTCCTGGAAAAGGAGGACATCTGGTCACCCTACATTTTGAGTTTAGGCAATTTCTCCCTATACCTCTCCCTGAGGTTCTGACTTTTAAAACACAATCTTTCTCTGGGATTTGGTTAGTTTTAAAGATGCCCTCCCAAAGCCATTGGAAGATCCTTGGAAAGGTGAGGAAGATGATGTGCCCTCTCAATCCCTGCCCATCATGGTCCAGGGGATTGATGCCTTGATGACATTTCTGAGAGGTATCATCAATGCATCCCTTAGGGAAGGTTGTCTATCATCTTTGTTAAAGGAAGCAGTTGTTAGACTGCTCCTGAAAAAACCTTCCCTGGACTGTCTGGATGAAAAATTACAGGCCTGTATAGCATCTGTCATTTTTGAGCAAGACGAACAAGAGGGCTGTCGCTCTTTAGCTCCAAGTGGTCTTGGAGGAAGCCAATTTTCTAGATCCATTTAAAACTGGCTTCAGGACCGGATATGGGGTGGAGACTGCCATGGTCGCCTTAACTGACGACCTTCGTCTAAGCATCGACAGAGGAAGCGGGACCCTGTTGGTGCTATTAGACCTCTCAGCGGCATTTGACACGATAGACCACAACATCCTCTTGGAACGCCTGAGAGAGTTAGGAATCAGAGGCACTGCTTTGCAGTAGTTCTGTTTCTTCCTCTCAGGCAGGTTCCAGAGGGTGATGCTTGGGGACAGTCGCTCTTCAAAAACAGAGCTTAACCCTGTCTCTGATGCTATTCAACATCTGTATGAAACCGCTGGGAGAAATCATCTGTAGACATGGGAGGGGGTGTTTTCAGTATGCTAATGATACCCAAATATATTTCTCCACATCTCAGACATCAGTGACGACGACAGATGGCATTTCTCCCCTCAATCAGTGTCTTGTGGCAGTAATGAACTGGATGAGGGAAAATAAATTCAAGTTGAATCCAGACAAAATGGAGGTACTTATGGTAGGGGCTCCTAAACCAGGTATTGGGTTGCAACCTCCTGTCCAAGAGCGGTTCAAGTCCCTCGAAGGACTTGTTTGCAGTTTGGGGGTGCTTCTTGATCTGTCGCTTCACATGAGGAATCAAGTGAATGCAACGGTCAAGGGTGCCTGATACGCCAACAGCGCCCTTTCCTGGAACCGGGAGACCTTGAAACCGTAGTACATGCACTGGTAACCTCCCAACTTGACTTTTGTAATGCGCTTTACATGGGGCTACCCTTGTGCCTAGTCCAGAAACTCTAAATGGTACAGAATATGGCAGCCAGACTGATTACAGGAACAACTAGGAGTGACCATATTACGCCTATACTGAAGTCACTCCACTGGCTGCCTATCAGTTTCTGGGCACAGTAGAAGGTGTTGGTTGTTACAGAATCCAACTTATCTAAGGACTCACCTGCTTCCATATAATCTGCCCCATGCACTCAGATCCTCTGGGAGGAATCTATTAGAACTGGTCTGGACTAGGTTGCGACCTTCCAGAGGTCTTTTTCAGCTGTTGCTCCCACCTTATGGAACGGCTTGCCAGATGAGATCCGTCAAATATCCAACTTAGATAGCTTCAAGAAAGCTATCAAGACGGATTTCTTCCGGCAGGCCTTCCCAGAACAGCCCCCGGCCATGTAAAAACCCTCCCCCAACATCTCTCCTGATCAATGTAGCTCTGGTTGTGACGACTTTGCACATTGTTAATTTTAATAGTGTTAATAAGAGTGTTAATTAATGTTGAATTTTAATATTATAATTGTTTAATCTTGTTTTAAGGAGGGGATTTGTCTATGTGTATAATTGTATTTTTAACTGGTGTACGCCGCTTTGATTGTGCATACAAAAAGTGGGATATAAATAAAAGTTTTGTTTTTATTATTTATTCTTTAGCACTCCTTACATTGACATGCATACTTCACTTTCTCTTTCCTAGGCAATGGATTGTGGTGAAACACAGAGTGTTTGTTCTATGAGTTTCTATGGTACAAGCTGTAAATGAGATGTTTTTCCCTGTTATTTTGCAGCCTTCCTCTCCGCCCCAGGGCCCTCCCCTCTCTCAGTTACATGCTCACACTCTGTTACATGCTCACACCTATGGAAAGAGTGGCTACTTGTTGGTGGTTCAAAAGTTTACTTTTCCACTCTGAAGATGCTAAGATTATCATCTCATCCTATTCCACTTGTACCACTAGGTTTAAAGGCACAAGCTTAAATTTGATTTGCTACCCTTTCCCCTTTCTGTGGTATTTTGACTGTTTTAATCAAATTGCTGCTTTGCTATTTGTACTTCATCCTGAGATATTCTAGCATTGCTTTGCTCTCTATACCTCATTGTTGTTTTGCTGTTTGTACCTCATTCTGGCACAAGGTGAGATCTAAATATTGTGCAAAATAATAATAATAATAATAATAATAATATAATGTTTATTTATAACCCACTCCTCTAGCAAAGTAATCGGAATGGGGTACAAGGTTAAAAAATACAGACTAAACTAAAATACAACTATCATGCCCCTTCCCGACCCCCCCCTTAAAATTAGATTAAACCAGCAAATATTAAAATCGACAACAGTTAAAAACAAAGTGCAATCTCATGAACAATTCTTGTGCAGATAAGCAATAGGTGAAATCAAGAAAGTTAAATAAAGGGGACAACCGAGGTTATCTACCCAATTTCCGTTTCAGAACCCGGAATTGATTATTTTTTCAGGGGAAGGCCTGCCAGAAGAGATGTGTCTTTAAAGCTTTTTTGAAACTAGCAAGTGATGTAATAAGATGAATCTCATCCAGCATTTATTTATAAAAATAAATGTGGGTGCTTTGGCCTTGCCTATGGTGACTCTAGGCTCTGCCTCACCAGCCCCACTATTTACATTCCAAGAACTATATTTATTATTTATTTTCTTTCTTTCAAGGATCTATATCCTGCCTTTCTCCCACAATGGTACTATAAAGTGGGAGCCACCTCCTCCCTTCCACCAACCCACGGGCTTGGTTAAGGTAATCTGGAGACTTCTTAAATTCTTTCAGGGCTGGTCTGACAATGGCTGCAGAATCCTTCTCATGATGGGCAGTGCGTTCCTATGGGCATTTCAACTCAGGAGTGAGCATATCATTGTATGATATTCCAGGGTATGGTCAACCACGCCTGTTCCTTTGGTACCGCACCTCCATTTTTCACCAGTCCCAGTTAATACACAGAGTTGCATATAATAAAAGCTGTGACAGCACCGAGGATTGTCACCCACCTCTTTTGTTGCCAGTGCAGGCAGGTGACTTTCGTGACAGCAGAGTGGTGAATTAGGTCCAGATATCAGTCTGAACTTGAAATGAATTGCCATCTGGTGACAACTGAGAGTACACTGCAGCATCCTGGATAGCTCCATTAAAGTTCAGACAAAACAAACGGAGAATTCATCACCACCACTGGCTTTGCCTGACAGTGTTGTTAGAAGAGTGCAAATCATAAGGCTACATAAATTTAGAGTACTGTATAAAATTAAGTAATCACATATTTCAGCCTCATTATCCCTTCCAGGCCATTCTCTACCTGGGTATGCATTGCAATGGAGTTTTTAAAAATGCACCTTTTATTAGTGCCAGCAGAGGCTTTTAAAAATTTAAGTGGAGGGGAGGGTGCAATTGTCTGGGCATCAGAGCAACAGGGAAGGGAAAATTAACCTACTTCTTCCAAACAACACGGGTAGAAACAGACTGCAGAAATAATCCATCTTGAAACAGCTTTAACTGCCCTGGCTCAATGCTAGGAAACTGTGGGAACTGTAGTTTTGTAAGACATTTAGACTTCTCTGTTAGAGAACTCTGGTGCCTCAACAAGCTACAGTTCCCAAAATTCCCTAGCACTGAGCCAGGGCAGTTAAAGCAGTTTCAAGCTGGATTATTTCTGCAGTCTGTTTCGGCCCTTAAATAACGTTTTTAAAATCCTCAGTGCAGTGGGGAGAGGACAATTTGGAAAAGAACAGTGGACCTTCCACATTTGCTGGCGTTAGGGGCATAGGACCCACATGAACATGGGAAAATAGCAAAACAAAACAAAAACAAATCACCTCTCCAGGAATCTCTAGGTCCTCCAGCGCAACATCTGCTGGAAGCTGACCACAGAATTGCACTGGAGGACCTACAAATATCTAGAGAATTGTCCTCATGAGGAATTTCTAGGTCCTCCAGCAGGACTTCTGGCAGGCCCTTGACCAGAGAGTTGTGCTGGAGGACCTAGATATTCCTAAGGAGAACAAATTAACCACATCCGTGAATAATCAAATAATCAAATCCACAAAAGTCAAAACTGCAGATGTGGAGGGATAACTGCATTGCTATCCTCTATATTTTTTTTTATATCTGTCTTTCATTCAAATGAATGCTCAATGGGTTTGAAAAAGGAATCAGAACTGACAGGGCTGTTCTGCCACAGAGAACATGTCCCCTTTGGTTGTTTTCTCAAGTGATAGCTACAGAAAACAGACTTTAGCCAAATCGGGTATCAGATGCCCCGCAGAGGGACTTGAAGATCTTTGAACCTGGGTATGTAAACAAACCCAATCCAATCCAGAGGCATCTGGAAACAGCCCTCAACTCAAAGAAATAACTGTCTGCTCAATGTCTGTGTAATGCTGGAATCCAGTGTGCATTCTCCCTGAAATGGTCAACGTGTTTGGTTCCTCACTGTACAACTCCCTTTAGCAGGATCCAGGAGAGAACAGCAAACTGTGTAAAGATCACCCCTGCTAAATAGGGGACATGGCTATCCTTTCCACTCAATTAAACAGTATGAATCAGCATAATAATATCCATCAGTCCACTCATGATTTCCAGAAATCCCTGTCTTACTGCCTTGATGAAACAGTGAATAAAAATTAGCTCATATCTGATTTGCTATCCCTGCTAAGGGTGCAGTTGGGTATATGTAATTTGAACAACGAGCCTGCTGAAGAAGGACACACCATGTTTTCCCTGGATTCAGCTCAGAAGAAACCGAGTGGGTTCATACAGGAGGAGAACCTGGCCATGCACCAGCTCCTGAATGAGCATTAAACCACTTCCTCCCCAAAGCAGGGTTTTTTCCCTCCCAATATTTAAGAAATGTGTTTTATTTCTTATTTTAAGAAAGGGAGAAAACTGTACAGATATTTTACCTGTATAACAAAAATTACACATGCATAATTAAATTATTTATTTTTATAAATATTTTTACAAATTTACAAGCCTGTCTGGAGAGAAAGCTGGCTAAAAGGGGGAAACTGGCTGCTGAATATGTTTTCAGTTTGCTGAACAGTAGGAGAAGAACCCAACTTTGGCCTTTGAGAGCAAAAATGGATGTAGAATACAATACAATTTTCAAAGAGGCTATACCCTGCCACTAACTACTGCCCCACTATGTAGCACATGGGGCATTCTAACCAGAGAAGAGAAGTAAACAGTTCTGCAAAGAGATCCTTAAACAAGACCACATTCTGACACTCTGAAAAACTGGAACAATACCAATGAACCAATGGACTGAGTTCAATAGGGCTATGATCCTAGATGAAAGCTGAATCTCAGCATGTGGAGTTATGCTCTGACTGTGTTGCACAGGCTTGTACTGAATAGCAATACTATGCAAATGACTGCACAATTAAATGCATGACCGATTATACAACCAAGAGTATTACCACCACTTCAGCTGGGGCAGGCAGATACTCACTGGTTGAGAATGTTCATTTGCATTAACAACAGCACTGTATGCACAATTCTGCCTCTGCAACTTGGATCTGAATGTTGATGTTGTGCATCAGACAAAAATGTTCAGCCTTTGGGCAACCTATCCATGCAGAAAACATTAACAAAATTTATTTTATTCCTTTCATACTTTTTAGTTTCTGCAAGCTGAATGAACGTCATTCTAGTTTTATTATTATTTATATTGCATCATCATGACTCACCAGAACAGGTGACAATTATCAATGGAAGGTAGCAGAGAAAGGAAAATCACAAGGAAGCCTGTAGGCCAGGTGATAACAGGGTTACTTGGAGGTAGCGATGTACATTTCTCTCTTTATTTCTCCCGTCCCTGAAGGGAGGTGGAAAATTTTATTACACTTCTTGCTCCTCAATGGAGGCCAAGATATTTTGACTCGGCCACCCCTCAAAGAGAAGTGAACCATTCTAGGCCAATTCCCAAAGAATTAGGGAAATAAAATGCTCAGCTGTCTTTCCCTCCCTGCAATTAATGGTGTGAACTATAAAACTTCACTTGCAGTGTCTACCAAGGAAGAGTGACCTGTGTTTATCTTTACTGTACAATGAAATTTTCTCTCCTCCTCCTCTCCTGAAGCCTAATGGAGCAATTTAAACTACCTTAACTGAGACAAACACAATTAAAATGGGGATAACAAGCTATCTAATTGATCCTAATGTAGTGGTGTATGCTTATGCACAATGTAAGGTGCACATGAAATACATATGCATACTGTTATGATTTCAAACTATAATGGCTCTTTTGGTGGTGATTGAAGAGTGCCATAAAAATATTTTTTCCTTCTTCAGTGACTAAAAAGGAAGGGTGGCCTGTGTTTATCTTTAGAATTGAACTCCTCCCTCCAACATGTCCCTGGATCTGAATGGAGTAATACAAACTGCCTTGACAGAGGCTGACACAATTATAATGAATGGCTGAGGCACTCTTACTTTTGTTGTTGTTGTTGTTGTCAACTGCTCTTGAGTTGACCACAACTCATGGTGACCCTGTGGATGAGATACCTCCAAGACCCCTTGTCCTCCACTGCTCCACTCAGGTCCTGTAAATTCTGGCTCACGATGTCCCTGACTCCATCCATCTAGTGTGCAGTCTGCCTCTCTTTTTGTTGCCTTCTACCTTCTCTAGCAATATTTTATTTTCTAATGATTCATGCTTTCTCATGATGTGGACAAAGCCTCAGTATTGTCATCTTGGCTTCCAGGGAGAGTGACAGAATGCACTCTTCCTTGATTTCCTTGCCGATTAGGAACCATTTATTACTTAAGAAAAATAAAAGTCCTGAATATCAAATTTCTCATTGAACTGGGCCCATTACTTCTTTTGCAAATAATGTATATGCAAATTCTCACACTTCAGTCAAGCAGGTACCTAGTTTCAGAGCTCGTAAATACTGGGTATCAACAAAACTAAAAATCTTGTGTGTTTAATGAATGGTGACAAGCTTTCCTCACGCAGCTACTTGGAGATCTCTCATTCAGAGGGTCGCCCTAAGTTCAAGCCAACTTGATGGCAAACAACAACCACCACACATTGTATTAGAGGCCCACAGTCTAAATAGTGCTTCTTTTTATTTTAGAGGGACTCCTGTAACTTTGCAAAAAGTTATATAACTAGTGGCTCCACACCTAGCACTGGAAAGCAGTAACAAGGAATTCGTAGCATGTACGAATTTATTTATTGTACCTATCTGATCCCAAGAATGTATTCCTGGAACTGAAAGCTCTTTGAGCATTTTAGGATGTTATTCCTGACTAAAGATCAATTACCACAAGCCCACAAAGATATCTATAAACATCCTTAAAGAACAACAAAGTTCCTAGCCAAAAAATAGTGTTTCTCTGTGTCCCTCATCTTTTACATATTTAGGCATAATAACCAAAGATTTGAAACAAATTATACCCAGAAATTATAATCCTCTGACTAAATGGATCGTAAAAGTGGGCTAAAGATGGCTCTTGCGCTGAATCCCCCCTTTTTTCAAACAATCCTTCTGCATTCACCTCAAACTAGGATTCCTAAGTGACAAAACATGACAGAAGGATTTGTGACAAATGGTAAAAAAAAATAGGAGTCACCAAAGGCAATTGCAAATGAGTGGTTTGGTTTATCTAATCTCACTTTTTACTATGACGCTTTTCAGATAACACAACTGATTTGCTTTTTTAGAATTTCTACCCAAGACTGGTCAAATTTAGATCCAAACAAAACTCACCCACCTGATGAAAATGTGTGGGGTTTTTTACTGAAGTTAATCCCATTTTACTTTGCCAAATTACAAAGCCATTCCTATTAAATCAAAATATGGGGTTGATGGATGAAAGTTCTTGCTTCCCCTAAATTTCCCCCTCCCCCTTTTCTGATGCTTCACAACTTTTATAGTCTTTATAAGATTTCTCAGTTTCTCTTTATAAGATTTCTCAGTTTAAAGACTGGATGAATGCTGGAATATATACAGAAGACAGTGTGGCATAGTGGTTTGTGTGCACATGAAAACACACACACTCTCAGCCCTCAGAAAACCCTGTGATAGGATCGCCATAAATCAGAAACAATTTGAAGGCTCACATCTTGTGTGCCATCACATTGTTTCCAAATTATGGAGACCCATGGGGTCTTCTTGGCACGCTTCTTCAGAAATGGTTGCTGTTGCCATCCTCTGAGGACAAGAGAGTGTGACTTGCCCAAGGTCACCCAGTGGATTTACATGGCTGAGCTGGAATTCAAATCTTGGTCTCCAGAGTCAATGCTCAAACCACTACACCACACTGGTTCTCAGCAACAACATATATAAAGGCAAATATTTAATCTACAATGGCAGGGAAATTAGCAGAGAAGAAATTGTAGCTAAATTGCAAACATTTACACCTATTGGCTGCATATGAATCAAGTGATCTCACTGGCAAGGTTAGCAACAGACACCAGTAACTCAAGAGTTACATGGCAGGGGGTTGGACTGGATGGCCCTTGTGGTCTCATCCAACTCTATGATTCTATGAGGCGATCTAGACCGTCCAAAAGGGGTGGTCCGTGACTGCCCCTTTAAGCGGTGAGATGGGGTCAAGGCTGCCACACCGGCAGCCTCCGCGGCTCCATCTCGCAGCTTCTGGAGGCCACAGGGAAGCGGCAAACTGCTGCTTCCCTGCGGCCTCCAAGCAGGATGCAGCGGGCACCCTGGGCGCCCACTGCACCCCGCTGCCCTCAGCGGGTCTGAAGGGCCCTTTCTCCCTGGGTCTTTGCCGCAGCTGTGTAAAAGCTCCGTTTGGATCTCCTTTTTTGTGCCGCGGAAAGGGCGCGATTTGCGTCCTCCTGTGGCACAAAAGCGTCATCATGGGCGCAGCCTATCTAAAAGCTGTGCACATGATGATGCTTTTACAACACGTCCATATGGACGCCGCCATTTTAAAATGGCAGCGTCCATACGCTTTAGGGTTAGGGAGGGTCTAAAAGCTGTGCCCTCCCTAACCCTAAAGGCGGGCTTTCCAGCCCATAATCACGCCGCAAAGTGCCTGTCTAGAACGGACCTATGATTCTATGATTCTAAGAGCTTTATTTGAACAAATGTGTAATACTTCTCACTTTAGCTGTAAAGACTTTTCAGTCAAATTATATTATTGGTTGTGGATGCTAAAGTTCCTAATGAAAATTGCATTCAGTTGTTTTGGAGAAAGAAACATAATACCACTGCAGAAGATCTAGAATGGGCTTGAGTGTTGAAATCTTTGACTAACAAATCTGCATCAGCCTCAACTAGAGAATATTCTTTAACAGTTTTATACAAGTGACATTATATACCTGAATAGAATGAGTTATTGTATCTCCTTGTTATGTTAAAGAGGCTTCAGGGAAAAGGGGAACCTTTCTTCAGTTATGGACACATTATGAAGATGTGCATAATTACTGGTTAATGGTATTAGAAATAATATCACCCATTACAAAGCAAACTATCTATTTTTGTTGCAAACTTCGACTCTCTATTTTTTTTCTGGAAGAAAATAAATTCTTCTGGGAAGAATAAAGACCTGTTGCACAAGAAATGAATTCTCTTCTTACTGGCAGCAGCCTCTGCAGTTATCTTGTGTAAATGGAGGGATTTGTAAAAACTTAAATATACACAGCTGGTGGGCAAGAACATGGAATGCCACTTTAAAGGAGAAGCTGACTTGCAGGACACTGGAGACGAAGACCCATGTGGTTCCCTTTCATTTAGTTCATAAATGAACATGGTCAAACTAAAGGCCCACCAGATTCACATTCTCGGTTCTTGAAAGATATCTGCTGAAGACAGAAGATTCGCAGTGCTGCCATAGCCCATTTTATATGTTTTGTTATGTTAATTTAAATTTTAAATTTTAAAAAATTAAAAGCAGGAATGCTGCATCTTTTACTTTGCTGACTGGTAGGCAGCTTCAAAGGTACAGAAGTGGAGACAGAACAGGAAAGTTGTTGACTACACTATTCTTCCATCTTGTTTTCAACACTCATGTCATCACTGATGCTTTTCAGTAAAGGCACAATTCAGCTACTCTGCGTGTGTTGCAGGAAAGAGTATCATCCCAGCTATCTTCAAGATGAGACTCTCACTAGGGCGTTTATCAGACGGGAGGAATTTCTCTCTATTTCGAATGGAGCCAATTCAAATTCACGTAAATTCGCTAGTTTAGCGAATTTATGTGAATTCTAATTGCATTCAGAATGCATTCAGAATGACTTCCCATTGCCTGAAAATGACTTCCCATTGCCCGAAATTGCATGAGATACTCTGATACGCAATAATGTAAAACTCAAGATTGTGTTTGGAATGACTTCCCATTGCCTGAAATTGCGTGAGATACTCTAATACGCAATAACGTGAAACCCCATGATTGCATTCGGATTGCCATTGGATTATACTTCCAATTTCCGTCATCTGATAAACTCATAGGGTGATGCTCTTTTCCCATCACATCAGGAGTCTTCCTCGTTTTTATCCCAGCTCTCTTGAAAATAAGAAAAGTCTAACAGCTCACTTCCACACCTACCTTCTGCTGGTATGCTAAACCACATGGTCCAGATTTATAAAGTATACAATGGGGAGTGTCTGAATTATGTTAGTATAAGCAATAACATTCACCCAAGTAAATTAACAAGGTGGAATTGTAGCTGGGTAGGATGCTGGGGCAGACCTGAGAACGTTACTTTTAAATAGAATTTAAATTTAACAACATACTGAAGCCCAGAGCATCATCCCACTGCTACTCAGCTATGGATGGCTTTACCATGTCATTATTTAGCATGTCACTCTTCTTGAAAGTAATTTCTCAAGCTTTGAAGCTTAGACAACAGAACAGGCATTGCAAATCATGTGAGAAACAGATATGTATCCAAGGGATATAACAGAGCCTCATACCTGCCTCTGGGCCCATAGTCTCGTGGTACATACCTGTGGGGAGGAAACCCTGCCTTTCTGCCAGCTGCCCACATTCAAGATTTTTACTGAGGGCACCATGCATGTTCAATTCATACTATTCTCCAATAGCTACACAGTTCTGGTATGTACCTATGGATTGTGTTTCCCCAACTCCAAAATCCCTACTGTCCGATAATCAAGGGCCCATAAATGTCTGTGGCTTTCTCCTGTAAAGTGCAGATGGAAAAAACAAACAAACATCAAGGGCAAGAATTTCTGTGATGACAGAAATTTCTGTTCACCAGAAGATGAGCACACTTGTCCCTGTCATTCTGCCTACTAGATTTACGGGCACTTGCTCACAATCTATCATTTGTATTTGTTCCTGTGGTGAAATGGCCATAAGAATGTTCCACAATGAGGTGGTCCCTGTGTTTCCCATAACTGTTCAGTCCTGTATTTTCCTTTATCCTCCACTGCATTTTTTTAAAATCCACTCATCCCAAAGAGCTAAGGGATCCAGCCATGTACAGTATCTCTTCATATTAAGTTCCCCCCATAGTTGAATTATAACAGGCTCAAAAGCAGGATGCCTCTGAATTACCGGTTTTATTCCCCTTATAATCTGCTTATTGGCTTTTTTTTGTAACAATCTGGTTGTCACTTGGGGGAGAGGGAACCAGATGATGGACTAGATGGGCTTCTGAATAGTAGCCACAAGACCAGGGGTGGGCAATATGGCCTCCTGGTATATTGCTCCCATTAATCCTATTCACTAAAGCCAAAGGAAAGGAATCACAGCCTTGCAGCCCTAAACTATCTACACTTAGTTTTTTGTAGGGCTTTCAGGCTATGTGGCCATGTTCTAGAAGAGTTCCTGCCACAGAAGATGCCAGCCACAGATGCTGGCAAAACGCCAGAAAGGAACTCTTCTAAAACATGGCCACATAGCCTGAAAGCCCTACAAAAAACTATGGATGCCGGCCATGAAAGCCTTCGACTCCATATCTACACTTACACTACTTTGATAAACTAAGTTTATCAACAGTGATCCCTACCCTACAGAATCCTGCCACCCTGAGACACACGGCTGAACCCATTAGCTCTTAAAGCTTCATCTGTATATTGATTTTCTAGTGGCATTTAATGTTCTTGGGTATTCTGAAATGGTTTTATGGTAAATGATTTTATTTAAAGTGGTTTATGTTTAATATTCTTTTATTAATATGTTTGAATCGTTTTGATGTTATACGCTGCCCTGGGGAAATGGATTTAAAATGGCTTGAGTGAGTAGCTAATGTTAGTAAATGGCTGTGATCCAGAGAGGTGCTGGCTGCGATGCTCACCCATACTTTCCTCTGAATTGCCTGGCCTATGTGAAGTCCCTCATAAGGCAGAGAACTTTCCAACTACTCTAGGATGAAAGAAAAGGGATTCCACATCCCACTTGGTCCAATTAAGCTTTTGAAAGAGGCTCCACTAGAGTATGGGAGGTATGCGGAGGATTGCAGCTAGGGGGAGAAGGGCTTAAGCTTTCCCTTCTTCTTAATGCTCCAGCCCCCAGATGCCTCCCAAAAAATCAATGCTGCTTCTCCCACAAGCAGTGGTCTTTTGAAAGCCTGATTTCTTTGGGAAGATGGGGAATCTTATGGGGAATATAATGCCAACTGTAGGGTAGCCCCACTTGCTGCTGTCATATGTCTCCCCATCATGCTTTCCAGGACCAAATTCAGCGCCCACCCAAAAAAAGGTCCTGTACATCTATGGAGGCTCTGCAGCAAATCATCTAAATTCTGGGATACTATTTTCTCTGAAATAAATAACTTTATTGACCAACACCATACAAAGACTCCAAAATTGCCCTCCAGGGCTCCTTTCAAGGAAATAATGCACAGGTAGCTCATTAACTCTTAATTGGTCATTTATTAGAAGTTACCAGGTTATCCAGTTTTTAAACAAGATTTAAAGAGTAAAACCGTAAAAGCTAAGTATAGTAAGTCATGGCAATTACCTTTGATTGAAAAATGAACTAATAAACCCCAAATGGCTAAAGGAAAGTGGGGGAGGGACCATGATTTTACTATGATTTGAAACTGATTTCATGAATATATGGGGTAAAAAGATGATGCTGGACTTCTAAAGGCATTCAAATATTTTCCACTGATGGTGTGCAGAAACATGTTTGACACCTTTTAATTTGTTATGGCTGATTATAACTTTATACAACACTCTTTGTCTCATCAAATTTCAATACATTCACAGGGTGTCAGCATCCCTCTAGTGCAATGGCAGAGCCATAGGATTTTTATGTCCATATTCCTTTCTATAATAATATAATTTTAAATGAAATTTAAATATTTACATGAATGTAAATAAAAGCATGTTAAATCCTACACAAAATCTCTTAAATGTGCATCTATAATCCTGTTGTTCAACCCAGCTAATTAAAGCTTTCTTTAATAAAGACATATTCATTTTTAAGTAAAGTTCTATAAATGCCACATTAAGCAACACATATTTATTTTTATAAAATATTTAGTTTATTTGTGATTTTCAACCAAATCACATGGGTATTTTTTCCCCTTTAATGAAGGGCCAAACAAAAAGCTTTCTAAAACTGCATACAGATTTTCCTTTCCACAAATAGATATAGATTCTGTATGCCAAGAACTTCTGGATTATGCTTTCAGGCAGTATAAAGATTCTATTTAGCTGCAAACTAATGTTTATGTTTGTGTTATGTTATGTTTGTGTGCCCAGCTGGAAAATAGAAAGCTTTTTTTACTTGCTAAAGGTGTAGTTTTAATAGAAGCAAATGCTCCACTACATCTTTTCTTAGAGACAAACCATGTCTTTATTTAGTTTCTGCCACCTGGTTATGCCTATTTGCTATGCGGCAGTAAAAATGAAAAATGGGTTGGAACAAAAATCCTTTTTTGTTCCATTTGCTTAGACCAGACAGACTCCCTTGACCTGTCATGTGGGGGAAATATCCCAGGAGAGAGACACAAGGAGGCTAGAGACTACACTATCTCCCATAAAAGAGGCTGAAGGAAAAGATGTATTTTGGTGGGAAAACTTCTGCTGTGCAGTTGCTTTTGGCTAGTACCACCAAACCTCCACACTTTATCTTTATGTTGAGGGAATATAGCACTTAGTGGGTTTCAAAGGGTACTTTTGTGAGCATTTTCTCTGCCACATCTGACGTGAAACATTTTTATTACCATTACTATTTTGGCACAGAGCAATTGTCATGATACTCATGTTTAAAAAATAGAAGAGGCGTGAAAGGTTATCTGCTGCCTGTGATTCCCCTCAACCTTTCCTTGTATTGCCCATCTAATCTGGACACAGTACTGTACAACAGGACAACCCCTACGAAACAAGTTCTCCCTCATCCGACATCTATATCAGTACTTATCAACTGGATGAGAATTTAAGTTGAAAGACCAGTATTGTTACAGGTAAATCTAAACAGATGTTTCATGTACCTTGCCCTCTGAATAGCGTACAATACATGGTTCTCCCTCGCCTACTTTAACAACAACATCCCTGCAAAGTAGATTAGACTAGGTTAAGAGATAGCAACTGGCCCAAGGTCACCCAGCAAGCTTTACAGCTAAATGGAAATTTGGTTTTCACTGCCAGGCTCTAATCACTACACATCTACAAAAAACTACACAAAACACGAATGTTTTCTCACTCACCGGTTTGCATATATTTTTGTCCCAAGCCAAGCACATAGCTTTGTCCCCATCCTGCCTTTCCTCATCCTGATGTACATAAGAAATGACTGAGATCAGCCCTTTCTATTGGCCGAGGTGTAAAATTCATCCATCTCATTATGAGATTGCCATAGTAAAAGCTTGCATCTGACCTTATCACGAAAATTCACTTTTCTTGAATCCTTGAAAGTGTTTTGAGACAAATAGTGGTTTTAGGAATAACTGGGGGAAGGGACAGAAAAAGATGCCAGAATATATTCCCATATAGCCTCTTGCCACTGCTTTTTAAACAAGGTGACAACATTTCAAGATAGGACTCTTTCCTATATACCAGGGGAGGCATCTGTGGAAGCTTGGGAGGCCATATTAGCCACCTAGGAGACTTTGGAGGGTCGCATTGTGCCACAAAACCCCATTCAGTAGCCTATGAACCCCACTAAGACCGCCGTGAATTGGGTTCTGTGTACTTTTTTACTTGCTGAAGTAACTGGATGAAATTTCAAGTGTTGGGTTACAACTCTGGAGACCAGGGTTCGAATCTCCATTCAACCATAGAAACCCACTGGGTGACCCTGAGTGAGTGATACCTCTCTCAGCCTCAGAGGAAGGCAAAAGCAACCCGTACAGCCCCCATGAACAAATGTTTCCAAGAAAACTCCGTAATAGAGTCACCACAAGTCATAATTTGAAATGACTTGGAGGCACACAACAATCCTGCCATACAAAAAAATTAACCAATGTTTTGTATCCAAATGCCCTCAAGGGAACAGGAGGATATTTTCACCATGTTTTGGTCATCTTCTGGGCTTAAATGGGACCAGAGGCCCCAAATGAGGTAGGAGATTATCAGATGGGCAAAAGTAATGGGTGAGATGCTCCTGTCACTGCAGGATTGCAGGAAGATTATCCCATGATGTTCTGTGATGGCGTACTCATGCCATCCTTCTCCCATCAGTAAAGTGGAATGGCCCCATCACTTTTTATTAAAGGGAGTTTCCCGTTAATAAAAAAATGATGGGGCCATTCCACTTCACTGATGGAGGACGGGATGAGCAGAACGTTGTGTGATAATCTTCCTGCAATTGCGCAATAGTGACAGGAGCATCCCACTTCTCTCCCATCACTTTTGCCCATCTAGAAATTCCCACTACCACTCATTCAGGGACAAGAAATTGAAATATCTTGCAATTTTCTGGCTCCAGGGGATTACAAGGGGCCTCCAACCATGGTGGAAATGGCCTCCACACCCCCTTGATGGCATTTTGGAACAAAACATTTCTTTCACCCCTGTGGGGTCCTCGGGGACACCTGCAGCCCATTGGTAGCACTTCACCCACCCCTGCTATAAACCATTGAAGCCTCCTCTGGGGCCGGAAATCCCTGCCACTGTGCAATGGGGTGCGGGGGTACTGTTTTTTTTCCCAACTCAAGTGGCAGGAAAGCTCACGTTACCTTTGCCCAAGCACGATAAAACTTCTTCCACTGTATTTTCCCTTCTTTTAGTACTGATGGCACTCAGTGAGTGATGACAGACTATGCTCCCCGGCCCCTTTAATTCTTAACTGTTCATGTTTAGAGAATAAATGCAAAAGCAAAATGCAAAAGCAACCATATATCACAAACCCACCGGTTGCTAGACTTGCTTTCCTTCACAGCACACACTTTTCAGACTCTAGCAAAGTGCTGGGACAAAGAAGTCCAAAAGGCTTCCAGAAAGGTTATTACTGAATGTACAAAGAGCGAGATTAAAAAATTAACCATTCTGGAATAAGTACCACAAAAGAGGTCTTTCTGAGAGGGAAACTGAGTTCTTCTCAGGCTTCGCTGGGTGTCTATGCAATCCTGGAAAACTGGCCAATACATCAAGCAGTCCTAGTCTATAGCAGCAGTGGACCAAAAGTGACAAGAGACACAAACAACGTAGCTAATCCCAAAACCAAACACAAACTCAAACCTGCCCTTTCAGGAAGCACCAGATCAACTATAAAGTCCAAACCGATGCCTCTTGTTTCTCCTCCAATGAGCTCAGAACACTGTGCAAGTTACACAACACACTTGTAGGTATCTTAGGCTGAGAGTTATTAAACTCAGGTCCAAAACACACTGCAGAAATAATCCAGTTTGAGAGTGCTTTAACTGTCCTGGCTCAGTGATAGGGAATTTTGGGAACTGTAGTTTTGTGAGACCTTCTCTTTAGCCTTCTCTTTCAGAGAGCTCTGGTGCCACAATAAACTCCTGATTCCCAGGATTCCCTAGCACTGAGCCAGAGCAGTTAAAGCAGACTCAAACTAGATTATTTCTGCAGTGTGTTTTGGACCTCAGACCAACCTTCACAGATCAGTGATAACTATCACTTTGTGTTCTTAACAGCCGCCTTAGGAGACTGTCATTACAGTGGTCCCTCCACATTTGCCGGGGTTAAAAATTCTTTTTACCTCTCTAGAAAACCTCAAGTCCTCCAGTGCAACTCTATGGTCAACATCTGCCAGAAGTTGATAATAGAATCATGCTGGAGGTCCTACAAATGCCTAGAGAAGAGTTTTCTCTAGGAACTCCTAGGTTTTCTAGCACAACTCTGGAGTTCAACTTCTGGCAGAGTTGCACCGGAGGACTTAGAGATTCCTAGAGAGAACATATTAACCAAAGTAGCAAATAATCAAAGCTGCCAAAAGTCAAAGCCTCCTTGTGGACTAAGATCTTGCCACTCCGGTCTCTTGGCCCAGCCGAGGATCTCCTCTTCCCTTGCTCCTATCTGCCCCTTGTCCCTTGCTGCCCCCCATGCCTGGAATCTTCTTTCCACACTATTACGGTCCTTGGCCAGTTTTAAAGCGGAGTTGAAGACGGTTTTATTCAGGGAAGGGTTCCAGATCACCACATGATTTGCCAGTTGTTAATCCCTTCCTTGTGTCTGTATGCTGTTATAATTGTCAGTATTTTGTTGCGATGTGATGCCTTAATTTTATAACTTTGTCTGGTATGTGGATTGTACACCGTCTGGCAGGTTTTATGTCTATTTTATCTCCTGTATGTAAAATGTTTGGGACGCAGTGGCTCAAGCGGTTCAGACGCTGACTCTGTGGACTGCAAGATTGGCAGATCGAGGCCCGGGGTGAGCTCCCATCACTAGTCCCAGCTTCTGCCAACCTAGCAGTTCAAAAGCATGCAAATGCAAATAGATAAATAGGTACCATAAATAGGTAAATAAGTAGATAAATAGGTACCATAAACAGGTGGGAAGGTAAAAGCATTCAGTGCAGTCATGTTGGCCACACGATCACAGAGTAGTCTCTGACAATGTTGACTCTTCGGCTTAGTAACGGAGATGAGCACCGCCGGCTATGGTCGGAGACAACATGACAACCTTGTCAATGGGGAATACCTTTACCTTTTACCTTTATGTAAAATTTTACAGTGCTATGTTCAGGAGCTGAAAATGACAGTACTGTACTGAAAAGTATTGAGGGCAAGGGTTGCTAGGATGATGGACACAAGGTCGGGTCAAATTCTTTGCTCTGGAATGTAAAAACCCTGAAGTGGTTCCTGCTTGAAGTTGTTAACCCAAATAAAAGGAAGTACTGTGTGGAGACAGTAAAGGAAAGCATATAGATAATAGTTTGACTGATGGGCACCCATGAGGGATAGAGAAACGAATGTCAGATGTATGTTTGAGAATCCAAAGAATATAAAGGGGTGTATATGTTTAATCTATATGTAACCAATGAATGTAATTTGTAGTTTTCTTTCTTCAATGTATACTTGTCTCTCCATATTCACTAGGGTTAGGGGCACAAGATCCCGGTGAATATGGAATATGGAAGAAATATAATGTTTTTACCTGAGAGGACATCTCTCTAGGAATCTCTAGCCCTTCAGTGCAACTCTGTGGACAACATCTGCCAGACATTGGGCACAGAATTGCGCTGGAGGAGCTACAAATGCCTAGTGGAGTGTTCTCTCTAGGGAGTTTATCAGACAGGAGGAATTTCTCTTTATTTCAAATGGAGCCAATTGGAGCCAATTTGAATTCACACCAATTCGCTAGTTTAGCGAATTTATGTGAATTCCAATTGCGTTTGGAATGTGTTCAGAATGACTTCCCATTACCCGAAAATGACTGCCTATTGCCCGAAATTGCGTGAGATGCTTTAATACGCAATAACGTAAAACCCATGATTGCGTTCGGAATGACTTCCCTTTTGCCCGAAATTGCGTGAGATACTTTAATACGCAATAACATGAAGCCCCATGATTGCGTTCGGATTGCCATTAGATTATACTTCCAATTTCTGTCATCTGATAAACTCCTAGGTCATTCAGGGCAACTTTTGGTTAAAGATAACTATGGAGTTGCGCTGGAGGACCTAGATATTCCTAGAGAGAACATATTAATCAAATCCGTGAACAAACAAATCCGCAAATATCATGGCCGCAAACATGTAGGGATGAGCGTCCTGTAAAAGATTGGTTTCCTCCCTGTTGATTATAGTTTTGATATTAAATCTGCAACGATAATAATAATGAAAGCAGCCAATGTGGAGGGGCAGCAAACCCCTATGAACTCTGAGGACTCCTCTGTTGTTGCCACAGGGCCCTTGCTTGACAAGAGTGGTTGTTCCTCCTGCTCTTTGCCTGTGAGCAGCAGCAACAGCCCATGACAGCCTGCTCTCTCTCAAAATGTATGAAAAGCTGGCTGAGAGACAAGTGCTGTCACAAGGCCTGGCAGGCAATAAACAACAGCTAAGGAGCCACAGAAGAAGGGAAGCCCTGGGCCTGGAGGAAATCATGGAAGGAAGGGGTCCTTCTCTGAAGGAAACACACCTCTGAAAGGGTCAGGCCAACAAGCAGGGCCCACTTTGAGGGCTTGGAAAAGGCCGCTTGGAAGAAAGTCCCCATAGCTAAGGTTGCCCTAAGAAGAAGAAGAACAGTAATAATACCAACAGCATCAGCATCAACAACAGTAATAATGTCACATGAGGTGGAAAACAACTTCCCACTATTATTTAGTGTTTGTTGCCGCCGGCTTTCCGACTCATGGTGAATTCGAAGGCGAAGTTTTCTTGGAAAATATTTGTTCAGAGAGGGGCTTGCCTTTTGCCTCACCCTCTGAGGCTGAGAGAGTGTGACTTTCTCTCACAGCAGGGTTTTCTTGGCCAAGGTTTGTTCAGGGAAGGGTTTGCTTTTGCCTTCAGAGGCTGAGAGAGTGTGACTTCTGCCACAGGGTTGTTGTTGTTGTTGTTTTGGCAAAGATTCATTCAGAGAGGGGTTTTGCTTTTTCTGAGGCTGAGAGAGTGTGACTTGCTTTTTCTTGGCTGTTCCCGCCCTCCCTCAGTTCCAGACCCAGGAGGGAAAACTTTCCAATCAGGCTGCATCCACACTGGAGAGATAACCCGGTTTGGAAGCGCTTTAACTCTTTTTCTGGCTCTTTGCTATAAAATTTTGGGAGTTGGAGTATGTTGTGGGGCCCAGAGAGGAGCTTTAGAAGCTCTATGTGGCTCAAGGCTATGGAATTCTGGGAGCTGGAGTATGTTGTGGGGCCCAGAGAGGAGCTTTAGAAGCTCTATCTGGCTCAAGGCTATGGAATTCTGGGAGTTGGAGTATGTTGTGGGGCCCAGAGAGGAGCTTTGAAAGCTCTATCTGGCTCAAGGCTATGGAATTCTGGGATCTGGAGTATGTTGTGGGGCCCAGAGAGGAGCTTTAGGAGCTCTATCTGGCTCTTTGCTATGGAATTCTGGGAGTTGGAGTATGTTGTGGGGCCCAGAGAGGAGCTTTAGGAGCTCTATCTGGATCAAAGCTATGGAATTCTGGGAGTTGGAGTATGTTGTGGGGCCCAGAGAGGCGCTTTAGAAGCTGTATCTGGCTCTTTGCTATGGAATTCTGGGAGTTGGAGTATGTTGTGGGGCCCAGAGAGGAGCTTTAGAAGCTCTATCTGGCTCTTTGCTATGGAATTCTGGGAGTTGGAGTATGTTGTGGGGCCCAGAGAGGAGCTTTAGAAGCTCTATCAGGCTCAAGGCTATGGAATTCTGGGAGCTGGAGTATGTTGTGGGGCCCAGAGAGGAGCTTTAGAAGCTCTATCTGGCTCTTTGCTATGGAATTCTGGGAGTTGGAGTATGTTGTGGGGCCCAGAGAGGAGCTTTAGAAGCTCTATCTGGCTCTTTGCTATGGAATTCTGGGAGTTGGAGTATGTTGTGGGGCCCAGAGAGGAGCTTTAGAAGCTCTATCTGGCTCTTTGCTATGGAATTCTGGGAGTTGGAGTATGTTGTGGGGCCCAGAGAGGAGCTTTAGGAGCTCTATCTGGCTCTTTGCTATGGAATTCTGGGAGTTGGAGTATGTTGTGGGGCCGAGAGGAGCTTTAGGAGCTCTATCTGGATCAAAGCTATGGAATTCTGGGAGCTGGAGTATGTTGTGGGGCCCAGAGAGGCGCTTTAGAAGCTGTATCTGGCTCTTTGCTATGGAATTCTGGGAGTTGGAGTATGTTGTGGGGCCCAGAGAGGAGCTTTAGAAGCTCTATCTGGCTCTTTGCTATGGAATTCTGGGAGTTGGAGTATGTTGTGGGGCCCAGAGAGGAGCTTTAGAAGCTCTATCAGGCTCAAGGCTATGGAATTCTGGGAGCTGGAGTATGCTGTGGGGCCCAGAGAGGAGCTTTAGAAGCTCTATCTGGCTCTTTGCTATGGAATTCTGGGAGTTGGAGTATGTTGTGGGGCCCAGAGCGGAGCTCCGCTCCGCTCTGGGCCCACAACAAACTCCAACTCCCAGAATTCCATAGCAAAGAGCCAGAAAAAGAGTTAAAGCGCTGCCAAAGCGGGATCTCTCTCCAGTGTGGAGGGCTCATCCAAGGAAGGGAAGGGAAGGGGAGCTGCTACTCACACAATCCACATGCCCGAGATGCTGAAGGCTGGCAGGGCCACGGGGAGCACAGCCCAGGCGGGCATCCCCAGGAGCCCCAGGCAGCAGCAGGAGGCAGAGGCAGGCAGCCCTCCTCCTCCTTCCCTCCCTTCTTCTCCTCCTTTCCAGTTTCCAATCCAATCTGCAGCAGACTTTGCTGCTGCTGCTGCTGCTGGGCTCTGCCTGCTGCCTGCTGGCGCCAGAGGGCTCCCCCCAACCAACGCTGATCCCGCCCACCATGCTGCCCTCCCTGGGCCCCAATGAAGAAGACTAGGCAAAGGGAAGGGGAGGGAAGGGAAGGGAGGGACTAGGCAGAGCCCCAGGGAGGGGAGGGGAGGAAGAGGAAGGAAGGAAGGAAGGAAGGAAGGAAGGAAGGAAAGAAGGAAGGAAGGAAGGGAGAGAGAGAGAGAAAGGGAAGGGAGAATGAAAAAAAGAAGGAAGGAAGAGAAAGAAAGAAGGAAAAAGAGAGAGAAAGGGAAGGGAGGATAAGAAAGAGAAGGAAAGAAGGGAAAGAGAGAGAGAGAAAGGGAAGAGAGGATAAGAAAGGGAAGGGAAAGAAAGAGAGAGAAAGGGAAGGGAGGATTAGAAAGAGAAGGAAGGAAGAGAAAGAGAGAGAGAGAGAGAAAGGGAAGGGAGGATTAGAAAGTGAAGGAAGGAAAAGAAAGAAAGAAAGAAAGAAAGGGAAGGGAGGATAAGAAAGAAGGAAGGAAGAGAGAGAGAGAAAGAAAGGGGAAGGGAGGATAAGGAAGGAAGGAAGAGGAAAGAGAGAGAGAAAGGGAAGGGAGGATGAGAAAAAGAAGGAAGAGAAAGAAGGAAAAAAGAAAGAGAGAGAAAGGGAAGGGAGGATAAGAAAGAGAAAGAAGAGAAAGAAAGAAGGAAAGAAAGATGGAAAGAGAGAAAGGAGGAAGGAAGGAAGGGAAAGAGAGAGAGAAGGAAGGAAGACAGAGAAAGAAAAGATAATGAAAAAGAGAAAGAGAGAAAAGGAACGGAGGATAAGAAAGAGAAGGACGGAAGAGAAAGAAAGATGGAAAGAAAGGAAGAGAAAGAAGGAAGGAAGGAAGGAAGGGAAAGAGAGAGAGAAGGAAGGAAGACAGAGAAAGAAAAAATAATGAAAAAGAGAAAGAGAGAAAGGGAAAGGAGGATAAGAAAGAGAAGGAAGGAAGAGAAAGAAAGATGGAAAGAAAGAAAGGAGGAAGGAAGAGGGAAAAGGAGAGAGGGGTGGAAGGGAAGAAAGGAAGGGGTGGAAGAGAAGAAAGGAAAGGGAAGGAAGAAGGAATGAGGGAGGAAAGAAAGAAAGGGAAGGAAGGAAGACAAAGAAAGAGAGAGAAGGTGGAGGGAGGATAACAAAGAGAAGGAGGGAAGAGAAAGAAAGATGGAAAGAAAGAGAAGGGAGGGAGGAAGGAAAGAAGGAAGGAAGGAGAAAAAAGGAAAAGAAAAGGAAGGAAGGAAGACAGGAAAGAAAGGGAATGGAGGCAGGAAAGAAGGAGAAAAGGAAAGAAAGAAAGAGAAGGAAGGAAGGAAGGAAGGAGGAAGATAAAGAAAGAGAAAGGGGAGGGAGGGTGGATAAGAAAGAGAAGGAAGGAAGAGAAAGAAAGAAAGAAAGAAAGAAAGAGGAAAAAGGAAGAGAGAAAAAGGAAAGGGTGGAAGAGAAAGGAGGGAAAGAAAGAAGGAAGGAAGGAAGGAAGGAAGGAAAGAAAAGGAGGGAGGGAGGAAGGGAAGGAAGGAGAAAGAAAGAGAGAGAGGATGAAGGAAGGAAAAAAGAAAGAGGGAAGGAAGACAAAGGAGGGAGGAAGGAAGACAAAGGAGGGAAGGAAGGAAAGGGAGGGAGGGTAAGAAAGAAAGATGGAAATAAAGAGAAGGGAGGAAGGAAAGAAGTGAAAGAATGAAAGAAAGGGGAGGAAGAGAAGGGAGGAAGGAAGAAAAAGAAAGAAAAAAGATGAAAAGAACGAAAAAAGAATTAAAAAGAGAACTGAAATTGCCAATCCCAAACTGAATTGCTTGTCCTACAAGCCTCTGGGAGCAGCAACTGATCCTTTAAACAGGATGCCCAGCACTTTGCATTAACATTTTAAAAAACACCTTTTTTTTTTTTTTCAAAACCAACACAGGAATTCCAGCCATTTCTGTGTGTTAATTTGTGGGCTCTCTCTGGCAGGTATCATTTCCTGGGCATGCCACCTTTGTCTCATCTGCTGTAGGAGGTCTAGAAAGTTTCAAAAACGCTTTTCATGGGCTTTTCCCTATGTGTGCCTAGTGTGAGCCCTGCAAAGATTGTAAACAAAACAATTTACACCCACCACTTCAGGACACGGAATGTGGTTTGCCCAAGTCCTTACGAAAGTCCTTAATGAAAGTGTGACATCTTAATAGCTATATGGGGCAACGTCATGAACGTGTGATGCCTTATGCGCAATGTAACGTAATGCAATGAAGCTCAGCACCCAGACGTTGACATGCCTGTGTTTCTCCCTATGGGAAATGTATATGTTAGTGTATCGATGAATTCATATAATAAATACCAAAAAGAGTCCCATTGTCAATATCAAGTATAGTCTGTCCTTGTTGGAGATGACCTTATTTAACCACCTTTAAACTTAAAACTCTGCCAGTTCTAACTTTTTATAGCTTTAAAAGGTCTCTTTGCCAGTTATGTTAACCAGTGTACATATAAACAGTATGTCATAATTTCCTAATAAAAGAGCTTACAGTTGAACAAACTACTAACTACGTGGCCAAAGGGACTCCCTCCCAAACCAAATCTGGAAAAGGGGGAATTTTCCCCCTAGTTAGATATACCCAAGCTGCACTCCTTAACGGCTCCTGTCCTCTCGAATTAATGCTTTCAGCACAGTTCTTCCAAATGCCACTTAAATTTATGAACCTGGTAATGTTTAATAAATGTCGGTGGTTCTTTTCACCTTGCTACTCTATACACTTTGATTCTGTGTTCCTGAATGGCAAGAGGTTGGACTGGATGGCATTGTGGTCTCTTCCAAATCTACATTTCTACGATTCTTCCAAGGATGCCACTACTCTAAATCACATAACCATAGAATCATAGAGCTGGAATCTATGGCCATTCTCAACGTGACACTCATGCAAATATTTAAACAGGGCATCACATCACCTCTTAAGTTCTGTTCTCCATCCCATACTGCAGATGGAGACTGAAGCTAAGAAACACTGGCTTGCCTAAAACTTTTTAAGGCATGCCCTGGCTCACCCATGTCTCTTAATAATGACACCACAACTCTCGTATGTTTACACCATCCTCTAATAGTGAGGAAATGCTGGATAAACAAGACTACTTCATACACTACATAACTTAGGGACTTCACTGCCATATACTGACATCACATTTCCTAGCACAGATGATTTTAAAAGGGCCCTGGACAAATTAAGGCAGGAAAAATCTAACAGCAATTATTAGCAATGTTTACTGTACAGAGTCTCTCTGTTGAAGAGCATCAGACCTTCTGTATACTGAGAGGCAGCATCTACTAATGTGGGGGGCTATTGCCTTTACCTGCTCCTTGTTAGATTTCTGGGTGCATTTGGATGGACAGAATGCACCCTTGGGTTGATCCTATTGGACTCTCATGTGTAATTAATAACCTAAAGAATAATCGTTTTAAAAAATAAAGTGTTGTTAGTCATAACAGTCTCTGAAAGTAAAATATTTCTGAATACTCAGTGTACAGAACTCTTAACATGGGGTCACTTTTGTACCCTATTAGTGAACTTCCACTGGCATGTGGGTTGTTGTTGTGATAAACAGAGCAGTACTAGATGGACTTTGCTCTGATCCCCCAAGGCAATGCTTGTATCACTAGTAGTTATAACTAACTTACGGTAATATGCAAAGCAAAGTTAAACACAAATCACCTTGTTTGCATTTATCTTTTCTCTGATTCATTATATGCTGTAATTATATCCAGTGTACACAGAAATTAAAAGATGAAAAAAGAAAGGATGTCCCTTCCCCATCTTTTCAAAAAAGAAAGAGTGGGGGATCACAAGTGCACAGACTGAAATAAAAACGCAAAAAATTCAGGCTACACAGGTCCCTGTAGAAGCACAGAGCATCAGTGTACTTCATCAAATACGTGACATCCCTGTCAGTGGCTGTTGAACATGATGTATTGTGGATATGTGGTTAACAGGATCACAGCAATGATTTCCATGTCAATGTGTTGTTTTTTTTTCCATCTTGGATTTCAGGACTGTGTGGAAACAGTTTGTGAAACATGCCCCGCAATGATATTTGAGCTCAAAAAATCCAAAATTAACCCGCCTGGGAGGACAACGGGACACTGAAATGTGCTATACTTGGTGAACTATTAACCCAGTTGGGGGGGACACAGAGCCACTGACATGCATTGCAGTCTGTGAAAGTGCATGCTGTAATAAATTCTGTTTTTTCTGCAATAACCTAATATATCTCCCTTTGGAAAAGGAAAAGAGGAGTTAAAATCACAGAGATTAATGGTAATTTTGCTTCAGCATTGTCTACGTTGATGAGGCTGCAGGTGGAAGGTGCTATTTTGGGATGCTCTCCTACTTATAAATTGCATATTAAAAACAAAACAAAAAACAGCCAGTCCTCCAAGAACAAAATTCTAACCTAACACCAGCAACACAAGCCTATATTTGAACTCCAGCAAGACAAGCTATTCCTGAAAGGTCTTACAGGAAGAAATTAAAGTGTGTGTATGTACATTCACACACACATGCTTAACACTTCCTTTTACTGATACAAAGTTGATATTCCCAGTTAGGAGTCTGTGCCTCCCCCTTTTCAAGCTGAATATCCCACTGTGGAAGAAACTATCTCCCAATATCTCACCCTGCTTCAAAAGATCAAACTGGTTAATTGCTCTGTATGTAGCAAATGAATCTGTTCCCACTTTAAATTAATCGAAAATATCTATGATCCTAGGGTACAAAGTAGGTAGCGAATAATGTTGAAGGCAAACGTTTCATTTACAGATCATATTTATTCCACTGTATAAAGTCAATTGACTTCTTAAGAATATATATATATACACACAGTCACTTGCTGTTCCACATAGTAGACACTGGCTTCACTTCCGAATGGGATTCTGCAATAAATGTGGAAAAATTTAGCCTAATGCATAAAAGGAAGGAAGCACTAGATGAGTCACATTTTACTTTCTGGTTTTGTGCTGACAGCCCAGTGGTGCAGGAGGACCATGGCATCATCTTAAATGTGAGAGATTGTTTGAGGACTGAAAGGAACAAGTGGCAGCCCTTACTCAACAGAGCTGCAACATGTATAGTAAAGGCTGTGTGCTTCCAGAAGCCTTTCACTCACTAGGCAATATTCACCCCAGCCCCACTGTTTCACTTGGAGGCAGCGAGCACAAATTCAGAATGCCTAGAAGATATCCAGCAGGGGTGAAATGAAAGATGGAGAGCCTCTAGTGGAGAAATTGGTCAAGACAGAACTGCTCACTCAGTACTTTCAGGGAGAAATGTTTTTGCCTCAGTCTATGGATTCTTTCTATGGATTCTTTCTCCCATTCTCTGGTCTTGGCAGCAATATTTTGCAGATGCTCCCAGAAGGCCCAGCGTTACACATAAAGCTACTCAGCCTAACACACTGAATAATCAAGAGCCAAATGTGACTGGAGGAAAACCAGTGCCAAGCAGAGCAAAGAAGCACAGGCATACTGCGACCTTCTCCTCCTGGTTAATTAAGGAAACTGGCTCTTTTGCTCTCCAGTGCAGGGAAGATTGTGTGTTTCATACAAAGACTACAGACACCAGGAGGGCTGAACTGAAAGACTGGATGCTCTCCTTCAACTCTACAGAGAAGAGGAACTGGCCATCATGCAGAGATTCCCTCTACTCAGAGAGAATCAGGAGTTCTAGAAAACATGTTCTGGGATGATGATTTTGGCTTTATGTCCACTGGGAAGAAGGGCCACAGTGGAAAGTGAGCTGCTAGGGCCTTCCCTACAGCAATCATGGCTTCTACCAGACACAGCAGGCCTGCATCCATTATCATAATATCTCCTGCAGCCATGTGTCCCATTTATACCTCTCCTCAATTGACTTCAGAAGTTGTCATGGAGTCAGTCGGACGCTGGGAGGCTAGAAGAGGCACAGGGGAGGTGGCCTCTATGAGGGCTGGGTTCAAAATAATAGGCAGAGTCATTGGTGGCACTCCAACCTGTAAAGGGGAGGCCAGTGGCTGAAGAATAAGGGGCTGCTGTGCCATTGCTGGAGGTGTATCTTTTGCTGAGTTCACTTTTACAGTTGCTGCTGGAGAGACAAACTGTTGGCCAGGGAGACTGGATGTGCTTGGACCAGGCACCGAGGTATTCTCTGCGTCTGGAGAAAAAGGAGAAAAAAAATGGTTACTTCTTCATAAAGGGCATTAGGCCTCAGCCAATAACTTCCAGGTTTCCTAGCCTTAGTCTTGTGTGACTAACAACATTATCTCTCACTAATGAGATATCCAAAGGGGCTATGGGTCCCTATCTTTAGTCCAACCTCCAAGACAACATGATTACTCCCTGCCTCTCAGATATAAAAAAGTTTTAAATGATGTATTTACCATATATTGTTATAACATTAATTTTTAAATTTTGAATCCAGAGTTAGTGTCAGTACATTTCTACTGACTCTGACTCCACACCCCGGATACTTAAATATATATTGTGCTTTAAGGATTTTCATATTTGATGATGTTTCCAGCTGGGAAAGGGCAAGGAAGGTGATCCATTGCCCCTGCAGCCTCTTCCCAGCTAGGCTGCCTCCTTAAGTCTGACCCCTCAACTTATCCAGTGGTCATATGAAAATCAACAATTTTGGCCCCCAAAGTTGACCTCGACTTATACATGAGGTTGACTTACAGTCAAGCATAGGCAGTATATCAATAGGAAATCATCATTGAAATTAATCTTTTTGCTTGTCTTTTATTTCCATGCTTGTGTGCTGTAAAGGCATGGGATGATGATGATGATGATGATGATGATGATGATGATGATGATGATGATTCCCTTCCTTTACCTTATTTCCTATAGTGCTAAGTAACTTAAAGAAGAGATTTATCTGGTTTTTTTGCTCGCATTAGTCTGTAAAGCATGATGTACTATAATGATGTTAGAACTCAAAGACATAGCCATGCTAATCTGGAAAATCAGTATGGAAAGGGATCTTGTAGCACTTTTGAGACTAAATGAGACCTACCAGTCACTGTCAGCTCAGGAGACTTTTCAGAGTGTGCTGCGTGGGGGGTAGGCCTTACATCACCTCCAGAAGAATGTGGCAGAGCAGATATGATTGATTTTGGAGGATGCATCTCTACTGGTAAAGTAGAAACTGGGTCTAGATAAAAACATTAAGCAGAAATATATATATATATCTAAATACCAAGTATTTTTTTAAACCAAGACTACATTTTCCAATGTCATATCCCCCAATTGCATTTCAGATTTAATAAACTACTAGGTCTCTGTGTGCTCAAGCATAGACCCCCGTTCAGTCAAAAAAAAAAAAAAAAAAGCAAGAGAGATGGCCAACCTCAAATTCCCAATTGCCCAATACATACGTTCTGTCTTTGCCCGTTCAATAACTCAAACCTTCTTGACCGCAGAGATCTTGATATGGCCATTCTTCACATAATGAAGGTTACTTAATCTTGAATACCTTTCTTAGAAGACCAAGGCTATTCAATGGTTATACATAATACAAAGGGAGATCGCTACATGAATACATACCTTGGATGACTGTCTGTTTGAAAAGCTCATCTCTCAGTTTTGGCAAAAAGCAATCTATTCGTTCCCAAGTGATCTCCCAGAGATCTGAATAGCCTGTCCGTGAGTCAGAGCTGTGAAATATTCCTGCTGTGTCCATTACTAGCAGCATATTCTTCAATGATTCAGGAATGGCCTCTGGCTGGAAGAGAAGACACATCTAAGAGCTGAAATCTGAGACTGTAAATGCCTATAGCCTGTGTGGCTAAGCATTCACACTTTGGATTATTTCACAGGGTCAGTGGGTTCATCAAATGACCAGGAGAGGTGAAGAGGTGGCACAGACAAAAGAAATGCCTGAAAACATTACAAATAAGCAGAAAAGGGTAAAAGAAAGCTTCTGCCAAAGGACATTTGGGACTAAACAGACTGGGGCTACAGCAAACGCATGCAAAATGCCGCTTCTTTTTGGCTCAGAAAAAGGGCACCCATGCCGCTGCTGCGCAGGGCGCAGCATGTTGCTGCTTTGGGGGTACTTTGATTGGGGAGGCAAAGAGAAATTCATCCTACTATGAGCGGGACTCCTATACGAGTTGTGTGGGGCAGGGGGAGGTATGACGGTAGGAGTAAGGGCCAGTGTTCTAAGGGAAGGCGAGATCGATGCTTGATATCTATCTCTCCTTCCAGTCCTTCTCCTAACCAAAGGAACCTGAGGGTCACTCCAACCATACCACAAACCCTGTCTCTGCTCCTGTGCAATGCCAGGTCTATTAAAAACAAGACCCATATCTTGCATGAGTTGATAGAGGATAATAACTGTGACCTGGCGTGCATAACCGAGACCTGGCTTGGGCCTGAAGGGGAAGCTGTGTGGGCTCAGGTCCTCCCTTCCGGGTACTCGGTGAAGGACCAGAACAGGTTAGGTGGGCGAGGGGGGGGTGTTGCCTTGGTGCACAAAAACACCTTGTCTCTAACCAGGAACCATGTTCGTCAGACTTCCTATATCGAGTGTATTTACCTGACCCTGAAGGCTAGAAACAGTCTAGGGATCCTGTTGGTCTACCGGCCACCCCGTGCGCTAACAGACTCCCTTAACGAGCTGACACAGTTGGTCTCGGAGCTGATGTTGGAGTCCCCCAGGCTTTTAGTCCTGGGAGACTTCAACATCCCCTTTGCGGCCAACAATGTTCCATCTGGTGCGGCTCGGGAATTCATGGAGACCATGACAGCCATGGGCCTGTCTCAGCTGGTTTCGGGTCCAATGCATTGTGCGGGGAATACACTTGATTTGGTCTTCTGTACGGACATGGAAATTCCGTGGGCGGAAGTTACTAATATTTCCGCCCTGTCATGGACAGATCACTTCTTGGTAGAGGCAAGCATCAAGGCATCAACCCAGATCCCCTCCGGGGGTGGCGGACCTATTAGAATGGTCCACCCTCGAAGGCTGATGGAACCTGATAGATTCCAAGAAGCCCTAGAGGGTTATATGGTTGGAAGTGACGGCGACACTATTGATGCCCTAGTTAACACCTGGGACACGGATCTCTCCAGAGCTATACACAGTATCGCTCCCAAGCGCCCTCTCAGGCCTGCTTCCAAGAAGAAGCCCTGGTACACGGAAGATCTCCGGGCCAAGAAGCGGGTTTTGCGACGGCTAGAGCACACCTGGCGGAAACACCAGCGTTTATCCGACAAGGCTCTCCTAGACCACCTCTTGGAGGACTACGGAGAGGCGATTCAAGCAGCTAAGAACTCGTTCTATGCTGCTCATGTCGCGTCCGCGGAGTCGCGTCCAGCAGAGTTGTTCAGGGTAGTGAGGGAGCTAACTCAGCTCCCTCCTGCCCCGAACCAGATCCTTGAACCTACTAAGACCTGCTGTGACCAATTTAACAACTTCTTCGCGGATAAAATCTCTCAGATAAACGAAGGTCTGGATGCCAGTATTAATGCAGAGACTAGAGTAGAGGCGTCCAGAGCTTCCGTGGACTCTGTTGTACTGGATCAGTTTGAGTCTGTTAGTACCGAGGATGTGGACAAGATCCTTAGAAGCGTTAGGAAAACAACCTGCTCCCTCGATCCCTGTCCCTCATGGTTAGTGGCAAGGGGGGGGGGGGCAATTGTAACTTCATTGTTACACCGGATTATTAATACATCTTTGAGAGAGGGACAGTTTCCAGACAACCTTAAATTGGCCACTATAAAACCAATACTGAAAAAGCCCTCTCTCGACCCCCTGGTACACAATAGTTATCGGCCAGTTTCGCTACTGCCATTCTTGGGGAAGGTGATCGAGAGGGTGGTTGCGGTCCAGCTTCAATCGATCTTGGATGAAACGGATTATCTAGATCCATTGCAAACCGGTTTTCGGGGTTGAGACTGCCATGGTCGCCCTGGTCGATGATCTCCGTCTGGGCATCGACAGGGGTAGCATGTCCCTGTTGGTGCTCTTGGACATCTCAGCGGCTTTCGATACCATCGACCATGGCATCCTTCTGGAACGCCTGGCAGAGGTGGGAATCGGAGGCACTGCGCTCCAGTGGTTCCGGTCCTACCTCTCTGGGAGGTTCCAGATGGTGCAGCTGGGGGACGTTTGCTCCGATAAGAGGGCCCTCAATTCTGGGGTCCCTCAAGGAGCCATTCTGTCCCCCATGTTCTTTAACATTTACATGAAACCGCTGGGAGAGATCATCCGGAGGCATGGGGCGCGGGGTTATCAGTACGCTGATGACACCCAAATAGTTTTCTCTATGTCTCCGACTGATGCAGTGGCCAGGGATGGCGTCGCTCTGCTCGTGGCCTGTCTGGAATCGGTAATGGACTGGATGAGGAAAAACAGACTCAGCCTGAATCCAGAGAAAACGGAAGTGCTCGTGATAGGTTCTCCCGGCCCTGGGATGGAGGTGGTTCCACCTGTCCTGGACGGGCTCACGCTTCCCGTTAAGGACACAGTACGCAGCTTGGGGGTGCTCCTTGATTCGTCGCTCCATCTCACATCTCAGGTGGATGCGACGGTCAGGAGCACCTGTTTTCAGCTTCGGCTGATACGCCAGCTGCGTCCCTACCTGGACCGGGGGGACCTTGAAACTGTAGTACATGCTCTGGTAACCTCTCGATTAGATGTCTGCAATGCGCTCTACATGGGGCAGCCTTTGTATCACACTCGGAAGCTACAACTAGTGCAGAACATGGCAGCACGGCTGATCACTGGCGTACCCAGGGCCAGCCATATAACTCCTGTATTAAAAGATCTTCATTGGCTGCCTGTTCGCTTCCGGGCTCAGTACAAAGTGCTGGTTATTACCTATAAAGCCCTATATGGCTTGGGCCCAGAGTACCTGAAGGACTGTCTCTCCCCATACAATCCGCCCCGCACACTCAGGACCACTGGGCAACAATTATTAAAAGTTCCAGAGGCTAGATTATCTACCACCATAAAGAGGGCATACTCTATCTCGGCCCCTAGCCTCTGGAACTCACTGCCCTTCGACTTCCGCTTGGCCGCCTCCCTCATCCAATTTAAAAGGGGATTAAAAACCTATCTATTTGAACAGGCCTACCCCTGATCTCATCGTCTCCCCCGTTGTCAATTGTATTATTAACATGAGCACCATTGTGTAGCTATATTGGAATGACACAGTTTTTATTGTTGTATAAATGTTTTTAATCTGTATAGATGTTGTGAACCGCCCTGATCTTTGGAAGGGCGGTATACAAATAAAATTTTATTATTATTATTATTATTATTATGCAGGGTGAAGTCACCACACCCTCACTCCACCCTGACACCAGCCCTTTTGGCCGGTCTGTACAGCCCCTTACATATGTGTTTTAAAGCTCAGAGAGAAGCAAAGAGAACTACAGTGGTCCCTCGGGTTATGAAAGTAATCTGTTCCGGATTACTTTTCGTAACCCGGAAATTATCGTAACCCGGGGGACCGCTTTAGTTGATGGACCGCGCGGCAAATTTAAAGGGGTCGCACGGTTTTTCCGTTTCAGATCCCGGGGTTTCTTTCGGATCCTGGGGCCATTTTTGCAGCCCCGGCTCTTTCGTACCCCGGGGGATTCGTAACCCGGGGGACCACTGTACTAGAAAAACAAACAGCAACAAATCACATACCAACAAATCACTGGATCCAGAATGCATATATTTGTCCATGAAATCCAGAATCGTCAACCACAAAGCAGCGAATGTTGGGAGCGAAAGTAATGGAGACAAGTGCTGCAAGAAGACCTAGAAAAAAGGAGAACTCAGTAAAAATTGTGGCAAAAAGAAAAAGGATTTCTGTCCTTACTTCGGTATGACCAAGGTCCCACACAGGATCTCAAATCCTTGGAACCAGAAACATAAGGAACACTGCACAATATCAGCATGCCCCATATCAGCACTTTTTGATTAGCTCACAGCTTGAAAAAGGGACATTTCCTACAAATTCTGTGACTTCAACACTATGACAAAAATTAATGTTCCTGAATGGACAAACTCTTCCTTAATCTTAACATATTGCTAAAATTAAGACAGAACAGCTGGAATGAGTAGAGATTATCTGAAGTTTATTAGGCTTCAGTTTATTGTAGAAGCATGGAAAATAATTAAAATAGTTTTTTGGCAAATCATAATTACATTTTAACTGTGAGGTAAAGCTGTTTTTACTTACAATAAACCCTTCAACTTTTTTTTAGTATCCATGGGATTGTGACTAAAATGGTGAAGGGTCTGGAAACCATGCCCTATGAGGAATGACTTAGGGAGCTGGGGATGTTTAGCTTGGAGAAGAGAAGGTTAAGAGGTGATATGATAGCCCTGTTTAAATACTTGAAGGGATGTCACATAGAGGAAGGAGCAAGCTTGTTTTCTGCTGCTCCAGAGAACAGGACCCGGAACAATGGATGCCAGCTCCAGGAAAAGAGATTCCACCTCAACATTAGGAGGAACTTCCTGACAGCGAGGGCTGTTCAACAGTGGAACACACTTCCTCAGAGTGTAGTGGAGTCTCCTTCCTTGGAGGTCTTTAAGCACAGGCTGGATGGCCATCTGTCAGGGATGCTTTGATCCTGAATGGCAGGGGGTTGGACTGGATGGCCCTTGTGGTCTCTTCCAACTCTGTGATTCTGTGAATAAGAACCATAGCCAGCTGAAGCAACTTCTTCTCTTACTACTGATATTATAGATACACTATATTACACATTTAAACAGAAAATGATGCTAAGCTAAGATGCTCCACTGAACCTGTTTGAAAATTGAAGTACACCAACAAGGAAACTTGTTAGGTTGCCAAATCCATAACCGCTTTGATGATGGCTTTCTTCCTCTTTAGTGATGGTATGTGTGGGGGACAAGTGCACTAAACCCCACTTTGACTAGCAGAGAACCACTGAATTAATAAACCTGTCCTAAGTACAACCATTGGATCTTTATTTCCCTTTGCAAAACAGTAACCGTCAAGGGATCTTTACAGTGATTAGCATTCTGATTAGAAAACTTCACACTTTGAAATACAAAGAGTCCCTGCACCTTGGAAAGTAGAGTTGAAGCTCTCATTCTGGTCTCTTCCATCCCTCCAATGTCTGCTGGACTGATGTTTTCCAGGAGTTTGGTCAGCAAGGGAAATAGCACCTGTTTGATCCAAGAACCAAAAGTAAGACCAGTAGACAAAATCCAAAGCATAGGGAGTGACCAGGAAATGATCTTGTCCAACTTCTATCACAAATCAAAATGCTATGAATGAGACAGCAGACTGACTAATCAACAAATGAAATATTACTCACAAGTAAGACAGTCAATAAGGAAACATACAGTTGTATTATTTAAATAAATTTGTTTCTGTAAGGTAGAAGGCTATGCCAGTTCTCCTCAGAATCGTCTTCATGGTAACTACATTGTATTAGACTTTATTTGCAACACATCCTTTGATAAATTAGTTACCACTGTGGACAACCTAAAACAGAGGCTCACTCTTCTTTGATAGCATCTTCTTTGGTAGAAAAAGCCCTTCTTTAACAGCCAATTCATCATTCAGGGCTTGATGAAATGGCAAAGCATTTCTGGCTCTCTGACGCACCAAAGTAACTCCCATATACAAAGTGTACATGTTGATGAGAAAGTTATGCATACATATGAAATTCAATCAGACATAGATAAATGGCGTTTTCTCATGAGTGAGAAAGGAGCTTTATATTGTTTCCCTTTTTTGATCTGTTAATTACCCTAAATCTAGCACAGGCTAAAGAAAGATCATGGCTACTTGTTTCTCATACCAACTGAACTTATTTTTTAAATTCTAAAATTCACACCAGAGATAAGGAGGATTGGATCATGACAAAATTGGATTGGGGGACTGGGGAGCTTGTAGACTAGAAAAGGGGAAATTTGCCAGCTGCTACTATTTGAAAGAACAGCAAGCTTCATTTCTGACATGTAATATATGCTTCGGAAACTGGAGTGTCAAATGTATAAATATAATAACACACAATTTTTTTGTTTTCTTGTACTTTTCTATTTATAGTATACAGTGGTCCCCCGGGATCCGAATCCCCCGGGGAACGAAATCCCCGGGATCCGAAACCGCCGGGGGAGAAAAAAAGCCCCCGGCCAATGAAAAAAACCCCGGGTTGCGAAAAAATTCGCAACCCGGAAGTTTTAAAACAGCGCGCTTCCGGCGCGCTGTGCATCCAAAAATGCGGTTCCCCGGGTTGCGAAAACTTCCGGGATACGAAGGTAATCCCGGAACGGATTACCTTCGTAACCCGGGGGACCACTGTATATGATTTTATCTGCATTCCAAAATAAATTACTAATTTGAAGCCTTGCATCCCATCTAGGGATGAAATTCCTCACATTTCATTTACACACAACAATGAACATTGTGCCTGCTGGATGAAACTACCAGATTTTTTTTCTTTCTTTTTCTTTTTTGTATTTCAAGAGTTTGGTGAAAATTTTGTGGGGAACTTTGCTCAAAAATGTTATTTTATGTGTGAATTACAACTTTTTGCACAAAAAATGTACTGTTCTCCAAAACATTTTCTGTGCAGAAACAATATTTTGTGCCCTGCCCCCCCCCCCCTTTTTTTCAGGCATGCCTTTCACAGGGAAGCTAAAAAAATCTCACTGTTTGACAATTGTTTTCAAGAGGATATCTCAGATAAGAAAGTTTGTGAACTTTCTTTACAGCCTTCTTCCCAGAAATCCTTCCCTCAGGAATGTTCATATGTCCACACTGCTGGTTGTCAAGATGGCAGAGCCTTTCCCAACAGTGACTAGAGAGGATTTGACTTCATAAAAGTTATCATGTATTCTACACCCACCAAGAAGCAACTTTTGTCCAGGAAACAAAAGGAATGGGAGATTAAGCCAAGCTAATAAAGATATGGGTGACAGGACTGCACAAGATTCTCTATCAAACCAAAGGCTAAATTTGGTGCTTTCCATATGAGTAGTATTCAAAGATGCAGCCATGTTAGTCTGTAGATTCAGTATGTAAAGAGATCTTTAGCACCTTGAATTCTATCAAACCAAAGGTTCCATTCCCCACTTGCATTCTCTGTTGAGTCAGGCATACAGCAGTTACCTTGTTGAAACAGGATTCCCACTCCAAAGCATCAAGAGCTTGTAGGTCATGTACAAGGAGAGCCCGCTGCAGGTAAGTCAGAGCCTGCATCCGTACCTGTCGCCGTGCATCACAACACAAGCAAGCAATACCTGTTCAGAGTAAAAGTTAAAATGATGGAATAATAGAGCTGAAAATGGCTCCAACTGCCTCCTTATGCTAGCCTCTAACAAAAAACTTTCTAGGAAAAAGCAGCCTGTCCTTGTCCCAAGGCAGTCTACTCCATGATTTTACAGTTCTTAATATCAGGAAGGGCTTCCTGTTTAATCAAAATCTCCTGTCTTGTAATTTTAGTTCACTGGTTTAGGTCCTACCCCATGCAGCATCAGAAGTCATGATTATAAAGCTTGCAGGTAAATCTTAGCTTATTCTGTTTACATAATAATCACTATTTTCAAACATTTCCCCCATGCTGGATAAGATTATGAGAATTTTTGAGCATTTTCGTTCTTTCTTTCTCCCCCCCCCCCCCCCGCCCCCAATTTTGGGATTTTAAAAAGAAAACACATGTAAATGATTTTTTATACAAAACAAAAGTAGTTCTGTGCAAAATATTCTCCCCCTATTACTATGTCTGCTGGAAAAACACACCCCTAATCTTTTTGCTCTTCTGCAGGGGCCAAAAATCTCATGGCAGTTGGGAATTTTTAAAATTCTCACTCTTGCTTTGAGAGAATGGGAGAATTTGTGAATATTCTTTATATGCGTACCAGCTTCTTCTATATGACATCTCTTAAAATATTTGAGGATGGCTATCATATTACCTCTCAGTTCATTCTCTCCCAGGGTAAACATATGTAACCCTTCAATGGTGCCTCATAAGTCTTAGTTCAATTGACTTAATCAACTTTGTTATTTTGATCTTGACCCATGTTGACCCTGTGGATGAGACATTTCCAAGACTCCCTTGTCCTCCACTGCTCTGCTTAGGTCCTGTAAACTCATATCCATGATCTCCTTAATAGAGTCCACCCATCTAGCATGTGGCTTTCCTCTCTTTCTATTTCCCTCCACCTTTTCTAGCATTATTGTTTTTTCCAGTGAGTCTTCCCTTCTCATGATGTGCCTGAAGTACGATAGCCTCAGTTTTGTGAACTTGGCTTCCAGGAAGATCTATGGCTTGGTCTGCTCTAGAACCCATTTATTTGTTTCTTTGGCCATCCACAGGATTCTCAGCACTCTTCTCCAGCATATCTCAACTGCATTGATTTTCTTCCTACTTTCTTCACTGTCCAGATCTCACATTAATATATGGTAACTGAGAATGCAATGGCTTGCATGATTCTAACTTTTGTGCTGAATTGTATATCTTTGCATCTTCTTCTGATTTCCTGGCTGCAGTCCCCATTTCTATCAGTGTTTGATCCCAGGTATGAGGACTCTTTTACCGCTTTCTATTTTCTATGTTTAATTTGTCAAGATTTTCCATTATCATTATTTTTGTTTTCTTTATGTTCAACATTAGTTCAACTTTGCACTTTCTTCCTTAATCTTTCTTAGTAGCTGTTCCAGGTCTAGGAGGTTTTCTGCTAGTATTATAGTGTCATCTGCCTATCTTAGATTGTTGAAATTCTTTCCTTCTATTTTCACTCCTCCTTCTTCTTTGTCTGAGCCTGCTTTTCTTACAATATGTTCTACATAGACGTTGAACTGGTAGGGTGATAAGATGCAGCCTTGTCTGACTCCTTTGCCAATTGGGAACCATTCTGTTTATCCTTGTTCTGTCTTGACAGTAGTCTCTTGTCCTGAGTACAGATTTCTCATCAGGACTATCAGATGTGTTGGCACTCCCATGTCTTTAAGGACGTTCCATAGCCTTTCATGATCTATGCGGTCAAAGGCTTTGCTATAATCTATAAACCCCATGCTGATTTTCTTTTGGAATTCCCTCATGTGTTCCATTAGTCATCATATGTTTGTAGTTTGATCCCTAGTACCTCTTTCTTTCCTGAACCCTCCTTGGACCTCTGGGATTTCTCTTCCCATGTATGGTTTCAGGCTCTATTGCAGAATTTTGAGCATAATTTTGCTTGCATGGGAAATTATTGCTATAGTACTATAGGTGCTGCAGTCCTTTGTATCTCCTTTTTTGTTGATGGGATGTATATTGATCGTTTCCAATTTACTGGCCATCGTTTTGTTTTCCATATCTGTTGACGTATGTTGGTTAGCACTAGAGTTGACTCTGTCAATGTGGATTGAAGCAGTTCGATTGGAATATCATCTGTTCCTGGTGATTTGTTTTTTGCCATTCCTCTTATTGCAGCTTCCAACTCACTTTTAAGAGTTTGGGGTTCATCTTCATGTGGCTCTTAGTCCCATGTGTCCTTCATTTTGTCATCTCTTTTATAGAACTCTTCTGTGTATTGCATCCAACATCTTTTTATTCCTTCCTGGTCTTCAATTATGCTATTTATTTATTTATTTATTTATTTGTCACACAGAGCATTCTGGTCCTTGGTTTGAACTTCCCTTTGATTTCCAGATCTTGTGGAACAGATATCTTTTTCTTCTCTTTTTCTTGTTGTCTTCTTTTTCTCTGCACTGGTCATTGCAGTAGTTTTCTTTATCTTTTTGCACTAGCCATAGTACTGTAATCAACTACTGAATGAAAAATCTCATCCTTTTCAGTGGGTGTATTTTAGCTGGGACTCCCAATAAGATTTTAGACAAATGTGTTTTGAACATATAGTATCTGACTTTTTGATGTACTGTTGTTGTTGTTGTATGCCTTAAAATCATTTCTGACTTATGGTGACCCTTAGCAGAACCTATCTTGGGGTTTTCTTGGTAAGCCTTGTTTAGAGAGGGTTTACCTTTGCCTTCCTCTCAGGCGACTTGCCCAACAATACCCAGTGGGTTTCCATGCAAGTGGGGAGTTGGAATTTTAACTCTGGTCCCCAGAGTTATAATCCAACATGCAAATCAATACAACCATGCTGGTTTTCTGCTAGATTTTGAAGACCTAAATAAATTTTAATTGTTCTGAAGACTATTCCAGAACTGATATCTGTCATCCTATGTTCCATTCTGCCATATATGGATGAAATGATCACATCCTAGGGTGCAGCAAAGGTTTTACCTTGCAGCAAAGGGCACCAGCAATTAGTCCATAATGTCCGAGAGTCCGCT
This sequence comes from Urosaurus nigricauda, assembly GCA_034509955.1. Classification (NCBI taxonomy): domain Eukaryota; kingdom Metazoa; phylum Chordata; class Lepidosauria; order Squamata; family Phrynosomatidae; genus Urosaurus; species Urosaurus nigricauda. The sequence continues at coordinate 156,336,436 of JAOEGL010000003.1, forward strand.
TCAATTTTCTTTCCTGCAGCCTCAAGATGGTGCTGCTCCTCTGCCCAAGAGTTATAGATGCTAGCAGCTCGGGTGTGGAGGGTATGCATTAGGTCTAGAAGCTGCAATTGAAATAAAATAGGCAAAGAATAACCTATTAATCTGTTATCTCTAAACAAAACAAAACATTGTAAATAATGATTCATAGCAAAATACCCTGACAAGGAACAAACCTGTGTAGATCAGAAATATGACAATTTGTTCAAGAGCGAAATCTTCTGCCTCCATTACTCTCAAGTTCTTTCCACAAACTATTATTCCCAGGGTACATTGTTATATAGCCCTTTAGAGATTGTTGGATTTGCCCCACTGGCTATGCTGGCTTGAGCTTAACAGTGGCAGACAAAACTGTGCACACCCTACTTTGATCTAAGTGAAAAGGGCCTTTTTTCCACCACTATGTTTCAAATGTGTATGGCAAAAGTACAAACACAGGACCTCTTTAATAGTTAAGATATAAAGAGATCTTGTAGCACCATGGAGACTGAAAGAAAGAAGTCTGTGGCATTAACTTTCATAGAAAAAGGTTATGTCACAAACATCTTTCTCTCAGTTAGTCTCGAATAATAATAATAATAATTTATTTATATACTGCCTTTCCAAAAAAGATCAAAGCGGTTTACAAAAGTGGATAAACAAATACACAAAATATATAGATGATTTACATAAGCAAATAAATTAAATATCTAAATAATATTTAGATGGCATGAAGGGAGGGTTCTTTCCTTCAGGCAAGCCATGATGGAGCTGGGCCTGCCTCTTCTCTCCCTCAAAAGCCGGAGGATGGCAGTTGGTATGGAGGGAGGGTCCTTTCCTTCAGGCAAGCCCTGATGGAGCTGGGCCTGCCTCTTCTCTCCCTCCCAAGCCGGAGGATGGCAGTTGGCATGGAGGGAGGGTCGAAGATGGTACAAGATGCTTCTAACACAAAAGGTGCTACAATACCCAGACTAACATGGCTATTTCTTTGACTACTACCAGATATAGGGAAAGAAGTGTTAAGTGGTCCTTTGTATAAATATTTTTTAAGAGCAGAAGTGCCAAAGCTTACATCAAGCTTTATTCTTTGAACGAATTCCAGAGACCACTAGTCCTAGAGGCTCTGGGCCTTCAACTCTGTGCCCTCAAATGGTCTATGGGTCCATTAGTCAATGGGCACTGACATTCCTTCTACTCTTGCTCTAATCCAATGGCCCCACATGGTACATAAACCTCTCATTTTATATATCCTCCATCTACTTCATCTTTTAAAAGGAGATTATATTGTATATTTTCATATTTCATTTTTGTTCTTTAAAAAATTCATTTTTGTTCTTCACTGAACATAATTGTGTTTTGGGACTTAGCAGGAAGCTTCAAGCTTGTTTGCAGAAAAAAGACATCTAGAAATGAGTGAACTATTAATGCCACCCAAGCAAGGAAAGGAATCATGTGATTTTGAAAGAGACTGTTTAGATTAGATCTTAGAAGTTGAACATGAGTCAACAGTGCGATGCAGCAGCTAAAAAAGCCATTGCGATTCTAGGCGCCATCAATAGAAGTATAGTGTCTAGATTGAGGGAAATGATAGTAGCACTCTATTCCACTTTGATCAGACCTCATGGCCCAAAGCAACTCCAATTAGGCCACAAACAGCAGGGAAAGACAAAGAAGAAATCCTAACTATACTTACGTCCTGACTAACCTGTAAAGACACAGTGTGGTAACTGGCAGGGACACTCTCGTCCTCATCCTCATCCTCATCAGGGGAACGGTGTTGATGCTGGCTGGAGGCCTTCATGTGCCGCAGAGAACTCTCTTTTGATTTCTTCTTAAAACGTGTTGGTTTGGGGTCATATTTATGGGATTTCCCCCTTTTCTCCTGGGACTTACAGCCTATGGACAATACACTTCTTTAGCTTACCAAGTTATAATGCAGAAATAACAATGAGAAACTCAGCTCAATAAACAGAATATATATAAAATAGGAAAATTGAAACATTTCCTAGAGGACTCTTAATTCTAGGTCATTCTTAAAAGAACAGAAGCCGTATCTGACGCCTGGCAGCATAAGCAGAATGTCCTAAGTGTCAGCAGACTAACATGGGAGACTGACAATAAGAGCTCCCAGAATTTCCCCCCAAAATCCAATTGGTGATTCTTAAACCTAGGTAAGTAGCATGAACAGGTTCCTGGCTGCTATTTCCCAAAGCATATCCTCCCTAATAGGTACTTCTATGTGCCCCTGCCCACCAGGTCTACTAAATTGAAATTCCCTACAATCTCCTCAGTTTTCAAAGCTGTCACACAGGACTGCTAATTATTAAAATGGAGGGAAAAGTAGGGAAGCTTGACCACGGATCTCCAACTTCATGTCTAATTTAGTTCCAAGGAAATAAATACATGAGAGAGAGTGTGCGTGACAGATTTACTGTGTTAGGTGTTGAGAAATCCCTGGCTGGAGATTATACCTATATACAGACTGCAACTGATCATAGCTGGAGGCAGATCCTTCAAAGCATAGTGAAATAAGGAGAACAGGTCAGAGGTTACTTTAAAAAAGAAACAGAAGAGAGAGAAAAAAACAACATCTCTCAGAATAAACTAGTCCTGGGCAAGTAAAGATATACACTTGCCAGGCTGCAAACTATCAATGGCGTTTCCAAATTAAAGTACTGTATATTCTACAATTGTTCTTATTTTCTTCCAGAACATATTTTTATGGAAAGGAAAAAGACAGAAGTCATGAGAAAAGATATATGTATTATTAGAAGCCAAAAAATGACAATGTCTAGACTCCCATGGACAGGGCACTTGCAGATAAAACCTGTCTTTTTAAAATTGTCTCAACGCACCCAGTGGGTAGCACATGTGAGCACAGTAAGCAGTCTGTCACGCCAACAAAATGCAATAGCTTGAACACATTGACAGAGAAGGCTTGGAGGCAACCTTTCAAATTTTCTGAATTGGATTTTATTCCAAAATAATTTGTTTACATAACTTAATAACTAACTACTATTGCCACAGCTCTGCTTTTTAACTTCCAATAACTTTTCCTCCAACACATACCACTTCTTGTCTCCTTTTTTCTGTCAGGACTTTTAACTTATACAATGGTCCCCCGGTTTACGAATCCCCCGGGGTACGAAAACCCCGGCGTACGAAACCGGCGGGACCGCTAACATATCCCCCGGGATCCGAAAGATCCCCCAGAATACGGGAAAAAAACCCACGCGGCCCCTTTAAATTGGCCGCACGGTCCGTTCAAAATAGCGGTCCCCCGGGAAACGAATGCTTCCGGGTTACGAAAGGTAATCCGGAACGGATTACCTTCGTAACCCGGGGGACCACTGTAGTCAGAATGCTCATGAGCATTCCATGATATTAAAAAAGCTCAATCAATAACTAAAGAGAAGATTGATCACTTATATTAAAGTAAGGATATGAACTAAACACCACGTGTTTGAATGTACACACATAAGCCCAAAGTTTAAAATTATACCTGGTTTTCTGAACTTCTGTTTTTCTAATTTTTTTAAAAAATGTAAAATAAAATAATTTCTTAATTTGGTGCTTCACTTTCACTTTCATACTATATTTATCTCTGTAAAGTAACCATATCCAAAAGTTGCCTTTGACTTCAAATATTCATTAGAGAAAGAGGATTAAAATATCCTTCTTTACCTACCTCATGAAGACACAAGTAAACATGGGAATATTAATTGGGGAATGGGGTATCCTAGAATCCTTGTATTCTTGTTCTGTTGTAAAGTTACCTGAGGAGTATAAAATGTTCCCTTGGTATTCTTATGGACATAACCTGTTACTCCACTGTAAAATAAGGGGAGTTATTGTGATGTATTTTTCATATATTTGTGTTTTTATGTTTATTTGTGTTTTTGTTTTATGTATTATGTATTATTGTATGAGAACTTGTAGCACCTTTAAGACTTACTTAAAGAAAGAAGTTGGCAGCATGAGCTTCTGTAGACTTAAGTCTACTTCCTCGGATGCATTTGGAAGTAGACTTAAGTCTACAAAAGCTCATGCTACCAACTTCTTTCTTTTAGTCTCAAAGGTGCTACAAGATCTCTCTACATAATGACTATAGAGACTAAGACAGCTTTATCTCTGAATTCTACCACTGTGTATTATTATGTTTATGTTAGTTTTGAACAGTGAATAAAAATTATTTTAAATTAAAATGTTCCCTTGGCATTCTTATGGACATAACCTGCCGCTTCACTGCCAAATAACAGAACTAACACACAAGATTTGGCCTCACCTCCATTTAGACTAGCCTCCACAAAGATGCGGATAGTTTTGACACAGAGCTCAAAGTTCTCAGGTGTGACATGGGCAGCATCTCGTACGATGAAAGACAAAGATTCCACACACTTCATGAGGGACTTGGTATTATGTGGGCCAAGGTCCAGCCCCACAGTCAGACTGTACTGATTCACCAAAGGAGAGCTGCCAAGTTTGGAGAGTCCAGCCAGGGCCTTCGGGTTATCAAGGTCATCCTTTCCAACCTGTAAAGATAGAAAGTACTTGAGTTTCATAGGACATCCTTCAGCCCTAACTATGGTTAAGAAAATGGGCTGTGTTCCCATACTGACTTATAATTACTTTGTGTGCTGTTCCTGAGCAATGGGGTCCTCCTTCAGTGGGCTGTTGGTATCCACTGAGGTTTGGTGCCAGGACCCCTAAGGATACCAAAATCCATGGATGCTCAATTCCAATTAAATACAATGGTGTAGTAAAATGGCATCCCTTATATAAAGTAGCAAAATCAAGGCTCACTTTTTGGAATTCATATCTTTTTGGAATATTTTAAACCTTTGTATGGCTGACTCTGTGAATAAAGAATCCATGAATATGGAGGGTTAACTGTATGTCTTCTTTTCATATATAGGCAAATCATTAGGAATACAAGTGGCTCTAGGCCTCTTCATTCAGTTCAGAAGGCAGTATGTCAATGGAAAGAGATCTGTTTTTGCAGACGTCAGCGCATCACTTGCCTCTCCCTGTGGCAAGCATATCACCAGTGCTAGTATGTAATTGAGACTGGTTACTTCCAGGCTTCCAAATAGGAGTCCAGAGACCTTTAATCCTCCTCTCAAAACTGGCATTAATCTGACAGTGAGAGGAATTCTCTTCTCATCCTCCCCACTTCTCTCTGCCCCCACATACTGGGTGGTAGCTACTGTTACAGTGGCAATCAAGGAAATCGGTGGATCTGTTCAGCTGATGATATTATATAGTATGCCGGATTTCAAGTAGACCCTTCTATTAACTAGAACTCAGCAGACCTTTGTCAGTGGTGCTATCTTCCATTGGGATGTTTCCAAACCCAACTCAAAATTCTGTTTTGAATTTTGAAGTCCTACATGGCTTAGAGTCAATTTAGCTAAAGGGTTACTTCCTCCTACATATACCTCAGACCTTGAGATAACTGTTAAAAGGTCCTTCTCAGAGGGCCATTGTGAAATAAAGTCTAGCAGGGGGCCACAGGGGAGAGGGCCTTCTCAATGATAGCACCCAGAACACAATGCCCTCCCCAGTTTAGCTCCCTTGGTTCTTATTCACAGAATCACAGAGTTGGAAGAGACCACAAGGGCCATCCAGTCCAACCCCCTGCCATGCAGGATCAAAGCATCCCCGACAGATGGCCATCCAGCCTCTGCTTAAAGACCTCCAAGGAAGGAGACTCCGCCACTCTCCGAGAGAGTGTGTTCCACTGTTGAACAGCCCTCAATGTCAGGAAGTTCCTCCTAATGTTGAGGTGGAATCTCTTTTCCTGGAGCTTGCATCTATTGTTCCGAGTCCTGTTCTCTGGAGCAGCAGAAAACAAGCTTGCTCCCTCTTCTATGTGGCATCCCTTCAAGTATTTAAACAGGGCTATCATATCACCTCTTAACCTTCTCTTCTCCAGGCTAAACATCCCCAGTTCCCTAATGCATTCCTCATAGGGCATGGTTTCCAGACCCTTCACCATTTTAGTCACCATCCTTTGGACATGCTCCAGTTTCTCCACATCCTTTTTGAATTGTGGTGCCCAGAATTGGACACAGTATTCCAGGTGGGGCCTGACCAAAGCAGTATAGAGTGGCACTATTACTTCCCTTGATCTAAACACTATACTTCTATTGATGCAGCCTAAAACTGCATTGGCCTTTTTAGCTGCTGCCTCACACTGTTGATGCATGTTCAACTTGTGGTCTACTTGGACTCCTAGATCCCTTTCACATTCTGCATGCCTGGTACCTATTCAGTCCATTGGAACACTAAGCAAAGACCTTTAAAATAAAATTCCCCTATGTTTCTAAGATCCGTTGTGGAGCTTTCATTGGATTTCATGTTTCTTAGCTTTGAGACTGACATTATAGTATCTATTTTTTTAAAAGATTACAATTATTGCATTTTAAATAATTTTATATCTTCAGTAATTTTTAATCATTATGCCTACAATCTAGAGAATGTTGGTTCATTAGGTGGCATAGGATCCACAATAAACAAACAAACAAACAAGCTGCCAAAAGCAAGTATGCTAGATACTGGACTGGAAAGTGATCTTTGTTCCTTCCCTTTCCCAATTTGCCAAGGATTACTGAGAGGGATGATAGTTCAGTGGTCCAGCACATGTTTTGCATGTAAAATATCCCAGTTCCACTCCTTAGCATCTCCAGACAGGAAGGGAAATTATTCTGTCTGAAACATTGGAGAGCTGCCATACAGTATAGATAATACTCAGCTAGATGGACCAATGGCCTAATTCATCACAAGCAGATTCCTATATTTGTAACTGGAGAAAGAGGTCAGTGGAAAGTCATAAAGCAGGTGAACATCATCAACTTTGCTTACCACAAGCCAGCCACTATTCACTACATCCACATCTGTGACAGAGCGATGCATTTTGCCTGACTTGCTGTGATCTGCATACACCTCTGAGTCAGAAGTGTAGCCACGATCCAGACTGGCTTCATTTGAGTGACAAGAGATCTCACTGTCTGACTGAGCCCCTTTAACATAAATAAATAAGAACAGAATGAACAAAGATATAAGGACACATTGGTTACCATGCTGCAAAGAGCTTTGCTAGTAGCAACTACATAGGAGACAGAAGATGGTTTCATATTCAGCTTTCTACCTTATAAGAATAAGAATGGAATAAAAAAAATCCCTGCAACTCCTCCATTAACTTGTACAAACTAAGACACTGAAAGATTATACTCAAGGATTCTCCGGGCCTGTTCCTCAGATTACATACTGCTTTCACACACATATAAAGTACAGAAACCTGGCCCAGATATTTGTTGCAAGTAAAAGTGTATGGTACCCTGGTTTGGCATTTGTTTACCAATGGGTCTGAACTAGTTGTAGCTGAACAAGAAATGGGTGTTTTGCTGGATATGACAATGAATGTGTCAGCTAGCTATGTGACTTATGTGAAAGGCAAACACCTTGTTGGAAACTGGAAAGACACCGCAAATAAATCTGTTAATATCATCATGTCTTTATACAAATCTATGGTGTGAATGTGCTTTGAATACTGCATACAGTTCTTATCTCTCCACTGTGTGTATGTGTGCAGTGGGGTAGCTGTTAAAAAGGCAAAATCGATTTTCAGCATAATGAGAAAATCAAATGAAAATAAGACAAAAATATCCTATGATCCTACACAAAACTATGATGTGACCACATGTGGAATACTGTGTATAGATCCTGCCACTACATGAAAAAATGGTGTAGACCAGGACAGCCCAAATGATCAAGATGCTGAAGGAAATCACCAATTTGGAAAAGTTGAGCTGTTTACTTTAGGGGGGGAAAGACAAGTAGAGGTGCACCAATAAACATGATACAATCAAGTATGGTGTGGTGGAAAGTGCACGTGGTAAATGTTCTCTTCCCACTTTCATTATATCAGAATCAGGGTATCATTCAACGAAATTGGTGAATTCAGATCAGTTAAAACAAGTTCTTTTTCACATAATCACATAATTAAAATATCAAATTTGCTACTAAACCTGCAGTGATAGTCACCAGCTTGGATGACTTCAAAAGAAATGTTACAGATGTATGGAGGATGTCTATCAATGGCTATAAGTCATAAAAGTCATATACTGTGTCATATATGGATAGTCAGATATTTATCTCCAATACCTGAACTAATACCCCAAATATTGGATGCTAGAAAATATTATTATTATTTATATAACGCTGTAAATTTACAGTGCTGTACATACAATCTTAAATTAGACAGATCCCTGCCCTCAGGCTTACAGTCTAAAAGAGACAACACAAAAGGAAGAGGGGAAGGTGGATATTACTCTGCTTTTTAAAAGTTAGGTTCCTCAAGGATCTGTACTGGGAAGAGTGCTTTAGAACTTCTTCATAAATAATCTGGAATTAAGGATTAAAAGTGAAGTTTCCAGGGTTTGCCAGTCACATCAAATTATTTACGGTAATAAAAATAAAAAATGACAGGAAAGATCTCCAAAAGGTTATTTAAATCTCTATCAAGTATGTATACTGAGGTACTGATTTCTTCAAGAAATAACCTCCAAAGCTGATCCCCCTTTTTTTTGGTATGTTATGATTAACAATTCACACTGATGTTAGATTTCAGTGGTAGGAGCAAAACCGCTTTTGCCTTTTAACTCAGGTAATGTTTATGATAATCATTAAAAATAAACAGTGATTTTGTGAAGCAAAATGCCAGAAGCACTACCTTCTTGCCACAAGATTCCCCAACAATATGATCCATTGCCAACAGCCAACATTACCTGTATCATTCTCTGCTCTTGCTGTGCCCTGCAGCGCTGGGGGTGGTTTAACACCTGAACCAATACATTCCAAGAGGGTAAAGAGGGTGTACCAATCATCTCCAGAGTGGATGTTGGCAGCATTGGTTTTGAGAAGCTCATGTAAGCCATATGCAATCTGGTGACTGGCCTTATTCAGCATGCTGGGTTTCATCATGAGCAGGATGCGCAAAGACAGCAGCACCTACAAAGAGAAGCAGTGGTGATTACTGGAAAAACTAACTATGTCTGCATAGCCTCATTCTTGATCTCTGACTGCAGAACCCGTCCCCACCTGCATATGTGAAACACACCTAGAGGACTGTCTTTGTGCTTCCTATTCTATGTTTAAACTAGTAAAGTCCCATTCTCTTGAATTTACAGCTACTTTTAAGCATTTTGTAGTCCGTAGGTGCAAGCATGTTCAGTGATAATCATAAAAAACCTCTGTGTTGCTGAAATGAAATAATGACTTTAAATGCTGTGCAACAGTTTTAAATATTGCACCGTATATTTTTTGACTTCAAAAACTGTTTGGCAAAAAAGAACGCATGCTGAATACAAGTTTCTTGTTATTTTAAAGTAAATTTCAGGTTGCATGTGGCTCAGAGGATTTATTAGTTCTGCTACTATGTCAAAGCAATGCCTCCCATACTTGCATCTGTCGTCACAAAGAATCCTGTTGGTTGCATTTTCCCTCCTTTACATCTTTGCTTTTTAGTCTTCCAGGGAACTCTGGCAGAATTCACTTTTATCTAATTCCTAACTTTTCTCATCCTGGTGGCTTTCCCAGAATTTGCAATACAGTAGTCTCTTCCCTTATGCGGGGATCTGTTCCAGACACACACATCCCACGTAAGAAAAATTCCACATATGCTCGAGCCCCGTTAAGGATAATGGGGTTCGTGCACACGTGCTTTTCCCGGCATTCAGCACCTCTTCTTCCAGCGCAGCTTCCAGTGTATGCTGGAAGCCACATAAGGTGTGCCCACATATGACGCAGGCACACTGTATAAGCAAGATGTGCACCAAAATGTTGCAGTGTGGAATCTCCTTGTTTACATTCCAATAAGTCAGCCATGTCCTCCTACACAATAGTCAGCTTCAATAATTACGTTAATCACACTTGTCATTGTGAGTTTAACAAGCAGTAAGCCTTTTCACATATGTAAACTGCAGAGGCTTGGGGTGAAATCCTGGCAATAATCCAAGATTGGGAAGAAGCTCTTATTGCTGCAACCCAACAACAGCTGAAGCTGGAGGTTGCCCATCTCTACTGTGTATGAAAGAAATTAAGACTTTTAGCCATTATTCAACACAAGAGTTCACAGCCTCAGCACTGAACATTTTCTGAAAATGCCGCTGTTCCCCACACCCCCGTACTAAAGAGAAGTGGAGAACGAGACTCTTTCAGCTTCTGCTTTGTGTTAAGGTTTCAAGTCTCTTGTATGATGAGAAGTTGAAGCTGAGATACTTCTTACTTGTCTTTTCCACAAGATGATTGATGTGGATGTTTTGCTGCTGGGGATACTTGTCTGTAACTAACCAGGAGGGGGTGATAAACTTAGCTTGTAAGGCCAGCCAAAAAATTTAGACCTCTGACAGGATTACATTCGATCCTCCTCTTACCCATTTTCCCATCCCAACTCATAAAGGCATTCAGTATTCTGAGTACATCTAGTCCCCATTGAGTTTTCCACCCTGTCCCAGTAGGTTTGCTTTTTCATAAATAAGTGGGCCCTTCCCTTATGCAGGGGATTTGTTCCGGAACCCACTCACCCCGCATAAGGGAAATACAGCATATGGTGGAGCCCCATTAAAAACAATGGGGTTTGTGCCTGTGGCACGGCGCATACGCCATTGCTTCTTCCGGTGTGGCTTTCAGCATATGCTGTGGGTGCACTGCATTTTATGTACTTTTGTAAACCTTGTAATTCCCAAGCTTGCTGATAAATACCCCCTTTTGTGTGAGCGATGTGCCATTTTGGCAAGAAAATGTTTACCTGAGCACTGATCTCTTCCCTACGCAACAGTCGGATTGCCAAACGCAACAACCCCACCACTGCCCTCTCCACAAGGAAGCAATACTCCATAGCATTAACACACAAGTGGTAAAAATGGTCTCGTACTGCTTGCCACACAAAGGCTACTCGATCCCTAGAAAAAGATGGAGAGAGAAAGGGCATTGTGATAAAATGACATGTATATGTGCAGATTCAGATGGCCCACAACCGAGCTGGGTTGAGCACACAAGCTTATATTCATATTCCTACTCTCACTTACACAAGGGAAAATGGGCACCCATCAAAAGTGCATCCCTCAAGAGTCCACTGGTCAGATTCAAGTCAGTACTAAACAGTGATGGCACCATGAAGTGAATACTTGATATTCTCTTAGCTTCACTAGTTTGCCTCAGTGTTTGTTGAGTCTAATCAGACCCCTACATTTAGTGCCACATTTAATGGGTCATGCCTTACTTTTCAAAAACTGTGGGATGAAACTAGCTGAGAATGGAAATGTGTGCATGTTTATATGTGTAACTGAAGAGGATCACAAATTAGGAGACTTGTGAGAGTGACAAGCAATTTGGGATCAACCCCTCTCAGAAGTATGTGTTCTCTCCCTGTCTCTCAATCTCAAAATGGCAACCATGAAAGCTTCCAGAGAATGGGAGTTTCAGTTTACTTCTCTTCAGGTTAGGTCAGCACTTATGAGTGCAGCCAGAGAGAAGAATGGGAGCAAGAGGAACATATAAACATTGGATTCTTCTTTAAAAAGAAAGTGGGCCATAGTTCTTGTTAAACTAACATATTGCATCTCTGAAATAGTAGGACTATCAAGAGTCCCTCATACCCAAGGACTCTTTCTAAAGGAAATGTACAAAGCCTTTGGCTTCCTAAATACCATAGTCTTTCCTAAGAACAAAGGGTTGCCAAACATCCAGCTCAAGCCATTCTCCTCCTGTGAGTAACTAAGGCCCTACACAGATCGGCCCGAGAGGCTGGCCTGTGGGTGCAGTCAGGTCACATCCTGACAGTGCATGTACTGACTCTGCCCCATGGCTCCAGATGGCGCATGGCATCATGGCATGCCTCCAGCGCTGCATCCAGATGACGCGTGCCATGTCACCGCAGCTATGGTACCCTTGGAGGGCGCAAAAAGAAGCCACTTTCTGTGGTCCCTTTTTGTGCCCGCCAAGTGCTGGATCAGGGCCGCAGTGTGAAGTTGCCATGGACCCAATCTGGTCAGGAAAGGGGCGGTCTGTAGAGCCCCCAAGTTAGAGTAGAAAGGGGAAAGGTTTTATTCCTGTAACCTGCAGAAAGTTAAATTGGAATTTGGTACTGTGTAAAGGATAGGTCTTACTGAAGGACTACTTTGCCAAGTTGAAAGGTGTATATATAAGAAAAAGCACCCCAGATTTATTTACACACCTTGCAAAAATAACAGTCACCAGGGGATGACTAGAGGGGTGCAGGGGATGTAGATCGCACCAGGTGACACCCTAACGTGGGGTGGCCCCACTGCTCCCCAAACATCTGCCTTTTGGTAGAAATAGGCTGTGGTGTTTGCCTGCATCCATTTAACATGGTGGAGCTCAGCAGAAGAGATGGTATGAGTGGGATGTGGTTCAGTGGAAGGATAAAAGAGAGGCCTGGTTTTTTTTTAATTAATTTTTAAAAAATCTTTTAAAATTTTCTTTAAAAACATCACATCTTATCAAAATTTCACTTTAGAGATTTAAACTATGTATGTGTAAATACTTTTAGACTATATATGATATTGTAATTTAAAGATCTAATTTTACTTTTGCTAATTGTTTATGTCACAACTATTGCCATTACATTCAGTGATATATGAGAATAGCAATTTATGAGTAACAATCAATACCAAAAACTTTACTAAGGATTCTGTATGGTGTAGTATGGAAGGAGGTCAATTGGGGTGTGTGTGACATCATGAGTTACTACACCAGGTGCTGCCAACCCTAGTGAAGCCACTGATAGTCACCAAATTCGAGGTCCTGAGGATGTGCGCCCATTGTGTAATAGTAGATTTTGCTTCAAGGGATGGATCCATTAATGAATGAATATTCAGATTATATTCCAACTGGGAAACTGGTGAACTGTGGATGGATTAAAGTCCCATATCTGTCAGGAATTCAAATGGTGCTCTGCCCTGCTCACCCCAAAATATTGCTCAGTATTACCACTTGTCATTTCAGTGTGTTGCTCAAAGTTTAGAGTGGGAAACATGATGGCATGCCCTCCAGTCTCTCAAATGGGAAACTTACAAAGAGTCATCTGGCATAGCTCACAAGAGGGCACTTGACATAAATTTCAGATATAATAGTAGATTATCAAAGCTGGGTCATCTAAACGTTGAAGTACACTCTCCATCCTCCAGATATTTAATATGGTAGTTTAATACTTCAGTCTGCCACTCATGGATCTAATTGCAACTTCGACCAATAGGTAAATACTGTTTAGTGTTCTCCAAACAAAGATTTATAGTTTAATCAAAGGACCTTTGAGGGCCCATGCTGAACAGGGATGGAGAACATCCCACCTCCCCAAATCCACCCTACTTGGTTGGTGATTCATTACACTGGCATGAGTACAAACAATTTGCATAGTAAATATTCTAAGTGTGTTTATATTGAGAAGTTATTGGAAAGTGAAACTAAGTGAAGGTAACAGCTGAGAGAGACTGATAACAGAGCACTCAAAAATACTACTATGTATTAGCTGTATTTCCCCCTTTTTTTCTTTATTGCTTGTGCTCTCTCTCTCTCTCTCTCTCTTTCCTTTATTTTTCTTCTTCCTTTTTCCCTCTTCGTTTTCTCCCCTGCTCTAGTTTCTATATCTGTTTGTATATTATTTTGATTATAAATTAAAGTGTTTGCATTAAAAATTAACTAAAAATTAATCTTAGAAAGTGTTTCTGCAACACCACACATTAATAAATTTCAGGTTCTGCTTAGTCACCTTCTACTGATCACCACTTACTTTCTTCAAAGCACTCTGATCCAGATTAAATCTGGATCTCACCTGCCTTTTATTTTTTTTGGTATAGATAATCCCGCCAAGCTGGGCATCTCTCTTTATGCCTCATCATGTTTTCTGCCCACTAAGTGATCAGGAATGCAGCATGTAAATTCACAGAGACAACTGACTAAGAAGAGATGATTTTACATACAACCATTCAAGAGTTGGAATGCCTATGATGGAACATCTGTATGGCTCACCTATTTTCCAGGACAATCCTTAGAAGCATCTCTAAGCAAAAGGCACAGTCTTCCTCATCATAAGTTTCCTCATCAGGTGTCACGGAGATGAGAGCCTGAAGCCGACACAGAATATCAACAAACATATTTAGAACATTATATGGAATATTAGACTGAAGTTCACCATAACAAGTCTGCATATACCCATTCTCTTGTCAGGAACTTCATGATGTATTCAGAAAAATCTATAGATACTGTAGTTGAATTTTATAATTCCAAAATGCAGGATCTTTTTTTTTTTTTTTATAAAAAGATTCTTTCTCCCAGTAACCCATGAGAGCATTCCAGGTAACTTGTTACTGTCTTAGAGGTTGTGCAGACCTCCCTCAAGGGAGGCTTGCAGCCCCCTCCAGCTGCACGGGATCGGGGCTGTGGCAACTGTATGTCATGGCCCTGGTCTGGCCTTTCTAGGGTGCAAAAGGAGCCACAAAATGCGGCTCATGTGATAGCCACAGCTTTAAGGTTCTCCTTTGGCACTGCGTCGTGTGCAGCAGCAGCCAGCATCACACTGACCTGGGGCAGAGTCAGAGCGTGCATCATGTAGACGCCATGCTCCTAGGGCGGCTTTTATGGCTGGTTTGCACAGCCCCTTAGTAGTTGGTACAGTCTATTTTGAATGTTTGGCCCCTCCTATTATTTTCCATTTTAAGATTGTAAGGCAGATACTGTATCTGTGGCTTAAACATCAGCCATTCCTCTTCCCCTGCTCACAAGAAACCTTTTACTTTATTTACCATCTTGCCTAATTAAGAGTTCTGGAGAACTGAAATACTTTACAATACCCTGTGAAAATTAAGTAGCCCTAATAAGAGATATTGCTCTAATAGGGTTTTCAATTTTTTTCCTTTCCCTAACACAACTCTTGTAAGTCTACCTATCATGTTGAACAGTGGAGTAAACTTCCTATGTTTAGAACAGAACCATAAGCATTCTAAATAAGTGGGGGAAAGTAAAAAACCTTTTTCCAAGACCCCGACTGTTTATTAAGCTTATGGGTCACTAGTCTCACATGTAAATCCCCAACCCAAGAGCAGAACTGCTCCTGTGAAAAATATATATACAAATAGCATGCAGCACTTACACAGACCATACACATTCAACCTGCCTGGAGGATTTATTCATCCCTCACCTTCATCAGTTCCTGCAGGGATTCTAGCTGTAAAAACTTGCTTTCAGTGATTAACTTCTCTGGATCGCATTGCTATAAAGAAAAAAAAAATTAAAAAGCATGTACATTGGCACAAAAACATGGTGTAATTATGTCAGAAATGAATTCTGGAACTTAACAATTGCTCAGAGAACCTCCCTTTCTCTGAGTAAAGCATTGTGTTTTTGTATTCTTATCTGCCTTAACTTTGAACAGTGATTCAGCAAGGATTAGAAGGATGGAAGAAGTATATTGGCATGGCCAATGATAAGGGAGATGTAGCACAAAACATCCACAATATATGCAGTACTCAATTATAAGCTGTCTTCATGTATAAATTGAGAGCAAGTTTTGGAGCCTTATTTATGGATTTAAATAAGACCTGTGGATAAGTCAAGGGTAAAACTTAGGGACATGTGACAAAGGATGTAAAAAATGAAACAAGGGAAAATGATGTCAAAGAATTTACAAAATCCCAGCAGGCATAACAGTTTGTATTCACTTTAAAAGCTGGATGGATGAGGAGGGAACAACAGTAAACGATGGCGTGCGAGGAAGGCAACCAGACACTGGCAGGGCTAAGAAAACACATGCATGTCAAAAATGATGTAAAGGCAAAGCAAAGAAAATGGCGACAATGGAGCTAAACAGACAGGCACAAAGAGGTGCTTTCAGGCTGACTCGAAGGTGTGCTGTTTAGAAGACACATGCCTTGAAGCCAGCAGGAATGTGCCCTCTAGGCACCTTATGCAGAGAAAAGACGTTTCAAAAAGAAGCAGCTTTGTTCCACTTCTTCCTGGCTTGAAGCTATGTCATGTGGTCCTGACATGAGCACTCCAGCTGCCTTGGAAGCCAGCAGTGTGGTTGGTGGGGTTTCAATGTGGCTTCAGAAAAGGCAGCTTCAAGACACTTTTTCCTGCCCATCTGTTTCGTCCCTATGTTAACAGTGATTATAGCCTTTAAGTTCATGTGGTAGTTTTGCTTGATATTAATCCAGAAAAGCTGACAAACATACACAAAGGTCTTATTGAACTCCTTCAGAGCCCAATTCCTCTCAGTGTTCCTTTGAGGGGAAGCACCAAACAGCTGTCACTGCCACCATTTTCCTGCCCAGGCATTCAAAAAGGTTGTAAGTGGCACTGCAGCAGAGACAGTGGACAGGGTTGGTGGTTTTTTTAGGCATCTCGGGATGGATTAAGCTCTCACCGTTTACCACTTTATTCAGAGAAGGGGATGGTTCCTTATTTGATAAGAGCTAAAATACAGTACAGTGGTCCCCCGGGTTACGAAGGTAATCCGTTCCGGATTACCTTTCGTAACCCGGAAATGACCGCATCCCGGGGGACCGCTTTAGCGGACGGACCGCGCGGCCGATTTAAAGGGGCCGCACGGTTTTTCCGTTTCGTTCCTTCGGATCCCGGGGGAATTGATCCTTCGGATCCCGGGGGAATTTTAGCGGTCCCGTCGGTTTTCGCACCCCGGGGATTTCGTTCCCCAGGGGATTCGTAAGCCGGGGGACCACTGTACTTAAACTGACTTGTGGATAGGTCGACCCAGGTTTTGGGGGTCACATTTTTGACTAAAATGTTTAGACTTATATATGCCTATATACAGTACGTGGCAATTAGTTCCCCACCCCATGTCAAGGCAAATGGCCATCCACACTGTTTGTATTCCATCATGGCTTTTCTACAGAAGAATGACCACCACAGACAGATCCCGTTCCCCCTTGTCCCAACAGATTCCTGCATACTCCTCAAATATGCTACAATGGGTCGGTAGACCTTCTGGAGAAAATCTGGGAGGTACCTAAGAGGCTACAATGTGGGAGGATGAGAAATGAATTCCCACTGTGCAAGTGGAAAGCCATTCACATAACACTAAACGTAGCCCGCTGCCATATAATAGCTAGAGGGTTTTATTATTTATTTAAAATATTCTACACCAGCCTTTTCATCTTACAGGTCACCACAGGTAATGTGGAAATGCAGCTGTTCCCTCTCTTTCTGTTATAAGACTGTTAAGATAAAATACAGCATTGAGCTCCTAGAAGGAATTGCTGGATAGAATTCATAATAAATGTTGGCTTAGAGAGAATTAAATCCCCATTTTACAAACATTTTGGGTAAAGAGTAACTGCACATTTGAGCTTCAATTTCATATCATTTTTTAAGAGGAGGAGAACTGTAGTGCAGTTCTGGCAGACAAAATGAATCCACTGGCTTCTTTCTAATATATGTGTACTCCTTTCTTGCTGGCCCTGAATTACCTTTATGCATTCCAGCGCCATTCTTTTTGCCTCCTGGCTCTCTGTAGATGGCCCCCTCATACCAGATTGTTCTGTGCCACTGAGTGTCAGCCAGCTAACAAAACTTAGTACTGCAGACTCACCACTACAAAAAAGAAAGATAGATAGATCAAAATGACAATAGGAAATTCTTTCTGACAGTCTCAATCCTTATGTAGTCAAGACAGCATCATGCTCTCTCAAGTGGGGGACATTAAGCAGGCTTGGGGAATCCCACATCTTGCAAAAATATAAATAACCACAGATCTAGGAGGGCCTGTATAAAGACCCAATGAACACTGAGCATGCTCAGTGGGGACAGAATGCAGACATTTTGTTGGGTAATATGAAACACTGATGTGAGAAATAGGATGTCTGGGGAAAGAAGATGGTTTCTAGCTTGCAGCTCAAATAGAAGAATTCTACATTGAAATATGTTGTTGCAAGTCCAACTTGTGCCCCCAATCACTCAACGGCCTTGTATTTTCAATATCTTGCACCTAGAACACAATAGGATTGCATCTGGCAACAGAAATGAATGCTTGATTGCTAGTCTATGAAACTGACTGGGCTATTACCGGTTAGAAGGTGTCTCCTCACGCTGGAGAGAGATCTTGCCATTGGGATCTACAAAATCTTCAACCTATAAACCAAACCAATATATAAACAATTTTAAATTTTTTTTAATTAAAATATTATTAAACCATCACACAACAAATAGATATCGGGGTAGCTTACAAACACAAGGCAAACTAAACAGGTCACTGTCATAAAGTGTTATGAATATAAAAATGTAACTTTTTAAAAGAAGTTAAATATAGGAGAGTTTGATCAACTAAAATGATCAAGCAAACTTTTCACCTTGCATTGAAAGGGAAACAAAAGTTGTTGTCTACCTAGGGTGCCAGAACCGAGAACTCTCTCTATTATTGACAGGTAATGTGTAACAGAAGGGTAGGAAAAATGCAGCCTGTGGGTACGATGCATCCTAGAAATCCCACTTTTATGCCTCTTCACTCCTTGAAGAGCTCTCTAAAAGCCCCCAGAATTTTTTTCTTGGAGGCCAATTTTCACCTGAATATTGCTGAAAATAAAAGCAAAACTGCAAACAGTGTACTTCCTTCCCCCCATCCTCATCAGCCTGAAACCAACCAAAACATGAACTGGAAGTGACACAATGTCACTTTTGGGTGTTTTATGGACTTGCCAAGATGGCCCATCCGAAGTACAACAGTGAAAAATGACAGCTGCCCATCCATGTTGCAACAGGCGTAACAACAACTGCCTTTCCAGCAGATGTTAAAACACAGGCAGGCTGATACATGGAGAAATATTCCATCAATAATTTGAAGTGTCAAAAACAGCACCTCACCATGAATTGGTCACAGAACGAAAGAGGCAAGCAGTGCAGCTCCCTCAGAGTCAGTGTCTTCTTGCATCCAATAACAATCTGGCAACTGCATCTAGTACCAGTTATATTTCCAGGTTGATTTCATGGGCAGCCCCATGTGCAATGCATTACAGTAATCTGACTAAGTTACCAGGGAATCCATCAGCATTGCCCAACTTCCCTGCCCACAGATGACTGTAATTGATGAACAGGTCGAAGCTGGTGAAAAATACTCTGACCCAGAGGCCATCTCAATGGACGATGCTGGATCAAAGAGTATCCTTAAGCTATACTCCTGCTCCATTAAAGGGAGAGTACCCCCATCTACAGCAGCTGTACACTCAGTTCCTGCACATAAAAACCACCTACATCTCATTCAGCCTTCTGTTGAGCTCAGAAATCGATTCAGAGCTTCCATACTTCACCTGAGATGACAAGGAGAAACAGAACTTGGTGTCACTAGACACCCTTGACAGCTCACTCTAGAGCCCCTGATCATCTACTCAATCGGTGGTTAAGTTTGTGGCATGAGATTCTCAGGAAAGAGCCATTTTAAGGCTTTCAGGTATTCTAGCCATTTTGAACATACAAGAAATTTATTTATTTCAGCATCTGGTATTCACCCAGCTACCATTATGGTCCAAGCTAAGTGTCTGGGATGGCAAATGTCATGTGATCTCACCCAATTAGCCTGTCACCTGCTGTCAATTTCTTTACCTCCACCATTGTTTTTGGCAACAGTTCTGCTCTGAAAAGCTGCAGCATAGCTTCCATGATATTTTTCCAGCCCTCCCGCAAAATATCACCATGGCGATGAGCCAAATGGAATACAGTCTTCGCTGCAATGTGGGCTTTAGGATTGCTTCCAAAAACTGTAGGCAGGTTCTCAATGGACTGTAAGACAAAAGGCAAAGACAAATATTGAGTCCCCAGCCAACCACAGACCAGTTAGGGAAGATAAATAATCAATGGAAGGTTATCAATATGCTAAAGGAGGATAATGCACATCATAACCGCTAGTTCTATAGGATTTTGCTTCAGCAACATTACATTTGCTACTTCTATGTGCTGTATATGGGACTGCTGTTAAAACAGTCTTGAAGGTTTAGTTTGTGCAAAATGCAGTTTTACACCCCAGAACTTGCAGTGAAAGTGCTCTATGGATCTATATTCTCCACCATTCCTCTACTCAAATGTATTCTCTCTTTTAGCATAAACCATAAGATGGCATTAGACAACAACTAAGGTTATCACTAACTGATGTTAGATTTTAAGAGTTTGACATCTGCCTCAAACCATCTTGCTCCATTTGAAGACTCACCTCACTGCTAAGAGCTGTAAATTTGCAGAGAGAAATTATGAGGTTGTCAAAAACATCACTGAGGCCATAATGGGCAGAAATCATGGCACATTTTCTGAAAGAAAAACCACAGAAATTTAAGAAGGAATCTTACAGTAAGTTTTCTGCAGGTACATCCCCCACCATCCTCCAAATCACTGTCCAATGATGATACTGGATCAAATTGTATCACTAATATCCAGTAGGAACATGTGAATTACAAAGTGTCATGTTTAATAACAACAGCCAAATTTCATTAGTTTAAGATACAATGGATTCTAATTGTGCATTAAGGCCCAGTACAGATTGGGGCAAAGTGGGGCCGATTTAAGGACTCTGGAGGCCTGGGCATCCATACGCGCCCAGCCCTACTAGCGACACCTGTGTGCCATCTTGATGCAGCCCCCCACACACGGGGCGCGTGATGATGACGCGTGGGCACCCACGCACCCAAATGGCACTTGCTGGAAGCGGCAGCATCAGGGCACAAGAGCATCATTATGGCATTCCTAAAAAGAAGCCGCTCTAGCCGGCTTCTTTTTAGGAAGCACATTAGTGCTGTGCAGTGCAGTGCCAACAAGGGCTAAAGATGGGCAGCACAGAGCTGCCCATATGTATCCCCCCCCCTAAAGTTGCAGTGACCTCAGTGAAAAAATTATGTGACATCTAGGACACTTCTGTCTGCCTGGGCACACTTACAAAGATACTGTCCTATCCACTATTATGTTTTCATCAGACTCAAGCACAATAAGCTTCACTTGCTAGTACTGAATGAGTCAATTATTGTCCATGGACAAAAAATGTCTGTATATACAGTTCTACTGAATAAGTCAAAGAAGAGTTACCTGAAACCAGATATAGCTTTCTGGATTATTGTTTCATCTAGGCTCTTGTCAAAAACATAGGACAGGGCTGCAACAGTGGGGCCCCAGATCATGGCAAAGAGGTCATGGTCATAGCTTCCAGGTGGGACATGCAGAAAAATTCCTTCATCAGTGGCTCCACGGTGCAGCAGCACACTCCATAAATAGTTTTCCTTTACTAGGCCTGTCTGCTCCTCTGGCATCACAATCTCTTCATTTCTATCAGAGATTATTGGAAAAACATTACATGTCTTCTTACTAATATTCTGCATCGACACACTATAGCAGATAACAGATGATAATTGTAAAACTGAACGGCTGTTTTACAAGAATCTTGAGATTTCCTAGAAGGAATGTTAAGGGAGATTATTTTATTATAAAAGATCTCTCTGAGAATTCAAGGATAAGCAACCAAACACTTACTTGACAGCATGGTACATGTCCTCCAGCATGTCCTGTTCAAAATCCTTGCCTCCATTTACGCCTTTCAGGTTTTTTCGGAATTCCTATAAATAGGAGAGAAGGAAAATGGAGAATTACTTTGTGAAACATGTTTGAATTGCTTTCTGCTTAATTTCTTCAAAAGAAGCATCACAACTATTATCATAAATTCCAGGGTATTTCATTATAAACTGAAGTTAAGAATGGGCTATTTTATTTCTGTGTTTTAGAATACTGAAAGTCAACCAGAAATTGCAGAAAGCAAAGCAAAACATAAAAAGTTTGAAAAACATCAATAATACCAGAGCCAATAAAAGAGAGAAAAAGCATAGGAGACCCTGTGACAAAGTCAACTCTTACCTCTAGCGTCATTGGTATGTTTTGCTTGCGAACATTATGATTGTGTTGGTCAGTATTTAGCATGATAACTGCATAAGCCAGGGCAAAACATGCATCGCTGTTAGCAAATGGAGACCCATTTGATTTCTGAAAGGGAGAATGACAATGCCACTTAGACCTTTTGCAATTAATCTAGATGTAATATCACAGTAATTCCTAATTTGGCTTTTGCTCCAGTGTCCCTTGCTACATTATTTTCATCCCTCTTTGTCATTTGCTACCCTACTGCTAGTTTTTGTAACTTTCTCATACAGATTTTTCTTAGTGCTACAAATTGGGACATACACAACCTTACTTAATCTGACACCTCTTTCACTGCTGACCAACAGAAGTGAGGTAAGTCTAAAAATAAGTGCTGCAGACATTCACTCACAAATCACAAGGTTATCACTTCAATACCAGCCAGGGGCTCCAGGTAGACTCAGCCTAGCATGCTTCCATAGGTTCCTAAAACGAGTCCCAGTTTGTTGTGGGCAATTAGCTTACACTTTGTAAGCCGCTTAGTTCAACGGTAAGCATTACAGAAATGTACTTGCTACTGGTTGATACTTACTGTGATTAGCCATTCTAGGAAAGCTGAAGGTGCAATCTACACAAATGGGTTATTGATAACCCATTTGTGTGGAATGGTCCTTCAGGCAGCTTGAGAACTGGGCAGACAAGAACAAAACAAGGCTATATGACCATTTTAAAATATGACCATCTTAAAACATACACGCCAATGTTCTGTGAAAACTTCTAACAGCCTTTGGATTACAGGAGCTTCTCCTGGCAGCCGGAAGGCTTCTAAATAGAGTCGAAGAGCTTCATCTAATCGCAAACCTTGGAAACTGAAAGTTCTGGAATGAAAGCAAAAAAAAAAAAAAAAAAAAAAAAACAAGACAAGTGCTTAGACAAAAGTATCTTAAGTCAGACACAGCACAATACATCTGAGGGGCAAGATACAGAAGCAACCTCTCCAGTGACCTTAGGGAAAATATGAGAAATGTCTTAATGGTAAGAACTTTTTCAAAGTAGAGAAAAATGTCTCAGGGATTCTCCTTTGCAACAGATCTCTAAGGAGAAGCTATTCAGGCATCATTCAGGGACACTTTAGAATTTGTAGATAATCTCCAAGGCTTCTTTCAGTTCTTTGATTCTATGAAGACAATTTCCATGCTAGCACACTCTATAAATGGTTTTCCTATTTGTAAACAAATATAATAGTTTGAAGGTTTTCTACTTACTTCACAAAGCTGTCCAATAAATCTACATTCTTCCGGTCACTTATGAATTCCCCAATCATTTTCTTGTCAAGTCTAGGATTTTCCCGTAGCCACTTTGCCACTTCATTGTTATCCATGGGGGTTGTCAAGAGGTTTTTCTCCTGAAGAAACTGTATCCCTTTCTTTGGCTTTTGATTGAACTGTTCTGAACCACTTATCAAGAGCTTAAAAAGGAAAACAAATAGTATTAATTAAAACACTGTATACAGATTTAATTACTTTAATAACAAATTAGTGTTTCTAACTTGCTTCCCATATACATCAGGTGTGGACATCTATGGAAGGTATGAGGGCCAATTTTCACCCAGAAAACTACCCAAAAATCCAACCTAGAAGCGATCAGAATTCCCTTCCAGTTTGAATTTCTGGAGTTCTCCAGCAGTATGGTGGTTAGGAAGATGTTACAATGCCAGTGGCTACTGATTCAGCATATTTGCTGTGATTCAGCATTTTTGGCCCACCTGATGACAATCCGAGTCTGAATTTCTTCGCTCAAGATAAGAGGGCTCAGGGACCCAAAGACAGAGGGGGGGACACAAAATAGCCCCCTAGGGGTGTACTTTCCCCATCCCTAAGGTATACTGTAAGAAGTTATGATAGTATCTATCTCCTACCTTTTAAATTTGACAGCTGAATATGCCGCCCAGATTTAAAGCAGCATTGAAGAGCAGTTTCTTCTGGCAGGCTTATCCAGATTATTTTTAAATTGTGAATTTTAAACGATAAATTTTAAGTGTGGATTGTTTTAGAATAAGTATGTCTTACTTGTCCTTTTAAACTGTTGCAAGTTTTAATTAAGGTGCTTTAATTGATGTTGTGTATTGTTTATTTGCTGTTCCCCACTTTGTTTTTTTTTTAATAATCTTTATTGAATTTCATTAAAATAAGACAGCATGTTAGTACATAAGTATGTATTAACTATACATTTTCCATACATCTCGATGTCATTAACTTCCTATATTGTCATTCTTATAAGTCAGTTATTCCTAATCTCCTCATTGTACCTCGCATTCAAATTTGTTCCTTCTTTGTCGAAGGTAAAATAACTTTGCATCCTTTTAATTTAAGTACCTGTATTGTTCACCACAAAATAAGTGACTTTGTTATAATCTTATCTTACTTATATTGCTATCTTTCCCTAATATGTAAAGAGTCTTGTTTATTCCTTTCCTTTTTAATTCCCTCCATAGCTCCCTTCTTTTTAAAGAGCAGGTTTCCATTAAAATGCCAATCTTTTCTTTCTAAACATAAACGTACTCTATGGAGAAATTATATAATAAAGGTTACCATAAACCTGTTTTGGGGTAAAAGAAGAGTCCCTACTGTTTCCATTAGTTCGCTTCCTCTTGAAATATTTCTTCAAAGGGGAGCCATTCCTCCTCTAATCTTTGTATCGATTTTTGATTTATTAAGTGTGTCATTTTATCCATATATTTCATCTCTTCAACTTTCAGTTTCCAGTCTGTTATTTGAGGAGTCGCTTGAGTTTTCCATTCCCTAGCTATTACTAATCTTGCTGCTGTAATCAGGTAAAGTATAATTCGCCAGTGTTTAGTCACAATTTCTTTATTTATTTTGGTTGTAATATTCAATAAAAACAGTTCTGGTGAGAAAGGTATCTGTTCTTTGATCTTTGATTGTATGATTTTATGTATTTGTCGCCAGAATTTATGAACAACTGGGCAGACCCACCACATATGATAAAGAGATCCGACTTCTTTTTGACACTTCCAACAGCGATCACTCAATTTTTTATTTATTTTTTTCAGCTTTACTGGTGTGAAATACCACCTATTTGAAATTTTAAAAAAATTTTCTTTCAAATCTTGTGATGCTGTAAATTGATTGGACTTCCTCCATGTATCTTCCCAATCTTCTAGGGGAATAGGGCGGCCTATATCTTTTGCCCAATCTATCATTGATTGCTTGATTTGCTCTTGTTCTAAATCTCTTTCCATGAAAACTTTATAAAATTTGGATATTTTGGCTTTATCTGGTGACCATATAATTTTGTCAATCTCATTCGGGTTAGATTGAATTCCATTTTCTACTATATCTGTTTTGAATCTACTGCTTATTTGATAGTAGTTAAACCATGTCATTTTGATGTTATTTTTCTCTAAATCTTCTCTTTCTCTAAGATGATATTCTCCTCTGTTATTTTTCATTAGTAGATCTTTATAACGGAGCCAATCTCCTTCCTTTCCCTTTCCAAAAAAGGCTTCCTGAGTGGAGACCCATAGGGGAGTTTTATTGTAAAAATTTCTCTTAACGTACATCCAGATTTTTAATAAGGATTTTCTAATTAAATGATTATTAAAGTCTCTATTAATTTGTACTTTATTGTACCAGATATATGCATGCCATCCGTATCGATTTTGTATTCCCTCAAGGTCTAATAACTTTTGATTATTCAGTTTCAGCCAGTCTTGTATCCACATCATTCCACAAGCAAAGTGATAAATTTTAAAGTTTGGTAAAGCGGCTCCTCCTCTCTTTTTATCATCCTGAAGCGTAGATGTTCTGATTCTCGCTTTACTACCTTTCCACAAAAAATTCCTGATTTCTTTATTCCATTCCGTAAATACTTTTTCTTTTATTATAATTGGTAAGTTCAATAATAAATATATTAATTTTGGCAATACGTTCATTTTTATTGTTGCGATTCTGCCGAATAGTGAAATATTAAGTTTATTCCATCTGATTAGGTCTATCTTAATTTCTTCCCAGAGTCTTCTATAGTTATTCTTATATAGGTCAGTATTTTTATCAGATACCCAGATACCCAAATATTTGGTCTTATTTGTCAAGGGGCATTCGGTTATCTCGTGTAGTACTCTTTGTTCTTTCTTTGACATGTTTTTGGTTATTATCATGGTCTTTTCTTTATTTATTTTAAAACCTGAATATGAACCAAAGTTTCTTATTTCTTGAAATACTTCTTGTATGTTGTTTAATGGGTCTTGCACTGTGATAAGAATATCATCGGCATAAGCTTTGATCTTATATTCATGGTTCTTTATTTTGGTACCTTTTATATGTTATATTTATTTGCTGTTCCCCACTTTGAACCATGGGGAGAGGCAGGTAAGAAATAATTATTACTACTACTATTGTTGTTGTTGTTGTTGTTGTTGTTGTTGTTGTTATTCTAAAGTATCACATTGGTGCAGCACATCAACAAAATACAATTTTCTCTAAAAACTTAATGATTTTGAAAGCATCTTAGTTTATTTTAAAAAAACAATCAGGAAAACTCTTGTATAACTAGCGGTAAAAGAAAAGAACATGTAATAAGCAACAACTAGTGGTACATCAGCTCATTCTCAATAAACACAAAGGCTCTAAATGCAAGCTTTGAGATAAGAGGCCCTGTTCTCTGTACAGTTTCCACAAGAAGTAGGGCCTTCACAGCAGAGACACCAAGACTTTAGAATGCTTCCCTGCAGATCTACCAGATTTCTTCATTATGTGTTTGATGAAAGTGTATTTCAACCAGCTTTTAGTGTTTAATCTAATATTGAAAAATTGCTTTGCTAACCATTTAATATTTGTTGTCCTTTATTATATGGCTTTGAACAGCTTTTTAGTTTTATCTTCATAATCTTCGTTCATTGCTGTAAAGGACCACTGGAATATTTTCAAAGAACAAAGTGATGTAAAAATAGTAATGATTAATGGATATATCACTCAGGATAATCATGAATTAGAGGGTACCAAAGGTGGTGCATTTCCTTTCTCCACACACAAATGATTATGCTACTTGCTCTCAATTTCTTGAGTTTCCAGTTTGATTTATTCTTCACACACATTTTAGTGTACAATGGCACACACTCACACTCCATTAAATTTCTCCTCTCAATTATTACTGACAGGAGATAGTTCAGTCAAAACATGCCAAATCAATATTTACTCACTAAATATGTGTTAGACATTTGAGTAAACATCTTAAACAGTAATCATTTGTGAAGACAAGAACCAAAACCCAGAACCTAATGGTTTCCATCTATCATTACTCCACATGTATTGTTGCAAGCAACAGGAAAACTTTATAGGTCTTGTTCTTGGAGTAAGTATGCAAAAATTGTGCCATGGACCTTCAAAACCTGAAGAGAAAATAGATATTCCTAATTACAGGACACCGGGCTTGTTTTTAGAAAGATATGTCACTGGTTATCAAGAAAAATTAACAGAATTCTAAATAGCTCCTTTTGTTAGAAGCAACCCAATGTGTGTAAATGTACAAATAAATACAGGTTGAGCACCCCAATCCAGAGATCCGAAAACTTCCCAAAACCAAAACAATATGCTGCCAGCTGCTCACTTTAGCATTTGAGGCGGTGGCAGCAACACTCCTGTTCATTTGTCTCTCAGATCTTCAGTCTCTCTCCAGCCTTGCATCTCATACACAACACAAGTAGTGAACAAATGAGATGCAAAGCTAGAGAGAGATGAATGAGCAGAACTGCCACAGCAAAAAGATGCAGACCTGGAGAAAGACTGAGGACCTGCAAAATGTCAGGAATCCAAGTGTAGTGCTCAACACAAATCCATGCCTTCCACTATTTCACAAATATCTTTGTCTCTCTCTCTCCAGCCTCACATCTCTCTCCAGGCTTCCAAATACAGTACAGGTACATAGCCACTTGTGTATTCTAAATCCAAAAAAATCCAACTCCAAAATGCTTCTGGTCCCAAGTATTTCAGATGAGGGCTATTCGAGTTGTATAATAAATCCAGACTATTCTTTGAAAAATATACAGGTAGCTGTAAGGCTTGAAAAAGTATAGCACAAACATGACATGTTCATCTTTTTGTTCTTCAAGTGGGATGTACTAAATTGCTGAGCCTGTGCAGGATTTGTATTTTAACCATTATTCATACTTGTCAGAACCGAGGTTCTAAAGCTCAGGAATATATAATATAAGTGGATAATGTCATAAGCAGTTACCCAAGAGAGGGTTAACTAAAAGGTTGTGTGTGACTAGAGATCCAATACAAACACTTATGTGAACTTTACCAAAGCACCAGAATAAATGTCAGTCTTTAGTTGCTGCCCATCACTAACAGGAAGCAACACTTCAGTGACTGTGACACTACATGTATGGATATGTACAGTACAGCATCCTCCTTTGTTCCTCCAGCAAAATTCACTGCTAGCCATAAACATTCAAAATACGAAGAATAAACACATCACATAAGAATACACCATTTTCAAGTACTTTCAGAAAGAAAAGTTTCACAGAAGGCAATCTTCTAAAGTGCAGCTCATACATTTGTTCATTAAGTTACTAAGAGTCCATCACATAACTGAGACCTCTAGAAAAAGAGACAAGCTGCTCAGTTTTCTAATCAATGCCATATAAATAAAAAACTATTCCACATTGTATTATATATCCTACACTGCTGACAAAAGCAAGCCCTTTTACCATTCCTTCCTGGACCAACTCTCTTCCTTCATTTAAAATTTAGTTGAAAAACAATGGAGAATAGAACTAGAAAAGATATCAGAAATAATTGAAGTCTATTGATCAATTTATGAATTAAAATATTTATATTGCATCCTATATCTGAAGATCTCAGGGCAGGATACAATAAAACATTTTAAAACAATTTAAAATGATAATATTTTAAAAGACTAAAAGCGCATTTAGCCATTTAAAATCATATTAAACAAGAGAGAGTTATTTACATCTCAGGCAACCATTCTAGGTGAGCCTTCCAAAATCCCTAAAGGTGACCCAAAAAAGAGCGGTGAAATCTACAAAATTAATGAGGTTTCAAAGTTCATGAGAGAGTATTAAAACAACTGTGCATTCAATGGAGACTATCTATCTATCTATCTGGAGCAGTCAGATAAAGCAGGATATACAAATTAAGGAAACTGAGAAAATTGTTAGCAATACCCATGAAATTATTATTACTCACATGCCAGAACTGAGAGAGAAGTACTTATTTTGCAAAGCAGACCATAAAGATTTAACTGCTTTTTAATATCACTGACTAAATTGTGCATCTGGGGAAGCAGACCAATGGGTGAAACAGATAGGCAAAATAAAGAAGTTTCCAGATGCTTTGAAGTCGGAGTATTTAGATGATGCACACCGCAAAAGTGGCTTAAAACCAGATAGAAGCTGAGCTCCCAACCAAAGCCAACTTTGAAGCCATTGCTGTGTGGTCAGCCCATGCTTGTTCAGCCCACCTTGGCATCAGGCCATGTGGGCAGCAGGGTTTTGACCCATTTTTGGGAAAAGCACAGAGCTGCTTTTTCCTGCCCATGTGTTCTGCCTTAAAGTCTATAAAAGCTTACGATACAACTTCTTTCATAGTCCAGCTCAAGGTGGAAAATACGCATCTTCGCTGCTGCATATCAATGCCCCAACGTAAATGCAAGGCTGAGGCAAAGCAAAGAAATGAAAGTGCAACAACTCGAATGGATGTAATTACAACATACACAGACCAGACCGATGGGGGGCATGGGGTGAAGGAGTGTGTGTGAAAGGGGCATGCAAGAGGGGCCTCCACAACTGTGCTTTGCCAATGTATCACTCGCACACTGATGCACTGATGCTCTGCACCCGTGGAGCACTCCTCGTGTGACTATGTTGCTGATGAAAGGGGCGGCCGTGCAAATGGATGGCATCTGAGCAGACGTGGGAGGTATTTGGAGGTTGCATGTGGTTTGTATGATAGTGCACATGTATGATGGGAAGGCAACAAAAAGAATTATCCAGAGGCACGGCTTGATGCTATTTCCATGTGGTTGGCCCATGCTTTTTTGGCTAGCCTTGGGAGAAGGATGTGCTGGCAGCAGGGTTTCAATGCACTTTTGGAAAAAGCAAGATTGAGCCACTTTTTCCTGCCCGTCTCTTCTGCCTCCAAGTCTACAAAAGCTTATGATAGAACTTCTTTCACAGTCTCAAAGGTGTTACAAAAGCCCTGTGCATATACTGACATTGCAGACTACAGTAGTATGGCTATGTCTCCGATTAGACTATGAAGCACAGTAGGAAAAGACTAAGGGGCTTTCTAGATTGGCAAAAAGAAGTGTGTTCATGGCTGCATGAAACTCTAGCCTTTAGATGAGAAAAAGGGAAAGTGTGCCATGAAAACGCTTTTTTTGCATTTTAGGGGAGAAGAAGCGCCTTTAAAAAGGTGCTGGTTTTCCCAGCTTCTTTTTTAAAAACTGCGGAACAGCGCAGCTCCATCTAAAGGCTGTGGTGCAGCTGCTAAGCATTAAGGAAAAGGCAACTTCATGTCACACTTTCCTGCCAATCTAGAAAGCCCCTAAGTAATTCAACTGACTGAGCAGTACGCACTGTATTGGGAAACCTATTCTTCCTGAGAGAGGGACAAACCAAAGATCTTCTAGATGACATCTTGTATTCAAGTCATATTTGCTAAGCAAAATCTCTGGAAAATAATCATTGTGATTTTTTTAAAATCCAGTAACAGAAGCATTAAAGCAAAAGCAGTTGTTTTGGCCAGGCATTAGGACTCAAAAGTAAGTTACATGCTATCAAGGGAAATTTACAATATGATCAGAGGGAGCTGAAAACTAGTGAACAGGCCTATCTCTTCTTTAAGATTCGAATAAAATGTGTAAAATATCTACAACAAAAGAAAGTTAATTTTCCATCATTAATTCAAAAAAGTAAAACTTACTTAAAGCCATGGTAAATGCTTAATATTCTAAGGTTAGGAAAACCTTAAAATATGGCATTGTCTCAGGGCTTTTTATCAGATTTCTAATTTCAGTTAGGGATTTAGAACAAGTAGAACCTTTGAACTCCTTTAGTTTAAAAAAAAAAAAGAACCAATGATTATGTCAAACATAGAAAACCATAGACAAAAAAAATCTATAAAGGGAAGTCTAAGGTTCCAGAATATATGTCATTGTCACTGTCACTGTCATCATCATCATCATCATCATCATCACTACGTGATATGAATGGAGTCTCTAATTGACTGGTATAGAAATTCTAATAATCCTGTTTAGTACTCAACTTATCAAAATTATACTCTGTTTCCATTAGGCTTTCCTTCTTGACATTTTTCCAGAAAGTATATTTAGATTGTTAATTTAAGAAAATCTAATATTTGCAAAAGCATTACCAAATGGGTTTTTACAGATGTAGAAAGAGTAAAAGTTAATAATTTTTTCTTCAACTTCATTTGTGTACGCTAATTAATTTAATATTAGGGACATGATAGATATAGCAAACATTTATTATGGTTTCAAGTTACTGAAGGATGTTTTTCAGTAGAATTGGATGTGATGAATCACATTGTTTTTCTGTTAACAAATAGCAATATCAATAGCAAGTACATTTCTATACCACTTACTGATGTACTAAGCAGTTTACAAAGTGTAAGCTAATTGCCCCCAACAAGTGACATACAGAAGGTTGCCAGGCTGAGCGACCTGAAGCCCCTGGCTGGTATTGAACTCACAACCTTGTGGTTTCTGAGTGAATGGCTGCAATAGAGGCATTTAACCACTGGACCACCAGGGCTCCTTTGAGAACAGAAATGTAAAGAAAAAAATTCTGAGGAAGCAATTAAATTTAAGCAAGTTTGAGATTTAAATGTGTAAAAGTTGTTACTAGAAAATAATTGTTTTAAAATACAGTGAACCCTTTGTATCCACTATGGACTGATTCCAGGAACTCCCCATGGATACTAAAATCCACAGATGCTTAAGTCCCATTATGGGTAGTAGAATGGTTTCCCTTATATAAAGTAGCAAAATCAAGGATTGTTATTTGCAATTATTTATTTATAGGGAATTTTTTAAAGCCCTGAATGGTTGAATCTGTGAATACAGAATCAGTGGATATGGAGGGCCAATTGTATATACTGTACAATATATTTGCAAACAGATAAAGGAATGAGTAAATCTTATGGAAAATCCAATTAGAAATAATGTTAACTGAATCATTGTGGCTATTTATCTTCACAAAAGGACAAACAAAAAATGAGAAAAACAGGACTTGGAATGTTACTTTTAAGAAGATTGAATATAAATAAAATGATGATAATAATAATAATAATAATAATAATTTTTATTTGTATTTCCCGCTTCTCCCAAGGACTGAAGCGGGATTACATCATTAAAATACAGTACAATACAAAATATAAACTATAAAATACTAACACTGAATTACAAGATTCCTGTTAATATACAGTCAGCTATAATCCTATTATTGTCGCTGAGAGTGGAGCATTTATCATAATTTTATATAGAATCATGTGGATATGCCTGCTGGAAGAGATCCGTTTTAAGTGCCTTCTGAAAGGCATCTAAGGTGGTAATAGACTGGATCTCTTCTGGTAGACTATTCCACAATGTGGGGGTTGTGGCTGTGAATGCTCTATGAGAAGTAGATGTTAATCTCATGTCATAATGTTCCAACAAATTCTTTCCAGATGTTTTGAGTGTGCAGGGCAGATTATGTAGGAAGAGGCGTTCTCACAAGTAACTTGGGCCCAAGCCATATAGGGATTTAAAGATAATAACCAACACCTTGTACTGCACCCGGAAGCTAATGGGCAGCCAGCGAAGAGATTTCAACACTGGTGTTATATGGTCAAACCTAGATGTATTGGTGACCAATCTGGCTGCCACATTTTGAACCAATTGAAGCTTCCGAACTTGGTACAAGGCTAACCTCAAGTAGAGTGCATTACAGAAATCTAAGCAAGAGATTACCAGTGCATATACCACTGCTTCAAGGTCTTTTTGATCCAGGTAGGGACGCAGCTGGCATATCAACCCAAGTTGGTACCAAGCACTCCTGGCCATCGCATCCATCTAAGATTACAATTGTAGAGATGGATCCAGGGGTACTCCCAAACTGTGAACTTTGTCCTTTAGGGGAAGTGTGACCTGGGGTACCTATCGCTAGTACCCCAGATTTCTCTGGATTCAACTTGAGTTTGTTTTCCCTCATTCAGCCCATTATCGACCCAGGACAGACATCCGGAGGAGAGGTGTCATCCCTCGCCACTGTCGAAGACATGGAGAGATAGATTTGGGTGTCATCAGCATACTAATAACACCACGCTCCATGTCTCCGGATGATCCCTCCCAGTGGCTTCATGTAAATGTTGAAAACATTGGAGACAGAATAACTTGCTAAAGCCATTGATAACTGATCAATGATGCAACAAAGCTCTGATTCTTAAAAAAAAATTACAAGTTCTGTGAAAATGACAGAATCATAAGAGTTGGAAGGGACCACAAGGGCCATCCAGCTCAACCCCCCTGCCATGCAGGAACACAGAATCAAAGCACCGCCATCCAGCCTCTGTTTAAAGACTTCCAAAGAAAGAGACTCCACCAGACTCTGAGGGAGTGTGTTCCACTGTTGAACAGTTCCTACTGTCAGGATGTTTCTCCTAATGTTTAGGTGGGATCTCTTTTCCTTGCATCCATTGTTCCAGGTCCTATTCTCTGGAACAGGAGAAAACAAGCTTGCTCCATCCTCAATATGACACCTTTTCAAATACTTAAACAGGACTATCATATCACCTCTTAACCTTCTCTTCTCCAGGTTAAACACACCCAGCTCCCTAAGTCTCTCCTTATAAGGCATGGTTTCCAGACCCTTCACCATTTTGGTTGCCCTCTTCTAGACTTGCTAATATAAGGTAATTTCTGACACTGGAATGATGGGATAGAATTTATAAGAAAGGGATGTTAAAATACTGGCAATGTGCCCATGCACAAGATTACCGGTATCTGAAAGCAGACTTACTGGATATGCCTCACATATAACATTTTATAAAAATACAATTTTTAAAAAAATGGAATCATAGAGTTGGAAGAAACCACAATACTTGGCTATAAGCTGCCATTTGAGTCTTACATTATGTTATTAGGGTATATAAATGGTTGCAGTAAAGAAAATCTGCTATGAAATTATTTCAAATAGAAGTTTTGGGGGGCAGCCAAAAATTAATTGCCATCACATGAAGGTGGAGTAAAGTATGTATTATTAAAATTATAGCATATCTGTTGAAATAATGAGCCACATTGAGCTAAGAAATGTGAAAAAACTGGTATAATCAACAGGAATTAGGTCTCACTCAGTTCAATGGGTTTGCTCTAGATAGGACTAATATTGAACATAACCCATTTATGGTTAACTGTGAGAGTTTATATAATCTGAATTTTTATGATGACATTTACACCTACAATTATATACTTTTTTTTTACTTATGATAAAGTAGGACAAACATAGGCAACTATTATCAAGTTAATAATATTATGATGGATAATTGTAGGGAAGTTGGGGTGGAATATACATTGAAAAGAGAGATGCATGATTTGCTGTATGAATTAAGATAATAGTAAATTTGTATGAATTTAGTGTATAGTTCTGTCAAAGTAATATAATATTAACAGTTAAAAAAAGTGGATATTTGAGAATACATGCCTCACATATTTAAAGAGAAAAAGATAGGTCCTCTTGATACTATCCCCTCCTGTCTCCTAATCTCTGTAACTCCTTCTCTCTTGCCCTCACTCCTCTATATCTTTAATCTCTCTCTCTCTCTTTGTCTAGCTATCGTCCTTCCCTTCGGACTTCAAACATACTCGTTTCCCCAATTCCCTCTCTCAATCCCTCTTCTCTGTCTAGCTATCGTCCGATGTCTCTTCTTCCTTTTCTTTCTAAGGTTCTGGAATGGGTCGTTTATTCTCGCTGTCTTGAGTTTCTCGAAGCCAATTCCATCCTAGACCCTTTTCAGTCTGGTTTCTGCCCTCAGCACTCTACTGAGATGGCCCTCACCAAGATCTCAAACAATCTCTTGCGGGCCAAGGCAAATGGCCTCTACTCTATTCTCATTCTTGTTGATTTGTCTGCGGCCTTGACACCGTGGATCACTGTCTCCTAGTTGATATACTTTCTGACCTTGGGTTCTCCAACTCTGTTCCTGACTGGTTTAAATCTTATTTGTCAGACAGATCTTTTGCAGTGGTCACAGGTGGTCAGACTTCCTCCTCTATTCCCTTATCGGTTGGAGTTCCCCAGGGCTCTGTCCTGGGTCCCCTTTTGTTTTCTCTGTACACACTGTCCCTAGGTAAACTCATCAGTTCTTTTGATTTCTCCTATCATCTGTACGCCGAAGACACTCAGCTGTATCTTTCCACCCCTGACCTTTTGCTGGGGCTTGAACAGCAAGTTTCATCTTGTCTGGCTGCCATCTCTTAGTGGATGCAGCACTGGCACTTGAAGCTCAACATGTCTAAGACAGAGCTTCTCATCTTCCCACCTAAGCCCACCCTTCAATACTCCTTTTCTGTTTCTGCTGATGACACTTCTATTCAACTGGTTCAGCAAGCCCGCAGTTTTGGTTTCATTTTTGATTCTTCTCTGTCGTTTATTCCCCAGATCCAGGCCACTGCCAAGGCCTGTAGATTCTCTCTTTACAACATTGCTAAAATTTGTCTGTTCATCTCAGCCTATACTGCCAAGACTCTGGTCCATGCCCTAGTGTTATGGCGACTAGATTATTGTTACCTTCTTCTGACAGGCCTTCCTCCCTCTCATCTCCATCCTTTTAATCTCCGTCCAGAACTTAGCTGCATGTATTATCACATCTGCTCATGGCTCTGACCATGTTTCTCCTCTTTTATCCTCCCTTCACTGGCTCCCCTTCCTGTTCCACAAATAGAACAAGCTTTTGTTGTTGACCTTCAAAGCCTTCCATGGACTGGCTCCTCCTTATTTATCTGAACTTCTTCCTCCTTACATTCCTACTTGTCCCCTCTGCTCTGGTAGTCAAGGTCTCCTGTCCCAGCCTAGGTTTTCCACTGTCCCATCCTGGATTTGTCCTTTCTCACTTGCTGTCCCTCACTCCTGGAACCTTCTTCTCCCACATGCATGTCTCATCACTTCTCTAACCATCTTCAAAACTGAGTTAAAGACTATATTGTTTAGGGAAGTATGCCCAGGCGAGTGCCCTTCTCTGCCTCAGGATGCTGCGCCCTAATTATGTGTTAAGAAGCCAAGCCCTCCCGCCAGTCCATCCGCCTTGGTCCAGCCCTCAGAGCGAGTGAAGAACTGCTGGATTTGATCTCCTTCTCCATGACCATTCCCTTCTCTTTCTGTGTCGTGTCTCTTTAGATTGTAAGCATGAAGGCAGGGAACCATCTAATTAAATGATTATATGTACAGTGCTATGTAAATTTACAGTGCTATATAAATAAAGGTTAATAATAATAATAAGAGAAAGAAAAATGAATGTTGCAGCACCTTTAAGACTTTTATTTTATTTTAGCATGAGCTTTTGTGGACATAAAGCCAGACAGCTTCATTTATATACCGCTTCATACTGTTTAAGGAGTGTCTAAGGGGTTTACAACTGTAAGCTATTTGCCCCCAACAATATGGGTACTCATTTTAGCAACCTCGGAAGGATGCAAGCCTGAGTCAAGCTTGAGCCCTTTTGCTGGTACTGAACTCGCAACCTTGTGGTTTTGAGTGAGTGGCTGCAGTACAGGCATTTAACCACTGTGCCACCAGGGCTCCTATAAACCGACTTCTTCAGATGCAGTACTGAGTGGTATAATATCTGAAGAAGTGAGTGGTTATGCATCTGCATATTTCAAGAAGTGTAGTACTATAGCTACATATTTAAAGACAATTTCTGATATACATAATAAAACAAACAGAGCAAAGAGTAATTATAGTTACTATTGTAACTTCTAGAATCTCATACTTTTGGCATTGAAACAAGCAGGCATTCTTCTTTACATGCTTTTTACAAGACACGTAAAACATTTTTTCAAGTTACACTGGGTGATTCCTCTAACGTCTTTATGGTTTATTTATTGGTTGCTTTAGTTATTGCCATGCAACTTAATTTGCTCACTTAATTTAACTGTTTTCAAAATGCTATTGTAAGATGGTTTGAGCATTCAAAAAAAAAAGCGGGGTATATTTTAAATAGTAAACTTATCAAGATTTTCCAATCCCGTCATTCTTTTTTTCACAGAAACAACAACCTCTCCCTATCCACATCTTTTCTCATTCTTTGCTCTTGTGAGTACTCAAATTACATCCTTCCCAAGTTCTCTTTTTCTTTCTTATTGCTTCCTACCCATTGAAACCTTCATAGAATGTACCTCACTTCTTCTTTTTCTATGTTATTACATTTCTCCTCTAGCACAGTTAAATTTCATGTTCCTATTCTCTTCCTCTGGCATAGTCAAATTCCATATTCCTATTCTCTCACTCTCACACAATCAGATTCCATATTCCTACTCTTCTCAAATGTCCAGTTGTTGTTGTTTTTACTGTAAGCCTAAAGCAGGGGTAAAGAAAATGCAGCACACAGGTAGCCCTTGGGCCTTCTCCCATGGCTCCTAAAGCCCCAGGAGGCCACTGGACTCACCCACCATCATTTTTAAAACATGTTTTAAGCCCCCCTGCAAAAAAAAAAAGCCCTACCCAAACTACCATAAAAACATGATGCTTTGACTATGAAGATTTTACCATGGGGTAAGTGCTGGTAAAACGCCAGTAAAACCTTTCAGAAGCGTGGCAGGTTTCATATACATGCACTTCCTTGGCGTTTTACTGGCTTTTTACCAGCACTAACCCCACGGCAAGCACTGGTGTGAAAATACTTCCCCCCAAAAGCCACAAAATAAAAACCTGCCATATGTGGGACAATCTGCGTGAAGTGATGTCGCTTCCAGTTGACTGTGAAGCTCACTGGTGGATCTGCAGATATAACAATCCCCCCACCCACCCTCTGCAATTGCAAAACTCTGATTTAACAGAAGTTTCTGTGCCTTTACTGTACATACAACACCTACTTACTTCATGAACAAAAGATCATACCTTTTTTTTACTCTTGATCATTATCAATTCATGTGTTGTAGGCAGTAAGCAGGAAAAGCGAGTAGGCTTCCTCGGAATGTTTTTTTCTGCTAAAATCAAAAGTAGAGTGCTTTCTTAGTGGATACTTACAAAACTGCACTGCTCGTTATATGCAATGAAATAACCTCCTCTTCCTCCCATGCCAAACTAACAGCAGTGCCTTTTTATTAGCATGAAATTTGAAGGAAAGTATTTCTCAATAAACCAACAGAACCTTCCAATTTAGTTGCAAACTTTCAAAGGACTGTTTGACACAGCAACAGATGTTGGGATGCAAGTAAAACATGTTACATCACATAAAGTGCACAATAGGCACAAATAACTGTTAATATATATATTAACATGTACTACTGTAGCTTATGAAATGATCCAGATAATTACACATCCTTGTTATTTATTTATTTTTTTACAAATGACTGCACTTAATCATGCAGTTCAAGTAAATGTGCATTATTTATATTGTTCACTGTTCCAAGGGTGCACATATGGTGCAGTCCTAGCTATGTTATGTTTATCTATGGTATAAGAGATGCAGAGAATCAAGAAAAAGAAAGAAAACACAGATGATATCCACTATACCTAAATGTTAATCAAGAATCCAATTTACCTGCATCACCTCCCACTTCCAAATTCATGTGGTTTGTCACCAAGCAATCATTAGTGGGTTGACACGTGTCTGGTAATTCTGCAGTGGCTGGCTTTCCTTCTACTATTATCCCCTCAACAACTACAAAGAACAGAAGATAATTAAAGTTATCAAGAATAGTGATATGGTCATCATGGTATCCTGTAGAAAACCGACAATCAAGAACTATTCTGACATGACGTTGTTGAGACAAATAAACATAACTCATATCATGCTATGTGCAAAATTAAAGTTAGAAATGATACAAAGAGACCTTGTTGAGAAAATCTTACTGAAGACACACTACTAGGTTTAAGAGATTGGGGACCCCAACACTGAAGCTACACATTTGCAGAACAGAATAGTTGCCTTTTCTTGAATGAAGTGGGGAAAGACAGGCAATACCATAAAACTAAAAGTTCTCACCAGAGCTTGTTTCTCTGATACTACCAGCAGTTTCTGTGGTTGGCCTTAGTGCTGCTTTCTCTTGCTGGTATATGTTGCTGAGTACTTTGGCTTGGCACTGTGCTTCAGTTCTATCTATCACTGTCAGCAGTGCTTCAAGGGATAGCAGGTGAGTAGTGTACAATTGTCCAGAAACAGGAAATGCATTCTGGAAAAATCAAACATAGGTAAGCATTAAATTATATCTCCCATTTCCGCAGGATAATTAGACAAGAATTTTAGCTCAAAATTCCACAAAAACATGTAAGCCTTTATACA
Source organism: Urosaurus nigricauda (assembly GCA_034509955.1). Lineage (NCBI taxonomy): Eukaryota > Metazoa > Chordata > Lepidosauria > Squamata > Phrynosomatidae > Urosaurus > Urosaurus nigricauda. The sequence continues at coordinate 156,375,915 of JAOEGL010000003.1, forward strand.
TCCCAGTCCTCAAAAATCATCCCCATGCAAATAACTTGTGTTTGTTCTTCATATTATATGTACCAGTAACTTACTACAGCCTGCAAAAGTTCTTTCAATCCCTGGTGAAGATTCATGCTTTTGTGATGGGAGGCATGAATGTTGTATTTACACGTATGTATCCAGCAGAAAATATCTAACATTTGAAAGGAAGATGCCCACCCACAAATATACTGTATATGTTCTCTGCTATCTAGAGTGTTGATATATATCAGAGATCCAGAGTTAGTTGCAACTCACTGGAGTTTGTAAGTATTTCCAAATCTCTGAAGATGTAAACTCCTCTTATATACTTTAAACAAAAACACACTGACAAACAGCTTTGCTGTTTGCAAAGTATGTATGACAGAGGAAAACTCATAATTAGATTTCCTCACCATTATTCATAAATTAAGAGAAATGGGATGCTAACAGAATCAGGATTATAGTATAGCATCCTTTCCCTTGCTCTCTTATTCCAATTTCAAACCTAGTGTGTACCTCTTGGGAGAAACCACACTTCACATATATCCTCTTAAGACATATACATGGGTTTCATTTTATTGTTCAAGAAGCATCACACCTAGCTATGTCCCTATCTTCTGCTGTACAGAGAAGTGTGCAGTTGTTCTGAAAAGAAAATAGCAAGGTAATTTTTTCCAAGACCTTGGACAGCAATTTGGTGAGATCTTCAAATAGATTAGCACAGTAGTAATCACAGTCGTAGTTGATGTAGAGCTCAGTGACAAAACTAGGTATCCTCCAGAGCTGAACTATGGCCTCTAGTGCCATCTCCTTCATCTCATAGGGCATCTTAGGGTTCTCCACAGTGATGATCTCCATCAACTTCTTTATGTACATCTAGCAGAAAAAGATACAAGATACAAAAGAAGGCAGAGTTTTTAATTTTGCGTATCATAGTTTTTGTGTTGGTCTCCATCACTTTTTTAAACTGAAGATAGTACACATTCACATACACACATTTTCCTAGCTCAGTGACAGAGAGAGAGAGAGAGAGAGAGAGAGAGCTTAAACAGACACAATAGCTATGCGACTGGAACCATGGAGCAAATGGGGAAGAAAGGGCCTCAAAAATGTACACTAGCAATTATTAATATTATGAATTTTTTACCATACAAATACAAAGCACTGCATCTTTCATAGACAAGAAAATACTACTATGGGTAATCAGTAAGAGCACAAAATGCTAGCATACACAGAAAATGCATATTACTGTGTTATTATTGTCCAAATATGGGAACTGCAAAAATATTTCAAACAAATATGCCCTCATATAGAATGAAATATTCTGTTATCCAAAGACACAAGGATCAGGAATATATTGACGTTGGAGAATGAGAATCTTCCTCTCACTTCATATCTTATACTTTGGTTGTTCATACTACAGTGAAGGCTTGGGTTCCATGTTGAAAGAGAAGTAGGATTTAAAAAAATCAAGGTAGCTGTGCACCTGTGTATTTCTTCCGTGGAGACAACAAACATTCAGCCACCACATTAATCACTGGGCTGGGTCTTCTCAGCCAAAGTGCCTTTCCATACCATAGGACACTTCACTTTTGCAGGTTTTATCAGTAGAAATGCAGACAAGTTTGTGGGGTATTCAAGCATGGTGCTTTTGAGGAAGGGTTATCCCACGCTCTGCCACTTCGAGTGAGCCTCCAACTAGGTCACTTTTAATATTCCTCAAGTCTAAGAGTATCAACAGGTTAAACCAATCAGACACTGCCATAAGGAGGGACCACTCAAGGAGGATACCAAAGTAGCAAGGGGGATGTGCACCCCTTAAAGCAATGTCTGATTGTACATTGCCATAGGAAGGAGGCACCAAAGTAACAAGGGGGATATGCATCCTTAAGGCAAAGTTTGTTTGGTTCAGCTCATTGTTACACAGACTCAGGCTACATTTTTGTTTATACTGCCACACAGCTGAAGCTTTGATACCCAGCTACCACTGAGAAAACTTCCTTTACAGGTAATGTGCCACAACTGTCTGGGACAAGACCACTGTCATTACTATCTATAAGAGGACTGCACTTTAGACCCATGCTGCAGTCCTAGCTATGCCGTGTTTATCTATGGAACGTGATTGGAGTCAAATTATCAAATAGACTGAATCAATGGTATTTGGATATTACAAAGAAAGGAACTTGAGAATTTTGTGGACACCTCTGATTTCTCATCAGGTCTGAACTTCTTAGATAGCATTTTTTTACAACTTTTAACAACGTCACAAACTATTTTAAATTATCCGTTTCAAACAAATATATAGTTATATTTTAAAAGACTCACCTCCAGTTGGAATTTCAGGTGCTCTCTCATATTCTCAAAAAGGAGGAAGCAAACCCTAAGCGAAGCTGAATACAAATTAAGCCGCTCCACGCTCAGTAACTGAGGAGGAATTTAAAAAATTGGAAGAAAGTTACCATAAATATATTTGAGATCAGAAAGGTAAATGTATTTGCTTTCCTACAGTCTGGAAATCAATTCAAAATTAAAGTTGCCTCAAGAAAGACATATCAATAATCCATAAGAATCTGTTGTTTAAACTCACTTGAAAAAGGTATCGACATAATTCTTCTTTCACAAGTCCTAAGAGAGATGGGAAGTTTGCAACAGAAGCCAATTCCAGAGCAACAGTGAGCAGTTGTAGTCCCATATGGATCATCACCTCAGAGTTGTGTCGGTCATGTGGGTTTGTGAGGGAGATTAGGAAGCGAAGTAATTCTCGGATGCAGGGCAAGCCATATGGGACTAATGCTGTTCCTGGTGGGGAAGAGGAAAATGAGTAGAAAGTGGTCACAGCCACAATACTTTTGCTCCAAACTCTTTCCAATTAGCCCTGGAATACAAAATTATTTTGACAGCGGCAAGTCAAATCCTTTCTTACTTCTTTATAGAGAGGAGGGTCATAAACAGAAGACTCTGCACTCACCTTCTTTCTGAGAACACTGAGTAAACCGCACTCCCCGAGGATTGACATAGTCCATGTCATGAACTGAAGCAGAGTCTGAATGTTCAGCCACAGATGTGCATTCCTCAAGAACCTCTGGAATTGACTCCACTGAGGCGCATGGAGTCTTTTCCTCTCGAGGGCATTCACTCTTTAGCAATAAAGATAAAAAGAAAATTACTCTTCTGTTTTTGTCATTCTTTACCAAAACATACCCAAATAGTTTAAGGCCAATGTTACCTGCACTGTTTTTAAGAGTACCTCCGATTATATTGTCTATGGAGCCGTTCAGAGTCACTGTTCAAACTACTCTGGCAGATACTATTGCTTCAAGTGAAAATAATTTTCAAAATCTAGCCCACTGGATCCCAAAACAAGAATTCTCCACACTGCAAATTTTTATTCTAAGTCACATTTGGAACTATCCTTGCTTTGGTGTCCTGGCTCCTGCAATACAATACATTTGTACCTGACGTTCCAGCAGCTCTCTGCCTCCGGGCTCTGTTAAAGGCATTGCTGTACTGATTTCCAAAGGACTGACCATTTGCAAGTCAGTAAGATCTTCCTTTGAGCTGATCTGGGAAGAAATGTCTATACCACTGTCCGTAGAAGGACTGACTGTAGAAGAGGCATTTTCTGAATTTCCAGATGAGATGGGAGAAGGTACATCAATGAAATTAACTCCACCTGTTGATAAGAGCAACAGAATATATTAGCCACACATCCATATTAGCTCAGGGTCACATTCTTACGTCTATAAAAGATGTACACTGCACTCCACTGATTATTACTTCAGCTGGTGCATAACACAGTGGTCTGCTCCTCTGGAACTGGTTGCAGAGCATATATTACTCCACTGGGATTCACTGGCTCCCTGACATGTTCTAAGCATAATTTCAGGTGCTGGTTTTGCCTTACAAAGTCTTCAGTGACTTGGGCTCCACATACTACAAAGGCCCCTGGGGGAAAGCCAGAAAGAGGCTTTGGGGAAAAGGAATTTCTTGTTTTTCAGAAAATCCTTTAAAAAATTAAAAAGTTCCAGGCCAAAAAGAATCACATTCTGAAAGATAAATTATGCCCCCTAGAGGCCTTAGAAGTACAATTCATTGGGATTTCTTGAGCTGATGAGTTGGACATTGCCTGCAGGTAATATGCTGGAATCTTCTCTAAGAGTCTATAACAATAACAAAGACTAATTAGCTTTCTCTTCTCATTTTGTTTTCAGATTCCTATGCCTTTCTCATAATTAGGCCAGAGATAAAACATGAAATAAAACAAAAATATCAGGGCGACAAAAATTATTTTTTTTGTGCTCCAGGTTCATAAAAATTGGCAAAGCAAGAATGCAATGGAATGATGTCTTTCCACCAGTGAATATTACTGGTAGAGAAAATTCTCCCACCCTTCTTCAACTCCCTCGTTGATTACATCCCTCTTGGATTACTATAACACACTCTACACGTGGCTGGCTTTAGAAACTATTCAGATTCTTCAGTACATCTAAAATGGTGCAGCCAGGCTGCTGACCATGTTTGGTTATAAGGAACACATAACTCCCTTGTTGAAATGGCTACTGGTTCATTTCCAGGCATAATTCTGCATGCTAATAATTACCTATAAAACCCTATATAGCTTGGATTCAGACTATCTGAAAGCCTACATATCCTTATGTGGGCCTGCCTGTGTTTACAGTCTTCACAGGATGGCTTTTTCTCCATTCCACCAAGCCTCCACGCTCATTTCCCAGGAAAAGAGATTTCCAGCTTAACATTAGGAACAACCTCCTGACAGTAAAAGCTGTTCAACAGTGGAACATATTCCCTTGGGCTGTTGTGGAGTCTTCTTCTTTGGAGGTTTTTAAATGGAGCCTGGATGGCCATTTGTCAGGGGTACTTTGATTATGTGTTCCTTCATGACAGGGGGTTGGACTGGATGGCCCTTATGGTCTCTTCCAACTCTATGATTCTATGTGGTGAGGTCTTGGGAAAGAGCCTTTGTGGTGGCTGCTCCAAGGCTATGGGACGTGCTCCTGGTTGGCATCCTGACTGGCATCCTTTCTGCCTTCCCATTTACATAGGCCTTCAGATTTTAACTGGCTGTTGCAGAAGGACGAGCAACAGGTGTTCTGTTTTTTGAATATGTCATATGTGTTTTATATGGTTTTTGTTGTTCTTAAATTAATGTCTTAAAGAAAGTGTTGTAAATGGACTAATAGTTTAATAATATTTTAATATCTGTACCATCTTAGCCTTTTCGTTTTAACATTTATTGTAAGTCACTTTATAAAGACTTGCTTGGATTCCATTTTTCGATAAAGGCAGGACATAAATCAATCAATCAAACAAACAAACCAATATACTAGGAAACTTTAGAAAGACAAAAAAACTGAAGCCCAATTTTTTCAAGCAAACATCAGTAGTGTAAAACAGAACAAAACATTTATTGGTTTAAAACTATTGTTAACAGTTTAAAAGAGTTTCTTTTTATTCTAATTCCCCTCTCTTTTCTATTCTATTAACTAACACAGAATATCTATCCTGTCAGGAAAATACAAGTTTGCTGCCTCTCTCCATGAACTTGTGAATTTTGACATTAGAGACAGTCCCACCATTTACAAATATATTCTTTAGCTTGTAGATAAATATTCAGAATTAATTATTTATTGATAAAAATGAAAGCTTTAGTACAGTGCATTTTTTCCTTATCACAGAATGATAGATTTGGAAGGGGGAAAAAAGATGCAGTCCAGCCCCCTTTGAGGCAAGATATCTACCAGTATAGCACTATGGATAGGTAGACATCCATCCCCTGATTCAATCCTCACCCACTAATTCTATGGTAGCCTGCATCACTATCAAATAGCTTGTATAGTGAGGAAGTTATTTCAAAAGTTTAAAGTATTTTCTCTTATAATGTAGACAGTGGTTGTTGGATCCCTAATCAAACAGACACATGTGCATCCCAGTCTCATCTACTCACTCAGGGCCTTTGTTCAGTTGTCTGTCACACAAGCTCCTCCTGTATCTGGGTGTCCCTGTGATGGGCCAGAAACCATCAAGGAAAATACGGTATATCCTCGACTATCAGCTGACCTCATGTACAAGTTGAGGTCAACTTTTAGGTACTGGTATGCCAAGTGGATAAGTCAAGGGTCAGACTTCAGGAGGTAGACTGGCTGGGAACCAGATGCAGGGTGACTGGTTGCCCTTCCCAGCCTATCCCCAGCTGGGCTTCCTCCCAGGGAGGGAGCCCAGCTAGGCAGAGTCTTCAGGGCAATCAGTTACCGTGCCAGCCTCACCTCAGCTGGGCTGTCCCTTGCAGAGGCAGCCCAGTTGAGGAGAAGCTCGGGTCAAGTACCATATTGACCCAGGGTTATAAGTCCACCCAGGGTTTTTGGGTCAATTTTTTGACCTAAATTTCTTGACTTATACACCAGTATATACGGTAACTGGCATGTGGCTCTCAATAAACAGAGAACTGTGTATTTACTGATACCCATTCTGTTTTGGCTTTTGTAATGGTAGCATCCTTGGAAAGTGCCTTATGTAAAAAATGACATAACATACCTTCACCAGAAATATGCACCACATGGCCAAACCTATCATTGAAGTCAAGCTTCCATCCACTTATTACACTCCTAAGCCTCATACAACTTAGGACTCTGCTCCCATACATTAATTAAACTCATATTCAGAGGTGTTCTTCAAAGTTCCCCTGCTCGGGTTAGACATATGGCAACTCATGAAAGAGCCAGATAAAAGTCTTCTCACTGGGGACACACCATTTGAAGAATTCTTTTCTCAAAGAGGCCTGCCTAGGGCATGCATTTTAATGTACATTTATTTTTAACATGGTTTGTTTGTATATTTATTTTTGTTTGTGTAAACCAACTTGTAAGCTCTGCTGAAGAGTACTACATATTTATAAATAGATGTTATTAATATTTTAAATTAAAAAAATGAAATTTAAATAAAAAATTTAAAAATAAACAACTACTTGTCATACCTGTACCATTGGCAGCAGGTGGTTCTGTTCCCTGAGATGCTTTGGTTACATGGCAAGAATTCCTTGGTGATTTCTTCTGCTTTTTCCATTTTGACGAGTCACTCATTCCCCCTGCTCTCATTTTCAGCTGTGAATAGGAAACACACAGAATGTCTCAGGTGGCCTAAAGAATGGGAGCAGCATCGAGTCAACCCTAGAGCCCTATAACCTGGCAATTTATACAAGCATTCCATCTCATGACCTCAAGTTCCAACCCAATCTCAGCTGGAAATCAGTTACTATGTTAATTTAATTTATAAATGATATAAGAGTTATTGAAGTCAAATGCATTGATGGCTGGCATCCACAGTTTTCTGTGGGTTTTCCGGCTATGTGGCCACATTCTGGAAGAATTTATTCCTGACGTTTCACCTGCATCTGTGGCTAGCATCTTCAGGGAGTGGTGGCATGAAAGTGTATGGATTATATATACTTGTGTGACCCTTGGTTGGGAGGAAGTGATTTACATGTTAATCTCTGTGTTAGTCTGTTGTTGAATGGCAAGGCCTCGGGGTGGGAGGATATGCATGGTGGATGTGTGTCTATATGTAAGTAGTAATCCATTGTCTGCGGGGAACCCCCTGACCCTGGGTGGTGTTCATTTGCTTATACTGCTTATATTGAGTCTTGATTTTGGTGTTTTTTAGGACTGGTAGTTAAACTTTGGGGCTTTCTAGATTGGCAGGAAAGTGTGACATGAAGTTGCCTTTTCCTTAATGCTTAGCAGCTGAAACACAGCCTTTAGATGGAGCTGCACTGTTCCACAGTTTTTAAAAAAGAAGCTGGAAAAACCAGCACCTTTTTAAAGGCACTTCTTCTCCCCTAAAGCACAAAAAAAGCGTTTTCATGGCACACTTTCCCTTTTTCTCATCTAAAGGCTAGAGTTTCATGCAGCCATGGACACACTTCTTTTTGCCAATCTAGATCAGGCCTTTGTTTACTTTCAGGGTTTCTTTTTCCTATTGAAGTTATCCAGGTGTTTGTGGATTTCAATGGCCCTCCTGTGCGTTCTGACCTGGTAGTTGTTGGCATGGTCCAGAATTTCAGAGTTTTCAAATAGCATTTATGACATGTTCTACTACTGCCGATTTTTCTGGCTGGCTCAGTCTGCAGTGTCTCTTGTGTTCTTTGATTTGTGTTTGAATGCTGTGTGGATTGTAGACCTGCCCATGGCTGCACTGTATATGGTAAACTCCCGCAGCAGTGAGAGGGTCTCTCCTGTTCTTCGCTGAGTGAAACATTTGTTGGATGTTCTTATTCGGTCTGTAGATCATTTGGAGGTTGTGCTTCCTCATCGGTTTCCCTATTTTGTCTATGACTTCTCTGATGTAAAAATACCTTTCCTTTGAGTAGTTGCTTGTCTCCACTCCTGTGTTTTTTTTCTGGGGCTGGCAGCTCTTCTGATGTCTGAATAACTGTTAGCATGTAGAGCCCAGTTTAGGTGCTTCAATTAATCTTCCAGGGAGTGGGGTTTTGCAGGTCCTTTTTGCGTAGTCTACCAGTGTTTTTATTGTGCTCCTTTTTTGTCCTGGGTGGGGTGTTTGTGTAGGTATCTGTCCATGTGTGTATGTTTTCTGTATACAGTGTGGCCCAATCGTTGTTTCGGTTTGTGGATGACCAGGACATCCAAGAAGCTTAAGGCCTTGCCATTCAACAACAGACCAACACAGAGACAAGTAAATCACTTCCTGCCAACCAAGGGTGACACAAGAATATATACTCCACAACACTTCCATGCCACCATGTTCTGAAGATGCCAGCCATAGATGCATAACAGATGTTATTCCAGAACATGGCCACATAGCCTGGAAACCTCCCAAAAAACTATGACAGAAGATTTTGTTAAACAGGTATTTTAGAACACAACTTAAAGGTCATAAGTTTCTTTGTATGTGGCAGTAGGGCAGTGAATCCATATTTTGGGAATAGTGTTCAGCACCTTAGATGGCTCAAACAAAATTCTGACTAAAACCTGGAGCAGATTCAACCCTTACCACCACTGAAACAGAAGTGACCGCTGTGTGTGTGCGCAGATAAATCTGCTGAATGTTCCCAGCCTCCCAACATTCTGCCATGTCTAGCATAAGAAGAAAAAAAATAAACAAGTTCTGATAATTTAATTTGTTTTCAATTACTATATTACAATAAGAACAATGCAAATGCTCTGTAAACCAGGACACAGTTGAAATGGGTATAACCATACTGAGTTCCACAGCTTCAAAAGCAAATAAAAGCAGACATTCCATCATCAGTCTCAGCTTTGTTGCCAGCAAGTAGTGGACTTAGTATTATCCAGCCATCCAGGAACCATCCAACCTCTCTCAACTAGGCATAAATGACCTAGTGGAGAGAAGCTGCCTATGGCCAGATCATCAAAATATCCACCTTTTGTCTGCACTGAGTTGTCTGCATCTCATGTAATTCTTTTACTACCACGTAGATATTATTGTTATGAAGAATGCAGAAAAGGATTTCTTCAACTATATATACACTATTATATTTTACCAGAATTTCAAAACAACGAATCAGATACAATTTAAAATTTAAATTTGGAACTATCTACATAAATTAATAAGCTCCAAAATCAAAGGGTTGTCTTTAAAATTTCATAGTTCAATCTAGCCCTTTGTTTAATCTGGAAAAAAAATGGAAACATCTGTGCTATTCATGGAAAGGAATTCCATTGATTTAGGTGTATTTTATAATAAACCATGGTGTAAGGGTAAAGTAAAAGTCTCCTCTTTGACAAGGTTGTCAAGTCATGTCTGACTGTAGGGGGAAGTAATCATATCTGTTAATAAGGGGAGGAAACCAGCGTTGTCAAAGATGGCTCCGTGGTTATGGGGCCAGCATGACTGCACAGAATCCTGTCACCTTCCCACCAAAGTGGCACCTATTTATCTACTTGCACTTTCATCTACTTGCACTTTAACATGTTTTTAAACTGCTAGGTTGGCAGAAGCTGGAACTGGTGACAGGAGCTCACTCCGTCAGACTAAGCTTGGGTCTGAAACTGTCGACCTTCCAGTCTTGCAATCGTCAGAGTCAGCTTCTTAACCATTGAGCTACTATGTACCCATAGTGTGCCATTCCTGAAACAAATTTTCCACCTTTAGGGCTTTAGTATTAGCAGATATGCCTTTAGGGCTTCATTATTAGCAGATATGATAACTGTGACAGCCCATGATGTAGGAAAAAAATAAGGATTATAATTCTAAATGATACTATCTGAAAGATGAGCACGTTGTGTAAACAGCATCAAATCTTGTAAACTGTCCCCAGAACTGCTTTACTTAAATCTTGGTTCTCAAATAATGAAATCTGTGTATCAGAACTACTGATTTCAAAGGATGTCAGCAAGAATGTCATATTGCAGGGGAAATGATAGTCATTATTTATTTTAAAACAGTTACATTTCTTACTTTTGTATGAACCTTCAGGGTATCTTACAGTGAACAATACTTAAAAGGGTAATAACACCAAAATAACATACAGTAACAATAACTTTTGTAAGAATCAGCACAATCTGAATTTTTAAAAAGTCTTGGGTACACTAAAAAAGGGGGGAATCATCTAGCATCTGAAACTCAATATTTTCGCAACAGGTGACTTTCTCTAGGATTGTTATCCAAGGACAGGGCTCCTCAAGTGAATAGACACTTTCCTTGATCACCACCATCCTAATCATTGACGGTGGAGGTATCCGAAGAAGGAGTCCGAGTTGATGATCTTAACAAGTCAGGTTAATCTGAGAAATTTAAAATACTCCAGAGCCAAGGCATATAGGACCTCAAAAGCTACAATGAGAAATTTGAACATACTAAAAGGCAATGTAATGTTTTCACAACTGGTGGACTTTAGTCTAGCCTCAGTCAAGAGCAGCAACCATATTTTAGACCAAGTGGCATTTCCACCTTACTGCAGAATCATAGATTTAGAAAGAAACAAAATACAGCCCGCTCTTCCCAACTATGGGCTTGCCATCCACGGATTTAAGAATCGGTGCGTGACATGCTCCATTACCACTAATGGCCACACGTGCACACAGCTACGGCAGAATGGCCCCGCATGTTACCATTGAAAACAATGGGATTTGAGGTCCCGCACTTTTTTTAACCTTGTGAGGGGGTCAGGAACAGAACCCCCACAGATAAGAAGGGCCCCCTGTAGTCTAGTCCAGTCCCCTTTGAGGCAAGAAATCCATTAATATATCACTGTGGACAGGCAGACATTCATCCCCTGCTCATCCCCACCAATTCTAAAGTAGCCTGTCCCATTGTCAAAAAGCTTGTACAATCAGGAAGTTATTTCAAAGGTTTAGTGATACTCTTTTTCCCTATATTGTGAACTCAACTCTTTAGCTATCATATAAATCAAGGATGGACAAAATGCGGGCTACGGGCCATTTTTGTGGCCTCCAAGGGATCAAAAAATGATTGCAAACTTTTTTTGTCCTAAATGTCTCCTAGGTGGCTTTGGAAGCATTTCCGCAATATTGTGGGGGGTCCAGGTGCATTTACAGCAAAGAAAGGCCTTTTTAAAAATAGAAAGTGGACAGGAAGTACTTCCATTCATTTCCTGTTATTTTAAAAAAAAAAAAAGCCTCTCCTAGGCCTATAATGGCCCAGGAAGCCCAAAAGTCCTAGTGGAAATACCCCTCCATGTATCTGAGAAAGCATTTGGAGCAAAATTCTGATATATACTTTTTTCCAGGATGTGATGAGGGATGTGGCCCTCCAAGTTTTCCTGGGGGGTTAATGTGACTCCCTACCCTTCTACAATTGCCAACCATATATCTAAAGCAATGGTAAATAAAATTGCTCCATCCTCTCCATGGCAGCTCTTCAAATATTATGTTGTGTCTTTATCTTCTCCAGGCTAAACATACCCAACATCTCCAATCTTTCATAATAGGACTTGTGTCTCTAAGCTCCTTCCAACTCATAGGACTGGGATTTCCAAGCCTGTTACTCTTCTCTGGGTACTTTCCAGTATTCTTAAACAATGGTACCCAGAACTAGACAGATCTGATCTTGGCAAAATAAAGTAACCCCATTACTTCTTTGGATCAGAACAATACAATATCATTTTTAGTCCTGCACTACACTGTTGGCTCATGTTCAGCTTGATCAAAATCCCTAGAGCCTTTTACATTTGCATTTCCATTTACTGTACTAATGTCAAACTAGATGCTATCCAGCCTGTGTATGTCCATCTGGAATTCTAACCTACATGCAAAACTCCACATTTATCTTATACTCATCATGAATCCCATTTCTTTCTTAAGTTATACAATACTCCTCCAGATAGGCATTGCCTGCAAATTTGATGAACCTCTCTATTCGCCACGCTGTTCCCCTTTCTCCAGGAGGCAAAGAACTTGTTTAAGCAGGCTTTTAATGAATAATTCTTCACTGGAGATTTCTTATGGTCTAGCTTTACCCTTTTGTGTGTTTTAATGATTTTATATTGTTTAATGTATGATTTCAAGAATAGCAATAGTTTGTGTTTTAATTTTATTGTTACATTTTTAGCTAATTTTTTTTCCTATTCTTGTGAGTGGCCTGGGGTCCCACTTCGGGTGAAAGGCAGCATCTAACTGTAATAAACAAACAAATATTCCTTCTTCCAAATAATATATACATGAATTACACAACACTGGGCTCAGGATAAAAATTTATAACACTCCACTTGACTCTAGGTTGAAAAGTAACATTTGGTAATCACTGTCTCACTATGGTCTACCAACCAGCTGAAATTCACCTACAAAATGTAGCCCACATTTTGCCATCTTTCTAAAAATAATATCATAGTGACCTTGTTAGCCATGCTGAAGTCAAAGTGTATTATGCTCACAGCATACATTGATCAAACAGCCTAGTAACTGAGTCAGGTGGGTTAAGATTAGTTTGGCATGATTTGTTGTTGAGAAGCAGAAGCTGGCTCTTTGTGATCACAGTATTCTTCCTATCGAATAGTTAATGACCCTTAAAGTAATGTTCCAGAATTTTTCCAAGGATTAACATCCAATTAATCTATGAGTGGTTTCCTGGATTCTTTACCCACTCCCTTCTTTTTAAAAAAGATGGGAACTTTGTCTACTTGTAGTCTTGTAGCTCTTTAACTGTTCTCTTAGATTTTTTAGAAAGATTATAACCACAACTTTAATACCTTAAGATGCTATCCATTGGCCCTGAAAGCTTGTAATTCCTTTATAGTTGCTAGATGTCCCTGTAAAACCTGTGTTTTACTTATGGAGACTACATGAATTTCACAGGATTTTTCTCAGACAAGGAATAGTCAGAGGTGGTTTTGCCAATTCTTTCCTCTGAATTATAGTCTACAGTACTTGATATTCATTCGAGGACTCCCATCCAAATACTAACCTGGGCTAATCCTGTTTAGCATAGATTGGACCGTATGCCTTTAAGGTATTTATTGTACCTATTGTAACTCTACATAAACTGGATTTTAATATATTTTTATTAAGTGATGCATAGTTTCTTTTGTGGTAAAAGATTGCAGGGAATTATTGTTATTAGATGGTGGGAAAATGGATGAGGTCCAGTGGTTCTTCTCTCCTTCTGGGGCCTGGACGAAGGCAGATGGACTGGAGGGAGGAAATTAAAAGTTGGACAATTCTGCTTTCCTACTTTGTACTATTTGTCCATTTTTATTTATTACACATAGACTACACAGAGAAGAACCAGTTCCTAGTTCTTCTTTCTGCATGATAACAAAATGGCGGAGCGATCCCCCTTTCCCAGTTCACTATTTCCCTTCCTAATTATAGTGCCAACATTGAATGTAGCCTGCAGAATGTATTGGGTCAATGGCATGTTAGTGCACCCCCTTTGTTGTCATGGTGGGCATGTAATCCTAGCCACTTCTACAAGGCAGCTTGCCTAGCCAGGTGCTTCAGAACCACCGGCTTCTGTATCATGGCCACTACTATTTCTCCTAATCCAAGAGCAGTTGAGACAAAGAGTCTGTCACAATTTGATTAAATTCCCTCATCTGTCTCTGTTGCCCAACAGTGGTATAAACGCTCAAAGTGCAGCTCAGCTAGACTGGGACACGGCTGAGAGAGACACCGTCTTTATAGAAAGCTGCAGCACCGACCCTCTGTCCCCAAAGTCTAATCCATGCTGTACCCAAGTAGGCAGAAAGGAGATTAGTTCCTCTGCTCTCTTATCCATCCAACCTATTCCAAAAATTTAAAAATAGGAAAGAGTTGTTTTATAATGGATTGGATAACGCTCTATATTATTATATTGACAAAGGTACAGTGATCAGTCCTCCCTATTAATGACCATTCACCATTTTTATGTGACCATCTTAAATATAAGCGTTATTCATAATCATGAAGGATAATAAAAAGGAATCTCATTTCTCTAGGTAGTTTCTTGGGTGCTACTGCACCGTGGTCATTTGTCAGGCATCCACTTAACATGAGTTAAGTGTTCTCATATCATCTTAACTAGAAGGATGTCTATCATTTATTTTAGGCTGCTTTTATCATAATAGGAGTTTGAAAACCATAAAGCTCCTATGCTAAACCTCTGTATCTAAGTCATTTACCCTACCTTTTAACAACACTGACAATATCGGCAGTCATGTCCCCCACTCCCAGATTGCGAACGCTATTTTCTTTCATTCATTTCTAATCAACTTCTCTAGAACTGTGCAAATGGCACAAAACAATAACTTTCAAAATGAAATCTAAATTAATGACAAGATAGTCTAATTTAATTACTGAACACTCACAGTACCATCCTTAAGTTAAATTCTCTGTGAATTCTCTAAATGCTTTGAAAACACCATTTCTGGTATTTATAATGCCATTTCCCTCCTCATCAAGTAAAGCCTTCTCTCTGACACTATTCCAGACAGATGCCCACTTTACTACATGCATTCTTCCCAAGCCATGCTGCACAAGAAAGATGAACAAAGCTTTTGATGCACAAGACATAGCTAGCACCCACAAAAGCTTGCAGAAGGGAAGGAGAGAAAGAGAGACCTTCAATTTCTTAAAGAGTAGTACTCTCTCTAACTGGTTCAGGGCTTTGGACTGTTCCCCACAACACAGATCCAGGCTGTTGAGGAGATATGGAGACATCTGTGAAAGACAGTCACATGTATGGTTTGAAAAAAGAAAAAGAAAACTAAATCCAGAGAATCAATGTAACAATGCACAGAATGAAGTGAAAGCATAGAATGCAAAGGCAAGCAGGATAGAAGAACTGGAAACTTTATCAGCTGCAAAAAGCCGTCACCTTATTGTTGAGAAGCTATCATACAAGGGGGTATCGTAAAGTTTTAATTCTCACTTTTAAAAAAAATTGACAGAAAGTTTATTTTGATTTGTAGTTGTTAACTTATCTCTACATAGTCACCATTCAGACTGACACATTTTCCCCAGCGTTTCTCAACCCTCCAAATACCATTATTGTAGAAGCCTGCAGATTGCGCCTGACGAGGATTTTGCACTTTAGTCACTTCTGGCAGAGCCAGTCACAAAAATAAAGGACGCAATGAACTGATTTTCTCAGCAACGTGCACTTAAGGACCAATGATGACACTGACAAAATTTCATCAATATGCCATAATAACATCCAGATGATAATACTTTACGATACCCCCTCTTAAGGCGCAATCTGCAGACTTCTACAATATCAGGTATTCAGAGGGTCAAGATACACTGGGGAAAATGTATAAATCTAAATAGTGACTACATTGAGATAAGTTAACAACTACAAATCAAAACAAACTTTCTGTCATTTTTTTAAAAGGGTGATCATTAAAACTTTACGATACCCCCTCGTAGATTATTTGCATACAGAAAATAATTAAACCTTGTATGTCTATTGCTTGTATGTCTCTTTCCTAAACACAGCACACCTTTTGAAGACATAATTTTTGAAAGCATGAACTACCACAAGGTCCTGCCTAGTGGTGTAAATCCTGAACCCAAAACACTGTACTGGCTGGTGTAAATCTTGAACCCACAGTATTTTCCAAAGTTAGGGTAAACTTTCCATACTTTTTTCCTTTGGATCAGTGAATTCCAACTTTTTAGAGGTCCAGACCCTTCGAGAATCAGACACAATATGGATTCCCTATCCAGAAAAACATACATAAACACATACAAATTCTGCATACTGTTTATTTTATTGCAATGGAAATTGATTTCTTTCATGTAGACTAATCTAGTACAAAAATATTACAATAAACACTTGAATAAATATTTCTCACTGGAACAAGAAAAATTCAAAGTAACAGGGGGAAATCAAAGGGGAAACAAGCAATTTTTTTTTCATCCAGTTCACGGAACCCGTGAAGCCCAGGTTAAGAAGCATTGTTCTAGCCACTGTGAACTGTAAGTCCCATCATCACTGAAATGTGACCATACATGTTGTGTCTGACAAAAACTACAGTCCTAAACATTAGAAGGGGGTCACAATAAATAACAGTGCTACAGGCCAGGGATGGGTAACTGTGGAGAGAGTGGGGGTCGTTTTCTCACCCTTGGACCCAAGCAGGGGTTTCACTGGTGTGCCCAAAGCTACCAGAAGGACAGCTTGCACTGTAGAGTTTTGTTTTCAACCAATGTGGCAGAGGGTATCAGTGCTGCAGGAGGTGTGGGGTTGTGGGAGCAAAATCAACATTTGGAGCATTTGTTGCTTCTGTCACTTTTAAAACGAGATGAAATAAGTAGCAGAAAGCATTCATAGGTGCCTTCTAAGACAGTTCAGATATCTAAAGACAAAAACTCACTAAAAAAGGGGGAGCCCTGAATATTCTTCATGGTTGTTATTAGTTTAACATGGAAAAGAATGCTCATGAACGCGTCACAGTTCAGGCTAAACTACAGATTACTAGAACCCTTCTACTTTTAAATTTGTTTGCTTCTTTCTTCATCTCTTGTTCTGTCCACCTACTCAAATATACAAAGGAAAGAAAGCTAACAGAAGAACTACGTTTTCCATGTTTAGACAAAGGAACAAAGGCCAGATGCCTGTCACAAAACCAATGTCTGCCAATGTTTTCCTCTATGTATCCCGAAATGATTACCAATGGTGCTATATAAATAATAATAAAATAATTAGGAGGTCTTCTAGATGAAGTACTTGCCTCCATATTCAATCTTCTTCTGGAAAAGGGGGGGGGGTGGACCCCTTCATGTCAGTTATTGATGAAGGTATCAAAGTAATATAAACGATCAAATACTTATGAGGAAAACAATAAAGAATTTTTAAAAAGTCAGGGTGAGGGAAAGAAATACATATATCTTTGATAGAACAGTAGCTGTGACTGCACAGATAACTTATTGAAGAACAATGACACTGTCTCTCAACATACCGAAAGCAATGTGTGCTTTTAAGGGCTAGGGTGAATATCTTCTTGCCCATTTTCCCCTGTGATCAAAAAGGGCTAGAAAAAGAGCTAGAAGTGTAACAGTAACTGTGACTATGAAAATAACCATTTGAAGAACATATATAAGCAATACATTTTTCTCCTTTGTGAAAACAGATACGTGGGGCACAACTGAGCTAATGTACTGGAAGCTGGATGTACATCCTTTATGTACACCATATGGCATTAGCCCTTGAATACAGTCAATGTCAATAGATGAGGGGAATCAGCCATACTGATGCCATGCACAGAACATTCAGTGGACAAGGGTGGATGAGATCAGATAGTTTTGACTCTGTCTCTCCAGACTGAGAGTTCTAGCAGCAGTTGTTGGCAGTGTTAATCTACTGAGTAAGATAACGCTTAGATGCCCGTCCTTATAGTACGGGAGGTAGGAGAAAAACTGTTAGAAATGAACAATGTCTTAACACTCAAGAAATGTACAATGGAGATGGAAACCAAGCCCAACAGTAGCTTTCTGTTGACACAGAAAATGGAGAAAGAAAATGACAGGAAAAACTACCTCCTGTTGAGGATGAAAAGAGAAGATTCTGAATAAAAATGCACAAATACAGGATTTCCTTGGCAGAGTGGGCATAGAGACAAGGAGGAGGATGATACAATTCCAATTTTTGTGGGCTAAGGCAATAAAACCAGGACACTGGTTTTCATTAAGAGGAAACACAAGAGGTAACAACTCACACATGTCTGTAAGCTCAAAGGGCTGTACATTGGTGCAAGATCACAACAGAAAAACCCCAAGCCATCAACAAAGGAACTTGCTAAGAGCTCGAGGAAGGATGTTCAATAAGGAAATTTTGAAATATGAGCTGAAAATGCTGTCTTGTATAGCTCACACAAGTTCTAAGCCTAAAGTATAAATTCAGAAGGTACTCTAATACTCTTGCCAACAAAAGGAAGTAAT
Organism: Urosaurus nigricauda; assembly: GCA_034509955.1. Lineage (NCBI taxonomy): Eukaryota > Metazoa > Chordata > Lepidosauria > Squamata > Phrynosomatidae > Urosaurus > Urosaurus nigricauda. The sequence goes on from JAOEGL010000003.1 coordinate 156,394,289, forward strand.
GGTACTCAGTGAGCAGCCATTCAAGTTATACAGTGTAGAGGGAGATATAGAAAAGCGATGTGGTTGCACCATCCTGGCAATAGAGTTTATAATTGGGTTTTAGTCACTCACAAACTGTCTCCCATTCCACATAATCTGATCAGTCATGGCAGCAACCCTTCCAAGCTGAAAATGCTGCTGTTTAATGCCAGGTCAGTGAATGCCAAAACAGCTGCCATTCAGGACTTGATCCTGGATGAACATGCCATCATAGAATGTATTACAGAGACCTGGTTGCATGAGGCTGGGGGTGAGGGTGGTAATCTCTCTCAGTTTTGAACACCATGATTTTCTGTGCAGCAGCAAGCAAAACCGGGGTGGGGTGGGGTGGAGTAGCAGTGGTCTATCATGATAACATCCTGACCAGGAGCACTATCCCTCAGTCTGTGGGATTTTAGTGTGTTTATTTAAAGGTGGATAGCTGGGATATATTAGGGATTCTGTTAGCGTGCCACTCACTGCACTGCTCAACAGTCTCCCTTCCTGAGCTAAGCTAGAATGGTCTTCAGGGTGGTTTTGGGAGTCTTCACAGCTTATACTGCTGGGAGACTTCAAAAGCCATGTTGAGGCTACTCTGTCAGGAGTGGTTCAGGACTTCATGTCCACCATGACAACCATGGGTCTGTCCCAATTGGTTTCTGGCTGCTGGGCACACACTAGACCAATAATTCCCAAAATGCATAGTATGCCACCCATGGAGATGGTGGAAAAATCCAGGTAGGTAGTGAAAGAAAAGGGGGTGGCAGGGATGCCTTCAATCAAAGTATTGGTGGGCAAGGAAGACCACCACACAGTCTTGCTGCTCATTTAATGTGGTGTTATTTACCACTCTTTGCCTGCCTGAGTGAGTTCACTCCCTTAGCCACCTCTTTTGCTAGTAGTGAAAGCAGCAACTGGGAAACTCTCATGAGGGTTGGGCGCAAAGCACCCCTTCTGTAGCTCAAAATGGCACCACTTTGGGACAGATTGACTGAATGACTGGAGCAAAGATAGAGCATGTGGCTGTGGAGAAGAAGGGGTGGCAAAAAGGAGCTTTCAAATTTAGGATCCTACTTAAGCTTAATGTACTTTGCTGGGACTTGGCTGGCAGGTTGGAGCTGTCCTGTTGCTACCGGTATTGTTCTCTTTTGTTGGACAGGCTGAGAGAAGAGTTAGCAGAAGGAACAATGTTTGAGCAGGAGGATTGTGTGGAGAAGGCACATCTCTGGGGGGAAGTATCTGGGGTCGATTCTTGGAAAGTGTCCTTCATCTCAGAGTGGCTCCTGTAGTTAAAATCTCTTACTTTCCCCATTCACACCAAGCTCCAGTCCAGAGCAAGTGCCTTCTGTAAAAAACCCTACACACACATTAGCTGCGCCCTTCTCTGTCCCAGTGAAGAAGGATTGAGAAAAACTTTGTAGCAGAAGCAACAATTTATAAGCAGGAGGATAACATAAAGCTGTGTGGGGAAGGCACATCCCTGAGGAGAAAAGCGTAAAGTCAGCTGTGCCTCCCTGCGCCCTTGTAAAGAAGGATTGAGAGTTTTGCCACACTGTCCTTCCACACTGGAGAGAAAAGTGGGGAGCCGGCTGTGCCCCTCTCCACACTGGCAAAGAAGGGCTGAAAGTCCTTCCTCACTGGGGAGAAGCTTCTCCCTTTGTATTTGGTTACCTTGGCAGCGGCAACTGAGCATTTGGCTGCACAGCTACCAAAAAGACTTTCACCTTTGCTGGTGTTACAACAAAAGCCAGTCAAGCAAGAGTGTGCTTGGTAACTGCTCCCTTTGCACACAGTCACCTGGGAGCAGGAACTGAGCAGTTGGCCAGTTCACCTTCCTTTTGGTGTAAAGCCATGGAGGTGAGAGGGAACAGCAAGCTCGGGCCACCTATTTATTTGCACATGAGAGGCTGAGGTAGAAAAGATTTGTGTGGCTGAGATAGATGGCACTGCTCAGTAGGCTGATAATACCCAACTCTAGCACTCCTTTCCACTTAATTCCAAGGAAGCTGTTCCTGAGATAAACTGGTACCTGGCATCTGTAATGGACTGGGTGAGGGCAAACAAATTGAAGCTAAATTAATCCAGACAAAAGACAGATCCGGGAATAGGGATTCACCCTGTGTTACACAGGGTTAAACTCCCCCCTGAAAACTCAAATTCATAGATTGAGGGTACTCCTGGATCCAGCTTTGCATTTTTCCACAGTTAAAGCTAATGTGCCAATTGCCCGTTTCTGGAGAAGGAATACCAGACACTTTGCATTGCAACTTGTAAGTCCACATACTGGCTTTGCCACTGTAATACGAAATCAAAAATACCTGGCTAGAGAGGCTATTTGTGGGTTAATGAGTCTGCACTGCTCAGAATTCAAACCCCTGCCAAAGCCACCACAGAGAGTCTGTGTCTGATTATTCTAGTTTCAGCTTTTGACAATTATGATGGCAGAAGGATCAAAAAACTGTACTTCCTAACTTCTCCTTATTTTTTCCATTTGGTCTGATTTAACTTTATGCCCATAATGTTCAGGGCCAGCTGAACTATCCAGCCAAATGAAAACATTTCAGGGCTCATGAAGCCTCCTGAAGCTCATATGACCAACATATTCACTGGCATATTTACAGAAGCTGTTGAGTTCAGGTGTAAAAGAATAGCATTATTCTGACTCTCTCTTTCTCCTCTGTATATTATACAAGTCTGAGACCTCTTGTCACAGGGAGTTGAAGAAATTCTGTGGCATCAAGGGCCAAGCACAGAAGCTTCAAAGAAATTGAGAGAGGTCTTCATAGGTACTTTTGTGCCAGTAGGCATTGCACTGGAGATCCCACTCTTAAGCCAGAGGCAGCTCCTCATTCTGCAAAGGAGAATTGAGTGCCAGGATCTCAGATAAAACAAGAACAGTGGAACACACTGTCTCAGAAAGTGGTGGAGTCTCATTCCTGCAGGCTGTGGCCATCTGTCATGGGTGCTTTGATTCTGAGTTCCTGCATGGCAGGGAGTTGGACTGGATGGCCCTTGTGGTCTCTTCTAACTCTTATGATTCTATGGTTCTAAGATTTCCTAAGCTGATTCTATACAATTTCAGATTAAACTGACAGGACCACACAAAGACTACAAAAGAACACGATGACTGGAAAGAAGCAACAGCTTCCACTAGCAGAAGTTACTACCCTACAGAACTAAACAGAGCAGCTGTCTGTTGGTTCATTCAAATATCAAGAAACAGTACCCAAATCAATTCACTGGATAAATCTGCATGAGATTCAGAGTTTTGCCACTGACACCATTACCAATTTTTATCTTCATTAATCAAACACAGTCTTCAGAATTTATTTTTCATTAATAGTGTACACAGTATTTTAACAGCAAAGAAGTCAACAGAAGAACAATCAACAGTCTGGGTCTTACCTTTTTTATGTTAGTCCCCACATAGCTTTTAGGTTCCTCTTTAAATTGAGGTAATCTGGAATAATATGAGTAGGCAATATTATTAAGGACAAAAAATAAGGGAAAAAATCTCTTCTTATCAGATACCAGTTATAATGCAGTTGCAACTCTGACGATGTCTTCTCTATGTGTAATTTTCAGGGGAGAGAGACAGCCTCCAAACCCAGAAGTGTGAATGGGCACTTGGCAAAATTTCACTATGGATGTAGAAAGGTAGCCATCCCTATTGCAAATATGGCAACCTACACTATGATTACATTCTAGAAGACTCAATTTCTAAATACAGCAGTGGCAAATGAAAATATATCAACATGACTATGCCTCACATAAAGGTATTAAAACTCCCAAAACTGCTGCATTGGAAACTGTTTCAATCAGTAGGTAACTCAGACTTTGCAAAACTATGTAAGGAATGTACTGTAACGCCCATAACTGTGGATAAATTCATATGCTCTCTAAATACTATCCTGAATTAAGTGGTAAAATTGAAAATGGACATACCGGCACCCATTAAGAGGTTTCTATAGAATACGCATAAAGCTTTTGATTTCTAGCATCTTAACTTCTGAAAATATTCTGAAAAACAAAGCTTTATAGACTGCTACACTTTTTCTTTAAAAAAAATCAGGCAGAAAAGGACAAGATAATGTCTTTGGATCTATGTAAAAGTGAATTAAACTATAAACGATTTGTCCCAGCCAAATTTACTAGCTTCCAAAAGTGCACTGCTTCTTATTGACAAAACTGAATCTGTGTAAGAAATATGTAGGTAAAAAAAAAAAAAAACAGAACATGTAAATATGGATTCAGATGAGGTTTTGATTAGGGCAAACAGGACTATTCAAGACTTACATGGAAAATCCATGAACATACTGGGTTAATTAAAATGCTCCTTTCACCAACATATAAACATGAATTTTCTGTCAGATGTCTTTTTGCAGTCAAGACCAGCAAAGAGACTATCATTCTATCATAATGGCTGTATTCCTGGTCAGGAGTAAAGAGAGAAGGATGGTGATCTGAGTGGCTGTGTATGCCACTAACACTCGCTATGTGTTCCCTCCAGGGTGAACATTTACTGTCTTTGTCTAAACAAGGATGGATTAGATAGGCAGACCAAAGGGAAAGTAAAAATGATTCAGTATATCATTCTCCTTGAAGGTCTTTGGTCAACATTTTCCATATGACAAGTTCATATGGAAGTGGGGACCTATTAAACTTGGGACCTACTTAAGAACAGAATCAGAAGTGATTCTTCAGTCTTAACTAATAACCATACCTACGTGAGATTTAATTTCTAGCCAGACTAACAACTCTGTTTTTTAATACCAAAGCTTGACTGTAAACATTTTCATGCTTTGCTCCATGAGAAACTGCAATGTTCATGAACATTCTATGGAACTGGTGCATGCCAACGTGATAGTTCACCAGTACACACACAATACGGTAAAGAGAGTTTCTTAGTTTAGAACCAGTATTTCAGTGCTGTAAAGTTCTAGAATGTGACTGGCTAAAAATATTAACACAAAAACATTCATATTATCATCTTCTTACATTCCTATTTGCTAATCTTAATATATATATTTTAAAATTATTTATCCGCCATTGACAAAGCCCAGGGGTCCAGCTAGTACAGGATAAGGATTCCAAGAAATGTTTAGGGCTAATATTTAGAGAGAGCTAGCAGTCAAAAACAGAGTGCCTTCTGATACATAATATCTCATTAGAAGAAAACCCAAAAATCAATCAGAAGGTGAGGTCCAAAGTAGTAATCCAAATAGGCCAAATAAATAAGGGACAGACAGAGATTAACAACTAGTGATTGTTCAATCAGCAGTTTACCTCACGCTTATTTAAACTGTTACTAGTAAGCTGGTGAGCTGCTGAGTCTAGCTGCCATGGGATCCACCTGCAGTACAGCTTTAGCCAAGAAAACTAAGGCAGAAATTTGCCCAAGATCTTAGTGAACTTAGACAGTAAACTTTTCAAATTCTTTTGGTAGGCAAAAAACAAGCAGATAGAGGTGATGGTCCTTCAGAATACAAATCAGAATTAAATTAAGATACAAATTGCCTACTTCTTGATTATGTGTGGATATATGTACCTTCAAGCCATCTGTCAGTTTATGGGGCTATCCCATGAATTTCATAGGGTTTTCTTAGGCAAGGAATATTCACAGATGGTTTTGCCAGTTCCTTCCTCTAATATATAACACCTGGCATTTGTTAGTGGTCTCCTATCCAAGTACTAACCAGGGCTGCCCATGCTTAGTTTCCAAGATCAGGGAGGATCTGGTGCCTTTAGGTTATTTAGGCTATCGTCTTCCTTATTTCCTTCTGAAGTCCTTCAGGTTGGCTGGGACTGGATTTGAGAGCTTTTGAACCTGAGCCAGATCAAAACATCAAGGGTGCATTGCAAGGCACTAAGGGTGAACACTGAAATCCTATGAAAGCTGCTTGCGTCCACTTTTTGCCATTTTCTTAAGGTAGTAAAAACTTAATTAGGCCACCCTTCAATGGCAAATGACTAAAGAAGCTGCTGCTGCAGCTGCTGCTTTGTGAATCACAATTGGATCCCACGTTACTTAATACTCCCATTTTGGGAAAAGGGCAGCATATAAATCCCATAATTAAATAAATAAATAGGGGTTAGTTTAACACAGTGTTGTGTTCTGGCTTGCTCTGGGCTTCCTTTGGACTGGTGAGATAAATACAAAAACACTATAGCCTCCCATGAAGAATATCAATTTTGGTGAAGAAAAAAGCTTTGACAAGCTCTGAAAAGCCCTGATAATGCTCAGTATGGATGACTTTTTAAGGTGTCTACACACACACACACAGTTGGAAGTGTGGGATCTTCCTGCCCTTGAAGGGCCATCTGAGCTGTGTTGAGACAAACATAAGGAGGTTTACCTTGTGAAGAGCAGCTGTACCATGTCGACCAGAGTGTGCTCTGCAGATTTTCTCAATAACTCTGAAGACAAAAACAAATAACACAGGTGTCATTACTTGGTGTGATATTATCTAGAGGCTCCTCTGTGTAGACTCCCCTCCAAGTGTTGTTTACAAAGGATTACTGAAAATTTATTAAAACCAGTTCCAGTCGCAGCTGTGCAGTAAAATATACAAAGGTACACTAAGTGGCGCTATAGAGCTGAATGGGGGTAGCGGGGAGGGAAAAGGAAAGAACGAATGAACAGAAAGCAGTACTCAAAAACTTTTTCTTTTTTTTTAATTGTGGTAATTCAACTGTACAAATTAGTGTACTTGTTTATGTTTCAGCAAGCATACACCACCCTTGCAGACTGGACTCCTATTATTTTATGGAAACCATTACCCATTTGTGAACATGTAGGTTGTACTGAAAACCTACCACTAAGTCTCATCTCAAAACATATACGAAAGCAAGACTGCATGATTTCACACACTGATTCATTGGTGAGATGAGCTCCAACTGGAGTCAGAAGGAGAGTCCTCAGGACCTAAAAGGAGAACAAATCATCATGAGCGTATGTATGCTAATGCCTTTGTCAGATAGGATGCTTAAGTATATCAACAAAGAAACACTTGACAACTGAAGGAAGAGTAGAAAAATGTCCCTCTTTTATGCCAGCACTACAATTGATCTTGCTTAAGTGAACGAAATGAAACAATTCATCATCATGTGATATGACTAGAATTCACAGTCTTGAATTTTAAAAAAGCCTAACTTTTGCTACAGCTAATCAAAGATTCCTACTATAGACCAGAAAAAAACTTTAGCCATATGCATAAATAAATAAATAAATAAGCCACATGCTTAAAAATGAATCTGTAACTAAGAGCCCAAGCAGACGGGGCAAAAAAGCCAGCTTCTGTACAGCTTGGGGGCATGGTGATTAGACGACACATGCCCCCAAGATGTGCAAAAGATATGCCAAAGTTGCTCTCAGGCTGTGGAAACCTTGCCCAAAAAGGAGTGTTTTATTCTGATCCAATTTGGAGCTAGGGCAGAGGACACCCTCGGGACTGTGGCATGTGGTTGTCACTGTCCCGAGGCATCTTGGGCAAGGGCAGCTCAAGCTGCCCCTTTGTGCCAGTCTGTTCCCCCCCTCCAAGTCACAACAAAACATTTCTATAATCCACTATCTATGGAAAAGACTATGTAGAGCATTAGATGCAAGTCATCACATACCTGTAAGATCTTCATCAGGACAACTTCATCACTTGCAGGGTCTGTGCCAACAAATCGGGCATGTGTGACAGCATCTGCCATGTTCTCCATTCCCTCAGCTGTGCCCTCATGGTTAGAATCTGTACAAAAGAGGATACTTTTAGCAAAACCAGGCCACAGGAAATCTAGGTCCAGAGTAAAACTTCCCACTGTTATTTCCATGGTTCTCGCATTGATTGACAATACTGCTACAACCATCTTTTTAACTGCTCTTTCTCCTACATAAAAATCAAGCAGCCCAGTGGCAAAGGCACAGATCACTCTTCTCTACTGTTCCACTATATGTTTCTATGTTAGATAGACAGACGCCTAACTCTCATTCTATGCATTCAGCATAGAAACCAAATGAGCTGGAAAGGAGTTGTGGCTTGTACTATCACTTCCACTAGTACTCTGTCACACGTGCCAAATATGCAAGAGGTTCACCTACTGCATATCTGATATAGAAACAAAGCAGGAAGCAAAGGAAAGAGTGTTCCTTCTATTTGCTGTCAACCATTTTGGTTTCTATGTTGGATACATGGGAGCTTCACCTTCTGTACATCTATGTGACAAATACAGTTGGCTGCACAAGGAGACATGTTCCATGTTTCTGCTGCCAGGCTGCTTGGTTTCCACGCTGGGCCCGCACCGCTAGTAATATAGTAAGCATCTAGAAAAAAACAAGTCATCTCTTTTCTGGGATCCTACATTTCTCTGCCATGAGAAGGTAGGAAGAAGGCCAAGTTCTTTCCTCCATGCTCAACAGGAGGAGAGGACTGAGTACTCAAGCACTCATCTGGTACTATGTTCATTTACCATGGTAAAATTCCATCTCATTGATGACAAGTAGATATGTGGTCAAAAACAAAGCTGTTATATAATCCCTCAGAATCTTCAGACCTCCATCTTCATTTAATAAATGACATATCCTTAAGCTTTGTTGATACAGTGTTTAAAAATATGACTGTAATAGTAATATCAGTTCTCTGTGCATATTATTTTCTTCAGTCAAATTAAATCTCAACAAGGGTGCATGTCCTGGAAAAAAAATAAGCCACCTCTGATATAAAAATGAAGTGAATTTTGTGCTGCCTTACTAAACAGAGTTAAGTCCTACCTAGTTGCCCTGCTGAATGCGAATCAAACCATCCCTCAGCTAGTAGCTGACAAGTTTCACAGTATGCCTGTGTGCCCATGCGCACCTTCAAGTTACCTGTCAACTTATGGCTACTGCATCCGTGGTAGTTTGTTCCTCTGAAATATAGCCTACAGAATTTGGTATTCATTGGCAAACTCCCATACAAGTACTAAACAAAGCCAACCCTGCTTAGCGTTCAAGATCACACAGGATCTGGTGTCTCTTTTAGACTGTGCTCTAATTGCTATTACAGCCACTTAAGGTATGCAAATTCTCAAATTGAATAGATCTGCACTACGTAACCAACAAACATAAAAAAGGCCTAAAAGAAATGAGAAGACTCCTGAAGTTCTTAAAAGGGAAGATCTATCTAGCTAAAAATCAAGAATTATTTTTAATCCCAACGTGTGCCACTTGCATTCAATAGATGGAAAGACAGAGTCAGTATCTTCAAAAAGCTGTATGTCTCAAAACATGCTGCAAGATCCCTTCGAATACTGATTTTCCAGACTAACATGGCTATGTCTTTGGATTCTACTTTAGCAGTTCATACTATAGCTGTGTATGGCTTCCTACAATAGATAAGATAAACATGAGATGCCTCCAGAATACTTTATGGAGTATGTGTGACTGGCAAAAAGGACTAGACAGGGGAGAGCAAATAAGTCTGCTTCATTAGCTCCCCCCAGAATGATGCTGAAAAAAAGTATCATTCCTGGTTAAGTTTTGGAAGAAGCCTTCAAGTGGCCTCTAGTTGTTGCATTTCACATGTGCTGAATAAAAAGTCTATTGAAACATGTTGATCTGCTCTGCTTTTTTTGGGATATAAGAAACTTTGGTATATGGTACCAAATGTCCTGTTAAAGGAGTAATGTCCAGGAACACATCTACTTTATTAACTGAGGTATATTTGTACTAGAGGAGGGGAAAATATAAAGAAATACACAGTACATTCTCACGTTCCTGAATAATACTGGCTTCTGGATTTCTTCTCTTCCTCAACTTTGTTTCCACTTGAAAGGGGGGTTGTCTACTCTTCTTATATTACTGGCAGATTCCAGTTCCAATGTAGTTAAATTCAAAGGTTTAGAACACCAAGGTATCTAAATACTATGCCTGGGCTTCTAAAATATTCCCAACACAGTTCTTTCTCATATTGATTATAATGTTCCAAGGAATACAGTTGCATTTTTCTCAACAAAGCAACAGTTTTCTCAAGCATAAGCAACAGTTTTTCACAAGCCTAGTTTTAACTGATATTAGGAAACAATTGTTCTAGATCCATACCTATTAGTGCATATGAAAGGAATTTATTTACTGATGTCAGAGCCAATCCAGTGATGGGACCTGTAGTATCTTCTGAACGGATAACTTCCAAAAAAGGTCGAAGGAAGACAATAGGCTCAACAGCTGAAAGCTCTGGAACAAAAGACGACAGCATATCATTATGATCAATTATATTATCAGAAGAGCAAAGGCAGCAACTTATTTACTGATGGAACAGCAATGTCTATTCGTCTGAAATTTGAGTTTGATAAACAAGAAATTGCACCACCAGCTATTTTGTTGATTCACTGATTTAAATATTTCAGATAAATTAGGCTCTGTACAGAGAAACCATAAAATACAAGTTAATTCTTTACATATTAACACCAGCATGAATGGCACAGATGGGCTACTTACCTGTAACACACTACAGTTAGCAAGAGAGTGCATCTTAGATTATACAATACTGGGTAAAAATGAACATTGAAAAGAACATAGCAGGTAATCAAAGAAAATTACAAAACAGAATAGATGGGAATTTGTTTGGCATTAGTTTCGGCTACAAACTATCAAGTAACTACTATTTCCTTGCATCATCCAAGATTTATTCTTAGTGTATTTTTATAATGATTATACTATAACCCATAACATCATAAGCCTTTGGCTGAAAAATTTCTATGAGATTGCCCACAGTTTTTTTAGGAAGCATATAAAGGTGTAATGGCAGAAAAATATTTTTGTATTCGAACGATTGTAGCGGTTTGATGATATAATTTCAAATTTTTTGTCTATCTGGGCTAGAGACCTCAAAACGAAGTGGAAATGTACTGGTCTATTTGTCTTGTGAGCTCAAGTAAGGAAAATCTTGAACTAAAGGAGGCAGTTGTTAGATCCTTGGGGGGGGGGGACTTCCCTAGATACCATATAGGATAATTATTGGCAGGTCTCCAAAACTCTATTTTTGGACAAGATTCTGAAATGTGTGGCCTCCCAGCTCCAAGGGTTTTTGGATGAGACTGATTATCTGGATCCATTTTAATCTGACTTTAGACCTGGTTATGGGACAGAGAGAGCTTTGGTCACCTTGGTGGATGACTAATTCCAGGAACTAAAACAGGGGAATTATGTCTCTGTTGGTTTTGCTGGACCTTTCCTTACAGTGCTATTTACCATGGTATTCTTCTGCGCCACCTTGCTGGGATAGGACTTGGAAGGGCAATGTTCTGCTCTCACACTGCAACAGAATGCAGAGTGCCAAGAGTGCAGCAGTCAAAGGAACAAGCAGTGCCCAAAACCAAATAGTCCAGAATCAGGAGCCATAAATCAAAGCAGAGTCCACATGAGAGTAACAAGATATCAGAATCAAGAAACAGTCCAGGGTCCTAAATCACAGGGTTGTATCGCACAGTAGACACAATCTAAGAGAGTAACCAAGTTTGCCAGCCAGCCAAGAAAAAGGGGGGAAAGCCCCTAACTTATAAAGACTGCCTACCCAGTCACCTGTGGGGGAGGGAGTGCGTTTGTGCCAGATACATAAGTCTTTGCCTTTCCCAAGGACCTGGAGCTTTCTCTCTTACCATATCCTCCTCTTCTTCTGAAGAGCTCAAATGGTTATCAGTCTGAGCTGGAGGAGGTCTGTTTTGTCTTTTGAGGCCAAACTATCAAGGAGGGCATGACATGTAGGTATGTTTCATCTGCTGAAGCCAAACTCTCCGGGGGGGGGGGGGGGACAGACAAATCCAGACAGTAGTGCTGTGGGATTCCTGTTTGGCTGTTGGCATGAGAAGTCCCAAAATGATGTTTTGTCCCCAATGATATTTAACATATGCATGAACCTGGTGGGACAGTTTATCCAGAGTTTTGGAGTCAGTTGTCATCAGTATTCTGAAGATGCCCAGCTCGATTACTCTTTTCCACCTAATTCCAAGGAAGCTGTTTCTATGCTAAACTGGTGCCAGGCAGCTGTAATGGACTGGATGAGAGCAAACAAATTAAAAGCTTAATCCAGACAAGGCAGAGGTGCTCCTGGTCAGCTGAAAGGCAGATCAGGGAATATGAAGCCAACCTCCAAGGTTACACTCTGCCTGAAGGTGCAGTCTGCAGCTGGGGTGTACTCCTGGATTCAGCCATGACCCCGGATACTTAGGTTTCTCCAGTGGCCAGAAGTGTGAAGCTCCACAGTTTAAGTTAAGTTCCTTGGGACATCTGACTTGGTGACACTTCAGTTACATCCTGACTGAATTACTATACTGCACTCTATGTGGGACTGCCTTTGAAGAGTGTTCAGAAACTCCAACTGATACAAAGAACTGCAGCGAGATACTAACAGGTGCTGTTACAGAAAGCACACAACAATTCCCTTGTTGCAACAACTCCACTGGCTGCCAGTCTTTCTGAGCACAATTCAAAGTGCAGTCTTTGTCCCATAAATCCTATACAACCCAGGCCCAGGCTATTTGAAGAACTGTATCTTCCCATATGAGCCTGCCTATCTGCAGGGAAGGCATTTCTCTGTATCCCACCATCTTGATAGGCACAGCTGGTTGGGAACATGGGAGAAGTCTTCTCTGTGGCTGCTCCTACATTTTTGAATTCCTCCTCAGGAAATTAGGTTGGTTCTTTGTTTTCCCTTCTGGCAATAGGTTAAAAACTTTCTTTTCCAGCAAACTTTTGGGAACTGAATTTAACAACAAAAAATTGCTTTTATAGGGCTATACTGTTTTTAATCTGTTTTAAAGTAAGGTTTTAACTGGCTTTAATTCTCTTGTTAACAAATACTACTTTAATCTTTATTTTACAGTGGGCCCTTGGTATCTGCCGGAGTTTGGTTCCAGGATCTCCTATGGATATCAAAATCTGTGGATGCTCAAGCCCTATTAAATACAATGAAGCAGTAAAATGATGTTCCTTATATATAAAATGGCAAAATCAAGGTTTGCTTTTTGGAATTCAAGTATATTTTTGGAATATTTTCAAGCCATGGATGGTTGAATCCATAGATAAAGAATCAATGGATACAACGGATTGTCTGTATATGTTTTTAACCATACGTGTTTTATTGTATTGTGTCTTTTTGTAAACTGCCTTGAGTCCCAGCCTGGGAGAAAGGTGGAATATAAATAAAATAATGGATGGATGGAGTCCCTAGCTTTCCAATCCAGCCAAGAGTACCAAGCTTACCTAAGCACCCAAACTGAAAGTAGCTCAGTTTTTAAAAATAAAGTATTAAAAAAGCTGTCATGTAAAAAAATGGAATAAACATGTTTTCTGCTACTTCAGAGGGCAAGGCCTGAAGCAATGGATTCAAATTGCAGGAAAGCTGAAATGGTAAACAGCTGATCATAGTAAAGAGTAGAAGAGATTGGAACAGAAGATGTTGCACTTTCCTTCAATGGCGATTGTTCTCTGCTTAAAGCCCTTTTTGAGGGCTGCTATAGCTATGGGTCCCTATGAGGTACAGAGGGCTGGACTAAAACAGTGGTCCCCAAACTGTGATTTTGGACCTCAGCTCCCAGAATCCCAGACTAATTGGCCAACGTGGCTGAGGCTTCTGGGAGCTGAAGTCCAAAATCTCTTAAAGGGCAGAGTTTGAGGACCACTGGACTAAAGGATTCTCAAGATCCCTTCCAAATCTAAAACTGAATGAACTGAAGAAGAACGTGAGCTTCTGCCCCATAGCTCCATACTAATGTAGCTTGGCCCAAATCATCGACTACATAAGAGCCAAAGTTTTGTTGTTAGTCAATGAAAACATTTTGAGCTCTGATATCAGAAATGTTTAAATATTCAAATAATTAAGCAGCGGCGGTGGTGGGGAGAAATCTATTTAGGGAATTCTCCATATAAGAAATTGTAAACACAAATATTGGGAGAGTATAAGTCAACGGGTGAATTGGGCAACCATCTGCTCATGTGTGCACACAGACTTTCTTTGATAATCAACAAGCTCATAGACATCAGATTAAAAGAGCAAAAGACCGGAAAGGGTTAATATCGTAACAGAGGTGCATTACCGCAAAAGTTTAAACATATGCTGCATCCGTGACTTAATTTCACACCAGCCCAGCAGGAAACAACTGACTGAAAGTGTCCCAGAGAAAAGGCAGCCACTTTCGGCATCTGCATCACCTGCTGGGATTTGTCGGTAAAGTAATGACACATTCCAGACAGGCATTCCGTCTGCTTAAAACATGAGATACAGCCATGCAAACATGTCAGGCAGGAAGTGCCCTTAATTTGCATCATGTTTAGAAAATCAGACTAAGGCAATCCTCGCTCATACTTATTTTATCACTGAAGGACATATCCAGTCTTTAAAGGGAGAAAATCCTTTAGTGGAAACAAAATCCTACAAAAGACATCAATATCGTATTTACAAGCACAGATGGGGGAGTTGATGGAGTCAGGAGAAAAGGGGCATGGGAAAAACAAGAATTTTCCCCTTCCTTTACTGCTCCGTCCTTTCGCTATCAGCTAGGGACATGCCAGTTCAACAAGAAGGACTGCAGCAGGTGCCTCCATACTTGGTTTCCCCAAGAACTTGGTAGGGGCAAGGATGCAAGTAGGAATCCAGGAACCTGAATATGACTGCCATCTGGCATATTTCTCTGAAGTCTGATGATTTCATGGAATCACAGACAAAAGAATAGAGCATGAACATGCTAGGGAGCAAACACAGTCCTTATTGCACACTTGTATTGTGTTTTGCTACCATGTTTGACTAATACAAGTGCTTCACTGCCATGTGTGCTAACCATGTTTCAAATCCATAAGGAAAACACAGAGTTGAATGATAAGCAGCAAAAATAAGCTTCAGTGCCTGAGCAAAGAGTAAATAGCATACTGCCCTTCCCCACTGATTATTAGCACTGCAATGTATTGCTAGTGTGACAAAACGGAGCATCTGAGCAGAGTAAGGGTGCAAATCCAGTGGACCTCCAGATGCTGTTGAACTGCTATTCCTAGCAAATCTAGCCAGCACAGCCAGTAAAGATGAATAATGGAAGCTGTAGTTCCAAAAACATTTGGAGGATCTTCCAGTTCTCACCCCAGTGAACACATCTTTAAAAACCACACAAAACTACCAATTGTCCATGTTACATTTTTAGATTCAAAGAATACAGTAAAAAAGTGTTTGCATCCAGTCTCTATTTCTGGCTGACACCATCCGCATATTACAAAAATGATCCAAATTTCATACAAGCAGAAGTTTCAGAGTACTGTTATTGCCACACACCTTATGTTGGTTCTAATTTATGGTGACCTTAAGGAAACCTATCATCGTGTTTTCTTGCCAAAATTTGTTCAGAAGTTTTGCCTTTGCTCTTCTCTGAGGCTGTGTGACCTGCCCAAGATCACACAGTGGGTTTCCATGGCTGAGCGAGGATTTGAAACCTAGTCTCCAGAACTGTAGCCCAACACCCAAATCACTACACCACACTGGCTCTCTCAGTGTAGTGTGCCTACCCATATATCTGCATTTAAAAACTATGAATATTATTTCAAATAGTGTAATCAAAAGTTGAACTTCTCCGAGCTTTACTATCTTTTTGGGGGGGGGGGGGTGAGTCATGTCATCCCACAATATTTCCAAAGTACAATCACTTTGGCTTAGTCATTTTGCCTGCTGACCCTTCTTGAATCCATTTATTTGTCTTTTTGGTGTCTAGAGTATCCACAAAACACTTCTCTAACATCACATTTCAAATGAGGTTTTTTCCTTGAAAACCTTCTTCACCGTCCAGCTTACAACCACAGACAGAAATCAGAAATACTATGGCATAGATGATCCTGACTTTAGTATTCAATCATGTATCTTTACATCTGAAGATCTTATCTAACTCCTTCCTTCTAAATATTAAGTCTTCTTCCAGTTTCTTGACTAAAGTCTCAAATTTGACAAGCGACTGGGCTTTGCAGTTTGATCTCTTATCATCCACTTTAAAATTATGTAAATCTTCTGTGGTCTTTATTTTTGGCTTCTTAATTATTTTAACTGTAAGCTAAAATAATTTGTACTTTCTTCTTAACTTTCATGAGCTGCTGTTCCAAGTCTTTGTTATTACATGCTAGTAAAATGGTGTCAACAGCATATCTTAAACTAATCACGTTTCTTTCCCCAGTTTTTACATCTCCTCCCTGCAAGTTTAATCTTGTTTTCTGTATGTTATGCTCTGCATATAAATTGAAGAGAGTGAGTGACAAAATATACCCATGTCTCACCTTTTTGCTAGTCAGCAATCATTCTTGTTCTCCATGTTCTCTTCTAACAGTGGCCTCTTGTTTAAAGAACAGAATATACAACAGAACATTCTAATGTTGTGGCAATCCCATTTCTTTTAGTGTAAACCAGTTTTGCATGAATTACACATTCAAAAGCTTTGCTATAATCTATGAAGCACGGGCTGATTTTATTCTGAAATTCTTCACAGTGCACTATTAGCAAATTACATTCACAATACAATCTCTATGGCTCTTTTCTTCAGTTTTTCACTCCACATATGGTAAACAACTGTTGAAAGTTCTTACACAAGAGATTGATTTTATAGTCCAATGGTTACTGCAATCCCTGGTCTATTTCTTTTTTGGTTAGGAATATATATGTGGCACTTCCAATCCATGGGCCATTATTTTGCTTTCCATATTAGTTGGCAGGTTTTGTTATAATTTTGGATGGATTCTGTCTTTATAGCTTGGGGCAGTTCTACTGGTTTGCCATCTCGTGTTGGTTTATTTTTTCCAAGTGATCTGACAGTAGATTTTACTCTTTCTAAAGTTGCTGGTTCTCTCTTTTGCATGCACATATTAATGCCATGGGGGTGGAGAGGGGGGGGTGGAGTGTCTTGCAGAATGAGAGCAATGCTGTCAGGAGACTAGACTAATCTGGAATCATTCAAGGCAGTACACTCAAAGTGGAAAATCAGCCTAAGAGGCATCCATCCTCTTTACAGAGTAATGGTCATACTGGGAAAATACTACTTTAGTTCCAGTAAAAAGGATGGTGCAGCAACTCAGGGAAGGGAAGCTCTGGGCATCAGCAATAGTGGGAGATAGCAATAATGGGAATCACTTTCAGCCAACTGTTGTAGCACTTTAGCTAACTCTTATTAATAGCATGCAGCGGGTGGCACTGGTAAACCACTTCTAAATGTCTTTTACCTTGAAAACCCTAAGATGAGACGAAGTATTAAATACATATATGCAAGTAAACCGTGATCTGTTTTCACTTGTATACTTGCCATAGTTTTTGTTCCTTTTTGCCTTTTTGTCTTCATTTCTTTTGTGAGTACCATATCTACTTTACTTTAAATCAACCTCATGTACAAATTGAAGGCAGGTTTGGGGGCCAAAATTATGGATTTTGATATAACCTGTGGATAAGTTGAGGGTAAAATTTAGGGCCATGTAACAAAGGATTTAAAGGATGAAGCAAAGGAAAATGATGTCTAAGAACTTACAAAATTTCAAGAAGAATAACTGTTTGTGCTCATATTCTGTAGATGAGAAAATAAAGGGAAGTCAGTGCTTCCAGGACAGATTACTCTCTTGCCTTTCACCAGGGGATGGGTCCTCTGTGTATGTGTGTGTGCGCGCGTATGAGAGTGAAAGTACAATGCTTACATGGACCAGTGGATAAGTCGACTCAGATTTTTGGAGTTACATTTTTGACTAAAATTTCTAGACTTATTCACGAGTGTATAAAGAATGTTTTGTTTATCAGCAAAGAACAAAACTTGTTTCCTCTGTACATACATGTGTATGTGCATACACATGCACAGACACACACACAAACACATACCTTTTCTATGTGTTATTAATAGTATTTTAACTAACAAGGATTAGAAGGACCTGTAGACAGGAAGCTACCCAAACTGCAGAATGAAATAACACAAATGAATAAATCAGACATAAATATTTATTGGATATCAGTTCCACTAAAGTGTATGCATTCTAAACTACACATGTGTATTTATAAATCACACTAGTTAAGCAAACATAACTTAATCAAAGTCACAAATACATTATGTAACTACAGTATTAAAGAAATTAATATTAATCTTTGCTGTCTCATGTCAAAGAACAGATCAAGTTCCATCCAACAAGAGCCAGAGGGCAGCACGG
The DNA here is from genome assembly GCA_034509955.1 of Urosaurus nigricauda. Classification (NCBI taxonomy): domain Eukaryota; kingdom Metazoa; phylum Chordata; class Lepidosauria; order Squamata; family Phrynosomatidae; genus Urosaurus; species Urosaurus nigricauda. Next base: position 156,412,470 of record JAOEGL010000003.1, read on the forward strand.
GAAAGCCTAAACAAGAGCAAGATGAACAAAGCTTGCGCCTCTCTAGTTTCATTCCCTCTTTATTACCTTTTAATACATCAGCTACACATTAAAACATTTTAAAACTGAACACTACACTGAACTACACAGAACAATCCTGCCTCTCCAGCATTATCCTATTTGCCTTTAGCCCCTAACCTCCACAACACTGACTCCGTCTCTCTCCACTCTTGAACCACACAACGTGACTCTTACCCTGTTCACACCACTGAAATTTGACTCACTAAAATTAACCAGTGAGATCCCCATGGGGAAATACAAGGGCCCCTACGCTGTCATTATTTCTCCCTTCACTTCTTTGTTCCCTGTTATGTGGTTAATATCTTGCTTTACTCCTTTTATAACTGAGAAATTTAAGGCAATGTTATTCTGGACATTGGTCTGCTCCTTCCGTTCTGTTCATAACAGTCCATTCTATATCTCTACAAGGGAAATGTGGAGCCAGCTCTCAACTATAATGGGTTTTTAAAAATCTTTCCTTCTTGAGCTACTGTGGTGTAGTGATTTCAGCATTGAAGTATGACCCTGGAGACTAGAGTTTAAATCCCTGCTCAGCCAAGGGAACCCAGTGTGTGACTTTGGGTAAGTCACACACTCTCTGCCTCGGAAAAAGGAAAAGGCAAACATCTTCTGAGCAAATCTTGCCAAGACAATCCTGACATATAGTCAACTTAGATTCACCATAAGCCTGAAACAGTTTGAAGGAACGCAACAATGAGAGCCAGTGGGGGTTTCCAGGTTGCAGCAGGGACTATTGAGAACTCCTTCTGGGAACTCTGTGCTGATTGTGGCATTCATCAGTTCAGGATTCCTTTCTATATAGAAAGCTCAGAAGATCATTCTTCTTGTGTCCAGTACCTGCTTGCAGCGCGAGGTGACTCTGTTGCACTGGCGCAGATGGGGCAAAGGGGGCCAGGGGAATATTGCTTCACCATCATGAAAAGCCACCTGGAAAATGAGCTTGAATATCATGCATTTAACTTTCTTAAACATATCCACTGATATAATGAATATTAAAGATATGAATATTAAAGAAGCCTGCCTGCCTGTGGAATGGAACTTTAACAATCTTTGCCTCTATAGCAGTGAGTATAAAACTGAGTAAACAGCTGGTGGCCAAAAAATTTGGTACAGAATTCCTCACGCCTTAAGAGACTTTAAAAATAATTGGCTACTGGGAGGGGGTTAAAGAAAAATAAATAGAGGAACTTTCTAATGGAAAGTATACAGATTACACAATCAATTTAATTTAGAATCATCCACTCTAACAATTAAAATAATATTCAGTGCAGAATGGTTTAAGAAGACATGGATGTTGATGATTTACTTTTCTAGACTAAACATCTTCATTGCTTTCATGTTGAAAATTGAAAGCAGAATGAAGTCGTTCTGGAGGAAAGTCTACCTTAAACTAGTGATAGAAATAGTGTTATAGCATTGCCCAGTGGTCAAGAAGAATTGTTGCAGTTTTAAAGAACAGTGAGGATTTTACTGGACTTTTAAGTAATTTGACAGCTGTCAGAATGGCTTCAGGCACTAGAGTTAAGTCTGTGCATTCTCGATCAACTCAACCTTCTCAAAACACAAGGAGGACTTCAGTAGACATGCTAACAAAGCTGCAAATGGGAATCAACAAATTTTAAGAAAAATTAGATTGAGAAGTCAGATGTAAACAAGACATGTCTCAAGAGTTGACTAAATTAAGTGAAACCTTGAAAGTTTGTATGAAAGATATAAGAAACTCGTGTCTCAGATCTCCTCATATATACAACAGGTAAAGGAGAAAGTGACAAAACTGGAGAATTAAAGTTCAAAACTGAAAGAAATTTCTGAAGCTTATGCTTTAAATAATGAAAGAGACCTTGATCAGATGGCTTTGAATTGAACTGAGAAACAGAGAGAAAACATTGAGATTTAGAGGAACTGAAGAACAGCAATATGAAGATATCTATGGAAGAATGTACTATGGGTATTCTTATTCTTATTTTCTATTGGTAAATACACTTTAGTAAGAATATAATGTAATATCCTTGTGTTACATATCAGATTCTCTGTAATTTGTGTTACTTTTTTTGTGCTGGCCAAGTGCCGTAATAAATATGTGCTGTGCTATGGAAGAATGTTAAGGCTTAGCTGATTTCCTGCAAAGAGATAAAGGAGAGTTGAAACTTGAAATGGATAAAATATACAGACTGGATTCCTGGGTCATAAGACAACATCAACTTTCTCTCAGCCTGTAAACCCTCATTACAGGGATCTCTTCACATGTGTATACATTCTTTACATATAATACTGTTCCTGCTCTCTCCAATGTTTGGTTTATCCCTTTTGAATAGGTGTACCTCTCAAATGCTAGATTCCAGTCATGAGTCTCATCCCACCAGGTTTCAGTGATGCTTATAAAATTGTATTTACTTTCTCATGTTGAGTTCAAATGCATCTTGTTTGTTTCCTGTGCTCTTTGAATTGGAGATACCCGATGCCATGGCTCCTTCTCTTCACCTCTTCATTACTGATTTTTCCCATTGATGGGATTCACACAATCATCTCAGTTTCCCCACATCATTTATGATACTGCTTCCAATACTTGGTGTCCCTATGCCCTGTCAAATGCTGTCTCTCACCACCACAAGATTCAGTTTAAAGCCCTCCTGATCAGACCTGAGACTCCTAGCAAGCACACATAAACTGCTATTAAGAATAGCCCATCTCTTGCCAAAAATCCTTTCTCATGGAAGATCAATCCATGGTTCAGGAAGACAAATATTTCCTTGTGACACCATCTGCACAGCGAGTTATCAGTTGCAATAATCTTATATCTCCTCCTGGGCCATGATCTTCAACAGGAAGGACTAATAAGAAAACAATATGTGCCCCAAGGTCCAGAGCCTCACAGTTAGCTGCAATTTCATAAAGGCTGTACCTTGCAGTATTATTTGTTCCAACTTGGATCAGTAGGAAAAGTTTTGGTTAGTAGGCAAGCTATGTTTTGGTAGCCTCTTGTTACATTTTAGAGCCCCACGTCACGATGGCAGCATATTTCTTGAGTCATCCTGTCAATCTGCATATCATTGCCTCAATAGGAAGTCACCTGAAATCACTGTATGTTTTTTTGTCCTCTGGAAAGCAGTAGGAAGCCTTTTATCCACAAAACTCTTGAGACCGCTGTCCCTGTAACCCAGAATCCCTGTCCAAGGGAAAGGCCTGGTACCGTGTAGTTCCAAACTGTGGCTTAAGATAGTATAGTTCCAAATAGTATGGTTCCAGCTTCTTTGGGTTACCTTCGTCCAGGCATTTGACTCCTGAATTTGATAATCTTCATCACTGCAGCATGAATCTCACTTCTGTCACTCTTTCAAGAGAGTCTGCTCTACTCTAGCCATAAGTTCCACATTTTCCCTGGACAAATGGGCTTCACATTGTTGTAATTCCTCTTCAGCAGGGCAAACAGTTCACACTTGCCGCAGTTTTACCCTTTTACATCCACAAGCAGGAAGACATAGTACAAATATTACAGGCCACAGCAGCTGCTCCCTCATGATGCTTTTCTCTTGAATCCTTTTCACAAGTTTCTGCTCACAACCTTGCAGGGAGTGTAAGAGCAGCTATACAAAATCAGTGCTACTAGCTCCACCAAAAGCAAGTTACTGTTTCACTTTCTCTCAGCCTGTAACACCTCATTACAACACGTCAGAACTCAAACTCCAAAACAACAAAAAGCAGAATTCTCACACCACATTAACAAAAACACAATTCATGCCACCAAAGAGAAGCAGAAATCACACAGCAAAACAAACAAAAACAGAAAATACCTGAATACAGCCCAATTTCTACAACATTTTTGTGGGAGAACAAATTTTAATTTCAGTTACAAAACACAACAGGGAATTCTGGTTCCAACTCAACAAAGACACTTTTGAAAGCAAAACTCATTGTGCATGTGTACCAGTTAAAATGTATCTGTTACTGTATATACCCATGTATAAGTCTAGAAATTTAGGTCAAAAAATTGACCCAAAAACCTGGGTCAACTTATCCATGGGTCAATGTAAGTACGGTATCTTAACTCTTATTTAAAAGGAGGAACCATCCCCTGGTGAAAAGCAAGAGTATAATCTGTCCTGGAAGCACTGACCCCCTTTACTCTCTCATCCATCCAGCCAAGAATAAGCACAAAGAGTTATGTCTGATAGACTTTTGGAGGTTATTTGACATTGTTTTGCTTTGCTTCATCCTTTAGATCCTTTCCTATATGCCCCTAAATTTTACCCTCGACTTATCCATGGGTCATAGCAAAATCCATAATTTTGGCCCCAAAACTTGCCCTCGATTTATACATGAGGCCAACTTATAGTCAAGTATATATGGTATGCAGTAACTGCATTATTGTCAGTACGTAGAGAGATCTTGAGGCTAACTGAAAGAAAGAAATTGGCAGCATGAGATTTTGTAGACTTCAGTCTACTTCCTCAGATGCCAGGATGTGTACGGTATCAACTTATGACCCATAGTCAATAATATGATGATCAGGTGCTGAATTAAATTTAGCTCTGATCCCACCCACCCCAAGGGAGGGGTGTAACGTCTGCATGTAGATGTAAAGGGAGTCACAAGGGTGAAGTTTCAGAACCACTGGGTTGGGTATTTACAATTCAATGTAATAAATAGCCCAACCTGCAAGAAACAAGATTCAAAAGCTTTGTAGAGAGGGCCAGTCTGACAATGCTGTATGTTTTTGTTTAAACAAAAACAAACCAAAAAACCAAGAAAATTCAATAGTGGCCTGAGTTGGGGTGGGGCAGGGGATTACCGAACCTTGATCTTTCCTGTTCCCCTCCCCAAATGATGTTTAACAGCCATGAATGTTTGGGAATTCTGACAGTGTTGTTGCATATTCCCCACCCTCCCCCAAGCCCCTAACAGAAACAGAAGGCTTGTTAATATTTTTTAATTTGCAAGGATACTGTGTATTTGTGTGTGTTTGTGTGTGTGACAGAGAGAGAGAGAGAGGAGTTGACTCCTTGCCCAGTAGGTATAACAAGTATTAGTTAAGATAACTGTGGTTTTAAAAGCTCCAGTAGCCCCTCCGATATCTAATCAAAGAAAGCCATTAAGTAAATAAGAGACCCAGCATGGGTAGTGCTTTGGGCATTGGACTATGACTCTGGAGACCAGGTTTCGAATCCTGACTCAGCCATAAAAATGCTAGTATCACATTCTCTCAGCCTCAGAGAGAGGCAAAGGCAAAACTCTCTAAAAAATCTTGCCAGGAAAACCCTGTGATGGGATCACCTTAGGGTCACCATGAGATGGAAATGACTTGAAGGCATAAAACAAGAATAGTACAGAAGCCTCTTTAGCATCTCTTCTGGCAGGCCTTCCCGGAAAATGCTTAATGTCACCCGGCTCCAAACCATTCGCCAGTCCCTAATTCCTCATCACCCGATACAGCTCAAGGAACTTTTACTTTGTTATTGTTGACTGTCCGCTCTTTGCACTATGTTTTAACTTGTTGTTGATTTAATTCTTTTTTAAGGGGGGGAGGTGGGAATGGGATTGGATATTTTAATTGTTTTGTTTTTAATTTTATCTTGTACCCCGCCCCAATTGCTTGCTCAGAGAGGTGGGCTAGAAATAATAATAATTATTATTATTATTATTAGCAGCATTTGAGAAAGTAGTGGAGGTGGAAAGCTGCACAAAGAAACAGAGAAGTAACAGTTTCTCTGATGGCTTACATTTTGACAGACACCTTAAAAACATTACATTGCTCTGTACAGCAAACATTAAAGACTGCTATTCCAGAGAAGTACCAGAAAATAGAATAAAACTATAGGAAAAAGCTTAGACTGTATACTTTGACTAATAAGGAGAGTCTGCAAGAGACCACCATGTTATTGGTAGAGTTCAATTGTAAATGGTTGAAACCATTTATGCCAATGGCCATGTAGCCATAGGTAAGGCTATTATAGAACAGCTCCTTCATGTAGATTATACATCAACAGCCTCATGAAATCAGAAATTCTCTTTGTCTTATTAATAATCAGGTAGCTTTAGAAACCAATTGTGTTAGTTTCAAGAAATTAACTTGAGAGAAAATCCAGGAGCAAAAAGGGAAAACAATGTGGGGGAAAGCAACAAGTTGGGAGACAAAAGGCATTTTGTCTCCTGGGAGATCTTCAGGTATGAAGAGGTCCTTTGGCCAATGATGTGCAGCTGCAGTATGGTCAAGATGACTCCTGCAGTTTATAAGAATCACTCATCAGCAAAATGACCAAGGCTGTTTCAATACCAGCATGGCAATATTCAGGAGAAAGGTGCTTAGGCACACAGATCTAATGGGGCTAGTCATTTTGGGTAACAAAAGTCTTGACCAGGTTTGGCGGGGGGGGGGGGGGATATAAAAGATTGCATGAATGTTGCCAGAACACTGTGTATAAGTTATATCTTCCAGAACCACTACGACTAGCCCCCTCCAGTAGAAGAAATAATTAGGACTGAAGTTCCACATGGAGTTCTATATGTAAGACATATGCAATAGTCATATGGGCAAGATTACTCAGTTTTCTGAACCTTATATTATGCAGTGAATAAAGTTCTCAGGTTGATGATAGACCTTTCTTAATCTGTCCTCCAAGACCAGTGATGGTTTTTTTTGGTCCAAATTATTTATATAATTGTGTCCAAACATGCAAGTGAAATGTCTGAAAACAACCAAAAACTTCTATTATTATTAACACTCTCAACATAGACGTTCATACACATCCTGGTGAAACCAACTCAGTAAGATAATTATCTTGATTTTTTGTTTGTTTGTTTGTTTACTTAATAGAAAGCCTTGCAGGTTTCTGTGGAGTCCTGCATTCATACTGCTTGATAGATAGGCTGCCAATGGCATGTTGGCCTTATTAGTCAATTGAATGGATCAAAAGACCAGAAGTAGAACCATGCATCTGAAACCCTCAAGGTCCAAATGAGGCTTTGAGATTTTGTGGAAAGAAGCACAATTACCGTATTTCTTTGGCACAAACACACCTACTATCCTATGAACTTCCAATAATTCCAGAAAGTCTATTCACCAGTGATAATATGGTGTTGCCTTCTGAGGAATGTCACAAGAAAGTAACCTTTCTTCTAACTTTGAAATCTTGTAGGAAAACTAACATTTCAATCAAACAACACAATCTAATACAGATATGTGTACAATATCTTTCATAAAACACAGTATAAAAAGTTAGGGCTAAAACAGATAGCAAAAATAATCCATCTTGAGACCATTTTAACTGCACTGGCTCAGTGCTAGGGAATTTTGGGAACTGTATTTTGTTGTAGCCCCAGAGCTCTCTAACAGAGAAGGCTCAATGCCTCACAAAACTACAGTTCCCAGAATTCCCTAGCATTGAGCCATGGCAGTTAAAGTGGTTTCAAGCTGGATTATTTCTGCAATCCGTTTTGGCCCTTAGTAATCAACTCAGAACAGCTAAATTTTCTTCAGTATTTTTTAATTCCGTCTTACAAAATATTTCATGCAAAGCTTGTTGAAATCTATCTTTCCTGTGCTGGACTGAAGTTAATTTTACTGTCTTAACAATGCACTTCAGATTAGACAGTATTAAGACTATCCATGATGTGTTATCACTCCCCCAAACTTAACCAATGGTCAATTCGACATTCTCTTTTTTTATCCAGATCTTATGCAAACATAAACTGTTTTTGTTATGTGTCTACAAGGCAACTCCAACCTACAGCTAGCCTATCACAAAGTTTTATTGGTAAGATTTATTCAGCGGTGGTTTGCTTCTGCTTTCCTTTCGGGCTGAGAGACTGTGACTTGACCAAAGTCATTTAATAGGTTTCTGAGGCTAAGCAGTAGTTCAAACCCTGGTCCCAAATTCTAAAACTAAGAACACTACACCACTCTGGCTCAGACATAAGCTTACATTAAAACCATGTTATGAACTGAGAATAGATGTCTTGCTCAATACATTAATATATGAAGCAAAATAAAGGTTTTGTTATATATGATTCCTCAATATACTTGCACACGCTTTTAAGAGACAACTTTTTCAGGTTTAGGCTGCAATCTTATGCACTGTGACCTAGTGCACACAGTGGGACATTCTTCCTAGTAAACACATAACAAACTTACAGCGTTAGTACTCAAAATCTCATTTCAATGTCCCAACACAACTGTGACACGACTTTATCATAATACAGGTATTATTTGAAAATCAGATGTACATTTTGGGGAAGGAGCAGATGATCCCAGGAAAGTTACCTTCCGCTGTGATAATAAGAGTTGTTTAGAACCCTGTGTTCTGCGTAACTATAGGATGTATATACAAGCTCTGTTTCAGTGCAGAGAGCAAAATTTGCCTTCCCACAAAGCACTTCAGAGATGAAGCAGTTTTGCATGCTGCTGTGTCCACAGTCCATTCTGTACACACAAAGTCAGTCACATCCAGCAGGATTGCATCAGACTCCTGGAATGCTGAAGTCCACATATTTGCCATTCAGCATGAAAACTGCTTTTCAGGTTCAATCAACTATAAATGTTGCTTTGTTTTAATTTTCCACTGAACTTCCTGGAACCTATTATCAGACAGCCAGAGATGTATATTTAGCAATGGCAACATGGCCTTTTCACGACTGCTCCACTGCTAATGTCACCTCCAATAAACAGAAACATACAACCCACCCAGCAAAAGACACTAGGCCCCTGACAGTTGTTTACCGCCAGAACTTCAAAGTTGATAAAGACATGTCTAATTCTCCATTTTGTATTCTTTAATCCCCAAGAACAAGGAGAAAATCCTTCAGCCTTCATGCACTTCCCAGAGTCACATCTAAAAATAATTTATCTCCGTGTATAAAATTATCTGAATTTTAAAGGTTCTTAACTCCAGCTCAAATTCTTGCTTGAAAAACTTTTTATTTTGTAGAAGAATTAAGAGATAAAGCAATTGTTCCACAAAATGCCAGTCTACTCTGCAGGTATTCTGCCACAACTCACAAGTCATATAATCATAGAATCATAGAGTTGGATGAGACCACAAGGGCCATCCAGACCAACCCCCTGCCATGCAGGAACTCCAAATCAAAGCATCCACGAGAGATGGCTATCCAGCCTCTGCTTAAAGACCTCTAAGGAAGGAGAGACCACCACCCTCCGAGGGAGTGTGTTCCACTCTCGAACAGCCCTTACTGTCAGGAAGTTCCTCCTAATGTTGAGGTGGAATCTCTTATCCTGCAGTTTGCATCCATTGTTCTGCGTTCTAGTCTCTGCAGCAGCAGAAAACAAGCTTGCTCCCTCCTCAATATGACATCCCTTCAAATATTTAAACAGGGCTATCATATCACCACTTAACCTTCTCTTCTCCAGGCTAAATATCCCCAGCTCCCTAAGTCGTTCCTCATAAGGCATGGTTTCCAGATCCAGGGAAGTCATCGTGCCACTATATGTAAGGTTCTGCACTTAGGGCGGAAAAATGAAATGCACAGATATAGGATGGGGGACATCTGGCTGAATGAAACTATGTGTGAAAGGGATCTAGGAGTCCAAGTAGACCATAAGTTGAACATGAGTCAGCAGTGTGATGCAGCAGCTAAAAAGGCCAATGCTATTTTAGGTTGCATCAATAGAAGTATAGTGTCTAGATCAAAGGAAGTAATAGTGCCTCTCTATTCTGCTTTGGTGAGGCCCCACCTGGAATACTGTGTCCAGTTCTGGGCACCACAATTCAAAAAGGATGTGGAGAAACTGGAGCGGGTCCAAAGGAGGGCAACTAAGATGGTGAAGGGTCTGGAAACCATGCCCTATGAGGAACGACTTAGAGACCTGGGGATGTTTAGCCTGGAGAAGAGAAGGTTAAGAGGTGATATGATAGCCCTGTTCAAATATTTGAAGGGATGTCATATTGAGGAGGGAGCAGGCTTGTTTTCTGCTGCTCCAGAGACCAGAACGCGGAGCAATGGATGCAAGCTGCAGGAAAAGAGATTCCACCTCAACATTAGGAGGAACTTCCTGACAGTAAGGGCTGTTCGACGGTGGAACACACTCCCTCGGAGTGTGGTAGAGTCTCCATCCTTGGAGGTCTTTAAGCAGAGGCTGGATAGCCATCTGTCGGGGATGCTTTGACTGGGAGTTCCTGCATGGCAGGGGGTTGGACTGGATGGCCCTTGTGGTCTCTTCCAACTCTATGATTCTATGATTCTATATGGTTGAACACAGGAGAAATGCAGGGAGAATGCAGGAGGAGAAATATATCCTCTCATTCTTACAAAAGAAGGATAGGAAAGAGAGACTACTACTGTGGGTCCTTGTTATCCATGGAGGCTTGCTTCCAGGACCCTCCATGGATAACAAAATCCGTGGATGCTTGGGTCCCACTACATACAATGGCATAGTAAAATGGTGTCCCTTATATAAAATGGAAAATCAAGGTGTGCTATTTGAAATTTATACTTTTTTGGAAATATGTTCAAGCTGTGGATACTTGAATCTGTGAATAAAAAATCCATGGATAAGGAGGGCCGACTATACTGAAATATAGGGAGGAAAAACTGATATTATGGCCACATACGATCTCATCTCCATAGATGAGAAGTGATATGACTAAAAGCCTGCCACATAAACAGATGGTGTGATCACATATGTCCTGTTGTTTAATTATATATTGTTGTGATACTTTTTATTTTAATTTTTCATAAGTAACCCAGGATTAGGTTTAGAAAGGTGGAATATAAATTTCATATTCACAAAGGCTTATTTAAAATGTTTAGTGTTTAATACTGAATTCATCCTATAATTCTCTCAACAATCTGATACAGATATTGATACAAACATTTCAGATTACATGAATCCAAGATGTTTAGGGGAGAGGTTAATTACAATTCCAGAAATGTAGTCTCTTATCCATTTATAGCCCACTCCTCAAACAACAGTCCTCAAACTGAATAACAGGAATTAAACACAAAATAATACAAAGATAGAGCCATGTTCGTCTGTAGAATCAGGATGTAAAGAGATCTTGTAGCACTTTTGAGACTAACTGAAAGAAAGAAGTTGAAACTTCCTCAAATGCATTTGGACCATCACCGTTTTTAAAATAATCTGACTCAAATATCTGAATGTAATATAAACTAAAATCTACACTCTATCTTCTAAAACTGAATCCACAACCCTTATTGAACATATTAGCCCAATTTAGACAAACATATACATACAGTAGAAAGCTTTATTTATTACATTTTTAAACTACCCATTAGTCAGAAAATTCTTAGCCAATCCTGCTTTATGTTTAAAAAGTTACATTCAGTTGATGGAAAAGGTGCACCAAGTATAACCCACAAACTACATGTGGTCCTCAAGGGCCTTCAGTGCAGTGCCCTTCTCTGTCCCTTTCTGGAAAAAGGGTATAAAAATGCCAGTCATATCCTGGAGGGGTCACAAGTGGCCATTTAAAGGCTATAGTGGCAAAACTCAGTGTACCAATATTCAGAAAGCACCAATATTCAATCACTGACAATTTCTGTTAATAGATATCAGGCAGCAGCCATGGGAAAGATTTCTCTCTGCCTGAAACCTTGGAAATCTGGACCCATTCACAGGAAACCACATGTTAGACCAGTACTGTATAAGGCTGTTTCATATGTGCAGTACGCTGCTGAAATCAAAGTGTGCTTATGAAGGTTCAAAATAGATACAGACTAAACATATCAACTAAAATATTAAAGACTAGAAATTATGTTGTTGTTGTTTTAATAGCATACATTTACATTAATTCAGATTTCATTCTGAAAAGAAAATATTCCATAAGCACTTTCCCAGCTCAAGTTCAGCATATAAAGACTAGGTAGATTATTCTCTCTCTTTCCAAATGTTGTTACACCTCTGCTGACACCTTTTTGCCAGGCTAACATGATTAACTTTTATTTATTTATTTATTTTAATTTCTATTCCACCTTTCTCCCAAGGCAGCTCCCAGATAAAATTATTTAAAAACAACTTTACAATAAAAACTTTAAAACAATTAAAATCATCTGCTAAAAACAGTATAAAATTGCATGAAACATACAAAATATAAAACATAATTTGAGCACATACACTATATAAAAGCCACCCCTACACAATTATATATTAAAAGGCTGCCTGAATAAAAATTACTTTCCCTGCCAGCAAAAGGCAAGCAAGAAAATGACCAGCCTAGCCTCCTGTGGAAGTGATTCCAGAGGGTGGGAGCAGCCACCAAGAAAGCTCTCTTGTGTCGTCACCAAGTAAGCCCGGGATGGTGGTGGGATTGAGAGAAAGCCTTCTCCTGAAGATCTTAGGGTTCTGGCAGGTTTGGATAGGGAGATACAGTCTTTCAGATGGTCTAGACTTAAGCTGTATAGGGATTTACATGCCATGATCAGAAACAAACTGGTAGCCAGTGAAGTTGTTTCAAAAAGGTATTTTAGTCAAACAATTGACCAACAAAACCCAAGTCAACTTATCCATGGGTCAATGTAAGTATTGTACTTTAACTCATATATAACCATTCCTTGACAAAAAGCAAAAGTTTAATCCACCCCGGAAGCACTGGCTCTCCCTCTACTCTCTCATCCATCCAGCCTTTAGTGTCATACCTGATGGAATTTCAAAAGTCTTTGGCATCATTTTCCTTTGCTTCATTTGTTAGATCCTTTGTTACATGTCACTAAGTTTTACCCTTGACTTATCTATGAATCATATCACAATCTATAATTTTGGCCCCCAAACCTGCCCTCAACTCAAAGTTCCTGATAGAAATTAAGACTTAACTGTAAATTGATACTGGAATTTCATTCTAGGGATACTTGAGTACTGGTAAGTAACTAGACAGGTTCCTGACTGTGTCTGCCTAATCAATTACATTTGTAAATATACTGGAGTTTAAAAGAAATGGAAAAGTATTATGCAAATTAGTACAGTTAGACATCAAAGAAATTCACAGAATTAGCAAATAAACACAACTGGTAGTATACAGTAAGCAACAACCAAAAGATAATTATTGTTAAATTGGAATAACAATGGTGTCATTAAAGAAGAAATTGTTGACATGGTCAAATCTGCAAAGGCTGCTCTACAGATCTAGGCACTGGATTTGTACTCTTCTTCATTTACCACATAACTAATAGCACAATTGTTCCATTTATCACTGCAGTTGTTTGTTTTGGAACAGCTGCAAAAGTTAGTGCAGGCTACAGTAACACACGACAGTGACATCTCCTGGCCAAATATTACCGTTCTACAGTTACAGCTACATCCATCTTCAGAATCTATTTATTAATTCAGTGTTTGGCATGTCAAAATAGGAATGAGGAATTCTGTTTTACCACTTTGGCCCACCCAAAGAAGGCAGAATCCATATCTACACATTTATATTCTCACCAACACTGGAGAAAGCATGTGTGCGTATAAAGTGAAAGAGCTTGGTGGCTAGATGTACAATAGCCACATTTTAAATGACACTCCCGATGGCTTGCAATCCAACTTTGTGGGGAAAGTTTGTATACAGGCTTAGCTACTCAGAGTAGCCAAGACACTGTCTTCTGGAAGATCCACGAACTGACCACAAACTGACTGCAGTTTTCTGAAGGCAGTGCCCTTTTGTGAACTAGGAATATTAGTGACAAGTGGCATCACAATTGAGGCAGAGGTGCCTGTTTTGCAGATTTAGTCTGAAGACTACAGTATTTAGTGACCAATTAATTCATCTACTTTATTTTTAAAAATATGAAATTAAGAGCATCTCCAACCAGGGAGCAGATTTAGATATATAAACTTACAGAGCTTGAACAGACCGGCATGAAAAGCTGTCTTCCAACCAGCTTGGTGGTGGGGCATACGCATGACATATGCCTCCAAACTGCCCAGAATTTGGGTTCATGCCACCTGGCTGCCCACACATGGGCCAGCTTCCCGGCGCTCTGGAAGCGCAGCATTTAGACACTGCACGCCACTGGAGTACCTTAAAGCTACAGTGGCATGGAAAAGCTGACTTTTTGCCGGAGCAAAAAGGAATGGCTCTTTGTTGCTTCTTTTTGGGCTGGCAAAAATGCAGATTGGGGCCACAGCATGTGACTGCCATGGCCCCTTTCTCAGGGGCGGCTTGAGGCTGCCTCTTCGCAGCAGTCTGTCTTGGAATAAAAATACTTGTAAAAATTTCATATGCCAAATGTGATCTTAAAAGTGGCATTAACATCTGAAAAAAGAAATGGGAAATGTATTTTAAGTTGCTGACAGCTGAACAATATGAACATGAACATCAAGCAAAATGGGTAGGAAACTATAGAGTCCTCCAGATGTTGTTGGACTACAATTTCTACTATTTCACATCACTTAAAGTTATAGTCTAACAACATTTCCAATAATCTAAAAGCAACCAAGTGTGTTTTTCCTTTAGAGCTATTGTGTTTTTATACATATAATATTTAATTAAGCAAAACCTACAGACCTCATCAGCTGTGTGTTTAATTAAGTGCCAGCCCTTATTTAAAAACAATACAGAAGAAAACAAGCACAGAAAAACATCTATTCAGTTGCTACTCTGTTCAGCAGCAAAGGTCTCCTGAAAAGTGATACAAGCACTTTCTGGATACCTGGAATGATCAGCTTTGGCTAACTTTTTCTGGGACACAATGAATTACTGGGAATGTTTTATTTTCATGGAAGTTCCTCACTGCAATTATAGCACATGAAGAAGAACAGGGATGAAACAAAATGAGACAAAAGCTCATACAGAAGGCTTGAATAGTTATGATAACGCTAGAGCATATAGCACTTAAGGTAGAACTAAGGTAACAGAAATCAGAAACTAGGGAAGGCACGTATACATATCCCCTGGGACTGCAGAAAAAAAACCCTAACTCTGTGGTGACCCGTTTTGCAAAACATTTCCAGCTGCTTCAAAAATGATGGGTGCCAACACAGTGGCACCAAACCCAGAAACATTTTCTATCAGTGTTTTGTCACAGTTTTGTCCATCTGCAGTCAGACAGAAGTTAATGCCCTCCATACCATTACAGAACTGCTGAGCCTAGCCCCCTTTTCTCTCTCCTCGAGTACACCATGGGATACCAGCCAACAAAACAAAACAAAAAAGAAAATAGTTGATCCTAATCATTTCCGACACCTGACCAGAATAAAGAAACACAAAGAGGCCTGGTACTGTGTGCTTGTTTAACTTTTGAGGTTCAGGACTCCTCACAGAAACCCATTAGTTATTTGCCACATTCCATTCAACACATCACATGACTGGATTACTAACAGTTCCTGAAGGTTAGTTTAATCAGCATTTATATACTAAAGCCATTTTCTCAGCCAAAAGAAAAAGAAATTTAAATTCAATATTTGACTAACAGTTATAAAGTCACTGGTAGCTTGGGGATCTTGTTTGATAGTAAAAAAACACTAGCCATCTTTCCAGTAAATTCACTAAAAACTGAACATATATATATACACATATACATATATATAAAAAAATGAAAGCTATCCATTCAAAGCATTTTTATTCTGACAGCTGAGAGTGAAATGGAAAAAGAAACGTAGCAGTTTTGTTTAATCGGACACACTGGGACCTTTGTGTTTCTGTAATTTCACTTCAAAGATAAATATGAAACCACACTGTGAGATGGTCTAGAACTGAGGATAATCAGTATATGGATTACACTCAACTCACTCACAGTCATCTGATCTTGGAAGTTAATAGAAAATCAAATGGAATGTATAGGGGATATTTTTAAATGAATTAATATGAATAAACTGGAGCTTAATCCACACAAGAGGACCCAAGACATAGGTCATTTGATACCCTTAGAGAAATGGGAAAACACTGGGACAAATCACTTCACAGCATCACAAGATTTAAAAGAAAACTTTAAAATTACCAACAGATGGTATTATACCCCAACAAGATTATATATAGATATATAGATACACACACACACACACACACACATATATATATATAATGAGAATGATAGATGTTGGAAGTGCCACAAAGAAGCAGGTTCTTTAAACCCCATGTGGTGGACTTGCCCTTATACGTATCAAGAAATTCTGGTCCAAAATATATATAATATTACAAAAAACACTAAATACTGAATTTGCTTTTTCACCTGAACTATATTTGCTAAATATGACATCTATGCTGAGCAAAGATGATGAGAAAAAGCATTGGAGAATTTTACTTGATTAAGTCACTGCGGTGAAATTACTTATAGCTAGAGTCTGGAAAGTTGAAGACCCTCCCAAAATAAAATACTAGTTATTCGAAGTTGGTGGAATGAAAGACTTGGATAAACTAATATACATGATTACCAATAAAGATACAAGTACATTAGAAACAGTGTGGCAACCATTCAAATATATCACACTTATAAAACTTAGAGCAATAAATGTTGAGAATTTCTTCCGTTAGGCCTGGCTATTCGCTTTATAAAAGATGTGCATACATATATTGTTGGACATATATATATAATTAAATTATTATACAAAGAAAAAGAATATATGGCATGGTAGAAACAGGGAAGGAAGATGGATTATCACAAATAATTTAACTGATAGAGATAAAAATGATTATAAACTAAAATTATCCAACAGGGGAGGTGTTACTAAAAAGCAGCTTTTGTGTGCTAATAAGATGACTTGGGGCCAGTACAGAATGGCGCTTTGCGCTGGCTTGGGGCCGATATTAGGGCTCCTAGGGTTGGGTGTCCATAGGTGGACAGCCCTACAATCGGTGCCTGTGCCCCATCTTGCCCCAGACCCTTCCACACAGGGTGCAGCATTGTGACACACAGGCGTCTAAGCACCCAAACAGCACTCGCCGGAAGAGGCCGCTAAAAAGCTGCTGCTCTGGGCACGGCACCGATGAGGGACAAAGACGGGCATCATGGAGCCACCCATCTGTATCCCCCCTTAGAAAAAAAATAAGTGCACACAGAATATGATTTTAAAAAACTTACAAGAGATTAGTTAATATAGCAAATAATCCCTCTTAGTTAACGTGAAAATACATGGAAGTTTTTTCTTTCCCCTTTTTATTATATGATATTAATAATGTACAGTGTTCACTATGTTATATAAGGATCAAAGTCACTCATGTTATATATATTTTAAAATGAATAAAAAATAAATTTTAAAAAATCCAGGCAAGTGGAAGCTATGGTGTATGTAATATTCTAGTTTGGCGTGGACAACACTGATAGGGTCAGGGGCTACACACACGCATACACACACCAGATTTGATGCAAATTGCAGTATACTCCTACTGTCACGAACTGCTGTACTTAAAAGAAGAGAACTATACTTCCTTGAAATGCTATATATTACTGTTTTATAAAATTGTTATAAATTTTTAAAAAGAGAGAACTGTACTTCCTTGAGGCTTCCAGAGAATTACTCTTCTTACTATTTGTTTAAATAAAACAGCAATGGAGGAAGGTGCACCAGGGGCCATGAAACATGGTGTCCATCACTTTTCTAATTGGAGATATACTAGATGTTTCACAACCAGAAACAGCTCCTGTGTCTAACTACCAACTGGAATCTCAGATTATTGCCTTCATTTGATATGTTGGCTATGTCAGTCTTCTCACAGTCATTCATACTGTGGTCCTGAGTTAGGTTTTTAAAAAATGGTTCCAGTGGACAGACTGCTTCCTAGGACCCAAACTAGTGGATTAGAAGATTTCAGAGGAATCAGGGCTTTGCCTCATGATACTTCCATCCCCTGACATCATCTGCTCCCGTCCCTACTGTTTACTCTGTGTGACAAGAGAAGCATGAATACTATGCAGCTCTCAGCACAAAGATAGTCGTTTCTCACTGATCACAACAGAATATCTGTTACATCTTACCATTCATTGAAAATAACTCTCTATTCTCTCTATCACACTTACACCCCGATTAGTGGAATATGTGGGAGAGGATAGAATCTTCAGGGGTGAGGTAACCCCAAAATTGCTGCAGACAAACCTGGGATCACCCATAGTCACCACACTTGCCACTTCTAAGTTGAACTGTTGTGACCGAAAACTTTTCAGGAATTTCAAATGATCCACTTTTGGTATCCAAGGTGTGAAATAGGGTGTGCCTGTCTCTACCCATGCCTGGTTGTATTTTGAAGAATCTTCCAATGGGCATTTCTTAAATGTGCTTTTATCCTACTGTTTTATTGTCTTTCTGTTTCATGGCTGATTGCTGTATTTGACTATGAGTGGTCTTGAATACACATTATTTTTAAATGGGTAGGATACAAATAGCAATTCAGAGATACTTAGACATACGTGGGATCTTGTTATCCGCTGGGGTTTGGTTCCAGGATCCCCCGTGGATAACAAAATCCATGGATGCTCAAGTCCCATTAAATATAATGGCAGAGCAAAATGGTGTCTCTTATATAAAATGGAAAAAAAATCAAGGTTTGCTATTTGGAATTTACACTTTTTTGAAATATTTTCAAGCCGTGGATGCTTGAATCCGTGGATAAAAAATTCGAGGATAAGGAGGGTTGACTGTACTGATATTCTCACACTGACTGATCTGCATGGATCTACACATTTCCAATATTAAAACAGCCTTCCCCAAGTTGGTGCTTTCCAGAGGTTTTTTACCACAACTTCGAGCATTCTTGATCACTGGCCATGTTGGGTGGGGCTGCTGGAAATTCTGGTCCAAAACTCAGGTTAGGGAAGATATTCTAAGAACTGCTATGGGATGATTTCTCATCATTACATACCAGCTAGATTTCATTCAAAATGCAGGGTATCTCTTTGACTGATGGGGACAAAGTTTCATCCTTCCCTTTCAAAAGGATTTTCCTTAAAAGCACACAGATTACTCAACAGCCACTGCACTGTTTTCCCACTATTCAATAGATCATCTTCTGACTTGTAATCTGAGACAGCAGCTTGTATCTTTCTCTATATGAAGTGCATGACATGGCCAGATCTTGTCAGGGCCTCAACAGAGGATCCCCTAGGAACCCCATAGTAGGTTCCACAATGAAAGATAGGATAAAATGGTATAAATCAGGGGCGAGAATCATGCAACAATCCAGCTGTTGTTGGACAGCAACGCCCAATATTTCTAACTACTGACAATGCTGGCTGGAAGAGACGGACATTGCAGTCCAACGAAATTGACACGAGTTACATAATTTCTATCCACACACCAGTTAAAAAAAATAAACGAATACAGAGAACAAACAAAAAGCATCAAATGTGAACAGAGACTAGTGGAATGATAACCTAGCCTTTATCTAGCTATTTCATTTTTTCCCATGATCTTACTTTTTTTTTATTCCGACAGTAACCCACTTGTTCAAAAAAATAAACAACACAGAACTGAAAACAATTGGCTGCAAAGATGCATATAAAAAAGATTTTTAAACTTGGGACCATCACCTCCCACCCACCCTACAACGTCTTTCTGTGAATTTCAGGCTTTCTGTGAAGCAAATTAACATGTCTTTTAAGCATCAGCAAAAAATCACCACAGGAATAATTTCTCAAGCACAAGAGCTGAGAGACTAGGTAGATATGGTGAAGCTGAGATTCATCCATGTGACACTAGACAAGCCATGTAAAGTTCTCCAGATTTTATGAAAGGTTTTCGCATACACAGAGACATTTATATGACAAAAAGGTGGCATGCTGAATATGAATGGACGCAAGTAACTCAGCTCAAAGAGGAGGTGGGACTGCAGCCTCAAGCTATTTTAAAACAGAGGCAGTAAGAAAACAATGTATGTTGCCATTCTGCCCTTGACTGAAGCTGGTTGTAGTACAGAGCCCCTTGTTCAAGCACAAAACGCTCAAGTGTGGTGATGAACACAAAATTCAGCTGAGGATCAAAAATATGTATGTTTATTGTGCAAAATATGTGGACAATAATTTGATATGGCTCAGAAATAAATTAGGCAAGGTTTAAGTCTCTTTAAAGAGAAAAACGTTTTCAAAATTAAGCATGAACAGGCAACTTTGCTAATTTTCTATTCTATGACAATCTTTATTTATGGTCAATAAACCCATCAAAGCATACAATAACCTAAAACACATACATGGAAAGATTACACGTAATATAAAACCAATACGAAATAAAAAATTTCATTAAAATACAGAAAGTTAAGAGTAAAATTAACTGTTGTCATTATAATGGGGGATGAAGTGTTTACATTTTATTATGTTTTAAAATACCTTTTCATGCTTATTTTAGTGCTTTTTAACTATTTTTAGTTCTATCTTTTAAAAAGAAATTTAGTTTAACTGCATTTTAATGTTTGTGTAAACAGTTTTTACAACTGAACTGTGCTTCTAAAATGTTTTATGTCACCTTGGATCCTGTGTTGGGAGAAAGGCAGGATACAAATCAAATAAATAAACCTGTTCATACTTTTAGCTGTGGCAAAAGTAGTCTCTGAGAAAAAAAACCCAAGTTAAATCATGCCTATAAACATCCTCTATTCATATACTCCCCCACACATGCAACCCTGTATTTTTTCATTTATCTCTAGAGCTATCTAAAGATATGTGTATTTATTCATTTACTTATATGCAGAGATATAAAATTTCTGGAACGTTTGAAACCATGTGGAAGAAAAACAAACATTTTAGCGAAAAATGTAATTCTGGAGAAAAATTGAAGGATGTTCATATATATATATCAAACTCAAGCTTAATTCACTGCCAGATCATCATAAAATTATCACTCAGTTGGGACCAGACTCTAGTAACAAATCTGCTCTCTTAACAATGCTCAAATAGCCTCTGAAAAAAGATGTAAGAGGATCAAAAGTATACCAAAATAAGCAAAAATATGATTTTAGATGAATAATAAGCACCTTAAACATGAAATCTGATCAACAAAAAATAAGGGCAGTTCAGTTTATTTAGCAAGAGGAGCTCCTGAATAAACTATAATAGGCCATTGGTATCCACTAGGGTTATGTTTCAGGATCCCTACCCTCACCGTGGATACCAAAATCTGTGGATGCTCAAGCCCTATTAAATACAGTGGCATAGTAAAATTGTGTCCTTTATATAAAATAGTAAAATCTGTATTTCCCTTTTGGAATTTTTGTATTTCTTGAATATTTTCAAGCTGTAAATGGCGGAATCAGTGGATGAAGAATCAGTGGATACAGAGGGCCAGCTGTATTACCAACAGGTACAAGAAGCAGGTGAAACCTTCCTTAAATTTTTACTCATCTCAGAATATGAACCACCTAGTTCTCCACGCAGTTCTCCCTTGATTATCTGAACAAAAATTAAAATTCAGAGGTACACTGGATGAGTTGAAAATTAGCATTGCCTGCTTGTGAGTAGCACTCACTAAATACTAGTATTTGTATCAATAAAAATAAGGATTTAGCTAAATCTTGTGATTGCACACAGATGTTAAAAAGTGACCTTTGCAACAGAAAAGCAAGCAGGAAGAGGTTCATTTTCAGCAGTCCATCTTTGCCTATATATCATGGGTGAATTTATTATTTATTATTACTGTATTTTATCACATCTGGTCATCTCTCAAACAATAGGGGGCTGTTTCACCGTAGATGCCCCCTCAAATCAGTGTGCCCCTGCAAAAGCTAGGTTTTTTACCCCTTTAAAAGGTTTCTCGGGGGAGGAAGGTGTCACAAAGGCTGTTTATTGTTGTTGTTATCTGCCTCCAAGTCGACCTCAACTCATGACGACCCTGTGGATGAGACATCTTCAAGAACCTCTATCTTCCACTTCTCTGCTTAGTTTCTCCAACCCATACCTGTTTCTCCTCTGATTGTGTCAATCCATCTGGCATGTGATCTTCCTTTCCTTCTTCTGCCCTCTGTCTTTCCTAACACTGACTTGTCCAGTGATCGATGCCTTCTCATTATGTGGCCATCCGTACATCAGTCTCAGTTTTATCATCTTAGCTTGTAATGAGATCTCTGGCTTGATCTGTCCCAAGACCTATTTGTTTGTCTTTCTGGCTGTCTAAGGGTTGTATGCATGATTCTAACCTCTGCTCTCTAATTATATGTATGTATAGGAAGCCCTGATGGTGCAATGGTTAAATGTTAGTACTGCAGCCAGTACTGCAGCCATAAGGTTGTGAGTTCGATCTCAGGGTTCCAGGGTCGATTCAGCCTTGCATCCTTCCATAGATCGCTAAAATGAGCACCCAGCTTGTTGTTACCTCCTTTTCAGATGAAACACCTCTCGCCTCACACTGCCACTCAGAACAGACAATTTAGCAATCAATAATGAAACATCTAATAACTTGCCATATATGTTACTGAGAATCTGAAGCTAGTCATTACCAGTTAGCCCATATCATTTGTATATTTAATAATCATGTGACATTCAGGTTTTCCAGATGAAACTTTGATTAGCCAAAGGCTAGTGTGATGTATTTTCTACATTTTGGTGTCACTCTTTTGTGCATTTTGGATTTTGTTATATTATGCTGCATGGCCACCATGGCTATACCAGAATATGTTTCCTGGATTTCAAGATACATAATTTTGCCACAAGGGAAAATTTAACAACAGGGAGCAAAGGACTAGGACTTAATTCTTTGAAGTTTTTACCTCCAACAAAGGTAAAACTCTTTTATTTGGACTACAATTTACAAGCTTTACCTATACAGCACCTAAATGTTTGTCCAGATGTACCAATACAAGGACATCTTGAGAAATTCAATGTTCTCTGACTAAGAAAGCAGCAGCTAGTTTCCCATAGGGCAGAAGAAACCTGGATTTCAGGGGATGGGGGGGGGGGGGGTTACTAACAGAGTTGAAATGTTATTATCTTTCTTTTATTGCCCTTTGTCCCTGGTCCCCATGTTGCCAAGAAGGGGACTGGCCTCTCTCTGCATTGATATGCCTCTAGACCACAACATCTGAGACAAAACGTAGACCTGTAAATCTAACATCTCCACTTTTTAAAGCTTGCACATTATATTTTCTGCATTATACCAGCTTACTAAGGGGCCGAGCAGATGGGACAAAAGGAACAACTGTAGGCTACTCCTGCCCCGATTGCTCCCCATTCAGTGCACCCTAAAGCCAGCTGGCATTATGGTCTGCAAATAATCACTGACAAGGAGGGCCTTTTTTGCGTTCCTTTTGTGGCCAGGTTTGGGCTGCCTTAGGTGGTTGTGGCGCAGCTTTGGCACAATCCAGGGACGTGTGTTATCAGCCCCAAGGTGGAGATTTTGGCCTGTCTGTTTCAGGTCTAAGTGGCTCACCTAAATCACCATGTATGCAATATTGCTACCCTGCTGTCTAGCTGAAAAATGTTCACCATGTTGCTTATGAAGTTCAATAGAAAGCAGGTTTTGAATTGACAAGCCTTGAATCCTAGACTTTTACTATGCCTATTTAGCCACTGAATTATGATGGCCTCTTAATTACCTATACGTTGACAATAATAAAGGATAGTTTCTCAGTTTTCCAGTAAATGGACAGAAAGTGTGACCTTCTTCTTTCACTCTATGTGTAAATGACAAAAATAGGATATTTTTGCAATAAATAAGAACCTGTGCACAGAAGAGATGCCCCTTTAATATTAAAGGCATTATCTCTTTAGAAAGTTTTGGCCTTAACAAGGAGTTGTTAAGCATGTTATTAAGCTCTTTATTGTTTTAATGCACAGCACATTACTGAATTTCATTATGTAGTTGCCATCCTTCCCAAGCAGAGGACTAAATAACCCTGAGAGACCCTGAAAATGGCATGGCCCCCAATAACTCTGTTGGGAATCAATTTCCATGCTTCCTTTTATTTCCTAACATTCTACCACTAAAGATTCTTAAGTGCTTTTTCATATATCCCAGGGGCTAATCATTCAAACCCACTCCACCAAAGAAATGGTAGCATATATTTTTCTAGTTAGTAAATCATCCTTCAACTTAGAATATTTTAAAGGAAGATGCCAAGAATTTTGCAGTGGTAATTTAAACAGATTTTGTGTAACAAAGCATGCTCCAAAAAGAATGAAAAGATGCAGCAACTGTTCAGATGAAGAATCTAAAGAGAAATTATCAGTACCATGGAAGATAAGTGAATAAATTACAGGTTTCACAGGTGGAAACAGGAAGATACCCTACATGTCCCTAGGTTTTCAGCAAGCTGTTATTCTTGCCTTTCTGATATTCAAGCCAGAATCACATCTTAAGTTCAATAGCATGAATGCAGGCTGCAGGGAACCAGCAACCTTTATTCTCTACCATTTCCACTATGCAAATAGAGGTTCTATTGTTTATATTCCTCACTCATATGCCCAAACAATAATGAAAATATAGACTGCAACAAATGTAGCAGGCTCTTGCCAACTTCTTCTATAGTCAAACTCCCAGAAGAGTAAGAACTTGTTTCTGACTTAAAAGAAATTGCTTCCTTTCCCAGAACAATTTTTCTCTTGCACTGACAGCCACCCGCTCCTCTTATATTGAGCTAAATGTGTATTTCCAGCTGTATGTAAGACATATGTTCCTGCCAATCACTCTCAACATTGAGGCTTACATGAATTTGGGGGAAGGAGGAGAAAAGTAGGTCTTCACTCAGTTTTCTTCACTATTCACCTTTCATACAAAAGGGGGGAAAAAATCATTTATTTGGGAGTACCAACTGTTTGTGTTGGTGGACAAAAATGAAATGCACCAGTCAGAATATCCAATCGGCTGATGTTGTAGTACCCTTTTGATTTCAGGAGGCTAAAGGCAATGTTATCCCTCCATGTGATGAAATCTAAGGAAGAAGAAAATGGAAGTCTGTACAGCCCGCCAGATATTTTAGGACTACAGCTTCCATAATTCCACACCATAAACTATGCTGGCTAGGGCTGTTGGGAATTATTGGCCCAAATTTTCTAGAAAGCCAGAATTGCCCAACCCAAGTCTGCAAGATTAACAGTACATTCATATACCTTATCTCATCAAAAGAAAAAACTCAGTGAGCTCAATGTGATTTACTTCCAAGCAGGTGAGAAGAGGACTGCAACAAGTGGTTACACAATTTCATTCTTTCTGCTCTCCTGCCTGAGATCTAAATGCATCATCGACTCTATGATCCATTCTGGATAGCTTTCCAATGTCTCAATTAGGAGACAGTTTTATGATGCCAGAGCTTGCTACAACCACTTAGTAGCTTAACTTATATAAATCTATAAAACAATTTTTATTACATTTTTAAAATTGTAAAATACGAAACAAACCACACATATCCAGCTACTTCTCTTACCAAAAATCTAGTATAAATGCAAACTAGTAAAATCAAAGTTACATACACACTATGTACACAGCCCTTCACCTCTGCGTTAAAATACTGATACACAATATGCAAGCTCTTATCTATGTTGCTTTTGATATATCCACCTATTTTCATACGTCAACATTATCTCATGAAAACCTGCGCTGGACACTTCATCACAAATCGCACAAGAAGAAACCAATCCAAGACTATAGGACCAGGATTAGACTTCTCATACATGGCTATAATTTTTCTGTTAAAATTTTGCTTTTTTCCTACATTCATTAAACTCTGAAGCTACCACAAAAGGCATACAGTTTCAGATCAGTTCCAAGACACCAGTTGTAAACACACTTACCAAGGAGTGTGATCAGCCCTAGTAGATTTTATTCTATATTGACATATATAGAACTTTACTGTATAAAGAACTATTCCGACCTACCAGCTCACAATAGTAAATTCTACTAAACAACATTTCCATTACATTACCCTACGGTATATTCTTCTTGTGTACTCTTTTAAATTGTTTTACGTAGAACAATTCACAACAGTTGTACCAATCATTTCACCATCTTCCCAATACAGTGGTCCCCCGGGTTACGAAAGTAATCTGTTCCGGATTACCTTTCGTAACCCGGAAATGTTCATAACCCGGGGGACCACTTTCTTTGTTGCGCCGCGCGGGAACTTTAAAGGGACCGCGCTTTTTTTTGTTTCGTACCCCGAGGTTTTTTTCGCAAGCTGGGGCCATTTTTCCGGCCCCTGCTCTTTGGTACCCCGGGATTTTTGTACCCCGGGGGATTCGTAACCCGGGGTACCACTGTATATTAATTTTAAAAGTAATCTTTTCCTTACACTATCACCAGCATTTTAAATCACCATCATTTACATTCACTTCTGAAAGAAGTGGAAAGCTGCATCAAGAAGAAAGCATACTTCACACTGATTTTATTTAATCCCTTATCAAAGTATTGTTCGTACCCACTCTTTCAGTCCTAGGATATAAACTAACAGTCTGCTACAGTATTTGTATAGTTGTTTGTGCCTAACTGAAGCTCACTAATTGCCACAGTGACTCAAAGTCAACATTAGCATTATCATTCTTGTTTACTTTCTGCTGCCCAAAGGCTAAATAATTAAGGATTGGTGAGAAGTGAAACCCAAAGGTTAGTGAATCTTTAGTGCTCTGTTTGAAGAAAGAATAAAAGATATTTTTGTTTAAAGAAGCAATTGTTGCTTATGTATCCACTTTATTCCCAGTCTTTCCAAGGTTTCTTTATTCTTAGATTACACCGGTTTGTTGAAATTACTCAGCATGTAAGGAAGGTCTTCTGCCAATATCCAACAGCTCAGTACTTTAAAATACACCAGCCCAGCAGTAGCACTAAAAAGGGACCTTCATCTGAGCAGTGTAAGACAGGTTAAAATCACCTTCTAGGTGATAGGAGAATGTAATGTTTCTCTAGCTGAAAGCACAGAGAATAGCCTCACTATCATATCTTACAGGGCTGGTATGAAAAGAGATGTTCTGCATGGTATCCTGGGCCTAAACATTTAGAGCTTTTACACCAACATTTTTGAATTGTGCCCTGAAACAAACTGGCAGACAATGCAGTCCTTGAAAGACAGGTGTAAAGCACCAGCATTCTGGACCAATTTCCAAATTCTCTTCCATTACAACAGCACCGTACTACTGCTATTGCAACCCAGATGACATCACATCACGAAAAACCATCTGTGGAAAACCAGTAGACTAGAAATATAGTGTTTGAAGGAATACTGAAAGTCATCTACTCCGATTCTCTACTGAGCACAAGATCTGACTTGCAAGATGCAAACACAACATCTCTGAAAGGTGGTAATTCAACCTCTGTTTAAATACATCCAGCAAATGGGAACCCCACTACATCCCAACACACTGTTTCACATTTTCAAACATTTCTTATAATTGTTAAGTTTCTCCTAATGCTTAATTGTAATCTGCCTCCCTTCAATGTCCATCATTAGTTCTTGTCTTGCTCTTTTATAAATGGTTTGTTGTTGTTTTTTCATGATAGCCTTCATGTGTTTAAACCTAGCTATTTAGTCTCCCTTTAATCTTCTCTTAAAACACACCTCATATCTTCAATTGTCCTTCATAGTCTCCAGGCCCCTCACTTTCTTTATCACTCTCCTGCTGACACATTTATCACTGTCCTTTCCAAAATGTGATCCCCAGAACTGTACACAGTATTCCAGATGTGACTTCAGCAGCACAAAACAGAGTGGAGTATTCTCATGAGCTGAACCTTATGGTTCTGCTAACGCAGGCTTTTAAGCAGCACCCTTCCTTTCAGTTTCAGATTACTCTATTACACTCCTCCTTGGTTGTATATCTCTTGTTGCATCACGCTACATGCCTTTAATAAGTTTCAGTTCACCAGAGAGCTCTCTTTGCAATCATGCTCCTTTAGATATCTACCACTTTTCTTCTCTGGAACAGTTTGCGTTTGTGCCTTCAGTGTTTCATTTTTCAGAATCTACAATCTTTCTTGATCTTTTTTATTCATTAATGTCACATTGCTTTTCTTCTAGCATTCGAGAACTTTTCTTCATTGATTGGCCATATTTCATAATTGAAACTGAACACACAAGCATTGATATGATTAATTTTAAAAAATGGTTCCTGTTTATGTACAAACCCAGTGGGCCCTTGGTATCTGGGGTTTGGTTCAAGCCATGCAGAGATTTCAGAAGGAGATGGGTTGGAAATAAACCAGAAATAAGGCAGATAAGAAGAGCAGCAGCAAGCCATGCTGAAATTTATTTATTTATTTATTGTGCTTATATTCCACTTTTCTCCCTACATGGGATCCACAATCATTTACAATAATTTTGAAAACGTCCAACTAAAACATTAATTTACAAAAGTTAAAAAGGAATTAAATGTCAACATTAATAAAAAAAGAGGGCTGGGGAGTAGGAGTAAGGAGTAAAGGAGTAAGATGTTTTTACAGGACTTGGAGGAATAAGGAGTAACAAAATATATTTGTTACTCTTTATTCCAGTTATTACTTTGTACATGCAAACACAATTTTTTAATTATATTGCACTGGGGAAGGGGCTGAGAGGCAAAGAGAGACACCTACTTGCACGCAAGCACACACACACACACACACACACCAGCCTTGCATAGCAACTAGGGTTTTCCCCCAGGGTTGGGGAGTAGGAGTAAGGAGTAAAGGTGTAAGAGGTTTTTACAAGAGTAGGAGAAGGAGTAAAATTAAGAAAAAATATCTTACTCTGGCGTAGGACAAGGAGTAACCCCAAAATCACCACTACTCCCCAGCCCTGTTAAAAACATGATTACGAACAACCAAAATACTAAAAACACTTAGAACACTTTTTAAATGCAGTTTCAATAAAAGATTAAAAATATACATACAGGCTGAGTCTCCCTTGTCCAAAACTCCAAAATCTGAAATATTCCAAAATCCAAAATTGTCCACAGGGGTGGCAGAGATAGTGACACCTCTGCTTTCTGATGGTTCAATGTATACAAGACTTTGTTTCATATTGTGTATAAAAATTACCTTCGGGCTATATGTATAAGGTGTGTATGGAACATAAATGAATATCATGTTTAGACTCGAGTCCCATCTCCATATTTACTTACCGGTATGCATATGTAAATTTTCCAAAATCTTTTCTAAAAATCAAAATGAAAAAACATTTGTAGTCCCAAATGTGACAGAGTCGCCAGGCATGCTTGGCATCCTGGCAGCCAACCACAGTTCAGGCAGGCTGTGAGGAAGGAGGGCATTACGGGAATTAAAATATATAAAAGCAGGAGTGAGAGACTAGGAGAGGGAGTCACTTAAGAAAGTCCAAAGGGGACTGTAACAAGTTTGCAAGTGTATGTTAGTTAACCACACTAAGTTGAAGAAACCCACGTTATTTGTTAAAGTTACTGTTTACGTTCTATAACAGATGTCTGTGTCTGAGTGAATTCTAGACATTATAAACAAAGGCAAGCATGCTACCTAAGATACTGAATTGGTTTGGGGAAGACACTTGAGACTCTGGCCCTTATACACTTAGGGGGGGTACTGAAAGGGATAAAATGTAACCTCAGGCATATAAAGAAGGTCCCATCACAGCAGCGTGTCAGGTCCTCTTGGAAATGTTTGCTCCATTCGGCCAGGACTAGACTGGTAATGGTTTCCCAGGGGACTTTTTTGTCTACTGTCCCCAGAAAAGACCTGTCTGAAGAGATATGACAGCTGAAATCACTGGCAGCATTTAAAACAACGTTAAAAACATCTTTCTTCTGGCTGTCCTACCCAGTCAATTTTAAATCATGACTTTTTCATTGGTACTGTATATTTTAAAGAATGTATTATATATTTTAATGGTTTTCTAGTGTTGTGTTATAATTGTTGCCTTTGTATGTTTTCTTTTTTAATTGTGTTTTGTATTTTAATATGTTGTACCTCACCTTGAGGAGAGGCAAGAAACAAATAAATGCATTATTATTATTACTACTACTAAGACTCAGCCTGTATATATCTGTATATAAAACCTTGGTTTTCAGGGAAGCTGATTTTAGCAAGTTCAAGGAAATACTAGGTGGAATCCCATGGCTAGACAGGCTGAAGGAAAAGACATCAAGCAAGGGTAGGAGTTCTTGATGGAGATGTAAAAAGCACAATGACTAACAATCCTATGGAAGAAGAAAAATTGGAAACATCTGAAGAAGCCAATGTGGCTGCACAGCAAACTCAAGGAGGAAGTGAAAAGAGTAAAGGAGTATGTATATGTTGAGTCTCCCTTATCCAAAATGATTGGGACAAGACGTGTTATTGATTTCTGAAATTTTCAGATTTCAGAGATGGGACCCTAGTCTAAACATGAAATTCAGTTATACACCTTAAACACTTAACCTGAATTTTAATTTTGTACATGAAACAAAGTTTGTGCACACTGAACCACCAGAAAGGAAAAGTGCCACTACCTTAGCCACCCATGCAGACTATTTTGGATTTCGGAATTTCAGATAAGGGAGATTCAACCTGTATATAGAATGGAAGGAACTACAAATCACCATGGAGGAGTAGAGCTGTGTGGCCCAAGCTTACAGGAATAGTATAAAGAAAACTAAACTTAGAATG
This sequence comes from Urosaurus nigricauda, assembly GCA_034509955.1. Classification (NCBI taxonomy): domain Eukaryota; kingdom Metazoa; phylum Chordata; class Lepidosauria; order Squamata; family Phrynosomatidae; genus Urosaurus; species Urosaurus nigricauda. The sequence continues at coordinate 156,442,915 of JAOEGL010000003.1, forward strand.
ATACTGGATAGCAAAGCAAGGAGCAACAAAAGGGTGTTCGGTTTTTGTTTCGTTTTTTTTCCAGATGCATCCAAGGCAAGAGAATAGCAAAGGAGACAGCAGGGACAATGTTCAGTAAGTATGGTAAAATGCTAACAGATGACAAAAAAGAGGCAGAACTACTTGCTACTTATTTGCTTCAGTTTTCTCCCAAAAAAAGAGAATTATATGCAACAGCAGAGATCTTGACAAGAGATTTGGACTGAAAATCAAGATTAATAGGAAATTAATCAGGAATCACCTAGTTAACCTAAATGAGTTCAAATCTAAAGAGACAGACTAACTTCATCCCAGAGTACTGAAGGAGCCTGTTGATGCACTCTCTAAACCACCTGTCATCATTTTTGAGAAGTGCTGGAAAACAAATGAGGAACCAGAGGACTGAAGGAGGGCAAACATTGTTCCTCACTTTGAAAAAGAAGATCCAGGAAACTACAGACCAGCCAGCCTGACTTCAATAACAGAAGACATTTTAGAATGGATTATACAGAAATGGGTACAGAATAGATTGTTCATCTTGCTATAATCCATTATACAGAGTGGATTACACATCTTGTATACAATGGCACAGTAAAATGTGTCCCTTATATAAACTGACAAAATCAAGGTTTGCTTTTGGGACAGTTGAATCTATGGATGCAGAATCCATGGATATGGAGGGCCAGCTGTACATGAGCAACAATCTCCTCTAAATTAGTTTTTTCTAAATTTTTTCTGATTTTGTTCTACTTACATTTATAAATACAGGAAGCTAAAACTAACTAAATACCCTAAAAGCTTTATTTTGCCTCAACATGTAAACTAAGCAGGGTCAACTGTAGTCAACATTTGGATGGGAGCCCACCAACAAATATCAGAAGCTGTGGACATTTCAGAGGAAAGAATTGGTAAAACCACCTCTTAGTATTCCTTGCCAATGAAAAATCTAAGAAATTCATGGGATCGCCATTAGGTTGACAGGCGACTTGATGACAGATACAGACAGACAAAGCTAAAACCAACATCGCCAAAGCCAATTTATCCATGGGCAAGTTTGGAGAACCAGCTCTGTTCTCAGAGCCAAATTTGACCCTATGGTACATACCTTCCTGTCCCAAATCAGGGCATCTCATACATCATTCCTAAACAGTTAAATAAGCAAAGACTCAAAGGAAAGCAAAGGTACTCTGCTGCAACATGCCTAACATTTACATTGCCCCCTCTGCTCATTAAACAGATTTTGTTTAAATAATGAACAAACTGTATTACAGACTCCAATGAGAATTCCAAAATTATAAGTCAACTGATAAAGCTCAGAGGAGATGGAAGTGAATGGGAGGGAAGAGAAGGGTAATATTGACTAATATAAAGGGCGCAGCTTGAGAAAGGATATTCCTGCCACACCTGATCAAACACAGTCCACAGGAGGGAAAAGGAAAGAGGAACAAGAGGAGAAGTGAGACAAGGCAGTTGGAAATTTGCATCCAGAACAGATTAAAACAAATTCAGTAGGGACTCAGGAAATACAGAATATATATTACTATAAATGCAAAACTGTTCTAAAAGCTAACTCAAATGTCAAAGATTACTGCTTGAATAAATTTGAATATGAACACCAGTGCTTCCATAACTTAATGAAGAAATGTTCAAGCTAAATCCGTGTAAGAGCTGAACAGTGTAACTTTGCGTCCTGAAAGCAGAAGTCTCTGAGAACAGTTCTGAACATCCACACACAAGAAGGACTGAAGGTGCCAGGCTCTTTTCACAAGTGACTTCAAAAGGAAAAACCGGTAACTGTTTAATTAGGAAGAACTTCCTGCTTAGTACATCAGTAAGCGGTATAGAAATGTACTTGCTATTGCTAACTTCCTGACAGTAAGACCTGTTTGACAGTGGAATATGTGGCCTTGGAGTGTAGTGGAGTCTCCTTTTTTGGAGGTTTTTGAACAGAGGCTGGATGGCCTACATTCCACTCTTACTGTTGTTGTACCATTTTCTATCAGCTTGCCTCTTCTTTTTAAACAACATATACATAGCTTTCCTTCTGTTAAACAAATATGGGTGCAGTACTGATGGGTGGCTGGAAGCCGTCCCTTCCTGCCCCAGGTCGGTGCCACAGCAGCCTATGCTGTGGCACTGACCCACTTCCTAGAAGGGGTATGGACATATGGACGGGGGGGTGCACCTTGATGGTGGCGGGGTGGTGAAACTAGGGCTGGGGGCATGTGGATGCCCAACCCTAGGTCGCATACAGGCCGGCATAAACTACCGGTCTGTACTGCCTCATGGAGAGATCTAAAAGTGTAATGTTGCTATTTGAAGGCCAAGAAAGCACTCAGATAAACTTTTATCTGGGAGTGATGGAGAGGTCTGTGATGGAAAACAAGAGCCAAAGAATGTGGTTAATCGAAACTTGCTGTTAGTCCACATGAATATCACAGAGAAAGAGAGAAAGAACCTTTCATTTCTGGGCAATGTACAAAGTGTTGATTATTATTTTTAAAGCCCAGTTTATTTACAAGACTGCTTTCTCCCATACAATCCACTCTGTACACCGAGGTCCTCTGGGAAATATTTGCTCCAACTGGCCAGGACTGGACTGGCAATGGTTTCCTAGAGGACTTTTTCATCTATTGTTCCCAGACTGTGGAAGGACCTGCCAGAAGAGATACAACAACTGAAAATGCTGACTGCGTTTAAAACAACGTTAAAGACATTCCTCTTCCGGCAGGTCTAACCAGTCAATTTGAAATCATGTCAAATTTTAATCTGTATATGAACTTTTACAAGTGTATTTTAATGATTTTTAAAGTTTTGTATTTTAACTGTGGGTTTACATGTTTTTTATTGTGTTTTGTATTTTAACTGAACCCCACCTCAAGCCTTGAGGAGAGGAGAGAAATGACAACGACGATCACAATGATAATGATGATGATGATGATTGCAGTACAAGTTGCTGGCCAACTGTCTACTCACAGAGCAAAGGATGGCTAAAATCTGTGAGACAAAGTTATGAGACAAAGATTGCAAAAATCTGAGCATCAAATCCAACCACTGGTTTGGGTAAGGAGATCATGACATAGTGGGAGTCTGTGAAAGAAATGACAAGATGGGTACAGAAGTGTGGTCAACCACATCTGTCAAGGCTACCAAAGTGTCACTATAATGTAATCTCTGTCATCATCCTTGACCTTCACCAGATCTTGGTGATGAATGGAAAGGGAAGGAAAGTATCAAGGAGAGGACCATTCCAGTCAAAAAGAAACACATCTCCTAGTGCACCCAACAAAGGATGTCTCCTTTGAGGGCATTAATGGTTGTCTACACTGGCAAACAAATCCAACTTTGGAAGGCCCCAATGGTCAATTATCTTGTGGAGGATTCAAAGAAGAAGTTTCCACTTGTATGACTGGGTTTGTAATCTGCTGAGAATGTTAGCCAGAACATTTTCCTTTCCTGGAAGGTACTACAAAAGGAGTGATATTCTCCTGATGCAGGGACATAGCTCTCACAAAGGTTGTGCTATCTTGTTCCACACCCTCCCACTGTCCAAAGTGTATCGGCTAACACAACCTTCATAAGTTTTATCCGAAGAGATCAGAACCCTTCCTCAGAAGGATGCCATTGAGACAATCCATCCATCTCATTTTTGTCCATTTTTCCTCTCCGGGTACTTTATCCCAGAACACGATGGTGAGATTGAGAAGACTTTGGATATGGGTTCTTCCCTGCTTCTTCAAATTAAAAAACCAAAACAATCATGTTGTCTATCATGACCTGAACATGATGTTTGGCAAGGAGGAATTCGAAGGCTGTGAAAGCTTTGGCCACATTACCAGTAAATAAATTGATGTAGTTCCTCTTCTCCTGAAGAGATTAAGTAACTCTAATGGCTACAGTCTCCATGTGAGCTTCCCAACTGTGCATACACATGTCTGTTATCACTATTCTCATGGATTTTGGGATGGAAAACAGAATGCCCATGAGCAGGTTTGACAGCAATGCCCACCAGAATAGAGACCAACAAATCAAACCAATGGGGAAAGACTCATTATAAGATTCCCCAGTTCTGGGATGAACATGGAGAAAAGCTAGGCCTGAAGAGGCCAGATTCAAAGCTGAGATAATGAGGTTATTGCTGTAATTAAAGCTATCAACCCTAGAAGGACTTGCATGTCCTTTGCTTGCACAGTCTGAATGCAAAGCATGCAGAGAGCAGATCCAGTGTGTTCTGTTGAGAGAGAGGTAGACTCTGCCCAACTGAGAATCCAGCATGGCATCAATGTATTCCAGCTGTTGGGTTGGATGCGACTTTGATTTCCTGGAATTTATAAGGAGGCCAAGATCATGGACCAGAGACATGGTAGCATGAAGATTGTAGTAGAGCTTGGTTCAGAAACTTGGATTTCTTCTTATGAACCAAAGAATCATCAGAAGGCTTCTTTTGTTTCTTGGAAGCAACAGAAAGCTGCAGTGCCAATGACTTCAAGCAGGGCCAGGATCAATCAAAAGTTGACAATACTAAGGTTTCCTGAAAAGTGAGGGATTTTTAATTGATTCTAGCATGATCCATCTATACCGGTCATAGACCGAATAAATTTTATTATATTATTAGCATGATCCATCAGTACAGCAGATGGTGAAGCCAATGGTACAGAAACAAGTGAAGCAATGCCCTTAGAGGCTGTGAAAAGAAGTGTGTTTTGGGCAGCTGGATCAGCCATATTAATAGCCAAGTCCCAAAGACTGCTTTAAGATGCAAAGCCCTGTTCTGATGAACCTGGTAGGAAAAGGCTCCATAATGAGAGCATTTATCCACAACATGGACCTAAGCAAAGGAGGCACTTAAAACTGCCATCTAGGGCATCTTCTTTCCACAGGAGAATCCCATATGTGTGAATGTGAATCAAAGAGGCCCTGAAGAACTTCCACAGTTTTCTTCTTCTTGAAAAGAAAAAAAAAACATTGTTTCCCCCCTTTTGTAATAAAACTTCCTGCACTAGAATGTAAAATAATTGGCAACTTCCATACGTACTACAAGTTTTGTACTGGAACATGTAAGTGCTACTCTCAGCTGTAGCATAAATTCACCATTTAAAAAATTATATATTGCATTTTCAGAAAGGAAAGTTCAGCCATAATTTTTTTTAAAAAAATAAAATAATAAAGGAATAAATTGAATAAAAGTAAAACACCATTCTATATGTTAATTAACCTTGATAAACCTGACTTATTGATACATCTATTAAGCTGGGTTGCAGATGGATTCTGAAGTCCTTGTTAGCATCATGCCCAAACATTAAGAGCTGACCAGAGGCATAATAGGGTTCATTTGCATTAGTGAACTTGTTAGATACTTTTTGTATTTGCTCTGTAGTTAGAGGTAAGGGAAAGTTATGAAAGCTGAGAACAGAAAGGGGAATGAATTTTCTTCTGTTGCCTTCTTGCAGTTCTCACAGAACAACAACTTTATTTATATAGTCTATTGATCGTATCAAGGAATACACAATACCGAATGCAAAGTACAGAATACAAAATTCGAATATCAAAATACATACGAAGGTAAAACTTGGTCATATCTAAAAACTCATTAAGTTCTCACAGGTACTGGAGGGAAATAGATCATATTCGTGCACTTTGATTTTCTTTGTTTCTGCTCTATGTAACCCTCGGGAATCCATCTCTTATTGGCCACTATCTATGGGGAAGGGGCTACTCATACTCCCAGCAATGGGGAGCTGGACTGCTAGCCAAGGATTAGTCTGGGCAGAATTTGTTTGGAGGCCCAGTTCTATCTTTAACTGTGAGAGTATGGTGGACACTATCAGAAAAAGGACTGGGATACTTCTCTGCTGTTTACCATCTGTTATATCATTTACAACTGATAAAGCTTATGCTTTAGCAGCAAAATATCAATGTGTGGAGGAGATAAAGAATTCTTGAGGAAGTCTGGAACTACACCCAATTCTGGCGCCAGACAAAACAGAATTTCATTCAGAATGCAATCTGGCTAACAACTGTAATCTTGTAATTTGTTAAACTGTAATATTGTAACTTGTTATGCTGTGTTTGTTTTATTATTTTATTGTTTATTGGCATCTATTCTGTTATTTTTTAGATGGGGGGGTTGGAAATTGGGATTTCTTTTTGATAATTATTGGTTTGAATGTAATATTTGGTGTTATGCTTTTCATCATTATTGAATTGTTATAAAGATATTTTTTTGGTTATGTATTGCTATGTTACATTTGTTTTATTAATTCATGTTTATTGTTATTGCTTTGTATTATTCCCACTGTTGTAAGCCGCCCGGATTCCCAGTGGTTGGGTGGGATATAAATAAATCCTATTAAAGAAAACCCATGCTGAGGGACTACAGGATTATTATTATTAACCTTTATTTATATAGCGCTGTAAATTTACACAGTGCTATACATACAATCTTATAAATTAGACGGTTCCCTCCCCTCAGGTTTACAATCTAAGAGAGACAACAAAAAAGAGAAGGGATACAGGATATACTGGAAACCCTTGTACACATGCAGAACATAAGATAGACTACCAAACCTGCTGGAATATCAAAACTGCTGGAATCTAATTGTTAGTTCCAACCAGAGTTGCTCCCCTGAATCATTATATATTACACTTATGCAACACCCCTTTGTCTTAGTGAGTATACTCTCACTTCAGCTAATAACTGGATTTAGGTCCAAGTAAGCAAATCCATTCTAGCAGTTGGCACAGTGTTAAGAACATGGCAAAAGCATGGGCAGAGACCTTTGCTAAATCCTTTAAGGCCACAACAACTGTAGACCAACCCCAGAGTTGGAGGAAGGCAAATCCCTCCAACTGAATACAAGAGAGTTTTTTTTAAAAAGTCCCAGCCCTGTCTACTATAATGCTACATCAGACCATAGAATATAGCATCTGCAATGAAACACAGTACTGTATATGCTCCTGAGTATAAACCCATAACAGAGATGCTACTGGACATGTGGTATGGCACTGTGTTACTCTGTCTTCTGTGCACACCTAAAAGTTCATTAGGCAAGTATACTGTTCATAGAACCCCTAGAGAAAAGGCACTTCATCCAAAATAGCCAGGCCCAGAACACATATAAGAACCAAAGGATATTTCTAAAGCTTATTTAGCTGGAATCTGCACAAGATAATCTGCTTCAGGACTCCAGACACCAGTGACATTGTTGCAGCAAGAATATAAAACACTAAATCACACTCTAGTCATAAAACTGAAGAGAAAAGCTGGAGTACCTTGCCCAAATAACCAGGGAAATTATGCTACAAAGTACAACTGTTAAAAAATTCTTCTTGGCTTGTTTTTAAGACTTTTAAAAATTGTATTGGTGAAATAATTATTTCTCATCCACAACTGGAAGCAAGAGGATAAGTATACATATATACATACAGGTAAGTTCTCTATTGAGAAAGGCTAGACATGTTCCACTCTAGTGCCACTCTGGCCAAACCCTCCTAACAAAAGCACCATTTGAATGCATGGAGGAAAAACAAACAGTCACTATTTGTTCCACTATATCCCCCTACAGTGAAGAGGTGAGTCCTAGTCACTGCAATCTGCCCACACATACACACACTGCATGTGGAAAGTATCAGTTCATAAACCTATTTTAAAGCCAGAAAAGACTTAGGAAAACGGATCAGGGTCTAAAAAACTTCCACACCAGTCTCATTTGATGAGTTTTGATAACTCCGCATAGCTCTAATCTGATTTATCAAGTGGTTAGGACAGTTCAAGATTAGTTTGTTTACTTGGGAGAGTAAAAATGCCCTCTGTACTATGTCAACTTGATAATGGCTTCAGTCCTAAGAGCACCTACAATTTTCACAACCCCGTAACAGTATTATCCCCTTAATATAGATTGGGCAGCAAGCTTGATATATTTATTACTTGCCTAATGTTACCTATTAATGTGAAAGGGAAGATTTTAACTAGCAATCTTTTTATTTAAAGCTCACTTTCTTAGCCACTGATACTTCTGAATAAATATGATAAAGACTGGATTTAATTCTACTAGTCTCCTAGCAGAGACTATTGTATAGCACTGTATAGCGCTGTATGTATAGCACCTGCTAGATACCCCCACTTATTGTCTAGATGAGGAAAGAAATAACCCAAGTATTCCCTCTGTTTGCAAAAGCATTTTTGTTCTCAGAGAACATTATCATGATGTGGTTCTTGTTTTCACATTTATCTATTGGTACATTTGGCTTTAGCATTCAACAAAGGCAAGTTTGCATCATTTTTGGACATTGAAGGCAAGGAAAGAATTTTGGGTGAGAGATGTTATGTACACTTTAAGATATTTTTTTTTCAGGCTATGTGACAAAAATTCAAATTACCCTAAATCTGTCAACTGTATATGAGTGGTGCCCCATTCCAAAACTCCCATGCATGCAAGATTGTCTTCAGACTTTTTCACATTCAGCACAATTCTAAAGAAATTTTCTAAGCACATTAAGTTGAACAGTTAGATACTGCCATATAATCAGGAAAAAGAGTAGGAAATGAGTCACTGTATCAGTTAATAAACTAGTAACTAATTCAATGACACCTGCGCTGAGAAGGAAAAATGTTTCAGCATTACATTAAATGCCTGCACTAACTACCAGAAACAAGCTAGACAAAGCCACCCATGATTTTACTCTCCCTTTCCCTGTATATTCCCATTTCAAGCTTGGGAAAGAAAAAAAAACTGCATGCATTTTTTAAAGCCTGGTTCCTCATTCACTCCAACAAGACCACTCCTCTTGCTTTCCCTTTTTCTCTTATTTATAATCACATCTGCTTACCCTTTTCTTTAGTTTACTGATTCCCACCTGGGATGTCGTAACTGTTCATCTCACTGGAAATTCTCTGCATCTTCATTTTCCTAGGTCTCTGACAATGCAGACTGACTTAAGAGTCCATCTTTAATTTTCCTCTTCTTCCAAACCTAGCCTTCTCGTTACAAATTACCTGATGAAGAGATCTGGAGATCTCAAGACCTTGCACACCATTCTGAGCATTTTTGGTGGCTATAATAAAGGTATTGCCTAACCATGGGTTTGTTTTTTTTTAATGGTCCAACATGGCTTAATTTGTTTTATGTGTAACTGAACTAAAAAAAAGCTCACTGAAAAGCTGAGATGGCATAAAGATGGCATACAGATTGTGAAGTAGAGAAGCATGCATGATACAGACTAAACAAAGGAAGTGATGCCACCAATTTTCCCTAAGAAGATTCCTTTATAATCATATGCCACTATATTTTAGGACAGCAAGAATTTGTATGTCTCTGTAAGCAGGCAGACATTCACTTCTGTAAACCCAACATATAGTAGTATATATATTAAAATGCATTGTTATATTCCACTAAACACTCAGAATCAACTTTAAAGCTTACCAGTTATGTTGTTCAACACTTCTTTCAAGACACTGAAACTGTGCAGCAAAGGATCTCGTTCTTCATCCTAAATATGTGAAAAAGTCATTAATGATTCCAAGCCATCACCTCAGAACAAAGATTTTTTATATGTATTCTTACAATAAGCTCTTCCGTGGGATGTTATTCAGAGATTGCCATCAAATAATATTTGTCAGGGTAGCTTTTCACTATTTAAGGAAATAGATAACTCATCATTGAAGAAAAAATAATAATACAATTTCCTTTCTTTAAAAAAATCAGTTTATACCCCACCTTTCTACAGTATGGAGATCTTTTCTGTACAGTACTATGCAGTCATTAAAAAGCAACCTAAGCAAGGGAACGTTTTGGTTTCACTTTAAGGTTTAATGCATGTTTGACACATCAGGAGTAGCCACATAGCAAAAGAACTGCTACTTACCTTCATAGCTGTGATAATTTAGCCCATAAGAAGATTGCCTTAAAGCAAATATCATACTGTTTTTCTATTAAGATAATCAAGGCAACATCACACAAAAAATACTCCCCTAACTTACTACTTTGCATATGCCAATGTCAGACATATTTGGTATAAAAAAAAGACAAAAGAACTTCTGTGTGGCTTCCCAATCGCTGTCTGGTCTCCTCAGGGCACAGATGGCCAACTCTCCGTCAATTGTTCAACTGAAGTGCTCTTCAGCCCTAACTAGCACTGCCAAGCACTTTACTGACACATGCCTTTAAGGTGACTATTGCATGGAAACTGCCACATGAGTGGAGATATGTTTTAAGCAGAATAAAGGATTCCTCTCTTCTACTTTTCCTGGAATTCCTATTTACCACAGGCAATCAAGTGATGTGCTTTTTAAACATCTCTGCTGCTACTTACAAAACTAACTAATTATTCTATTTTTTTGAATTTTACTAATTCTAGCTTTAGTTGATCATCTGATAGTAAAAGGCTTTAGTTCTAAAAATGATGCAACTATCAATTTTCATTCCAGAGATATTCTAACAGTAGTTACACATCTTTTGTAGCTTTCCATTTCAGTTTTTACTTTGGAAACAAGTATTTATTAGACACAAATACACACGATGTGATATGAATCTGTACATAAATCAGTATCACACACAGCTTCTCTTGTTTTCTGGCTCTAATTTTAAGAACTTCCATTCACCAGAGCACAAAAGCAAGGCAAGATGAAAATACTATAATCACACAGACATTAATTTAGAGGTAAATCTTTTTTAACAGTGTTGGATTTACAATTAAAGTATGCACAGCACCAGAATATTAGAAAGATATAAATTTGCTTCATATTTTCTTTTTTCTTATCTCACTAAGCTCAGGATATCATAAAAATTTCACACATCCCCTTTACACTCACAATAACTCTGTACGATAAGGTAAGATCAGAGAGATTACTGCCTAGGACCACCCAGTGACTTGTTCACTGAGTGCAAATTTGAACCTGCATTTTTTCCTAACTTCAAAATTCCAGCAACTACACCATATCGACTGACTCATTTTCAATAAGTGAATAAGGTAGTGAAGTACAGTGAAAGAAATGAATCAAGGAGTCTCTACCAAAACAAGCTCTCTGGAGAACTTCAGGCCACTCCCTCTCTCCCATCCAAACTAGGGTTGTTGCAAGAACCAAAATATGTAGGTTTGGTGACTATGTAAACCTTAAGGGAGAAGAGGGATAGCAATGTAATTTATTTAATTAATTCAGCCATATATTATTCATAATAAAACATGGAAATATTTTGTGTAAACTTCAACCAATTATTTAGTCATATTTCCAAATTCCCTTCACAGGTCTAAAACACACTAAAGAAATAATCCAGTTTGAGACTGCTTTAACTGCCTTGGTTCAGTGCTAGAGAATTCTGAGAACTGAAGTTTACTGGAGCACCAGAGCTCCCTGATAGAGAAGGCTAAATGTATCACAAAACTACAGTTCTTAGAATTCCCTAGCATTAAGCCAGGGCAGTTAAAGCAGTCTCAAACGGGATTATTTCTGCAGTGTGCTTTGGTCCTGTCTATTATGCAATATATGTTACACATCAAATAATTTTGTTGGTCACATCTGCCTGAATGCCTACAATCCCTACAGATCAAGCTCACCCACACCATCATATAATAATTAATTATTCAAGTTCTTCTGGCAAGCTTGCTGTTGAGAAGAAAGATGCATTTATTAGGACGATTTAGAAAGACTGCATACAGCTTTCCAAAATAACTTACCAAGTGTGTATGTGTACTCCATCTTGCACTGCGCTTTATGGCTCCCACTACTGTATTGATTTCACCTTGTACAATGTAAATGTTCTTATCCACAATCCTGACAGACCTAAAATTGAGACATTAAGTCAGTATTACTTACAGGAAACAAAGGCTAACATCGATATAGTATCTCCTTATACCAATGTTTTCCAAGAACAGGCTATGCAAATTAATATACTTTCAATAAAAGAAGAGTAGGATTGTACCCATCTACAGTTTTTATATTCTTTAATCAAGTAGTCTTTAAAGAAAAGACTTTGAGGGAAATTTCTATTGACAGATATCAGTCACCTTTAATTTGTCTCAAAACTAACCAATCTGGGAACAGAGTTAGAAGGGTTATACATTACAGAAGGAAACTGGCAAAGCGTGGCCAGTAGGCCATAAATGGCCCTTAGGACCCCTAAGTGTGGCCCTTGGGACCACCCCCACCCCAAAGACCTCTCCATCCCCATAATATTTCTTCCAGGAGAAGCAAATGACATGCTGGGGCAGCTGAAAAGAAGTATTCTAGAGACCCTAATGGGATGCTAAGGGCTGCATGTAGCCAAAAGCCTAATGGGATGCAGCCTTACTTTGCCTACTCATAGCCTAAACAGAACTGTAACTGCATGGCTGTTCTGTAGGTTTTTAAATACAGTAAATATTCAGTATTATAGTCACATTGTTTATTAGATCAAATTTTATGTAATTTACATTTTAGTCTATCTTTCTCCTCAAAGTATCACTAATGACAGCTAACAATTAGTCAAAGCAAACTGAAATCAAATTCAAAAGACTAAAATTAATTTTTAAAAGCAATAAAACCATAGCAATAGTCAATTAAAATCATCACAAAGATAAAAGACTGTTTAAAAGCCCAGACTGAAGAGATGTGTTTTTTTTTTCTAAAAATATTATACCTCTGAGAGAAGTGCATTCCATCATCTGGGAGCAACAAAGCATTCTCTCATGTGCTCATGAGGTAGGTAATGTATTCTTATCAAGTATTCTCAAGAGTATTGGATGATAACCCAATAGAACTGTTGCAATCCACGCTGACAGAATCAACTCTAGTGCTAACCAACATATGTCAACAGATACGGAAAACAAAGCACTGCTTCCCATCTTGGGATCTACACATCATCTTGATGACACTCCCAATTTAACCATTTGAACCCTTGAGGAATGCCCCTCCCCCAAACACCTATCTTGGAAGATCCTGTTCCTTACTGTCATCACTTTGGCATGCAGAGTGTTGGTGCTGGTAACTCTCTCAGCACACAAAATGCATCTTCTTCTGCATCTTCCAATGTGATGTAGTGGCTCTGGACTTGGATTCAAACTTCATTCACAAGGTCAACTTCACTATCCACAGATCCCAGGATGCCATCCTTCTATCCTTATGCCTGTGTGTATCCAAAGAGTTGGAAAATATCTGGCTCTCTGAACATGTGCAGGTGTCTCTGGACATACCTGAAGAGGACATTCAGCTTTCAGTCCTCTGACACCCTCATCACCTTCTAACTACGTTCCATGAGCAAGAAGGTCTCCACTTCCATCTTGAGCAGGTGGATCAGAGCATGCATTGCCACCAGCTATGAGACTCCAGCAATCCCACCTCAGGGGCATCACAGTATGTTCTACCAAAACCACAGCCTCTACAGTATAACTGACTATTGATGCCCCCAATAGAAATTTGCAAGACAGCCATGTGGAAGTCATCCTCCATATTCATCAAGTATTATAAACTGGACAGCTTTGATTCTGCCAAGGCTACTTCTGGCAGGATGGTCCTGCAACAGATGGTCAAAACTTAGGTTTTTGGGATACCCAGCCTAATCATGGTAGCTCTGGCAAATCTCAAACTACAAGATGTTCCTCCCTGGTCTACTGAGAAAAGGTACACTGTTTCTTACCTGTGATAACATCCGTGTCCAACATCCAAACTCGCCTTAAGTGGTGCTGGAGTAAGGATGGCTTAGAACATGCATGGTTCTCCCCCAAGGGGAGCATGTAATTTGCTCACTTTTCCTCTATGTCTGGCTGGTTTCTGTATTCTACAAATATTAATAAATTGTTTATATTTTTCTGGAGCATTTATTTTTATTAATGTATTTATTGGATTTATATCCCACTTTTCTCCCAAATTGGGATGCAAGGAGGCATCTCTTCAGCTGTATAGCAGGCCCTTGGTATCCACTGGGGTTTGGTTCCAGGATTCTGTGGATACCAAAATCCGCAGGTGCTCAAGTCCCATTAAATAAAATGGTGTAGTAAAATAGTGTCCTTTATATAAAATGTCAAAATCAAGATGTACTTTTGGGAATTTACATATTTTTAAAAATATTTTCAAGCCATGGATGTTTGAATCCATGGATAAAGAATCCATGGATACACAGGGCCAACTGTAGTAGTGACTTGCCTTCATGAGTTACCCCATGAGGAGACCAGAAGGTCTTTCTTCCTATCTGGAGTTGGAGGAGCATACACAAACTACAGAATGTTCGTCCCTATCTACTGGTAAGCAAACATATCACAGGTAAGAACCTCTGTTCCTTTTTCAGGGTCTCATGGTATTACCGTAGCATTGTGCAACAAATATGATCTTAGCAGCTACACATCAACAGAAGCTCCTACTCTTGAAGAGCAGCTCCACACAAAGCACACTGCAGCAATCAACATACAACATAACTAAGGCATGGATGACTGCAGCTGAGTCACGTTGACTCAGGAAAGGTCATAGCTGGAATAGAAAGCAAAACTGTGCAAAAGTATTCTTTTCCACCACTGCCACACTGGAGTCTAGGTACAAACCAAAGTCATGCAGTAGTCCCATATTACAAATCTAACCTTTTGAAGGAAATGCAGTCTTTCCAAGAATAAAATGAATCCCTCTCCCCAGGCCAGACTTTCTGTTGATCAGGAGCATCTCCATCTTGACATCAGATCATTTTACCCTGTTCATTCTCATTCTGGCCCTTACTGAACCAACTCAGCATTCGAGGGTACCAACCGCTTCCCATGTATTAGGTGACAAGTAGCAACAAAGTTGGGAGTCATTGGCATGTATACTTCACTCAAAAGCAGCTTCTCTCTTCCTCTCTCTCTCACGCACATATATGTAAGTTAAGCAGCATACAGAATAGAGCCGTGATGCTATAAACTAAAGGCCATACTGTCACAGTGATGTTCCAGCACCACTTTGGGGCACAAATGAAAACACGGTGCAGCAATGCATCCTATGCACAATCTAATTAGATGGTACAGAAAGATACAACAATAAATGGCACTGAAAGTGAGAAAGAAATCCAGGAGAGCTAAAAAGCTCTATTCTTCCCACCCAGTCCCCATTAACAAAATATATTTTTACTGGGTTTTTTTATTATGTATTGTAAGATTTTGACAAAACCCAAGTGCAAATTTAGGTTTTCAGGTGATATTTCATAGATTCCTTATAGAACTGTATCCTTCTTTACTAATGTTTCTATTGTACTGACTATGTATCCTTGAAACATAAATGTAATATCCACTGCCTATTCCTTCTCTCAGCTCCTCTTCTCCCCCCCCCCCTTTGAAATTGTTTTATACAGCCTTGGGCAATCATTTTTATATGTTTTATTTGTACTATGTTTTTAATTCTTAGCTATTTAATTCTATTTTAAGGGGTGGGTGAGGGGAATGGGATTGTTGTATTTTAACCTGTGATGCTTTTAACCATGTTGTATCCCGCCCCGATTGCCAGTTCAGAGGGGTGGGCTATAAATAAATTATATTATTATTATTAATATAAATAAATAAAAATAAATTATTATTATTATTATTATTATTATTATTATTCCTTTTCAAAAACAACTGGTAACCTGCTTTTCATATTTATATTTATTTCAATATGGCATGGTATATTATATATCTTGATTCCTTTTGGAATCAAGTAACAATATTTTGATAATATACTTTTAATAAGTAACAATATTTTGATAATATACTTTTTCAAGTTCCACTTATATTACAAGGAATTTTAACTTCTATTTTATTTACTTTCTAAGACATATTTGGGGAGGTTTTTCAGATGAAAGTGTTCCTTTTTAACTTTAAAACCTTTACCAACAGCCATAGTTGTTGTTGTTTTAAAACCCAGTCTCTTGAAATACACTCATCTCTCCACTTTTGCAGTTTGACTTTTGCAGATTTTTATTATTCATGGATTTTATTAATATGTTCTCTCTAGGAATATCTAGGTCTTCCAGCTCAGCTCTTAACCAAAAGTTGCACTGAAGGACCTAGAGATTCCTACAGAGAACACTCCACTAGGCATTTATAGCTCCTCCAGTGCAATTCTATAGTCGATGCCTGTCAGATGTTGACCACAGAGTTGCACTGGAGGACCTAGAGATTCCTAGAGAGGTGTTCTCTCTGGTAAAATATAGTGTTTTGTTATTTGTGGTTTTTCCACATCCACGGGGCTCATATGCCCCTCACCTTAGCAAATGTGGAGGGATGAGTGTACATTGAAAGCTTTGTTTCTACAAAGTCATTTTTCATAAAAGTTGTGTATTTCTAATTAACCCAAAAATAGCATGGGCTGCAAAAGTATATTACAACTGTATAAGAATTGAAGGACCTCCTGGGTTATCTAAATATAGCTCCTGTGTACACTCTTACTTACTCTTCAGTTCAATAGACTAGTAACAAAACTGCACCCGGTAATAAACCGTACAATATTTAGAGACATTCTTTCATCTTTAACCATGGCACATTTGCCAAAAAAGCAGGGAGGGGATTTTTGTAGTTCTAGGTAACTCATTTTTATTGTCAAACTTCCCTTTAGGGATTCAGACATTATGACAGCATATCTGTTTGGCTTAAGATATAGAAATTTGTGTAGTAAAGTCCACCTTTTATGTCACCAAGTATCCAATGTCATGTAGCATTCAACCATACATGCCTCAGATAAGAAGGTGTAACCTATTCCAAGCTATCCCCCTTCCCTCAAGAGCATTAGTGATAGTAAACAGCTAATAATAATGAATATTAAACACAGAGTATTCGTTTGTTGTTTTTGTTACATGTCTTGAAGCCAACTCTGATTTATAGAGATCATATCATTGGGTATACTTGGTAAGACTTATTTACAAGAAGTTTGCCCTGGCCTGTCTCTTAGGCTGAGAAGGTTTGATCTCCCAGAGTCCTAGTCCAACATTCAAACAGCTGTACCACACTGGCAATTTTTATACAGCCCCCAAAATCTCTCATGGATATTTCCAATGCATACTAAAACCCATTAAACCCTGTTCTGTTATGTTTCAACAGCATTAGTACTTATCTATGTAAATCCATCAGGAACTACTTTATACACGTTTGCCAAAGCAGAACAGTTGGGCAGGTTAATGAAGTTACGGAGTCAAAGTCCATATCTTCAATTCTACTTGGAAGAGAAAGCGAAAGGTTGGTGAAGTCTTCATCTACCTGGAACCAAGGATATGCAACAAACAGACGTTGTTGTTGTTGTGTGCCATCAAGTATTTTCTGACTTACAGCGACCCTAAGGAAACAGTGTGGCATAGTGGTTTGAAAGTTAGACTACGACTCTGGAGATTGGGGTTCAATTCCCAGTTCGGCCATGAAACCCATGCTCTCAGCCTGAGATGAAGACGATGGTAAACCTTCTGTGAGCAAATCTTGCCAAGAAACCCTATGATAAGTTTGTCTTAGGGTTGTCATAAACTGTAAATGACTTGAAGGCCTACAACAACAAAAGGCTTCCCATGGGGTTTTCTTCTATGAGCTCAACTATGGATTTTGTCTATCCTAGATTTCCAGCTATGCTAGACTTTTATCCAGCTTTCTGCATATTGTTGGGTAGACAGACATGGCAGTCTGATCACCCTCAGAGGGCCATACTTTGCCTAACAGTTTGTTAGACAGACAGCCATATCCCTTTCCTACAAGATCACACAGCATTTCCTTCGCAAACACCCAATACTAGATACATTTCTTTCTGGACAGAAAGAAGGAATGAAGAAACCTGTTTTTTTTTGGGGGGGGTGCATGGGAGTCTAACGTGTCAAGGAACTAGCCTTGGTTTTCACTGCAACAGGCCAGAAGCTGCTTGAGCCTATAAAATGGACGTGATGTACCTATGTGTTTAATAATTACACTTCTATACTACTTTTCTGCACATGTATTGATGACGTTTACTGCTTAAAATAAGGGCTTGTTACAAGCGTAACTCAGAAGCAACTTGCTACCTTCTTTGGCTGAACTAGTGGTTCCCAAACTTCTGGCCTCCAGATTTTTTAGACTTCTGCTTCCAGATTTCTTGACTGCAGACCAAGCTGGCTGGGGCTTCTGGGAACTGACATTCAAAACATCTGGAGGATCAAACTGTGAGAACCACTGATAACATCTCCTCCCCCTTCCCATTTACAATCTAAATCGCCTGATTTTACAGCAGTGGTTCTCCGATTTTGGTTCCCCAGGTGTTTTTGGATTTCAAAGCCCAGAAGCTGAAGCTAGCTAGCTTCATCAACAGTTAGGAATTCTGGGAGCAGAAGTCAAAAGCTTTGGTGCTCCAGGTGTTTTGGACTTCTGTTCCCAGAATTCCTGTTGATTTAGCTGGCTAAGGTTTCTGGGAACTGAAGTCCAAAAACACCTGGGGAACCAAACTTTGGGAACCACTGCAAAGTTTACAGTCTAAATTGTATTGAACCAAGGGCCTTCTCTTTCCAAGGGCTTATCCCGGGAAGGGAAGAGAGAGTTGAAAGCTAAAGTGAGAAGGGCAGGAAGAATAATAATACATTTCATCCTCCAAATTTGTGGCTTTGACTTCTGCGTATTTCATTATTGGCAGTTTTGATTAATATGTTCTCTCTAAGAATCTCTAAGTCCTCCAGCAAAATTCTGCCAGAAGTTGACCATAGAACTGCGCTACTAGTTCCTAGAAGAAACACTTCTCTGGACATTTGTAGCTCCTGCAGCATGATTCCATGATCAGCCTCTGGCAGGTGGTGACCAAAGAGTTGCACTGGAGGACCTGGAGATTCCTAGAGAGATGTTCTCTAAGGTAAAAAAGAATAGTGGGTTTTTTATTAGAGGTTTTTTTTTTCCACATTCATAGGGGTCTAGTCAATGTGAAAGGATCACTGTACAGGAAAAAGAGAGTCCATCTCAACAGTAGGAGGAACTTCCTGACAGTAAGGGTTGTTCAACAGTAGAACACACTCAGAATGTGGTGGAGTCTCCTTCCTTGGAGGTCTTTAAACAGAGGCTGGATGGCCATCTGTCAGGGGTGCTTTGATTGTGTATTCTTGCATGGCAGAATGGGGTTGGACTGGGTGGCCCTTGGGGTCTCTTCCAACTCTTTGATTCTATGATTCTGGAGAACCAGCCAGGAGAAGAGAAGGTTAAGAGGTGATATGATAGCCCTGTTTAAGTATTTGAAGGGGTGTCACATTGAGGATGGAGCAAGCTTGTTTTCTGCTGCTCCAGAGAACAGGACCCGGAACAATGGATGCAAGCTCCAGGAAAAGAGATTCCACCTCAACATTAGGAGGAACTTCCTGACAGTAAGGGCTGTTGGACAGTGGAACACACTCCCTTGGAGGGTGGTGGAGTCTCCGTCCTTGGAGGTCTTTAAGCAGAGGCTGGATGGCCATCTGTCGGGGATGCTTTAATAGAGAGTTCCTGCATGGCAGGGGGTTGGACTGGATGGCCCTTGTGGTCTCTTGTTAGAAGAGATTCTATGATTCTATTATTTTTCACATTACCACACTACCTTCTTATACTGCTGCTACTCCACTTTGACTGCTCTGGCTGTTGCATTCTGGGGTTTGTAGTCGAGTGAGGCCTAAGAGCTCTCTGGCTGGGAATTCCAACTGCCCTTCCTTAAAATACAAATCCCAGAATGCAACAGGAGGAGACAGCCAGAGCAGCTGAAGTGGAACAGCAGTGCTTTGCAGTAATCTCCTAATTGAAGGCAAAAAGTTGGCAACATGAGCTTTCCTAGACTTAAGTCTACTTCTTTAGATGCAAAGAAGTTGCATATAATAATGATAATGATAATCATCATCATCATAATGTAGAGAGAGATGTTTTAGCACCTTTGAGACTCACTGAAAGAAAGAAGGTGGCAGCAGGAGCTTTCCTAGACTCCAGTCTACTTCCTCAGATCTAGTTATATAATAATAATAATAATTATTATTATTATTATTGTAACAGTATATAATTATAATAACTATAATAATTATTATAGTAACAGTAATATATATAGAGAGAGATCTTGTAGCACTTTTGAGACTCCTTGAAAGAAAGAGGATGGCATCAAGACCTCTCCTAGGCTTAAAAATTTACAACGCTATATATAAAAAATATTAATAATAACAATAATAATAACAATAATAATAACAATAATAAAATCCACTTCCTCAGATGTATTTGGAGCTATAGAAGAGGGCAAGGAGGTAACCCCAGCAATTATTTTAATAAAACAATAAATAATAAAAAATAAATTTTATTAATTTATTTTTTTTAAATAATTTAATTAAATTTCAAATTTTTAATTTAAAAATTAAAAATTAATTTTAAATTAAATAAAATAATAAAATAAATAAATAATAATAATAAATAACATAATAACATAAAATAATAATAATAATAAAAATAACATAACATAATAACATAAAATAATAATAAAATAATAACATAATAACATAAAATAATAATACTGTAATAATAAATAAATAAAATAATAACATAACATAATAATAATAATATAACATAAAATAATAATAATAATAATAATAAATAAAATAATAACATAACATAAAATAATAATAATAACATGATAACATAAAATAATAATAAATAAAATAATAACATAACATAAAATAATAATAAATAAAATAAGAACATAATAACATAAAATAATAATATTAAATAAATAAAATAACATAAATAATAATGATGATGATGATGATGATGATGATGATGTGCCCCTCCTGCTTCTCCTCCGCCTGCGCCTTGGCTGGGCCACCTTTGGACCCTTCAGGGCCATAGGAATGCATAGGAATGCATAGGAAGAGAGCCCCTGCCAGTCAAAGGGAGGCTGCTGTCACTCACCCCTCCATCCACCTGGAATCCAAAATGGCGGCGCTCCCCTGCGGCGGCGGCGGCGGCGAGGAGGAGGTCCTTCTGCGCATGCCTGAACTCGGGACCCCTTCGAAGCCCCCCCTGGGTCTCCCTCTCAATCTCTCAGGAGGAACCGGCTCCGCTGCTCTCTCACACTGACGTGGAAACACACAGCACACCCTACCTTGATGCCACCCGGACCAACCAATGGGGAGACGCTCCGCCGTGACGGAAGGGCCGTCGTCCAATAGGGTTAGGGGATTGGGCGGTGACGGAAACAATGGCAGCGGCGGCGACGATTCATGACGGACACGCCTCGGGACCAATCGGCTGCTCGCTCAGGCTTCCGAGTGGGAGGGCGCGGCCGACGAGGAAAGGAAAAAAAAAGTCACGCTAGGTTGAGCCGCGAATGCGGTGCATTGTGGGAGTGGGCTTGTTTGTCAATTGTGGGATAGGTGTGACGTCACTATTGGTGTGACTGGAGAAATAAAGTCGGTTTGGGAGCGCTTTAAGTCTTTTTCTGGCTCAAGGCTATGGAATTCTGGGAGTTGGAGTTTGTTGTGGGCCCAGAGCGGAGCTCTGCCCCACAACATACTCCAACTCCCAGAATTCCATAGCCTTGAGCCAGAAAAAGACTTAAAGCGCTGCCACAACAAACTACAATTCCCACAACATACTCCAACTCCCAGAATTCCACAGCCTTGGGCCAGAAAAAGAGTTAAAAGTGCTGCCAAAACAAACTACAATTCCCACAACATACTCCAACTCCCAGAATTCCACAGCCTTGGGCCAGAAAAAGAGTTAAAAGTGCTGCCAAAACAAACTACAATTCCCACAACATACGCCAACTCCCAGAATTCCATACTTCAATTCTACTACATACTACAATTCCCAGAATGCCATAGCATTGAGTCACAGCAGTTTAAAGCAGTGTCAAACCAGATTATTTCAGCCGTGCAGATGCGGCCACAGTCTCCCTCAGAAATAGCCCATTCTGGTTCCTTTTCATTTTTACCTCATTCCCAGTTCCCAGAGTCACATAGCATTGAGCCATGGCAGTTAAAGCAGTGTCAAACCGGATTAT
The DNA here is from genome assembly GCA_034509955.1 of Urosaurus nigricauda. Taxonomy (NCBI): domain Eukaryota; kingdom Metazoa; phylum Chordata; class Lepidosauria; order Squamata; family Phrynosomatidae; genus Urosaurus; species Urosaurus nigricauda. The sequence goes on from JAOEGL010000003.1 coordinate 156,464,837, forward strand.
TTCTGCACTGCTACTGATAATAAACATGTTTAAGAACGGAAACATATTCAAAAGAATACCTGCAGCGACCATTTAAGACCCAAAAACCTTCTGGAAGAGACACAGGCCTCATTCACACTACATAATAAACCAATTTTCAAATCAGTTTAAACCGCTTTAAAGGGCCCTTGTTCACACTGGTACCTAATTTATCTGACACGGTTTTTTTTGGGGGGGGGGGAGTACTAAACCGGTTCTTCCAAATCCGAGGCATTTACCACATCTTTTTAAATGATTCGGTTCAACACAAGCGCAAACATGTCGGAGTTTATCATACGACGGAATTTGGGGGTATAATGCAATGGCAATCCGAATGCAATCATGGGGTTTCATGTAATTGCGTATTAGAGTATCTCACGCAATTTCGGGCAATGGGGGGGTGTAATTTTCTGGAAATGGGAAGTCATTCTGAATGCATTCCGAACGCAATCAGATTTCACGTAAATTCGCTAAACTAGCGAATTTATGTGAATTCGAATTGGCTCCATTCAAAATTGGGAGAAATTCCCCCCATGTGATAAACTCCGTCGTCGATTGGATTGGATTCCCTGTGAAGCTGTCACCTTCGCCTCCATAAGGTGAATCCATTTTGAGTCGAGCCAGTTGCTAATGTGAACATGAAATGGGTTAAATTGAAAATAGGAAGATTCGATCACAGCAACCAAAGTCTGAACATCTATTCGGCGTTGAATCGCTCCGTCAATTCGAAACGATCCAACGCAAAAATCGGTTTATTATGTAGTGTGAACGAGGCCTAAAACAGGGTTGGAATGCCAACTTTGTTTTTTTGACTGGGCTGCTGCCAAATAATTCAGCAGCCCTGCAAGACTGGGGTGAGAGTGAGGTAACAACAAGCCACAAAAAGCATCTGTCTCCTACAAAAGGCCTGAAGATGCCCACCTCGTAAATTAATCCCACCAACACCAAATTCACAAGTAGGAGGGCGCCATGGAACTGATGGGGAGAAGCACTGAAAGGAAGGATGTAGCTTGTTTTATTTGATGTAATTGTATTTTATTGTTGTTAGCCGCCCCAATTGATCTCAAAGGGGCGGGGTATAAATAAATTTTATTTATTATTTATTATTATTATTGTTATTATTATTAAAGACCTCTTAGGACCCATTCAAGGCACCACTTCTGCATTGAGCAAAAGTCCACAACTGCATTCTGTAAAAGCTAGTTTGAGTGACTTGAGTGTTGGACTATGACTCTGGAGACCAGATCTTGTAGCACCTTTGAGACTAACTGAAAGAAAGAAGATGGAAGAAGGAGCTTTTATAGACTTCAGTCTACGTCTTCAGATGCCTTTGGTGGAGTGGAAGCCAGGGACAGTCATAGGAGTTTATCAGACGGGAGGAATTTCTCTTTATTGTGAATGGAGCCAATTGGAGCCAATTCAAATTCACGTGAATTCGCTAGTTTAGCGAATTCACATGAATTCCAATTGCATTCGGAATGTGTTCAGAATGACTTCCCATTACCCAAAAATGACCCTCCATTGCCCAAAATTGCGTGAGATGCTTTAATTCGCAACAACGTGAAACCCCATGATTGCGTTCAGATTGCCATTAGATTATACTTCCAATTTCTGACGTCTGATAAGGTCCAATGTCCCTGGTTTCCACTCCACCAAAAGCATATGAGGAAGTAGGCTGAAGTCTAGGAAAGCTCCTGCTGCCAACCTCTTTCTATCAGTGGTACTCAAAGGTGCTGCAAGATCTCTCTACCTCATTATTATTATTATTATTATTATTTCCAAGTGAATCTGAGGAAGTAGACTGAAGTCTATAGCAGAGCTTCTGCAGGCAACTTCTTTCTCTCAGTGAGTCTCAAAGGTGCTACAAGATCCCTCTGCAGACTGTTTCTACACACAGCTATATCTTTGAATGCTGGAGACCAGGGTTAGACTCCCCGCTCGGCCATGGAAACCCACTGGGTGACCTTGGGTGAGTCACAGACTCTCAGCACCAGAAAACCCCATGATCGGTTTGCTTTATTGGTCGTTGTACAGTACACTGGAAATAACCTGAAGGTACGCAACAACAACAACAACTTCCCAAGTACTAACCCCAAACAAATTCACCAGCAAAGAGAACTCTATGGAAATAATGAGGGGGGGGGAGAGACCACAGAAATCCCACAGGAACCACATTTTAGGACTTGTTCCTTGTATGGCGTCTGTATTCTGCAGTAAAAACCCACAGCTTGTGCAAAAGGAAGAGAGAAAAAAGCCAAGATCTCCCTCATCAAATTCACCTACCAGGCAAAACTCTATTTGAGGGCTCAGGAAAAATAAAATTCTTATTTATTATTTATTTTATTTGCATGCCACCTTTCTCACAAGAGGGAACCAAGGCAACTCATAGATTTAAAAAAAATTAAAAACATTACAATAAAAGTATAACATGTTTAAAAACATCTAAAAACCATATAAAACCACATAACAATATACCCACAAGAAAAAAAAATCCCACAAGAACCAGGCTCTAGGATCCATTCCTGGCATGCCATCTGTATTCTGCCAAAGAGCCTGGTAATCTGGAAATCCAACCTAGAACGTCCCCTAAAACCAGCCCTCAACAATTCACCAACCAAGCAGGTCTTAACAGGAATTGGATAAGATACATGAATCCCACTGGGCACAACCTTCTGCTTTCCAAATACTGCCCCTCACTGTGGGAGGGATGCAAGAAGCCACCAAAACCCCCAAGCTTCTTCTAGATCACATGCCATGCATAACATCCATATGCTGCAAAAGAGCCTGCAACTCCCACTTTCCAAGCAGGCACCCTCAAAAAAATCTATCAGTTCTTCAGGAGTCCATTGACTCTATATTTGACAACTTTGGAGTTTATCACGTGAAGGGAATTGGAAGTATAATCCAATGGCAATCTGAATGCAATCATGGGGTTTCGCGTGATTGCGTGGAAGCTGATCACACACATTTTCGGGCAAAGGGAAGTCCTTCCGAACGCAATCGTGGGGTTTCGCCTGATTGCGTGAGAAACTATCACACGCAATTTCGGGCAGTTCTGAACGCAATGCAGTGTCAATACGCAATCACGTAAATTCGCTGAACTAGCGAATTTACTCAATTCCAAACTGGCCTCACTTCCATTTCTTTCGAAATTGAGAGAAATTCCTCCCATGTGATAAACTTGTTTTTCCTAGTAAAACCAGTTTCCACAGACTTTATTCCAATGGGCTAAATTATACCTATGAGTATCTTTCCAATATTGAGCTATTTCCAGTTTGGTAAATAAACTTTATCAGGGTTTTTGCACTGTCTCCTTTTAAACAAAAGTTGAGGCAAAGCCATTTGCCATTCTTTAAACTAATGAAAAGGTGAGAAAGGCGCTGTTTCACTTAATATAATGGAAAGAATAACAAATAATGTGGGTTTAATGGCTGAAGCTGGACTAGAAGAGATAATGGAGGCCTCCTGCCTCTTTAAATGCTCCCAAAAAGCATTTGTGGAGTGTGAAATTTGGAGTGGAAGTAAAGTACCAATAAAGCACCACCAACACAACAATTTTTGTTAACAAAAATAAAGTTCTTCTTTCCCAAAGCTATTTGCCCCCTTTAAGATTAAACACATGGGGCAAGTAATCGCTCCATGTATTGAATCTTATACAAGAATGTGGCTATGGTCTTCATTATGTCTGCTTTTTAAAATGAATTTTGTCTTCAGTGTTCAGAAATAAATTATTGATAATCCCCATCCCATTTCTCAGAATATACTATGCTACAAATTTCACATTTATCATCATAAAATATAAATTAGTACAATTACATTATGGTTGCTTTTGGGAAAATAATCTGTAACTAGAAAAAAGAGTATTAGGGGTATCGCTGAAATACCTGGATTCTGCAAATATATCCTAGGAGTTTTATGTTACTATCTATTCCCAGTTATTGCTCATGGGAGGAGGGCAGGAAAAGTTGCAGTTTTTCAGGATATGCCAATATATTAAAAGGGTACATACAACCATCAACAACAAAAACACTAATTACTACATTTATAACACTCTTTTCACCAAAGGGCAGAATATGAAACATTTACCGTCAACAACAAAGACAATAAAATATAACATTATAAATATACATAAAATCCCCAGCATCCCACTGGGAACTCAGCTCAGCAACCTCAGGCAAAAGGAAGTTCTTCAACTCCTTATGAAAACGGGTGAGATCCTCTTCCAGCCAGAGGTCCAAAGTAAAACCGTTCCACAAATATGGAGCCAGATCTTAAAGCTCACAGCATTGATAGAGCTGGGCAATTTGGAGAAAAAAATTGGTGGAAAATAATCCTTTGCCTGTAGATCTTAAATTCCTATACTGTATGATACATACTATGCTGGCCAAGCTGCCAGGTTGTGAGGGAGATTAGAGTACAGAGCTCAAAATACAAGAACCAGAAGTTTAAAACAGGCCCTGGCTCAAATTGGTATCCAGTGAAGGGATCTATGGGAGGGGGGATGACAATGTGAATATTTAGATTTAAAACAACCTGGACATCATTTTTTCTGAATTAAAGCCAGAGGGAGAAGACAACAAGAAGGCAAACCCACCATATCCTTATAATAATAATATAGGCATGGCATAACCAATGCTTAGCAGTGGCCTGACTAGGTATGGTAACAGCTCAGGCTGACTGGCACTCACCCCATCTGCCCCCTTCCACCAGCCAGGCTAATTCTGCCATTGTGGGGCTGGGGTGCTGCTGATCCCATTCTGGGTCTGGCGGGGCAACTGGCTGTGTTTGGAAAGGGAGGCAACTCCCTTTCCTGCCTGGCCAGCAGCCCCACAACAGCCAGAAGACAGCCGTTTCCCACCGCGGGCCACAGCGGACCACCTCGCCCTCCAGTTTCACCCACTCCCTTGACTTGTGCTATGTTCCTTACCCCAGAAGGAGGCACAGAGCAGGGCACCAGGAGGGAAGGAGAGGCAAGGCAAGCAGCGGTGTGCCAGGCATGTGGTTAAGGTGCTGCCACCACCCAACAGCTGCTTCCAAGTATGGCAGGCCTGATAGCTAGGCAAAACACGTGGCAGAGGCAGCCCAGACATTTCCTTTTGTATCTCCCTTTGCCAGCCTGGCCAGCATCCCTTGTGAGACCCAGAAGCAGGGGTGGCTTGACTCGCAGATGGGGGAGGCCACCCCACTGAAGATTCATCCCCCTCTGAGGTTTCATCTGACATGGTCCACATACCCTGCACACCCCTAGTCGCCTTGGTGCCTGGACAAGCAGATGGGCAGTCTCTGCAGTCAAAAGGCTATGGATCCTATGGGTGTTCAAGAGATGGAAATTAGATGCAGGGATAAGCAGACAGCCAGCAGCATGACCTTACTCACAGCTACAGTATATCACTGTGTAGCTATATAAATGTGCAGAACCCAGGTACATGAAAACATTCCTTAAGTTCAGAGTGGATAATTCAGGGCTTGATATAGTATGCAGGAGATGTGCGGAAGTATCATGTTGCTGAATGAAACCTGTCTCCCTCCACAAAGCTCTCCCCCCGCCCCAAACATAACTTCCTAGCCCTGTGTTATTTCAGGTTTCTCAAACCCTAATAAGCATGCCCAGCTGTTTTTCCTCAACAGAAAGTACACTATAGTGCAACAGCTGTGAGACACACAGGTGTTCCCCTTCCAGATGTTATTTCGGGATATACAAATCATTTAATGTCAGCCGTAAACACTAGCTACTGTACTGTTCACCGCTGCCCTGTGAACCACCCCCACTCCGTCCTCGCTGCCCACAGCTATTTGCTGAGCTGCTAGAATTCCACAGGCCCCAGAAAGCAGGCAGAGTAATGCAACTGGAAACAGGAAGGGTAATGCTAAAAAGCAGAAAGCTAGGGGGAAGCCCATTGTTTTTTCCTTAATAATGGAGGGGTGGTTCCACTTTCCTCCCCATGACTGAGATGGTCACCTTCCAGGACTTGAGATTTAGGAAGCCGAAAGGACCCTTGCCCCCTACCCCTGTCTCCTTATAAAGGTGTACAGGTTGGAAGGGGGCTAAACAGTTTGAGTTATGAGTCTCCTCTGTCTTGGAGCCAGATGATTTTGGTTAACTGTGGGTTCTTCCAAGATAGTTTTTTGTGGGTTTTAGAACAGTTTATTCCTGACGTTTCACCACCATCTGTGGCTGGCATCTTCAGATAACATTATCACAGATGCTGGCAAAACGTCAGGAACATAGCCACATAGCCCGAAAAAACCACAAAAAAACTATGGAGGCCAGCCATGAATGCCTTTGACTTCATGTTCTTCCTACAGCTCAAAGTATTTTACTTCATAGAATCATAGAATCATAGACTCGGAAGAGACCACAATTTGATTTCATAAACTCAGTACACGTTTCTATATATATATATATATATATATAATTTAATTATTAATGTTATAAATTCAACAGTGATAAAATAAACATTGAAAAGCATTAAGCTATGTTCCCTTTCTAATTTCCAAATTCCAGTATTGCACACCAGTACTGCGCAAAGTTGCTTAACTATTTTCAATCAATTTTCTTTACTATCAGTCAATCAAACTTTACTAGTTTTAGTCTGCCTTGCACTAAATTCCACTGCCTTCCACCAATATAATAAATATCTCCAAGAAAAATGCTGGTTCCCTAGCACAGTTCCTTTTAAATTTCTTTAGGATGGTGGACCACTCTGAGAATCTACTGAAAGCTTTGGCACTCCTCCCTAGATAGATGCACTTAAGCACAATTTTTCCAAAGTAATAGGAAATAAATTTAAAGGGTGATTTTTATTTTATTTTACTTTTGCAGCTAGTTCATGGAACCACTTCATTCCAACTATGGACCTCAGCTTAAGAACCCCTGCTTTAGAGGTTTGTAATTTGGGTGATGCATCAGATAGTTAGAGAATCAACATTAGCAATCCAGACAGATCTCCAATGTTCTGATATTTGTAACCAGGATTATGAAGACATTAATGTGATGGCTTCCTTTTCTGTTAATTCACCCTCCACTTCCACCTTCTCTGTTACTAATGATAGCGCAGGGTCGAAGGAAATTACATGGGAAGTCACCAAAGACCAAAAATTCTGAATTTGCACGAATGTGTCTATAGAACAGACATTCAATACATACGTATCCCATCTTTTTCCATCATAGAACTGAAGATTACATAAAATGTAAAATGCTTTGCCTTCTGGCACTGATCATATTCAGACCTGCTTCAGCAAAGGACTTTATCTTGTACTCTCCAACTGTGTTTTGATTCAGCAAACTTTCGTCCCTTGAATGTTCCGGCTTTTCCACTTGTTAGCAAAGGATATGTGGGAAACAAGAGTGTAAGTTTGTTAATTTCTGCCCGTAAAAATAATATGCCCCTGAAGATATCTGATTCCTGTTTTAAGAAAACCATACAGATACAGTTTTAGGAACAAAACATTTATATCAATGTCCATATTGTTCTGAATTTATAAGGTATTGTATCTCTCTGTGTTTGTTTTCTGTTTCCTCTCATGAAAACAAGCATATTTTGCTTGCAAAGGTCCAAAACACACTGCGGAAATAATCCAGTTTGAGACCACTTTAATAACTGCCCTGGCTCAGGACTAGGGAATCCTGGGAGTTGTAGTTTATTGTGGCACCAGACCTCTCTGACAGAGAAGGTTAAATGGTTCACAAAACTACAGTTGCCAGAATTCCCTAGCATTGAGCCAGGGCGGTTAAAGTGGTCTCAAAGTGGATTATTTCTGCAGTGTGTTTTGGACCTTAGACGTTGTAATGTGTCCCATAATTTTATCCAACATTCTGCACAAGATGCTTAGCATTCTACAGAAAATGGCTGAGAATCTTGTTTTGCATCAACTAATGAATATATATCTACATACGGTGTGTGTATATTTATATATATAAAATATTCCAGCTTTCACTGTGATATGGAAAGGCACAGAAGTCCTATTCCCAACTCCGTGCTGTATTTCAGACCACTTCAACATGTCTTTCCATTGGCTTGTTAACTGTGTGTATTGGATAGATGCATGCCAAAGGGAGGCTTTTCAAAAGATGTCTGTCAACAACATTGCTATGGTTTGAGCTGGAAGCAATGCTCTCTTTCTCTTTAAGTCTGGTGTTTATCAGACGGGAGGAATTTCTCTTTATTTAAAATGGAGCCAATTGGAGACAATTCGAATTCACGTGAATTCGGTAGTTTAGCGAATTTACGTGAATTCCAATTGCGTTGGGAATCCATTCAGAAAGACTTCCCATTACCCAAAAATGACCCCCCCATTGCCCGAAATTGCATGAGATACTCTAATATGCAATAACGTAAAACCCATGATTGCGTCCGGAATGACTTCCCTTTTGCCCGAAATTGTGTGAGATACTCTAATATGCAATCATGTGAAACTCCATGATTGTGTTCGGATTGCCATTGGATTATACTTCCAATTTCCGTCCTCTGATAAACTCCAGAGACAGCAGTGGTTGGAAGTGCCCAGAGGAGGAAAGGCCTGGAAATTCCTTGTTCCTCTTTGTTGATCTGGTGAGAAAGTGTGTTAAAAAGTGAACTAACTTTACAAGAAGCTTTGGACCCCAAACCAGGATAGTGCATTTGGTCTCATCTGGTGTGGCTGAAGTTTTGAAGAGGGAAAGCAGAGAAAGAGAGGTGTTCGGGGGCAGGCATGATTATTGAATGAGAATGCTTTCGCACCTCTGGATTAAAGGAGGAACTGGGACCCCAAAACCAGTCAAGATCTCATCCCTAAGAACTGCCACACTTTCTATTGAGGGGGAGAGTATCTGGGTTTGACTCCACTTTAGCTGCCATGGTTCAAGGCTATGGAATTCTGGGAAGTGTATTTTTGTTGCGGCACTGAATTAATAGAAAAGGAAGCTGTCGCATTCATGTTTTCATGATCCTGTTCATAACTATCTGAGCACCGGAGAACTGTTTAGATTGCGAGTGTTGATGCTCTATCTGAGACCCTTGGCTGGTTTTTGGGTCCCAGTTCCTCCTTTAATCCAAGGGATTAAATTGAAAGCATCCAAAGCATCCAAAGCACCTCTCTCTCTCTGCTTTCCCTCTTCAAAAGCTGCAGCCGCACCAGATGAGACCAAATGCACACGAGCAAAGTTTGGGGGGGTCCAAAGCTTCTTGTAAGGTCAATGCACTTTTTAACACCCTTCCTCAACAGATCAAGGAAAGATGAAGGTGCTGTAACAAAGGACACTTCCCAGAATCCCATAGCCCTGAGCCGTGGCAGCTAAAGTGGCGTCAAACCCGATTAATCCTACAGTGTGGATGCGGCCTCCTTGGTTTAGAGTGTGATTCCTCCCCTTCTCATGATTTTTATTCCTGCAATGTTCATGCAACCTCTTTGGTTTAGAGAAGTGGTCCCCAAACTGTGCCCTTTAAGAGATTTTGGACTTCTTTTCTATATTTGTTTGCATTGCGTAGTATTTGTTTGTATGTCTGGCACTGATTGTGGTTTTATGATACCAATAAACATATTTTGAAAAAAGATAAGATTTTGGATTCCATCTCCCAGAAGCCTCAGGCATGTTGGCCAATAGTCTGGGATTCTGGGAGTTGGAGTCCAAAATCCCCTTAAAAGAGCACAGTTTGGAGACCACTGGTTTAGAGTATCATTCCTTCCTCCCTCATGCCTTTTATTCCTGCAATGTTCATCATGCAGCCTCCTTGGTTTAATTCCTTCCCCTCTCATGCTTTTCATTCCTGTAATCTCCATGCAGATTCATTGGTTTTTAAGAGTGTAATTCTTTCCCTTCTCATGCTCTTAATTCCTGCAATGTTCATGCAGCTTCCTTCGTTTCAGAGTGTCATTCGTTCCACTTTCTCATGTCTTTTATTCCTGCAATCTTCATGTAGCCTCCTTGGTTTTAAGAGTGCCATCCCTTTCCCTCTCATGCCATTTATTCCTGCAATGTTCATGCAGCCTCCTTGGTACTTTTATTGGCCAGCTGAAATGCACTGTCTATAGAATCACAGAGTTGGAAGAGACCACAAGGGCCATCCAGTCCAACCCCATTCTGCCATGCAGGAACTCCCAATCAAAGCATCTCTGACAGATGGTAATCCAGCCTCTGCTTAAAGACCTCCAAGGAAGGAGACTCCACCACTCTCTGAGGGAGAGTGTTCCAGCGTGGAACAGCCCTTACTGTCAGGAAGTTCCTCCTAATGTTGAGGTCGAATCTCTCTTTTCCATTGTTCCGGGTCCTGTTCTCTGGAGCAGCAGAAAACAAGCTTGCTCCCTCCTCAATGTGACATCCCTTCAAATATTTAAACAGGACTATCACATCACCTCTTAACCTTCTCTTCTCCAGGCTAAACATCCCCAGTTCCCTAAGGCATTCCTCATAGGGCATGGTTTCCAGTCCCTTCACCATCTTAGTTGCCCTCCTTTGGACTCGCTCCAGTTTCTCCACATCCTTTTTGAATTGTGGTGCTCAGAACTGGACACAGTATTCCAGGTGGGGCCTGACCAGAACAAAATAGAGCGGCACTATTCCTTCCTTTGATCTAGACACTATACTTCTATTGATGCAGCCTAAAATTGCATTGGCCTTTTTAGCTGCCGCATCGCACTGTTGACTCATATTCAGCTTATGGTCTACTTGGACTCCTAGATCCCTTTCACACATAGTTTCATTCAGTCAGATGTCCCCCATCCTATATCTGTGCATTTCATTTTTCCGCCCTAAGTGCAGAACCTTACATATAGTGGCAGGATGACTTCCCTGGATCTGAAAACTTGGGTACCACTACCAGAGCATCCCTCCTTGGCCCCAGTAGTCTCGTCTCCCCTTGGTCTATGGTGGGTCCCTTTCCCTCCCTTCCTCTGCCTTCGGGGGCGGGTCTGTGGGCGGGGGGTCCGGCCTTTGGTGGCAGCAGCAGCAGGCGGCGGTGCCTGGGATCGCTGCGGCCACTGCCTGGGCTCCATCCATAAAGCCCATGGCCTCGGCCGAAGGGAGGCACTCAGCAGCGGAGGAGGGAAGCTCCTCCAGGATCAGGAGGACAGAAAGAAGAAGAAGAAGAGGAGGAAGAAGAGGGCAGCCCAGGAAGAAGAAGGAGAAGGAGGCAGCAATCTTGGCGGCAGCAGCAGAGCATCCTGCCCTCCAGGTAAGTCCCGACAATTGGAAGTGCCTGGATCCCAGAGGAAGCATAGCCCTGTTTAAGTATTTGAAGGGATGTCATATTGAGGAGGGAGCAAGCTTGTTTTCTGCTGCTCCAGAGAACAGAACCTGGAACAATGGAAAAGAGAGATTCCACCTCAACATTAGGAGGAACTTCCTGACAGTGAGGGCTGTTCGACAGTGGAACACACTCCCTTGGAGCGTAGTGGAGTCTCCTTCCTTAGGAGTCTTTAAGCAGAGGCTGGATGGCCATCTGTCGGGGAAGCTTTGACTGGGAGTTCCTGCATGGCAAGGGGTTGGACTGGATGGCCCTTGGGGTCTCTTCCAGCTCTATGATTCTGTGAGCAAGGGTCCAAGGGAAGGGGCCATGCGGGGGTCCACCCTCCAGGCTTCCCGGGGTCCCGAGCGAGGATGCAGCCCAAAGACGAGGGACCCCGGGAAGGAGAAGGAGGAGGGTTTCCCTTCCAAACTGCTTTCGGGACCACCGTCTGGAAGTCTGGTTAGGAAGCGCTTGGTTTGCCTTGAGAGTTTGCTCTGTTTAATAAAGAGAGAGAGAGAGAGAGAGAGAATCTTTATAGATATATTATAAATCTCTCTCTCTCTGTATATATGTATGTGTAACTACATATACACGTGTAACTATATCTATATGTGTAACTATATGTATATGAAGTAGAGTCTCAATTATCCAACCTTTGGTTATCCAACGTTCCGGATTATCCAGCGTCGCGGCTGCTGTGATTTCTTTACATTTTCTGTGATTTGTTTAAATTTTCCTGTGATTTCTTTACATTTTCTGTGATTTCTTTACATTTTCCGAGGACTGAACTGTTTATACCGTACATCACAATGTCGATCACTGGTTTCTTTACATTTCCTTTTACTGTTATTGCCATAAAACTTCAACACATTTGCAATTCATAGTCATTTCAAGGCTTTTCTTGGACCCTCCGGATTATCCAACATTTTCGGTTATCCAACTATCACCCGGTCCAGTTTATCGAGGCTCTACACAAATAGCTCCGATTTAAGTAAATGGAGCTGAAAATTAGAGGTTACTGCACTTGGCTTTGGAGGGAATACTGTGTGTGTGTATATATATATTGTATACACACAGACATACATGCACACACAAATATACACACATATATTATTATTATTATTATTAACCTTTATTTATATAGTGCTGTAAATTTACACAGTGCTTATAATTACAGTCTTATAATTATACAGTCTTATAATTACACATACAGTATATTCACACATATACACATACATATATAAATGTATACACACATATATTACACATATATACATACACACACATATATTACACACACACACATATATACATACACACATATATTACACATATACACACACATTCATATATATATATATATATATATATACACACACATATGTACAGATATATATACACACACACACACACACACACACATAGACTGATTGATACTGTATTAGAAAGGAAGGAATGAAAGAAGGAAGGAGAAAGAAAGAAAGCAATAGCACGAAAGAGAGAAAGCTGTATATGGAAAATGAACTGAACGAACGAAATGGTGTTTTTTGGATAAATATAACTTCTTGGCGTGTGTGAGAAGGAAAGAGAGAAAAAGAAAGAAAGATAGAAAAGAAGGAAAGAAGGAAGAAAAAGACAGGAAGAAAGAAAGACTGAGAGTTCTATATAGAGAAAACGAACGAGAGAAATTGCGTTTGGACAACATAAAAATAGGCGTTTTGTCGAGTCGAAACTGGATTGATTTGTCGGGTTTCAGGCAACGAAGGAATTATTAGGAAAAAGTCTTCTTCTTCTTCTGGGCAAGATTTTATCATCCTTTTTGGTGGGGAATGGGATTACAATCCGACGAGAGACCGTTGTTGTTGTTGTTGTTGCTGAGAGTACACAACCAATGGCTCAGATTTAAGCAACCGGAGCCTTGCCTTGGAGGGATAATGCGTCCACACTGGAGAGATAACCCGGTTTGGCAGCGCTTTGACTCTTTGTCTGACTCACTTGCTATGGAATTCTGGGAGTTGGAGTATGTTGTGGGCCCTTCGGGCCCACAACATACTCCAACTCCCAGAATTCCATAGCAAGTGAGTCAGACAAAGAATTAAAGCGCTGCCAAACCGGGTTATCTCTCCAGTGTGAATGCTGCAGGACTCCCAATTCCGCAATAAAACCCCGACTCCGTTAAAACTGGGTTTTATTTAATTCTTGCATTGATTCCCTGCCTTAATCTGCCCCTAAAATTAATTCACCCGCCACTAAATATCACATTTCGGAAAAGTAAAATAATAACAAGTTTGCTAAAAAAAAAAAACACCACTATCTCGCCATTTAATCCCAATAACAGTAGCATTTTGCAAAGCTTCTTATTTCCTCTCTTTCTTCTTGTAGCTGGAAAACAACAAACCTACCATATTTATTAATACACAACCCCCTAATAACAGCACCACAACGTCCCACCCCAGAAAAATCCCGAAAATAGGAAATATCCGTATTGTTAGAAAATAGAAAATATGCGTATTATTTGAAATAGTTATCATTCCATAAAGTAACATTTAAAAGACGGTGAAATGGCGCCAAATGAGTTTCTGGGGATGAAAGGGATTAATTTAGGGATATTTCTGCCCCTCCTTTGGCTTTCATGGACCTCCCAGGAGCTGCATCCGCACTGCGGGAATAATCCGGTTCCACACCGCTTTAAGTGCCTTGGCTCAAGGCTATGGAATTCTGGGAATGTTTGTTGTGTGGGGCCACACAACAGCCCCATCTTCCAGTCCATACAAATCCCCAGCCAAGTTCCTATTTAAAAAATATCCCCCGAAATTAGAATAGGAATTAAAATTAGCGCAATTTGCGCACCAAAACTCCAGGCGAAAGAAGGATTTGTTGTTGTTGTTGTTGTCTTTGTTGTTGTTGTTGTCTGGCTTCAAGTCCTCCTTTGCGACTTAATGTGGCATTTTTGTTTTTCCCTCTCTTTAGCTTTTGAAGGAGAGCTGCAGGAGCTGCTGTAATTTTCCTCAGAGTGGAAATAATCCCTGCCTGGGATTATATAATCCTTGACTTCTGGGGAAATAAATGCCCCTCATTCAGAACACACACTCTCTAAAAATGCATCTGAGGAAGTAGACTTTAGTCTAGGAAAGCTCCTGCTGCCAGCTTCTTTCTTTCAGTCAGTCTCAAAGGTGCTACAAGAGCTCTCTCTACGTTATTTATTATTATTATTATTATTATTATTATTAATTATTATTTCCAGCTGCATCTGAGGAAGTAGATTGAAGTCTAGGATACAAATAAATAAAATTATATTATTATTATTATTATTATTATTTCCAGCTGCATTTTAGGAAGTAGACTGAAGTCTAAGGAACCTCATGCTGCCAGCTTCTTTCTTTCAGTTAGTCTCAAAGGTGCTACAAGATCTCTCCATGTACTGATTCTTACAGATTAATATGGATATGTCTCTGAATAATAATAAATAAACAATAATATGCTTCTGAGGAAGTAGACTGAAGTCTACGGAAGCTCCTGCTGCCAACTTCTTTCTTTCAGCCGGTCTCAAAGGTGCTACAAGTGTTCTCTGCAACTGCTTCTACAGACTAACACGGCTAAAAATATATTATGCCCACTGGGGAGTTTATCATACGACGGAATTTGGGGGTATAATGCAAAGGCAATCCGAACGCAATCATGGGGTTTCACGTAATTGCGAATTAAAGTATCTCATGCAATTTTGGGCCAAAGGGAAGTCATTCCAAATGCAATCACAGGTTTTACGTTATTGCAAATTAAAGCATCTCATGCAATTTCAGGCAATGGGGGGGGGGGTCATTTTTGAGTAATGGGAAGTCATTCTGAACGCATTCCAAAGGCAATTGGAATTCGCTAAACTAGCGAATTCACGTGAATTCGAATTGGCTCCATTCGCAATAAAGAGAAATTCCTCCCATCTGATAAACTCCATAGTCTCGTTGCAAGCCTTCAAGTCGCTTCCTACCTATGGCAGCCCCTAAGGTGACCCTATGGCATCATGGGTTTTTCTGGGCAAGGTTTCCTCAGAGGAGGTTTGCCATTGCCTTCCCCTGAGGCTGAGAGAGTGTGGGATGGGTTCAAGCGGAGCAGGAGCAGCCCTGAAGGCCCTCAGAGGGTCAGGAGAGCCAGGACTTTGGCCTAATTTAAAGCCCCCCCACACTCCCCACAAGTTAGGGCCCAGCTGTGTGTATTTGGGGGGCTCACCCCATTTCACAGCAGTGGTCCCTTCCAGAATGGGAGGCTCTCCTCTTGGCTCCAAGGCAAGCTCTGGATGGTGTTCAGTTCCTCCACAGCAAACCAGCTCAAGTCCCTACAGCCAAAGAACCCAGATTATGTAACCAAGGACCTTATCAGACGGGAGGAATTTCTCTTTATTGCGAATGGAGCCAATTGGAGCCAATTTGAATTCACGTGAATTCGCTAGTTTAGCGAATTTACGTGAATTCATATTGCGTTCGGAATGCGTTCAGAATGACTTCCCATTTCCCGAAAATGACCCCCCCCCATTGCCAGAATTTGCTTGAGATGCTTTAATTTGCAATAATGTACAACCCATGATTGCGTTCGGAATGACTTCCCTTTTGCCCGAAATTGCGTGAGATAATTTAATTCGCAAGAATGTGAAACCCCATGATTGTGTTCGGATTGCCATTGGATTATACTTCTAGTTTCCGACGTCTGATAAGGTCCCAACACACCAAACAAGAGGGTTCTGCCAAAAACTATAAATGAACAGGATATTACCACTTCCCAATATAAAAAGACCACTATGTAAAAAAGATAACCAAATAACTAAACTAGGGAACAGAAAAGCCAGTGTAATTTCTGAAAAGGGTCGCAATACCCCACTGAGAAATGTGCAAAGTGCTAAAAATAATTAAAACCGAATAGTATTTATAATGGTAAAAATTCCAAAACTCAAGCCCAGACGCATTTTGACTACAGTCTTCCTCAGTGGTATATAAGTATGCAATATATAAAATATATATAAATCAAATACTCAGCTCACACAATGTGACTCTGTTAAATTCAAAGGTAATAATCAGACAGAATGGCCTGGCCTAGGTTTTGCTTTGGTGGTTTTGGACGTGTGCCTCAGCTCTGTAAAAGACATGCTTAGTCCATGGATGGTTGTGGGGCTTTTGACCCTCCGCTCCGCTCCTCTATTGTGGGACAATGGAGTTTATCAGACGACGGAAATTGGAAGTAAAATTCAATGGCAATCCGAACACAATCATGGGGTTTCGCTTTATTGTGAATGAGTGTATCCCACGCAATTTCGGGCAATGGGAAGTCATTCCGAATGCAATCATGGGTTTCACATTATTGCATATTAGAGTATCTCACGCAATTTTGGGGAAAGGGGGGGGGGGTCATTTTCAGGAAATGGGAAGTCATTCTGAATGCATTCCGAACGCAATTAGAATTCACATAATTACGTGAATTCGAATTGGCTCCATTCGAAGTAGAGAGAAATTCCTCTCATCTGATAAACTCCAGTGTTTAAAAGTTCTGCTTCTTGGGCAAAAGGAATTACTGGAGCGTTTGCTGGTGGTTTCCAAAACCAAGAAGGAAGAAGGATTCCTGTCCTGGATTCCTTTGCTTTCAGTCCTGAAATGTTCTAGTAAAATGCAAAGGCATTTGTTAGGAATGTTCCCTGGTTAAGCAGACAGAGAGGCCAGTTTGGGTCCAGGTTACCTATAGGATCCCATCTTCCAATATAACCCACCCCATATGCTTAGGTCCTCTGTGAGACATTTACAACAGTCAGCCAGGACTGAGTTGGTACCCATCAGCCAGAGGACATTTTCTTCAGCCATTCCCAGAAGAGATTCAGCAGATGAACGCGCTGTCAGAAATTAAAACAGCATTAAAGGCCAGTCCTTTCTGGCAGGCTTACCTAGATGGTTTTTAAATTGTGAATTTTATATGAAGAACTTTGGATGGGGATTGCTTTAATATTTGTTTATCTTGTCCTTTTAAAATGTATACATGTCTTTTAAAATTGATGTATATTTTAACTTACGTGTTTAAACTGATGTGGTGTGTCTGATACTTGTTGTTGTCCTCCGCCTCAATGTATGGGAAGAGGCGGGTAAGAAATAATTAATAATAATAATAATAATAATAATAATAAGTAGTAGTAGTAGTAGTAGTAGTAGTAGTATTACAGCCTCCTTTGGACCTTGAGGGAAAAAGTGGAAAGTACACATTCTTTGAATTTAGAGCAACACTTCTTTTGAATTTAGAGTCTTTAGAGTCACCTCTTTGTAAAAGTGAGACTCAAGGGATTCGGCCCCTGGACAGACTGGACATCCTATTAGAATATGATGCAGTTCTGTGTAGTTTTACATTCTGGACTTGATGGTTTTCTGGAGAGAGGTTCACTTTAGAGGGTAGGGCATATTACTTCACACACTTCAAAATCAGCTCAGTCAGAGCTACTGTGTGCTTATATCTGAATGTGTGGTGCCCACTGAAACTCTGAAAACTACATTCACAGCACAGTATGCATTGTCGAAGCATCCATCCTGCCTCAGCATAGATAACCTGATGCACTGAACAATGTGACCATGATGCAATGGGTCTCCCTGTGTGGGAAGGCTGGGATTCTGGATCCTATTGTCAATCCAAGCTACACCAGATCCATTGAATGAATTACGGTGTGTTGACCCACAATAATCAATAATAGTCAATAATTTACCCCATTGTTCCCCAAACTTTTTCAGGCTACTGCCCCCTCTCCTCTTGGGCTACAACCCTAGTGCTCCCCATGCCTATTTGTTGATATTAGGTCTACTGTTTGTGGAGTAGACAGTCAGTCAGCAGTGTCTACCTCAACTGTGCCCAGCTCAGCACCGCGTCCTCTTCTGCATCAGCTTCTCATGTGTGAATACAACAGCGACAGTAGACCAAGCCTGCTCCTCCCTCTCACCCTCACTGGCCTTACAGCAAAACAAAGTTCTGGCTGGCTGGCCAGTTTCTGCTTCCAGAGAGATCAGGTGCAAAGGGAGCAGCAACTGGGCCGCCAATAAAGCAGTGACAAGGAAGCCTCTCATCCACACCTCTGATTTATTACTGATATATTGAATGGATTTACTCTTCTACTTGTTCACATATCCCGGGGTAGCTGTGTTGGCCATTGTACGCTTCTATTTGTTGTGTACCTTCAAGTAATTTCTGGCTTATAATGTCCCTAAACTTATCATGGGGGTTTTCTTGGCAAAATTTGTTCAGAGGGGCTTTGCCTTCCTTTGCAGCTGAGAGTGTGTGACTCCCTGTGGATTTCCACGGCAGAGTGAAGATTTGAACTCTGGTCTCCCAGCATTCACTGGTTCTCATGGGTTTACTCTAGTTGGGAGTAACCATTAGAATTTAGATCAATCTTAGCAACCAAAGTTGTGGTTCCATTTGATTCCCACTTCAGAATTGCTGGTGGCTCTTTTTTGAAAGCTTAATTATAAATAAGTTTTATAGGCCACAAAAATCCACATATACCCTATAAATTCTTTCAATATAGCGCAACAATCTCAAGGCCTACCAAAGCTATGCTCTGACTACTACCTTTGAAAAAAAAAGGACGGACTGTTGGTAGTGTGAATAACCAATACAAATAGACCCAGGATAAAACTCTGCATGCCTTGAATGCATTACAAATATATTTGTATAGTCAACACCATGTTTGAGTGTGGCACGTGTGAGCAACCAAATTTGTAGAGATATGCAGAGATCCAGTTCCATAGTGTGAAAAACCAATCTGTAATGTGTGAGTGAGGTTATTGGCATCGTTCTGCTAAAAAGCCAAAAATGGTATCTGAATGCACACACACACCCCCCACAAGATCTTCCTTTGACCCTTTTGGCAGGTGCTCAAGGGGGGTAGTGGCTGTTCAGGGTTGTGCAAAGGTCTAAGACTAGCTGCTATGGTGGCTGCACAGTTCTATATAACCTGTAAACATCCTGCATCAACGGGACTCTGGATGGAGCCATTCAAAAGAGACCAGGGATATTCCCCCACTTCAACCCACCTTCTATAACTACTGTTTCTCTTCCTTATGCTTTTTCTGACACCTGCTTCTTTCCCTCTCTTTTTCTTTCTTTCCATCCTTCTTCCTCCCTGTCTAGCAGGCTGCTGGGAGAAGGATGGTTGCTCTTGCCAGAGGTCTGAATTGATTGCTATGAGATGACTTTTGAAATAAGGCCCTGTCACAGATGGGTCTTTCACAGTAGCAAAATTAGTCCTTCACCCAGCTGCTTTCAGATCTTCAGCTCCTTTGCTTTGTTGTTGTTGTTGTTGTTGTTGTTGTTAACTGCCTTCGAGACTATCTCAACCCATGGTGACCCTGTGGATGAGACGTCTCCAAGACTCCTTGTCCTCCACTGCTCTGCTTAGGTCCTGTAAGTTCATAAGCATCCAACTAGCATGTGGCCTTCCTCTCTTTCTACTTCCCCCCCACCTTTCCTACCATTATTGGCTTTTCCAAGGAATCGATGCCTTCTCATGATGTGGCCAAAGTACTGTATGACAGTTTTAGTTGGCTTCCAGTGAAATTTTAGGCTTCATCTGTTCAAGGATCCATTTACAGTGGTCCCCCGGGTTACGAAGGTAATCCGTTCCGGGATTACCTTCGTATCCCGGAAGTATTCGTTACCCGGGGGACCGCTTTCGCGGACGGACCGCGCGGCCATTTAAAGGGGCCGCGCGGCTTTTTTTTCTTCGTATCCCGGGGGATATTTCGTATCCCGAGGGATAAGAAGCCGGTCCGCCGCCTTTCGGATCCCGGGGTTTACGCAACCCGGGGGATTCGTAAGGCGGGGGACGACTGTATTTGCCTTTTTGACTGTCCACAGTATCCTTAGCATTCTTTTCCAGCACCACATCTCAAATGTGTTTATTTTCTTCTTATCCTCTTTCTTAACTGTCCAGCTCTCACATCTGTAGATAGTGATGGGGAATACTGTGGCTTGTATGATTCTAACATTCATGCTCAGTTATTACTCTTTAGGATCTTTTCTAGTTATTTCATAGCTGCCCTCCCCATTCCTAGTCTTCTTGTGATATCTTGACTGCAGTTCCTATTCTGATCAGTGTTTGATCCAAGGTATGAGTAATCTTTTACCTATTTCAATTTCCTAATTGTTTACCTAGGCAGAATTTGTATAGATACTCCATGGCCATTATTTTTGTTTTCTTTATATTCAGCAGTAATTTAAGCCTACGAGCCTATGTGGTATCATCTGCATATGTTAAACTGTTGATATTCCTTCCTCCTATTTTCACTCCTCGTTCTTCTGTGTCGCAGCCTGCTCTTCATATAATATTTTCTGCATATAAGTTAGATAGATAGGGTGAAAGGATGCAGCCTTGCCTGACCCCTTTGCCAATTCAGAA
Source organism: Urosaurus nigricauda (assembly GCA_034509955.1). NCBI lineage: Eukaryota > Metazoa > Chordata > Lepidosauria > Squamata > Phrynosomatidae > Urosaurus > Urosaurus nigricauda. The sequence goes on from JAOEGL010000003.1 coordinate 156,485,471, forward strand.
CCAGTCTCCTTTGCTTAATGAGGAGCAATTTGCCTCCAAACTGGTGGTATATATATATTATAGCAGATAGTTTTTATTGTATTGTTATAATCATATAAGACATATGTGTAATGTTACCTGCATAGAATTTCTATTTTTGAAAGTAAAAGGTAATTAACATGTAAGCATTATTAACTAAATAAAATATCAAGACCAGTTGCTTATTTCAGAGCTCATCAAAGTGTCAAGATCAACAGATAAATCCCTAAGAGCAGTCTGGATATTAAGCAGATAAATATCTGGGCCTCTGTGGAGAATCTGAGAGCTAATGAAGCAATCTCACCCTGAAAAAACTTCCTCCCCCTCCCATTTCCAGGAGCATTCCCACCTGCTTCAACCAAACTATCCAATTAATTGTGTATTTTGCAATATATATATTAGATCTCTAACACTCTGAGGCAATCTGATGATCACACCTTGAGATGCAGTGGATAATGCAGCTCCAGTCTAGTGCAGAACACAGTGGAATATATCACATGGGAGGAATTTCTCTCAATTGCAAATGGAGCAATTCGCAATTACGTGAATTTGCTAGTTTAGCGAATTTACGTGAAATCTGATTGCATTCGGAATGTGTTCAGAATGACTTCCCATTTCCCGAAAATGACCCCCATTGCCCGAAATTGTGTGAGATATTCTAATACACAATTACGTGAAACCCCATGATTGCGTTCGGAATGACTTTCCATTGCCCGAAATTGCATGAGATACACTCATTCGCAATAACGTGAAACCCAATGATTGCATTCGGATTGCCATTGAATTATATCCCCAATTTCCGTCGTATGATAAACTCCAATCAGAGTGAAGCACTACTGTCAGCTGAGCTGGAAAGCAAGTTAGGCGTGGGGCACTCAGTATGCCAACACAATCCCTGTGGTCCTTGCCTTGAACTGATCATCCTAGTGGAAGATTTGTTCCAGGAGCACGAAGGAGAGCCCTGTCCTCCTGATTCTCCTGGATCTCTCAGCAGTTTCCAGTGCCACCAGCTATGCTATCTTCCTGGGCTGCCTAGGTGGAATATATGATACTGCCTATCAGTGGTTCCATTCGTATTGAGAAGGATGCTCCCAGAAAGTCGTGCTGTGATGTTCTACAGATTTCTTGTGGGGAGCCACAAGGTTCCACCTTGTCTCCCTTTTTTAAGAAAAATAATTTTTATTAAACATAAACATAATTACAAACACATTACATAAATACAAACAATAATAACAGTCAAACAATAAATACATCATTATATATAAGAAAGTAGAATAATAATAGTTAAAAGAGCAGTTCACAGCGGTGTCACTAGGACTGGTGTCATCCAGTGTGGTAACTCATGGTGTCACCCACCCCACTGTTGATTTCACACTGTGCAGAATCCTTAGTGATGCTTTTTGCACTAATGTTATTTGTAAATTGTAATTCCCATGTACCACTGAATGTAATGCTAATAGTTGTGATATAAACAACTAGCAAAATTAAAAGTATACCTTCAAATTACAATATCATATGCACGACTTAAATGTATTTGCATATACATAGTGAAAATTTGATTAAAATGTGATTTTTTTAAAATAAAATTTTAAAAGAATAATTTTTAAAAAAAAATTAAATTTAAAAAATTAAAAATTTTGTACTTTTTATTATAAAAAAAATTCTGGGGGCCTCTCCTTTCTCCTCCCACTGAGCTTGACGCCACTCCCATCATCTCTTAAAGCATTTTAAAGGGAAACAGATGAATACCACAGCCTGTTTCTGCCAAAAGGTAGATATTTGAGGATCAGTGGTGTCACCACTCCCTTATGGTGTCACCTGGTGTGTTCCGCACTCCGCGCACCACCTTAGTGGTGTTCAACAGTGGAAAACACTCTATCAAAGTATGGTGGAGTCTTTGGCAGTCTTCAAACAGAGGATGGATAACCATCCTTTTGGGAGTGCTTTGATTGTGAGTTCCTGCATGACAAAGGGTTGGACTGGACAGACCATATGGTCTCTTCCAACTCTATGATTCTATGTTTCTGTATATCCATCAGTTGGGGGGAAGTCAGTAGTGCATGTTTGATTTTGTTTAATAGTTTAGTTGTGCTTGTTTAGTTATTGTTTGTCCATTTTCTTTCAAAAATTATTTCAATCTTTTATTGTTGCTTGTATTTACACATCTTCTACTCTTGCTGCTACCACTAAGACTGCAATCATACTTGTTCAACATTGATATATTTTGTTATTAGTTTCAGAAATGGTTATACTTGCATTTTTTAAAATCACTGTATACAGTAATTCCATTTTATGATTTTGTTATATGCTGTCTGGTTATTTATAGTAGAAAAGTGGGATATGAACAATAACAATAATATTAGTTTGCAGAGGAATCTTGTGGCACCTTTGAGACTAAAAGACAGAAGCTGCTAGCATGAGATTTTTGTAGACTTGAGCAATTTCAAATCTACAAAAGCTTGAGTTTGCTCAAGTCTATAAAAGCTCATGCTACCAACTTCTATCTTTCAGATGGTCTAAAAATCCTTTTGCATATTGATTTTCCAGTTTAACATAGCTATGTCTTTGAATAATATTAGTAATAACAATATTCATTATTACTGTTGTTTTTAATATTTATTTAAGTATATATTTATTTAGGAAATGTGGTGGCTTAGTGGTTAAGATGCTAATTCTGACTATTGTAAAATCAGAAGGTTGACAGTTCGAGGCCCAAGTGCCATGTGATGGGGTGAACTCCCATCACTAATCCCATCTACTGCCAACCTAGCAGTTCAAAAGCAAGTAAAAGTACGAGTAGATAAACAGATACCACTTTGGTGGGAAGGTAACAGTGTTCGGTGCAGTCATGTTGGCCATATGACCACGAGAGTTGTCTTTGGACAGTGCTTCTTTGGCTTAATAACGGAGATGAGCAGTGCCCCCTATAGTCGGTTATGAATAGATGTTCATGCCAAGAAGAAACTTTTACCTTTTTACCTTTAATATTTATTTAAAAGCTCCTGATAACCATGTGGTTGAATATAGTGAGAATAATTTTAGCTCTATAGCAGTTATGTTGGCTGACACCCGGACACCAGAAGACAACAGTTAGGGTTGCCCAAGTACAAGTTGGAGAGAGATCCTATACCTTTAATGTTTGTATAGAGGAGGGAATTTCAGCAGGTGTATCTTGTCATACAACCAGATAACAAACAACACTTTGTGAAATTTCCTCTTCCACATGTTCAACATCTAGGAGCCCATTCCGGTATTCAGTCCAGAAAATGGATTTAGGGGTCCTTTGGAGGCCTCTGTAGATGATGTTTCATTAATGTGTATCCAGCTACAGAGAACCTATAGCTGCTATAGGAAATTAGCTACACACTTCTCAATAATTTGGAGCCAGAAGCCAGGGGTTTAAAATGAGACCAGATAAATTGGTGCCAGTACATCTAAACTTAGTGTGCAGTCACATAGGCTAACATGTAAAGAAAAAGACTTTCCTCACTATTAGGCACAATGGAGTTTATCATATGACAGAATTTGGGGGTATAATGAAATGGCAATCCGAAAGCAATCATGGGGTTTCACGTTATTGCGAATGAGTGTATCTCACACAATTTCGGGCAAAAGGGAAGTCATTCCTAACGCAATCATGGGGTTTCATATAATTGCATATTAGAGTATCTCACGCAATTTCGGGCAATGGGGGGTCATTTTCGGGAAATGGGAAGTCATTCTGAATGCATTCCGGACGCAATTAGATTTCACGTAAATTCACTAAACTAGCAAATTTACATGAATTCAAATTGGCTCCATTCAAAATTGGGAGAAATCCCTCCCATGTGATAAACTCCAGTGAGGTGGTCCCCTCAGGCAGCAAATGTATAGAGGTGGCAGCAACTTGCCACAGAAGATGGCTCTGTACTCTCTGCCCCACTAATACATTATCTTCAGCCCATTTGGGTTTGTGCATTAAAAAAAAGGAAAGATATACACCACCTACATACCCTCTTATTCAAGTTAGATGAAAACAAGTTATTCTTAGTGGTGGGCAACAGATGCAGGTTAGGGAGCCACATTAACCTAAAAAAAAAGCTCTCCTGAGCCTAAAATGAATTCGTTGGGCCCAAAACATGGCCATTTGTGGTGGTGGTGGTGAATACTGAGAGGCACATATAGTCTGTAGGTCACACTGTTCTAAAGGTTCTTTGGGGTAAACCTGTTATCAGACTTATTTATAGCCATGAAATCATCACAGTCTTCTATGAAAAGAAAATGTTATCGCATTAAGCACCTGTCAATGTACAGAAACTGTTCTTTTACAATGTATTCTCATCCTCCTTGCATCCAAATAAACTATAGCTCCCTTCTCCTTTCTGTGGCAACACCAACCAAGTTCATTCGGAGACTACTCCAAAGGAACATGCAACATAGGACCAAAACACACTGCAGAAATAACCAAGTTTGAGACTACTTTAATTGACCTGGCTCAGTACTAGGGAAATCCTGGGAACTGTAGTTTGTTGTGGCACCAGAGTTCCCTGACAGAGAAGGCTAGATTTCTCACACAACAACAGTTCCCAAAATTCCCTAGCATTGACCCAGGGCACTTAAAGCGGTCTCAAACTGGATTCTTTCCGTCGTGTGTCTTGGACCTAAAAGGAGAGTCCTGCCTGAGGATATGGCCCAAGCTTTACTACACAAAATGCTGTAAATGAAAAAGTAATATTTATTATAGCAAGTGGTCACATACCCTGGGGCATGAAGATTTTAAACTGCATGTGGCTCACCACATTTGTCACATTGTGGATGTTGTTGCTACATTTCTGTTTTGTAATTAGGAAAACAACCTCATTTTGATAAATATCACAGGAGAAGGGGAAACAAGGAGTGGGTTATCTATATGGAGGTTAACAGAATTGAATCTGTTTTGAGCCACATTTTGTTTGCTCTGGTTTGCTTTACCTTTGAGTCACCTGATGATTTATGGTGAGCCCATGGATTTCATAGCTTTTCATAGGCAAGGTATATTCAGAGGTGGTTTTGCCAGTTCCTTCCTCTGAAATATAGCCTACAGCACCTGTTATGAATTGGTGGTATCCCACTCAAGTACTAACCAGGGCTGATTCTGCTTAGCTTCTAATATCAGACAGGATCTGGTGTCTTTTACTGAGGCTTTAATCTGTTTGGGAGATAGTCCATTGCATTATAAGCTTTGCTTCTTTAATATATATGTGTATGTTGGGAGATGGGGGAGGCTAAAATTGTTTAGGGTAATAGCAAACTGTGTATGCTCAGAGGCATTCCCATTATTTTTGGCCTAAAAATAATGTCCCACACATTAAATAACTGATCTTGAGCTGGCCTTGATTTTCCTCAGATGTAAAATTTAATCTGTGTGCTCTAAACAATATAAATGCAGCCAGGTCCATATATGTACAGTCAGCCCTCGTATCCACAGATTCTTTATCTATGGATTCAACCATCCACAGTTTAAAAATATTTTTTAAAACATAAATTCTCCAAAGCAAACCTGAATTTTGCCATTATATATAAGGGACACCAATTTACTATACCATTGCATTTAATGGGACTTGAAGCATCCACAGAATTTAATATTGGGATGAGTGGGTCTTGGAACCAAATCCCAGTGGATACCTGTGGTATATGGTTTACCTCACTGCTTTTGTTACTTCCTTGGAAAAGCTGGTTACATACACTTTCATTTCTGGCTTCTGGTTATGCCACATTTGAATGGGGGGGGGGGGAGGGGTATTCACATTGCAAAAATAATCCAGGATGAATCTGGGTTAAATCTCCATTGTTCACATGCATCCCAAATGCACCCGATTAAGTTTTTTGGGTGGCAGGCTGCCAAAAACCCACTTACCCCAGGATAATATAAATGGCAGTGGGGAAGGGGATCAAGTTCAGCAGTTAAATATTCCTTATGAAGTATGATCTAATAATAGAAAATCTGGATGTAGTCAATGATACATTCTTAATTTTCATCTGTATAAAGGACTTCTCAGAAAGGGATTAATCCGAAATAGAAGCTCTAGGGGGTCTGTGATTTGCCAGAATTCACCTAATTCACCAGAAAGGGGCTACAAATTGACTAAACTCCACGGTAATCCATGGTGTTGTGAGTTTTTAAAGGGTTTTACACTAGGACCATGTCAACTGGAAAGTTTTAAAACATAATTTTAAGCTTAGAATCCACAACTCACTCTGCTTTTCACATTTATTTATTGCCTATATTTCTATACTACCCACTAGCTGAAGTACCATGGGCAAAAATGACCAAATGCAAGTTAAAACCATAAATGCAAGAATTATAGAAGAGAACAATAATATGTGGTCTACATCAAATTGAAAGGACAAGAATGACTGCAGAGAACAATAGTAGCACATACTGACAGTTTTTTTTAAAAAAACTAAAAGCTTGGGAAACTGAAAAGGTCCTCACTTGGCACCAGAAAGATAATGTATACATATGAGGCTGTATGGGGAAGGCATTCCAAAAACTGTAGCTCTACCATTGAACAGGCTTCCTTTACCTCATTCAGCCCAGGAGAGGCCTCGGAAGATGACAGGCCACGGGGAAGTGTATTCAGGGGGAGAGGATGCATCATTTATCCAGTGGTGTCACTAGGGTTGATGTCACACGGCGTCACTAGGGTTGGGTTGGTGTCACTCATGGTGCCCCCTGCCATTGACCTCCTCCTATACCATACCATACAGAACGTAATGTTTTTTGTAGTAATATTACTCATAAATCATAATTTACTGCACTTAATGGTAATTGTTGTGACATAAACAACTAGCACCATTAAAATTATACTTTTAAATTACTCTATCATATGCACAGCCTAAATGTATTTGCATACATATATGTGTGTGTGTGTGTGTGTATATATATATATAGAGAGAGAGAGAGAGAGAGAGAGAGAGAGAGAGAGGGTTTCTGTAGATATAGCAATAATTGCATTACGCAAATAAATGGATGTCATGTTGATTTCCATTTAAATTATATTTTTAACTCTTGTGCTATTTCTTAGGGCATTCACCAGCATCCCCACTGACTAGGCGAACGAAAGCAGAAAGAGAGAGCGGCCCTGTTTAATCTCCTCATAAGTCAAATCCCTGGGGAATCAACAGGAAACTAATAATTTCAGAAGCTTGGTTTAGCTTGGCTATTACTCCAACAAGCTTCATGCTCAATAATACTAATGCCACTAGGAAGACCCACTGAAACTTTCCAAAACTTTGCAGTATCAATATGGAGAAAGGCTGCCAAGTGGGTTGCCCAAAAAGGAACAGCTGACTAATCAGTATAAAGGAGCCATGGAGGACCACCTTCAAAACATCTCATACTGTTGCAACTGGTTGCAACTTTAACTTTTCCAACAGACTTTGTACTAAAGAAGGCTTTGTCTCTCCAAAAAAAGCTAAACCAAGCTTCTGAAATTATTAGTTTCCTGTTGATTCCCCAGGGATTTGACTTATGAGGAGATTAAACAGGGCTGTTTAAATAGCCCATTTCTGATAATTGTCAAATGGTAAAGACTATGATTTCAGACTCTGATGGGATCAGTGTTGGAAGTGGTCACAGTCTGTGACCGTCATTGAAAGGCCAGGGCATGCAGTTTGATCCAGAGTTGCAAGGAGTAGGACTCTATGGATTGAATCCAGATTTATAGTGGAATCCTAACTCAGCAAGTGGGTCAAGAGCCAGCTGAACCAACAGCTGAATCTGTGCTGTGTCCGAATTTTGGTCCTTCTGAGATAAGTGTGGCCTTGGCCAATGGACTGGGACACAGGAATATTAATTTGGAGGAGCTGCCATTGATTTCCATGTGTTGCACATTACTTAAGCCAACCCTAACAATGGCCTATCTTCATGCCATCCCCGGGACTGTGTCTCTGATGTAAGCAAGATTTTGAATGTGATGTAACCCAGCTCTTTCCCTGCTCTAGCCATATTCCCCCTCCTTTTTGGCTCCTCCACTGGCTGATCTGAGATGACCGATCTCTGTGATCAGGCAGCACAAGGGATTATTTTAGCATAAGAGAAATTCAGTCACCCTAAGGCTAGTTCAGTCAGCTAAAGTGCCTTAGTTATGCCTCACCATAGCCTACTCCAGCCAGCCTGTCTTTGAGTAATACAGTATTTGTTTTGTTGGATCTCTTCTAATCCTCCAAAAATCTGGTCTGACGCAATGGAGTAACTTCCAGAAACACATTTCAGATGGCACTGGGAGGTGTGGAGGGAAGGAGAAATCAACAGGCTCTGCTGAATCCCTGTTACCTCCAAAATAAATGGGGCCTTCTATTCACAGTATTCTACAGTATTCACAATTTAAACAACAAGCAATGCTATTAAAAACATTTGAGTTGGGTGCCAGGGTGATGTAATGGTCTGAGCATTAGACTACAACTATGGTATTATCTGTGAAAACACATAGAAAGTAATGCATTTCCTTCACAGACCACTGTCCCACAATTTAAAAAAACACCTCTCCTCAAATATTTATTTATATGCAAATATATATCTACTTTTAGCCTGATAACTGCTCAAAAGTTTACAAAGAAAATTAAAACACTATAAAGCAGATAATATGTGTAATGCGGAACTATGTGGCAGAGAAATTTAAAATTAGTCGCTAATGAATTAATTGCGAATGATTAAAGATGGAATAATTATGCATGAATCCTTTCTCATTATTGTCCTTGCCTGAAATGCAGTTCATATCTGCTGATCTCAAACAATGTAGGGGGGAAAACCTGTGGGATCCCTCCCGATGGATGTATTCAGCTCTGCCTTTAGTTAAATAATTGGCACCTTGAACAGGCTGGAGCAAAATGGAATACAGGTCAGATAAGGCAGATGGAAGAGAAGGAGGGAAGGCAGGCAGCTTACAGCCTACCCCACTGACAGGACCTCAGCTCCTTTTGAGGAACAGGCTTACAGTGGCTGTTTATCTTCCAGTGATTAATGGTCGCCCTTGCTTCCTGTTTTAATTCCATTAAGATCCCAAGCGTAGGAAAACTGCACTGATGTTTTATACTCCCCCTATTCTTATATACAAGAAATGCATGAACTTTGCGTGAACTTGCATTACTTTTCTGTTTTTGTGTTTTTGGGGGCCTATGTTTGAGATCAAACCACATCCAGTTGCTGCCCTAGTCCTCAAAGCATCATCAGACAGCCCACAGTAGACATACTTAGATACTGAAGACTCCAGCATTGTGAGCAGTTTCTTGCAGTGGCCATGTATCCATCTTAAAATAGTACAAGGGACAATGTAGTGCTTCTGTAATACCTGAGAGGTCAATTGCAAAGTTACAAAGTGGATGGAGTTTATCAGACGGGAGGGATTTCTCTTTATTGAGGATGGAGCTACCTGGAGCCAATTCGAATTCACGTGAATTAGCTAGTTTAGAAAATTCACGTGAATTTGTATTGCGTTCAGAATGCGTTCAGAATGACTTCCCATTGCCCAAAAATGACTTCCCATTGCCCAAAATTGTGTGAGATGCTTTAATTTGCAACAATGTAAAACCTATGATTGCGTTCAAAATGACTTCCCTTTTACCCGAAATTGCGTGAGATGCTTTAATTCACAATAACGTGAAACCCTATGATTGCGTTCGGATTGCCATTAGATTATACTTCCAGTTTCCGATGTCTGATAAGGTCCCATGTCAACAGCACAGCCTCCTCTGCTCAGAGAAAACAAAGAATGAAAAAATTGCATTCACTTGGAGTACAAATAGGTAAACTAGACATCTCATCTAAGCATGAGAGGAGATGAGACGTGGAAAGGAAGGCTGGATTCTCTGAAGGGCTGAGTGTGAAATCATATGAGTTGCATTATGCATGTAGTATACTGACACTGGGAAGCAAAACTCTAGTAAATGCAGACAAATGTAAAAGACTGAATATAAATAATCTCTGTTTGTATTTACTTTTCTTTTTTCCCAGTGAAGAAGTTATTTCTGTGGGATAAACTCATAATCTTTTCAGTAATTCTTACTTCTCACTGGTTAAATAAAAGCAAGACAATATGTGAAAAAAATAATTACATGGAATACTTATTAAAATTTTTATTGTAATAATGTTCATGCCTGTTAATAAGTACTGCCAGTGTTTTCTCCAGAAACAGAACTATGGGGTAAACTGAATGAGCAAGAGCTGAGGGGTTACATCCCTTTGCCACTAACAGTTAAAGTCATTTCATTAGATTTAATCTATGTTTGACTAACCATGTCCTGTTGCTCTTAAATTTTCATTCACTTTAACCTTAGTCTGTTTTCTCACTATGCTGTTTTTAAAAGATGCAAATGCAGTGTGCTAATTTTGCTTGTTTACTTCTTTTGATGCCCAGTAGTTCTGATTTTTCAATTAATACACTTATCTATTGATTCATATCATCGGACAAGGATTGCCTTCCAAATGTAAAATTCTGTTTGCTGGTGAAAAAGAACACTGAACTGCAGTTGTCAATTAATTTTAGAAGTAGCCAGAGAATAATTCCTACTTAATTCACTGCAGAAATAGCCACAGTATCAAATGACATGTTCCCACAAACTAAAAAAGCAGCACTGCCTCCGATAGGTTATCTCTGTGAGAAAAAAGTACAATGAAATTCCTACAAGTTCACTTTTTTGTATGTTTTTAACAGTATTGTGCTTTTAAACTGTAGTTCACCTTACAGAAGGTGGGATATAACCATCATCATCATGTGATGATGATGATAATGATAATGACGACAATGATTGTGTTCCTCATGCAGCAACAGAAGTTGAAGGTTGCACCCTGAAGCATACTCACTTGCAAGCAAACATAATTGTTGAGATCAATGGGACTTGTTAATAAATTATGTCTAGGGCTGGTGTGTGTGTGATATGCAGCTTCTCTATTAGAAGATGTTCAAAGTTGCTCAAGTAAAACCTTCCATTGCACTGCATGGTTGCCCAGAACGTATCTGAGATGCAATTTAGCTTAGCAAGTAAGTCAAATCTTTTGCTAGAGGATGCAGGGGGGGATATATTGTCTTGCTGCCACCAGCTAGGTTTTTTTTACAGATGAAAGGGAAGACTGAATTTGAGCAGTGTCATTTCAGCCTCTGGAAGAGAGGAAACTGTGTGCCTGGCAGCTGCAATCATATGCAAATAGCTGTCAGAGAGGGGAAATTATCATCTACAAACATTGGGAAGAAATTCCATCTGCTGCTTCCTTGAAAAGGGGTCTTAATACATTCAGAGACAGCAAAGTTACACACATCTTAATCAAGTCTTAATCCAAAGAATTAATGCACTGTGCGTTTCTGCATAATTCCAGGAATCACGCAAAAGCCGTGACAATAGCGAGAGCCACAGATGGAGTCCCCTTCTTGCACAAAATACTGCAGTGAAAAGGTATCAGAGCAAACAGATCTCCCTTCCCAGAATTTCACATACAGGTGCACCATCTAAAAGTAACAGGGCTCTGTGCATGTCTGCGTGTGTAATGAATGCTTGTTCGTGTATCTGTGTGTGCATGCACATGCAGGTCAGAACATTATACTTACCTTAACACACTCTGGGGTGGGCAGATGGAAATCCATAACATCTTGGATTTTTAAATTTGAAGACCCTTAATTTTTCTCACATTAGGGAAAATGGGAAATGTCTGTTGAGTGCAAGCATTTAAAATTCAGAAACATTTTAGCTTACCACATTTTGACTTAACTCAGAGAAAAGTCTAAGCTAAAAGTAAGAGATAAGGAAACACATAAGCAAATATGCCAGCTAACTCATAAGCAAGACACAATCTCCATTCTGGGCATGGCTCTGGTTAGATCTCAATACCCATTTTCCCTTTCCCCTCTTCTGCCCATCTCTTCTTAAAATAATACTAATTCATTATTATAGTGGCAATAGAAGGTCAATCTCTGCTGTCCCACTTTAGTGCAAGTTAGCAATTCACAAAAATTCAGTGTTAGCAGTGATGGCACAGAAATTCATTTCATTTAGTACCACAGTTTATCAAAGTACACTTCTTGGAACCAAACACAGATCTGAATGCAATTTGTAGTTGGAAATCTGTATGTTACAAGCCTCCAATATGATTTGTCCATCATCCCTAAACATTGTGTTTTGTAAATGCTCACAAAACATCTTTTCATTCTGATAGTTCAGTGTACCCAAACTTTGTTTCAAGCACAAAATTAGTATTGTAAAAATATTATGTACAAAATTATCTTCATGCTAAGTGTATAAGGTGTATATGAAACATAAATGAATGTTATGGTAAGACATTGGTCCAACTGCCAAGACATTTCATTGCATATGTCTGGTGTTCTGCCCTTTGGCAGTACCATTACTGAGGGGTGGTGTGTGTGTGCAGTGATGCAGCCTGCACCGGTTGACAGCCCAGAAATGGAGTGGCACTTGGTCGGGCCCTCGCCCCACACTCCCCCTAAATGCACTCCATCCCTGCACTCCTTTACACCAGGTGCTGCCCATCCATGTTCACTCTCTCCATGTCTTTCCTGATGAGGAAAAGAACAAAGTGGCATGGGAAGGAGGGAGTGCGTGCTGCCCCCAGAAGCCCGGCCCTTGGAAGCCCTATCCCCTACACCGAGTGACACCTGGTGCGGGGACAGCACTGCCCTTTGATGAAAAGGCCATTATAAATAAACATTGTTGTTGCTGCTTCTGGTGTTATGCAAATATTCCATTTTAAATAAGGGACACTTAACCTGTATTGTATACACCACTCACACTTTTCCTGTGTATCTCTTTATCAATTCTCTAATATCTGTTCCAGGCAGATGGAGTTCAACCTGCTCACTGACTCAGAAGCCCATAGCCCCACTCTCTCTCTCTCAGAGTCTGGGACACCTCAACATGAGCATAGCTGCAAGGGACAAGAACACAGTGGTAAGTACAGAGAGTGCTCTAAACAGCAAACTATCCACACACTAGAACCTCCAGTTTTTGTAGATGAAAAGAGAGATATTTTATTTCCCCTTGTCTGACTAGCTTCTCATATCTTAAACAGCCAGCAAGCCAAACACAGCACAAATTGCTCATGTAAAATCTTGGTTTTCAATCCAAATAAAATCCTTCCTAGTTTTAAAGCTCATCATTTATTAACCAAATCGGTAGAAATAAGGCAAAAACCAAATTTATTTGCTGGCCCTGTGAGAGCCTGGGTTACACATATCATCCCCACAGTAAGCATCCAGAATAGCCAACGCTAGGCAGGTATATCTGCTAGCCTTGAGTCAGGAACGCTAATTCCACACTGCCTATTGGTTTGGGAGGCAGGACCTGCTCTCCTGCCAAATGACTGCTACATCCTTGTTGCAGATGGATTGCTACAATGACTGCACAAAGATGTACCAAATATGGTGGAGATGCTCATAATGAAGTAAAAAAATATTTTGTGGTCAAATTATCAACAAACCCTCGAAAAGCCTTTGGGGTGATGAGATTCTTAAGTTGAGCGTGTTGCTTTTACCCACTTTCCTAAAGAGTTTTCCAACAGCCATAGTAAACCTCAAGGGCTTTTTCAGCAGATTGGCCAAGACTAAAAAGAAAAAAAAGCCACCTTTATGAACACAAACCAAGAAAAGAATGGCTTTGAAATGTAACATGCACCCTTTTCTTTCCTTTTAAAACCTAGAGCCACACCATACTTTCCCAATCATGTTTAAAAAAATCATAAAATCCTAGGAGCTCAAAGGGGAAACATCCAACTGGTTGGTTGTCAAGAAGTACCAAATTTGATTGACTATTTGGCCAAAGAGAAATGATATCCTGTTTAATATTTATGATCTTGCACCATCGTGAGGACAGAAAGTGCCTTCCAAAATCTACCTTTTCAGCAGCACAGATTGCTGAGGCATTGGAAAATCAGGCAATGTGCGATGACACACCATCTCCCTCCCAAAAGCCAGGTGCTTTGCATCAAGCAGCTGCCTAGGTTTCTGGGATAGCATCAGGAACTGTAGCTACAACAACAGCACTTTGTTGCTTTAGCTACACCTCCTGATGCAGTATCTTGGCTGACATTTTTTTTTCATTACTCAAGTAGAGTAATCAAACTGACAAGGCAGAAGCTGAACAACTAGTTCCCCACCACCACATAAAAAGAATTCAACAGAGAAAGACACTTAATCTTCTTTATAAACTATATAAAAGCAGTTTTATTTATAAATGACTAGTTCATAATTAAATACGTGGTCTAATGGAGGAGAGAGGGGGAAGGAGAAAAATGCAAGTGATGCAAGAAAAGAATGGGTATGGAAAAGATGGCAAACAAATATGATGTCTGCAAACAGACAAATTGGTAATTAATGAGTATAGGCATACAAAGGTTGTTGTCTCTAACATCCATTGCAAATATTTTTTAATGGGGCCAGAGGGAGACAAAGAAGCAAATACATATTAAGTGATTATGTTCATTGAAAACTAGGAGGTGGGAACAGAGTGCAAGATACATTTGGGACCAGAATCTCATTCCAGCCATCTTCAAGTGGGTTTGGGTTGGAGTACTCATAAAAAAAATTGAGATGCAGAAAAATATACATAATTGCACACATTAAATTCTAAGCATATTTATCTTGAAATTGACTCCCCAAATCTGTAGGACTTGTTTTAGTTAGAGCAGTGATTCCCAAAGTCGGAGGTATGCCCCCACATTGGTGGTGGAAAGATCCAAGGGGACAGTGAGGGAAAAGAGGGCACCAGGGGAGTAGTGAAGATAAAAAGTTTGACATGCAAGAAAAGCAAGGAGAACCAGCAGCCTTTAGGACCATGGTGGGGATGATGAGTTAGAGCACATGGTGGCAGAGGAGAAGCGGGGCAAAAAAATGTTTTCATGTTTGGAAAATTGCTTGAGCTTTGTGAACTTTGCCGGGACTTGGCTGGCAGGTTGGAGCTGCACCGCTGCTCTTGCTTTCTTTCATCAAACAGGAGTTTATCACATGGGAGGAATTTATCCCAATTTCGAATGGAGCCAATTCGAATTCACATAAATTCGCTAGTTTAGCAAATTTACGTGAAATCTAATTGCGTTCGGAATGACTTCCCATTTCCCGAAAATGACCCCCCCCATTGCCCGAAATTGTGTGAGATAGTCTAATACGCAATTACATGAAACCCCATGATTGTGTTCGGAATGACTTCCCATTGCCTGAAATTGCGTGAGATACACTCATTCGCAATAACGTGAAACCCCATGATTGTGTTCGGATTGCCATTGCATTATACCCCCAAATTCCGTTGTATGATAAACTCCACAGACTGAGCGAAGAGGTAGCAGAAGAAACAATGTTTGATGGGGGGGGGGTTGATGCGTTGTGGGGAAGACATGTCTCCAGGGAAAGGGAGGGGGGGTTCTTCATAAGAGTCCTTTGCCTTTCTCACCTTTTCAGAGAAAAGTGGGTAGCAGCATAATATGTGCCCATCCCCAGCTTCACTTTAGATGTTTGTGTAAGATCATTGCCTCTTGACTCCTGGAAAGGTTACACCACTGTGAAATTCTGAGACAGATTCCCCTGCTTTCCTTGTCACAGACACGGAAAAGTCACAGCAGAACCAGACTGATGACTCCAATCCTGAGGATGGCTCCTTGAAAAAGAAGCAGCGCAGGCAAAGAACTCACTTCACCAGCCAACAACTCCAGGAGCTGGAAGCCACTTTCCAGAGGAACCGCTACCCTGACATGAGTACCCGAGAAGAAATTGCTGTATGGACCAATTTGACTGAAGCCAGAGTCCGGGTATGATTAAATTGTACAAGATCTCCTTTATCCAAATATGTGAGAGGATGAGGACTTGGACTGGAAGATAAGTCAACATGCCAAGCAGAACAGAACAGACTTCCATCTGTGCTTGGCTCATCAAACCATATGCAGCAGTTCCCATAAATGTGTACCCTAAACACACCAGAAGGGATGTTTAGTGGGTTGTAAAACACTGGTGTGCCTCACGTGGAGTACCTCCACACGTAAAAAAGGTTCTTTTCACAAAAAAATACTCTTCACTCGAGGAAAGCAATTTATGGGGGACAGTAGGATCCCCCATGTCACACATTTAGGCTATGCACTTCAGGGATTATCACACCAGGCTTTTAAACTACAATTAAAGTTGGATCATAGTACCTACTGCACACCATTGTTTCTGTCTTGTCACTGCTCTGCCTTCAAACTGTTGGTACAGTGTACCTTTTCATTGATGGGAAGAGCTGTCAATAAATTCCCAGTCATGCTGCTTTCCCATTACTGTATATACTCATGTATAAGTCTAAAGATTTAGGTTAAAAATTGACCCAAAAAACTTGAGTCTACTTATCCAATGTAGGCACTGTACTTCAACTCTCATTTTTGAAAAAGGGAACCATCCCTTGGTGAAAAGAAATAGTGTAATTTGTCCTGGCAACACTGACCTCCCTCTGTTTTCTCATCCATCCAGCCTTTAAAGTGAGCACAAAGTTATGTCTGCTAGAATTTTGTAATTTCTTTGGCAGTGTTTTCCTTTGATAAACACACCCCTAAGTTGACTTATCCACGTGTCATATAAAAATCCATAATTTTGGCCCCAAAACCTGTCCTTGACTTATACATGAGATCAACTTATAGTCGAGTATATACGGTTCTCTACAGATGTACGGTAATAATTTCCTCCTGCTGTAGTTCCAAATCTTGGGCAGTAACGTGGCATCAGTGGACATGATTCTCATCTTTTCCCTCTATCCTCTTGCTATTCCTAAGCAAGTTGGTTTTCTTTTCTTTTTTCAGTTTCTGTTCTTTTTATTTTCTTTAACGAAATTGCATTAACATATCTCTGAAATTACATTACAAATTAAAATTTAAAAATGAAAATGAAAAATGAAAGGCACACAGGGTAGGGCGTAGAGCAGGAATCTGGGGTTAAGGAGGAGTACGGAAGAGGACTATTGATCACTCAAAGAGTTCAGTAGCTCTATTGTAAAGACATGCAATAATGAATGCTCCTAAACTGGTGTATTTCCTTTTCTTTTCTTTTTAACTAACGCAATTGCAGTAAGAATTGTCTTACATGTGATAATGTCCTTACTGAATAACTATATAGGGATTTTGTGCATGCATCTTTGCAGGATTATTCAAACTTCGTGCAATGCAAGTTTCTTTAAGGAAGATATCTCAGCCAGCCTTTCCCTCCAAAATGTAATTTGGTTTCTCACATTTTAAAAACACAAATATACTCTCACAATGATGTCTTACACAGCGAAGTCAGGAAGAATAGGTTACCAGGATTATAAACCCCATTGGAACCACTGACAAGTGAAAGGAAGCACCAACATGCTTGGGGGTACCTGAGGTTGGCATAAGGGACCCCACTCTCAAAACAAACAGTCTGGTAGGATGAGCATGCTCAGTAGCCATGGGATACAGAGTGACTATAGGAAAGAAAAAGACCGTTTACCAGACTGTTACAACTTGCCCTTTTCAGTTTTGACCAGAATATTTTGGCCTGAACAGCTTATTGTAACTTATTATTCATATATCATACTACTGAGGAAAGCTATCTCTCAGACAGAAATCATAGACATTCAAGCATTCATGGTTGAACCCTGAATTTCATCTGTCTTCTTTATGTATGCAGGGATGCCATTTTTGGTATTCCATTAAGTTAATTCTTGTATATCTCACAGAATAAGTAAATGAGAGGATTTCTATTGTCATAGTACATATGTATAAGTTTGCCTATGGGTGTGCTTAGGCATTATTGTCTAATGTGGAACATTCATAGTTCGTTCATGGTTGTAGAAATGGAGTCACGCATGCGGTGCAATTATGCATGTGGATGCACATTGGGTTGTGCATTTGGTTTCAGAAAGTTCAGCACAGGGGTTGCCTAGCACATTCAGTGCATAGTTCCAGCAAAGAGATTTACACCGCTTGACCCCAGAGAATGTGAACATGGATTTAATGTTTGCAAATGCAGATATGGGGCATGATTGTTCCTTGCATGTGGGTATAAATTGTTTATGTGAAGAATCTGCTTATAGTCTTGCTTCTAATGGACTTGGACATTAGCAGAACAGGGAGGGTTGTGCGTGCTCCCCAAGTTCTTGTTGAGCCCTGTTTTTCTGCCGTGTTTAAAAAAGTAGTGAGTAGGTTGAAAGAAGATCCATTAGGATGCCACCATATGCAGGTGTTGTGACCTCACATAGGGAGAGATTATACACTGTAATTACTTGACATTTTAGAACGAACACACTGTTTTCAGGGCTCAACTGCATTTTCAGACTTGCTGCCAAAATTATTCAAGAACTGCTAGTTTGCTAAACAAAAAGCTCATTGGGTGTACCAGCCAGAAAGGTTATCTAGAGGCAGAGCTCAAATCCTTCATGCTTGTGGTCCTTGTCCCAATGGCTTGTCCTATAGCAATTCCTGCACAAAAGGTTCAACAACCACAACAACTTGATTTCAGTTCATTGCATTAGTTGCTTTTAAAATCTTCCTGTGCTTCTCTCATTTAGAGCCATAGCTACCTGAAGCAAGCACCTTCCTCCCTGCCTCTTTTACCAACATGTTGATTAGAATTATTCCTTTTTCTTTCAGGTGTGGTTTAAGAACCGCAGAGCGAAATGGAGGAAGCGAGAAAGGAATCAGCAAGCAGAACTTTGTAAGAACAGTTTTGGAGCCCAGTTCAATGGACTGATGCAGCCTTATGATGAGATGTATGGTGGCTACTCTTATAACAACTGGGCTACCAAAGGCCTTGCCGCCAGCAGCCTGTCAGCCAAAAGCTTCCCCTTCTTCAATTCCATGAATGTCAACCCTCTCTCATCGCAGCCCATGTTCTCAACACCCAGTTCCATTGGATCCATGCCTATGCCCTCCTCCATGGTTCCTTCAACAGTGACTGGTGTGCCGGGCCCAGGCCTCAGCAACCTCAACAGCCCTGGCCTTAATTCTGCCGTTTCATCCACTACCTGTCCTTATGCATCCTCGGCCAGCCCTTACATGTACAGGGACACATGCAACTCCAGCTTGGCAAGCCTGAGGTTGAAGGCTAAGCAGCATGCCAACTTCACCTATCCAGCAGTGCAGACAGCCACCTCCAGCCTGAGCCCCTGCCAATATGCTGTGGATAGGCCAGTATGAGGGACTAGACCCCCACCCTACTTTCAGGAACTTGGCCATTAGCCCAATAATGCCAGCCGGACCAAATTCCAGGAAGGTCTATCTAGTTATTATAATGTTACAAACTTCTGACAATCTCTTTTGGTAAAGTAAACACAACTGCTTACTGAAAGTCCATTTGGGAAAGAGGAACATTTGCCAGGCTCTGAGCTCATTTTTCAGTCCACCTCTGTAATGCGATAGCCCTTCTCTTGCTCCTGCTCCAGCCCAAGAACAGGCAACCAGTTCATGCAACAATGCAGAGGAACCCGGGGAAAATGGTGCAGCTGCTAACTCCACTCATAACGTACGTCTGTGTGCTTCTCCTATTTCTGTGACTGCTCTGTTCTGTTATGTGACTGCTCCCTGCCTTCCTGAAGCACTCCAGAGGAGGCTAGTGTTCTGTGCTGGAAACATCAGTTTAGTGCACCTCAGATAATGTATATTTAACCAATGTTTACACTTTATTGTGAAATGTCTCGGGCACAATGTTTTGTCTCTTTTTTTTTCTTTGCAGAATTGGGCATTTTGTAATCCAAAAAGGAAGGTTTGCTTCCAGGTAAAGATGAAGGGTGTGAGAGACATGTCATAGGAAGAGTCTGGGGTAATGCTGAATGGAGACATCTGCTGGGTTTCCTCAGGTTTACACTGTTTTCCAAGACTGCAACAGAAGCTGTCAACAACATGTGATCAAGAGGGGTACAGAGCTTTGACATCAGGGGGAAAAATACCTGAAAGTCCTTACGATGCCGGCACATGATCCTCCAGCTCCAAGGACGTTCTTTTAAATGGATGAATGATTAATACAATTTTATTCCCTCTTTGGTTTCATTTTGTGCAGAGGCAGGAATGAAGTAACAATATCCACACATCACACAGAAGCCTGTTGATTTCCTTTTGCAATAAGCAGCTCAGTCTCCTAGAATAATTTTCATTGAAACATAAATAAAATCAGAAGAAATCTCCACAAACATTTTTCATGTCTATTTGTTGTTGCGCAACTACCTAAGATAAAAAAAAGTTGTGTGTTCCTTTTCTGATGGTGGAAACGTTGGGCCTCATAATAAGAAGCCTTGTAGGCCCAGACATCAACACACATTATTATCTTACAATATATAATTTTAAAAGCTTGAAAAAGTAGAAACACAGCTTGTCACTTGGTCCTGAATTGTATTGTGATAATTGAGAGGTTTAGCAACCACATGGTAAAATATTGGTACTTTTTACTACTGACATGTAACTTTCAATTTGTAATTTAACTTTTACTTACAATATTTTCAGACAATCAAGCTCAAACTTCCAAACTTTGGATGTCTGAATTAATAAGAAATGGCAGTGTTGTAAAGGGATTATGTGTTGCACATTTCAAAAGCAGACATTGGTATAATACTTGATCTTTCCATGTGGATACAAACATGTCTGCTTTAAACTGATATAGTTAGCACATCCACTTTAGCTGATATAATTTTTCCCACATAATATTGTCATTTCTGTAGCCAGTTTTGGCCTCAGCTAGTTTATACTGTATATGTCATGTGGAGACTGATTTCTTTTACCTTTTTGTAAGGAGTGGGCTTGGTGTTAGTTTAATACCTTATTATGAGAAAACAACTGGAATGAATGGTGAGATTATTCAAATTCAAAATATTGTCACGTGAGGATGAACCTGACTGTAACAGCCATTGCTGAAATAAAAATTTGAAACGTCAGACTAAGAAAAAACAATAGCTATTGCCATTTGAACATTCACTCTGAATAGAGTAGCAGATCCCTGCCTACTAAATAAACACTCTGCCAATGATTAAAATCATACAAAATATTTTAATTAAACAATGCATAATTTAAATCAACACAAAAAAGTAAAGGAGTGCAAAAACATGTAAGCATAAATGAATATTCATTGGGATAACCTAGCCTGGTACATCCTCAGTAGCTTGGAATATAACTCCCATAAAACCATCACATGTCATGTTGGTCAGGGCTGATGGGAATGAAATTCCAAAACATTTGAAAGGCACCACTTTGAAGAAGCCTATTAAGGGTGTTCACTTTTTCTCATTTTTATGTATGAAAGGTGGCATTGCAAGCTACCTCAGTAAGATAATACCAGACACAGTGCCAAAACTCCTAGTAAGTGGCTGAACCCAAACCAGAGTCTATCCCAATGTTTCCAGTTTATTGGGCTAATTGAGTGGTGTTGAGAAAGCAGATACCATCATTTAAATTTTTTTTAAACAGGCATAACTAATGTAATTATTTCAGAATCTTTTAAATATGGCTTTCTAACCAGTTCACTTTATTGGCCCTTACCCAGTGTTATTTACTTCAAGGATTTTGCAGCCTTGTGGAATTTGCGAGGTGTAAGTATTTCTGACTCCAGCACTGCCAAACTTTACAAACCATTTCTACATTCCCAATATGTTCAAAGAAGTTTATTAAATTTGAAACTTCTGATTAATTTGATTAATATATTCTCTTTAGGAATCTCTAGGTCCCCCAGTGTAACTCTATGGTCAACTTTAACTAAAAGTTGTGCTGAAAGACCTAGAGATAAAGAGAATACTAGTCATTTGTAACTCCTCCAGTGCACTTCTACGGTCAGTGTCTGTCAGACATTGACCACAGAGTTGCCCTGGAGGACCCACAGATTCCTAGAGAGATGTCCTCTCAGGTAAAAACGTGTTTTTGTTTGCAGTTTTTCCCTATTCAAGGGGGTCTTGTGCTCCTAACCCTGGCGAATATGGAGGGACAAGTGTAATCTGAGCAAATGCACATTTAGATTTTAAAGTTCATCAAATAACAACACAATCATGACTACAGAAATAAAATGAACTTTGCTTCCAAACTTCAGATATGAGCCACATGCCATTTTGTTGTAGAAATTGATAATGTATTTTTCAAGCCAAAATAATAAAACGAACATCTGTTGCCATGAACATGTCCTGCTGGCTGCCCTTTGGCTGTAAAATAGGAAGAAAGAAAGGAGACTGAGAGCAATTGATCTCTCATGGGCCCTGGGGTGTCTCTGCCGGCCCATGGCCAAACTCCTGACCTGTTTATTGCTGTCCTCACCTGCCATTTTGGAGACAGTCATTTGGGAGCCCATTTCATTGTGATATACATAATATCTTCCTGAAGTGTTCCTTTTTAAAAGCAGGTTTCTTGTCATAACTGAAGATGTCTCTGAAACTACAGAGGCAAGGCTGGGTGAAATCTCTACCTAAGACTTTGGAGAGCAGGGGCAGTCAGATCTAGAAAAACAAAAGTAACTATGCAAAATGAGAAGAACTGTGCAAATCTATTCAGTGTACAACACACTGATACAGAATCCAGCGCTTCTTGATTCAGAATCTGGATTTAAGAGTAGGCCTCTTTTCGATCAAATGTTTTGTGTTTGACGTGATTCATGTCCTCTCATCCCCTTCCTCCAAATGACAGCTGAGAATCTCACCAGCAATGCATGGAGAAGCTGTTCAGCATGCAAGACCTTAATCTAACTCTGCAGAAAAAGGAGAAAGGGGGAGGGGGGAGAAGGATTTGTAGCCACTGCTGCTTCAAGTGTTACATATAAGCAGCCTCGGGATGCTTAAGCAAGGAGGGCAGATTTGGGCATCCCCTTCTCATTCAGGGTTGTCCTCACCTTTGCTTTCCTGGAACAGATATTTTGTCCTTGGACCTTCCCTTCTTCCCCCTGTCGTGGGTGAAAAAAGCTGAGATTCCTGGAGGTTTATCACACTAGAGGGCAAACAGGATTTAAACAGGAATTAAACAGGAATTAAACAGGAAATGCCTTATGTTTAACATAGGTGGATTTGGCTGTGCCTCTGAGGTGTTTGAGAACACAACTGCTACCGAACTGTCTTCCATTCCTTTTCTATAAGATTAAGTTATTGTTGGGTGTATCATTTATGAGCAGAGTGCTGATTTGTCCACTGAGGGCCTTTTCACTAAGGTTCTCTGTCCACGCTGCCACTATTTGTCATTGGGAAGCTGAACCAGGAGCCCAGCAGAAAAAACAGTAGGTCCCCCATGCTAGCACGGCTGCTGGCTGGACAAAAGACTTGGAAGCATATCAAGTTGGGACATTCACACAGCTGTCCAGAATGTTCCTGGCTTGGAGTCAGATGACATGAGAGAGAGAGAGAGAGAGAGAGAGAAAGAGAGAGAGAGGCAGAGAGAAAGAAAGAAAGAATGACCCATGCCTTTACTGTAAAGTTCCCAGATCTCCTGCACTCCATTCTGGGCAACATCACTGAGGGGAGATATTAGGTTCTCTCTGTGCTGCCAGACCCTAAATTTGTTATCTGAAAGACTTCTGTGTACCAACTGCCTTTCTGCCCTAAGATCCTGCTCTTGGCCATGAATCTCAGTCCCTTTGTTCTAGGGTCCTGGATGCTCTCAGTTTGGTAAGTGTGATGCCAACTGATACATGCTTATAGTAAGAATCTAGATATTTGCATTCCTGCTTGTCTGTCCCTGCTCCATATGTCTTGGACCACATGAGATACTAGATTCCCATGGTCAAAGGTGAGGCTGTTATCTGGGATTGCCCCATGAACAGAACCGGGCCAATTCTATGCACAAGTACACAGAAGAGTTGTGAAATATTGGAGGACATCGAGTTGGTTCTCCCTCACTGCAGTGGCCCTGCCTCACACATTTTACCGTTGTACACTGGGGGCAAAGCAGCGGCCACATTACAACTGTGCAATGCAACTGTCAGCTTTTGTATTGTTGTGCCATCATACTACAGCCTCTGGTCAGCTATATCATTGCAAGGCAATGTTTCTGTAGAGAAAGGGGTACTCAGCAGTGACTCTGACATACCCAAAAGGCAGCAGGAGTGCCCTGAACCATGTTCAGAAGAGGAACACTGAATCATAACAAATGTCGATCTCACCTAATATTCTGTTTCCACAGAAGCCATGCAGGTGCCAATGGAAAGCCCACATAGAGGCATGCAGGCAACAGCATCCTAGTGTTCACATTCCCCAGTAGCTAGTACTGAGAGTCATACTCCTGGGGAACAGAAATAATATATGACCATCATAACTAATAGCCACTGAGAAGCTTATTCTCCATGAATCTGTCCAGGGTGCTCCAAATGTTACTGGACTGCCCCATCAGTCCTCACCATTAGATACACCATCTAGGGCTAATCAGAGTTGCAGTCCAACAACTTCTGGTGGGTCACACATTCCCATGCCTGAATTTTTCTAATTCCCTTTCAAAAACAGTGATGGACATGGCTATATCTGACAGTTGCAAATTCCATCTCTTAACTGTACGCTGCATCCAGAGGTCATTTCTTTTAAAATACAATTGACCTTCTGTATCCACGGCTTGAAAATATTTTTAAATTATATAAATTCCCAAAAGCAAATCTTGATTTTGCCATTTGATATCAGGGATGCCAATTTACTATGCTGTTGTATTCAGTGGGACTTGAGTGTCCACAGACATTGGTGTTCATGAGGGGCCTTGAACCAAACCCCAGCAGAAACCATGGGCCTATTGTATTATCTAAAGGAACATGTCTTTTTCCCCATTATAACTTTCTCATACACTGGTTCCTAACACTACCTGGGTGTTCTCTTTACAGTGTGCCCTGTGGGCCACCATGAGAGTTACATCATATGGGAAAGCAACAGTATGTAGGGACTATTTCCCCTACATACCCCAGCAGGCCGCACCGTTGCATGAATCTTAGGATTTTCATAATGGAGGAATACGCAGGGTTTTTTTCTTAATTTTTTCAACTATTTTATTATATGCAGTCATAGATATACACAAACATATACACTCTCCTTAAAGAAACACAGACATATCAATGTCCAGGCATATTGCTTTCATCACATTAAGCTGGATGTAAGGCATCATCCAAGGCCTTCAACAACACAGCATCAATTGCCAGGCACTGAGATGGCATTAATACATCTGTAGCCTTAATATAACCGTTACACCAACTTCATTCAGATCTCAAATGAAATTGAATATATACAGTATAAGCTAAGCCAAAGCCACAGTATAAGACAAACAAACAAACAAAAAACAGCTAAAGCTAAATGCATGGCTAAAAGTTATCTACTATGTATTAAGCGCTCTGTCTACAGTTTTGCATGATTTAAGTAGTATATGTGTGCCACCTTGGCTAAATTTTATAAGTCCTATGTTGAGGAAAGGCAGCATAAAATGAAAAAGAATGCTAACACTATCTCAGGGACCTCAGGAAAGGGATGTAGACAAGACAGAGGCATGGTTCAGACATCCGCCTAACTATCTAGTCCATGTAGAGAAGCTTCCTTGTGCCAATAGTGGTTACTAATTCCTGCAGCCACTGAGAAAGAATTGCCATATTTTAGCTGACACCATGCTTCCAGTAAAAGGGTTCGCTTTTTACCTTCACTGCACATAGCAGATGCACATAAAATGTTCCCTTATCCACCCTCCAATCTTCTAGTACCATTTTCCAGGGTGAATAAAGGAAAGGAATCAGCAACTTTCTATTCATGCTGTCAATGGATACAATTCAGTGTTTCTGAGTATAGTTTAGATTCCATGTGCCTCAACTTTTTCTTAAGTCTTTCGGATCCAATCCCCTTCCTTTGCGATATACATTTAGTACCATGTTATGGTGGCAGAATTCCTCTTCCATACAGCATGTATGTCTACGAGCCTCCAAGTCACTTGTCGTCCTGCGGTGACCCCATAATTTTCATAAGGTTTTCTTAGGCATGGAATACACAGGGGTGGTTTTGCCAGTTCCTTCCCCTGAAATATAGCATGCAGCACCTGTATTCATACAGTTGTTGTTGTGTGCCTTCCTTTCCAATTTATGGTAACTCTAAGATGAAGTTTTGTTGGGAAGATAGTTCAGAGGGGTTTGCTGAGAAACTGTGTCTTGCTCAAGGTCATCTAGTGGGAATCCCAAGCAGGGATTCAAACCCTGCTCTCCAAACCCATAGTCCAATGCTCAAACCACTGCACCATACTCACTCTATGTGTACAGTACAAACAGTGTGAAAGCCAGCATAAGGTAGTGGTTTGAGTATTGGACTCGGACTCCGGAGATCAGAGTTTAATTTGCTGTCTCGGCCATGAAACCCACTGAGTGCTCTCATCTTCAGGCAAAGGCAATGGCAAACCTCTTCTGAAGAAACTTGCCAAAAAATCCTCCCCATTTTAGGATTGCCATAAGTCGGAAACAACTTGAAGGCACACACGGCAACAACAAAGTGAGGACTGTAGTAATAATAAGGCTTCCTAATAGTGTAATATATTTTGGGCAGAAGGTGGCAGCAGAGCATTATGAGTGGACCTGCATGTAGAATTCTCAAGAAAGCATTTATAATTTGCAGGAGCTTCCTATAAAAAAATGTTTGCACACATTAATAAAAAGATGAAAAACAAGATGATACAGAAAAGAAACTCTAGGAACATCTGTTCTGTAGTTATTTCTTTCCTATACAAGGCTGAAGATTATTATTCATCCCGTTTCTTATTCCTAGTTACCACAAAAGTTTGAAAACAGGACTAAAGGAATACTCTTAATAAGTGACCGAAGCAAATTTATGTGAATTCGAATTGGCTCAATTCGAAATTGGGAGAAATTCCTCCCGTGTGATAAGCTCCTATGAAAAGGAATCATTTTTCAGTAAATGACATTTTTCCAATTTGTCCTTTTGACTTCCTTATATTGTCTATGAGTTTCTCCATCAGCCATATGTCCCAAGTTTTCTTCCACCAGTTTTCTATTAAATGTTCACCTGTTTTCCAGTTCTTAGCAATTTCCAAGCTGGCTATTGCTATGAGGAAGGTGATCGAAGCTTCTGGCATGTACTCTGGAGACCAGGGTTTGAGTTCTCACTCAGCCATGGAAACTCACTGGGTGATCTTGGGCAAGTCACA
Source organism: Urosaurus nigricauda (assembly GCA_034509955.1). Taxonomy (NCBI): domain Eukaryota; kingdom Metazoa; phylum Chordata; class Lepidosauria; order Squamata; family Phrynosomatidae; genus Urosaurus; species Urosaurus nigricauda. Next base: position 156,512,550 of record JAOEGL010000003.1, read on the forward strand.
CTCTCTCAGCCTCAGAGGATGGTGATGGCACGTCTCTTCTGAGTAAATCTTGCTAAGAAATGATAAGTTCCCTTTAGGGTCACCATAAGTCAGGAACAACTTGAAAGCACACAATGATAACAACAAACCTAATTTTCTGCTAAAGCAGTAATGCACAGGGACACACATCTATGTCTTTACCTGAGGCAGATAAGTTAGATATAAGGTTTGGTCAGACCGTCCAAAACTAGTCCAGAGAACTGTGACATCAGTGGTATTTTGGAGAAATAATTATGATGAAGAAAAGGTCAACTGTGATATGCGTATAGTGTGTAGAGGAGAAAAACGTGTATTGTATACAGTCTTGTATAAGTATAGAAATTTCAGTAAAAAAATTGACACCAAAAACTGACCTTATTCCTGGTTCAGTGTAAGTACTGTACCTAACCCTTATAAAAAAAGAAACAAAAAACATCTCCTTCTCTGAGTAAAACGGCAAAAGGCAAGAGATTAGTCTATTCCAGGAAAACCTAAAAGAAGTATTGACATCCCCTACTCTCTCCATTGTGGTACTACTTCCAAGAGGGAAAATGGTGGCAGCAGCAACAGCCCTTTGGTGCTTTCCCTCAAAGGACTGCTGCGAGGAATCCAGTTTGGAAGGATTTGACTAATACGTATGTGCAAGTTTGTCAGGTTTTCAGGTTAAAATCAGGCAAAGTTATCACATTAAAGTTAAAGGCTGTAATCACTGATTTTCTTTCTTTGCCTTTTTGACATGTGCGCTTTTTCTTAGCTCTGCCTGCACCTGGTTACCTCCTCCACACATTATACAGCCAGCATTTATTATAGTTTTTTGTGGGTTTTTTGGGCCGGTTATGGGTGCCGGCCATGAAAGCCTTCCACTCCACCATTTACTCCTCATCCATCCAGCCTTTAGGGTAAGCATATTTATGCCTACTGGAAATTTGTACGTTCTTTAGCATCATTTTCCTTTGATTCGCCTTGACAACCTTTACTACATGCCCCTAGGTTTTACCCTCAACTTATGCACGGGTCATATTAAAATCCCTGAGTTTGGCCCCCAAACCTGCCCTCGACTTCTACATGCATTCGACTTAACACATGAGTATATATGGTAATCTCTCTCATTAGACCTGTCCAGTGATTTGTTTTGCCTTCTTAATTTCTTTTTTCAAGCAATCGGACTTGTCCAGATACAAAATGATTCAATGTATAGAATCTGGCCCCCTCATTATTCTTTCACCTATCCCATCTCATTTAAAATTTGTAGAAAAATGCTTATAAATTCGGTTTGTCCTATATTTGGGGCATAGAAAATGTCCAACAAGAACTGTCTGATTACTAGGGTACTTACTTACTTACAATAAAAAATACTTACAATACAAAAATTAATTACTTACAATAAAAACTATTTCCGCTTAATCTCTCCCTTTGTCATGGATCTGAAATAGATATGTTCTATCCCAGTACAACTACAATCCCTTGTGTCTTCCTGAGTCCCACACAACACTTTTTTCCACAAATTTAGTTTGTAGTAGCACAGGTTCAAACACTGTTATGTGGGTTTTCTGAAAGAATAATATATCGGAGTGGAGTTGCTCAATGCATTTTAAGATTTTATCCTCTCCAGCACTAACCTTAGTCCTCTATTGTAAGAAGAGACTATTATCACTTCGTTCGTTGTCCCTTACTACATTTTATTTCTTTTACATCTCTCCTCAAGGCTCAAGGCAGGGTACAACATGTTAAAATATAAAATACAATTAAAAAAAGAAAAGAAAACACATAAAACCATCAGTTAAAATACAATGCTATGAAACCATTAAAAAACACTCATTACGAGTACATTCTTTAAAATATACAAATTAAAAAGTCATGATTTAAAATTGACTGGGTTGGCCTGTCTTTAATGTTGTTTTAAGTGCCACCAGTGTTTTCAGATGTCATCTGGGGCAAAAAGTTCCCTTGGGAAACTGGCTAGTGGGAACAAACATTTCCCGGAGGACCTGGGTGTAAAGGGCGGATTGCATGAGAGAAGGCAATCCTGTTGGTAACCTGGACCCAAACCATGTAAGGCTTAAAAGGTAATGACCAATACTTTGTATTTTGCCTGAAAACTAATTGAGAAATCAAACATCTAAGAAATCAAGATAGATTGTTATTATGGCTGTGGATTGGGGTATAGCAGTTGTTGGAATACCATATCAGTTGTTTCAGAGCATTCCAAGATGACATTGATTAAAAACTTTTTTTAATGGTAATGTGAAATTTTCTGGAAATCACACCCGATCTGAGATTCAGGTTACTTTGAATTTAAATCATCATGGCCAAGTATTTTTGATATGGTTAAAATGGATTCTGGGTTATTAGTGGTGTTCTTGTTAATTGCTGTCAAGTTGACTTCAATTTACGGTGATCTCCAAATCACACTGTCACCAACAGGTCTTGCAAACTCAGAGCCATGGCTTCCTTGATTTGAGTATTGTGGTTTTTCTCTTTTCCTACTGTCTTCTAATTTACCAAGCATTATTATATTTTCTAGTAATTGTGTCTTCTCCTGAAAGATCCAAAGTATGACATTCTCAATCTAGTTATCTAGGCTTCGAGGTAGAGTTCAAGCGTGATTTGCTCAGAGCCATTTATTTGTCTTTTGGGCAGTCCACTGTATCCACAGAACTCTCCTCCAGCACATTTCAAATTAATTCATTTTCCTTCTATCAGATTGCTTCCCAGTCATACAGAGAAACTGGAAAATACAATGGCATAGACAATCCTAACTTTGGTATTCAATGATACAGTATCTCTTTACATTTGAGGATCTGGTCTACTGGTGCTTCCTTCATAGCTGCCCTTCCAAGTGTCCATCTTCAGCTTTCTTGACTCCAGTCTGCATTCTGATTACCGATTGGGCTTTAACTATTTAAACGTCTTCATCATCTACTTTAAATTTAGTTATCTAAATCATCTATGGCTACTTGCTATTGCACTTTCTTCCTTGACCTTTCTTCAATAGTTATCCCAAGTCTTTGCTGTTACCTGCTAATAGTATGGTACTGTATATGTATGCTGTCCAAGAAGGTGATGGCAAGTGATCCCAGACAGAATCCAGTTTAGCTGACAAGTGGCAAAGACCCTCAGTCTAAGTTATAGGGGTGGGGAAGTGGTTTCATTATCTTAAATTGTTAATATTCCTTCCCCCAATTTTCATGCCTCTTTTCTCTGTGTCTGATCCAGCTTTGTATATGTTATCTTCAGTGGACCCCCTTGCCAATTGGAAACTATTTTGTTTCTCCATATTCTGTCCTGACAACAGTGGCTTGTTTCTCTGATTATTAAATCAGATTCCTCTCCCTCTTTCCTTATTGCCGTTTTGAAAAACTGGCAACCTTACTGTTGTATCATGAACAGGAATTATTAGTGCCGGTTCTCACCGCAGTTGCATATGTAACTAAAGAATCCTCCTCAGATAAGTCTCTGTCAGAAAAGCAGAATGTATTGTTTTGATACCACAAGACTAACAGGCCAGCTTGGGACACCTGCATGATCTTCCATAGCCCTTTGAAGGGCTGTGGCCAGTAACACAATTTCCATACTTTGGTACCCCATTACACTCTCATCCTACCCAACAATGTAACTCTGTTTAAATACCCATGTTTTACCCTATGGAATAGCCCTCCTTCACTCCCAGTCGGCCTTTGATATCAACATGACATTAAAAAAATATGTTTGGTCACATAGCCATTGAAGGTGCCCCAATACAAGGACAGTAACTGACCCAAATAAAGAGATCCAGTTGATTTGGCTTGGAAGCACTAGCACACATAGACACAATAGGTCCTTTGACACTGGAATCTGTATAATCCTTTCACACAGGAGTGTGATGATGGGCAATGCACCAGGTACCTGCTGTTTGCCCCCCTTGTGTGATAAACCTCTTTGAGGTTTATCACACAAGGGGGGCAAACAGGATTTAAACGAGAGTTAAACAGGAATTAAACAGGAAATGCCTTATGTTTAACATAGGACATTTCCTGTTTAATTCCTGTTTAAATCCTGTTTGCCTCCTAGTGTGATAAAAAAGTGAACTAACAATCCCTAAGCAGTTTACAATGTGTAAGCCAATTGCCCCCAACAGGCTTATTCATTTTACCAACCTACAAAAAGATGGAAGGCCAAGTGGACCTTGGAACCCTCCTCTAGGACTAAACTTATAACTTTGTGGCCACAGTTACCAACATTTAATCCCAAGAAAATGTTACACCAAGAGCATGGGAAGAGAAGCAGGCCAGGGAGCATCAATTATCATGGGAAGGGGAGAGCCATAGGATGCTAGCTGCTCCCAAACTACCTCCTACTTTAAGTAGTCTAGATAGCCTTGGCAGCAGGTCTTCTGCCTTGATAGTGCTGCTGCTCAATGCTAGGTCAGAGAATGGAAAAACATCCTTGATCCAGGATGAGCATGCCAACTTGGCTTGCATTATACAGACCTGGCTGGATGAAGCTGCATAGAATCACAGAGTTGGAAGAGATCACAAGGGCCATCCAGTCCAACCCCCTGCCATGCAGGAACTCTCCATCAAAGCATCCCTGACAGATGGCCATCCAGCCTCTGCTTAAAGACCTCTAAAGAAGGAGACTCCACCACCCTCTGAGGGAGTGTGTTTATTTTCTTGTGTCACCCACCCCATTGCTCAACAATCTGACCTCCGGACAGGTTGGTCTTGTCAGCAGTATTGGAATCCTCCTGGCTTCTTGTACTAGGTGAAGACCGTTCTGTTAGGAGCAACTCTGGAATTCATGTCTGCCCATGACAACCATAGGCCTGTCCCAACTAATATCTGATGTCCCCATGCTGCAGAACACTCTGGATCCAACTGTCTGTGGTGGGCTTTGATTATCATGGTCTGGGTATGGGCGAACTTTGTATAGTTTTATCATGGATTGCTCACTAACTGGTGGAGTCTACACTCACTGCAATTTGGGAACCTCTGCTGGGATGAGGGGGTTGATTAAGCTGGTCCATCTTAGGAGGGTTGTGGATCCATATGGATTCCTTGAGGAAGTACCTGCTGTCCTGGAAGCTGTTCATATGAAGGCCCTGGCTGAAGTGGCCACAGCAATGGACATGATAGTCCTCAATTATCCCCCCCTCCCCGATGAAGTGGAGCCAAGAAAGGTTTACTAGGGAGTTGGCAATGATAAAACAAATGGGACAGAGATCAGAATGTTGATGGTGACTCTGAAGACTCAGAGCGAATCCAACCAATTGTTGTAAAACTTAGGCCATAGTATTGGTGACAGCAAAGAAACTATACTTCTCTGCCACCAGTGTTGTTCAGTGGAGCTGTCTCTAGTGGTCAGATGCCTTCTACACTCTGGCCCACAAGAAGACACAGACTGCTGAACAGTACACTGGGAAGAATGTGCAAGGCACTCTGCAGACAAAAATCACTCATATCCCATTCTCACTTGGATATTATAGTTACAGATCAAACTGATGTAATCTTGGCATCTGCTTGTCCTGTTTTACTGGATACATTTCAATTTGGGCAACCTGAAGATGTGGGCAGGATCCTTCCTGGCTCTTGAAAACAGCTAGAGGCAGATTTGTTGAATGGGTAAGAGGAGTTTCCATTCTGCCTCAGCAGTTACTAAAAAGAGAAAGAAGAAAAAAAAAAGGGGGGGGGGGAAGGGGGGTCCTGAATCCCAACATGCTCAAGAATGACAAGCCAGTGTGAAATATTCCTTTCCTGGGCAATATGAATGTCTTCAGAAGTTCAAGGGGCTTCTGCATTATCTAGGTCTAATTTGTCTTCAGGCCTGATTATGGGGCAAAGACAGCTTTGGTCAGCTTGGTGGATGGCCAACACAAGGAAGTAGACAAGGGGAATGTCTCTGTTGGTTGTGTTGGGACTTCTCAACAGCTTTTGATATCATAAAACATGGTACCCTTCTAGGTCACCTCTCAGGAATGAGACTTGGGAGTGCTGTTCTGCAGTGGTTCCACTTCTTCCTGGAGGGTTGAATTTAGAAGGTGGTACTGGAGGACTCCTGTCCAACACACTGGCTGCTGGAGTCCCTCAGGGTTTAGTTTTGTCCCCCATGCTGTTTAACACAGAGATAAAATTGCTGGGAGAGGTAATCTGGTGTTTTGGGGCTCGGTGCAGATGACACCCAACTTTCTCCTTTCCAACTGATTCCAAGAAAGCCATCTCAGAATGGAACCAACATATGCTGTCAGAAATGGGAAATGGATGACTGCAAACGAATTGAAATTTAATCCAAAAAAGACAGAGGTGCTCCTGGTCAATTTAAAAAGCGGATCAGAGAATAGTAATTCAGGCTCTGTTAAAGAGGATTCCATCCCCTCCGAAACCTCAAAATTCTCAGCTTGGGTGTTCTAGGTTCAACCCCGAGCCTGGATGCGTAGGGTTTAGCGGTGGTCAGGAGTGCATTTGCTCAATTAGGACTAGTTTGCCAGCTGCGTCTGTTCCTTCAGAACCGAGATCTGACTACAGTAGCACAGGCCTTGATTACATCCTATTTGGACTACTGTAACACACACTATGTGGGACCACCTTTGTAAACTGTTCAAAAACGTCAACAGGTCCAAAATGCTATGGCCAGAATGGTGACTGGAGCCAGTCACAAGGAGCATATAAATCCTTTATTAGAACAGCATCACTGGCTACCAGTTTGCATCCAGGCACAATTCAAAGAGCTGGCTGCTACAGCTTAGGTCCAGCCTACTTCCCTATACAAACCTGCCAGGGAGGGCTTTTTCTCAATCCTACCACCATCACAGGTGCATTTGGTGAGGATATGAGAGCTTTCTCTGTGGCTGCTCCCTCTCTCTGGAATTCCCTTCTGAGACACTGCGTTGTCCCCCTCTCTGCTCTCACTGGTAGGCAAAGACCTTTGCTTTTGTTATGATTTTATACTGTTTATAACATGTTGTTTTAATGTAATGATGTTAATGTTGTGTTTAAAATTTTATAGTTAGGTTTTAGTTTATCCGTTTTTTGAGTCACCTTGGGTTCCAATCCAGGAGAAAGGTGGCATATAAATTAACTAACCAATTGATGTTGTACCACCCATTCCATTACTTTCTTCCCATCTCACTGTGCAATATATGTAGACTAGCCCTTGTTCACAGTTCTAGCAATCAAAACATAAAAACTCAGTTGAAAGTGTAAGAGGGTTAGATGCTTATTAACTTATTAACTGCTCCTCAATCACCATTTCTCACGGAATATGGACAAAAAATCTTTTTAGCATTTACAAAACATTTTTATTATAGTAGAGATGCTTGTTTATTAAAATACAATCTCCAGTATAACTCAGTTTTCAAGTTTGAACAATTCTTTGTACTATTCTCATGGAGCTTTAATACAAAACAGAGGGGAGTCACCCTGTGGAAAGAATAAGCTTTCTGGGTATTTTGTAACCCTTGTTTTTTTGAACTCCTACATACTGCTGGACATATGTATCAATTGTGGACGGATTTTGAATTACCTTTATAATCACAGGAGTAGAAGCAGCTGAAATACTTGCAGCAGCAACCTCAAAAGATTCTCATATTGTACCAGTTTATGCTTCAGGTGGGAGAAGCGAGCATTTGAATTTTTCTCTTGGTAGTGGGAGAAAGGCCACACTACAGCCACCACACTATCTCCCTTAAGCATGCACTTTCTACACATGCTTGCCTTCCTATAGCAAATTGTCAAACCCCTAGGCCCCATTGATTAGAAAGGAATGCTAAGGAGGCAGCTAAGTTTATCTGGCCCAAATACAATAAGACTGGCTTAGATTACTGACTGAGAATGCACACTTCTCACAGTAAAGCCTTTAAAAAAACATGTTGACTGGGAAATAAATTCCTCACATTTCTTAAAAGCAAAGAAGACAGATGAACAGAGTTTTCACAAGATGCAAATGTATACTAACAAAATAAAGAAGTCACTGCAAACAGCAAAGTAGTCCGCAGAAACGTTGTGGCAGTCCTGTTATTTCCTTCTGACAGCATCACATAATTGCCAGTATAAAAATACAAGGATGGCAATGAACTCTGCAGCTACTTCACGCTTGGATTTTTCTGGTTTCTGAAGTGACTGAAACGAAAGAGCCATATGGCTTAAGGTGTAATGTATAGTAGAATGGATTCTGCAAGTTCATTTGGAACAATATGGGGCTTTCCAGACCGCCCAAAAGGGGCAGTCCGTACTCGCCCCTTTAAGTGGCAAGATGGGGCCAAGGCAAACTGGCACTTCCCTGCGGCCTCAAAGAGGGGTGCAGCAGGCTCCCTGGGCACCTGCTCGACCCTGCTTCCTTCGGCGTGGCTGTGGCCTCTTTCTCCCCGGGTCTTTGCCGCGGCTGTTTAAAGGCTGCAGCAAAGACACAGAAGCAAAAAGGAGCTCCATTTTGGAGCTCCTTTTTGCACCGCAGAAAGGGTGCGCTTGGCACCCTACCATGGCACAATGGTGTCACGATGCACACAGTGCTTCTAAACGCTGCGTGCATCATGACGCCATCATAGCACATCTGTATGGACACCGCCATTTAATAATGGTGGTGCCCATACGCGCTAGGGTTCAGGAGGGACTAAACACTGCGCCATCCCGAACCCTATTCGTGCCGCCCAGGCGCCGCATAGTGCCTGTCTAGACTGGGCCTATGTGATTACCAGGACTATGGCCAATACTCTGAAGGAGACTTATTTGGGTTCAGGCAAAGTTGCCTAGCTCTTAGAGAACATAGGGATGTTTTAAGAATGCCCCACATGAAGAAAAGACCAGGGGGGGGGGAAAAAACAAAAGAAAAAAAACGATACGAGCTGGTAACTGCTCTACTTAAAAAGGCTTTCAGTAAGGAATCCTAAATGGCACAAAAGGACACAAAATGGTTCATTCATCAGACACCAGGGCCCGAAACAGATGGGCCTGAAGAGGCACCTGGGCGGCACCATTAGGGTTCAGGAGCGTGCAGCATTCACACGTTCCCAAACCTGGCGTAGCTGCTGCGTAGCTGGACGGCGTAGCTGCTGCGGCGCAGTCGCAGCACTAAAAGAGGTAGCACCAGACCACCTTTTTTGGGCGATCTGTACTTCCCCCAGGTAAGCTTTAATTCTTTGCCCCATGTGTCTGATATAACAGAGGAGGAACATAGACTGGATGTTACTACAAGTGTACAGAAAATCCTGGATTTATTGGAAAAATCAAAAATAGGGGTTACACTTGTTTTGTCAGGAGTGCAAGAATTAGAATCCTGCCATCTAAAATTAAAATTAAAATAAAGGTGTACATAACGGGGAAAAAATGTTTAGGATATTCCAATGGAACAATTATTCATCTCCACTAAAAGTTAAATTTTCTTATTTATTAAACTGGCAACTGTCCTCACATGTTAACCGTACAGACGGCTAGGCATATCAGTGCTTGGCAGAAGAGATAGCCACTGCTTAATCACTTAGCCTGCTCTAGCCTAAAATTCTGTAGACAAAATTGAAATTCAATCACTCTCAAATTTGATGGAGTTTATCTCTGTAGAGATACTGCCACCACAGTAGCTTCCCCTTTTCTTCTTTGTCTTCTCATGTCGGAAGGATTTGCCTTTGGTAAATTTCAGAACTTCATTTGCCTTTTCACCCCAGTCTCCTGCAGCTCCTTTCTAGAGAAATAGGACAGTCAGAAATCATTAGCCAGGAAAACATTAAACTTAACTTAAGCAGTTCCTAGATAGCCTCTTCATTTTAAAATTTTGTACATACTATTGTTTGAAACATATAGCTCTGTCCTTCTCTTACCTTAGCATCAAATGAATTGTTTGCTACCCGTGCATCCACTTCTATCTCCTCTGCTTTTACTCTGCGGAAAGGACTAGACTGCTGTTGAAAGAAATGTTGATTTGTTATTTTCTGCAGTAGTTGTCATGACAGTGCAGAACATACAACAAAATATCTAATTCCTGGTTATACCCGCCAAAACAGTAAGATTCTCTTGGGCCAGAGTCACTTCTAGAATCAACAGTGGCTTTGAGCCACAGAACTGGGTCATTCCTATATTTAATATTTCACAGAGTTCTATGGGACAGATGAAAACTTCTGCAAATAAAATCATATGCAGCTTTCATAATGAAAGAAAGCAGTAAATCGCTTTTACTCACCCGCTTCATCTTGGGGAATGTATGTGGAGTTCTAGGTTTCATTTTCTTGTTGTCTGGAGTCTCTGATTCCTGATCCTCTTCCCTTTTCCGCTTCTTCTTGGGTAGACCTGCCATATTTCCCAAAGATTTCAGACTTCAATAAAATCACACTTCACTCTAAAGGATTCATTACTGGGCAAAACAGCAGCCAGTGGATAAGAACTTGGGGATGAGGAGGAAAGAGGGAATAGGAAATGTTTTGTTCTGACTTGTTTCTGATTTAGTGAAAGTGAGCAGCTACCCAATAGTCAGTGAAACAGTGATTATTACAAATAGATTACACTGACATTGAAGGTAGCCTTCCTTCAGATACAACCAGTTCAAACAAAACATTAATCCATGGCTTTGTATGAGGATGAGCCTGTCTCCTCCTGTGGTGCAGCTTGAAGCTTTTGCTCTTGATTAAATTCAGCTTACCATGGTCTAAACCCTCAAATTTTTGTAATCTTAACTATGGTGAGAGGACACAAGCCAGCTTTATAAACCATAATTTGAAAAACAGAGTTAATTTGAAAATGAAGGAAAAGCTACCAATCTTTTTGCAACTAAGCTATGAGTAGAGCATGTGAGCAGCAAAAGGCTCATACAGGCCTCCATCCAATATCACTTCAATGGAGCTGCATTACAGCAGTGTAGTAATGATTACAACAGAGCGGAATGCAAATGATTACAGCACTGCTGAGAGCCCTGGAGAATCCCAGAGCATTGCTGTGAGCATTTGACATCTGGCCAGGGAATGAAGCCAAACGTTTCTTTAATCCTGCCTGCCTGCTGCAATGCATGGAATGGCTATGCAGGATGGCTTTAGGGTCTTTACAATAAGTCTTTGGGTGCTGCGGAGGGAGGGAGGGAGGGAATAATAACTACTGCAGTGCCCAAAAAAGGACATCTGCACGCATAACTGACATTTACATGTGTATGTCCATAACAGAATTCTGGCCATAGGCTCATTATGACAAAGGTTTAACATAAGGCTCAGCAACTTTTCTGCCCTGAGGGCCATATGATGGTGGACAGGGCGTGTATTTATCTACATACCAACCTTCCTTCTTTCCACACATGTACAAAGATTCCTCTCCTCTCCTATTGGTATATGTGAGGATGTGAAAAGTGAAACCTTCTCTACTGGTGTGTTAGGATCACATTTCTTGCTTGAGTTAATTAGGCACAAAATTGGGAAGGGTCTACAGGCTGCATGGAATTTCTGGTGTCCAGTACTTCCTTAATAACTAATAACCTACCTTTGTTCACAGCTTCGTCACTAGAACTGCTGCCTTCTGAAACACTAGGCACTTCAGATGTTAGATTCTTTGATGCTGATATTTTGCCCTCAAGGCTGGACGAAGTCTTTGATTTCTTTTTCTCAGATGTACTGCAGCTAACCTTTACTTTCTTTTTCATTCCTGTTCCTGCCTTTTTAGGTTCCTCATCACTGGAGCTATCAGAAGAGCTGCTGCTTTCAGGTGGTGCTTGCTTTCCAGGTTTCACATTGCTCCCTCCTGCCAACTTCGTGCTTGCTTTCAGGGCTGGCCTTTCCTCTTCTTCATCACTACTTGAGCTGCTCGAGTCTGAACTGCTTGCTTTGGAGGCAGGCATACTGGATTTGGGGTCTGGTTTGGTAGTCTTTGCATCAAGTCCTTTTTTGGGAGCTTTCTTAATATCAGTGCTGCCATTGGCTTTTTCTGCCACTGTCACCACAGGAAGCTTTTTGGCTGTTTTTGTGTCTGCAGACCTCACTGGAACTTCATTCTCAGAACTGTCTGAATCTACAAAAAGAAATTCTCAACTAAAAATTGTTGACAAAGGCAATTCTTTACCGTCAGACACATCTTGTTTACATTCTTTACATAGTTCAGCATTTGAATGAGGAAAAGACAGTATATACAGACAGTGGCATCACTAGGGTTTGCGTCACCCAGTACAGGCCCTCCATCGGCCTCCTCCCATTTCAAACCATATAGAGAACCCTTAGTAATGGTTTTTGCACTGATGTTACTTGTAAATCGTAATTCCCATATACCACTGAATGTAATGCTAACATTTGTAACATAAACAAATAGCATAATTAAAATTATACCTAAAAATTACAATATCATAAGCAGAACCTAAATGTATCTACATATAAATAGTGCAGATTTGGTTGAAATGTGATGTTTTTAAAGAAAATTTGAAAATAATAAGCATTCAATTTAATTTTTTTTAATTTGAAATTTTAATTTTTAAAAATTCTGAGGCCTCTCCTTTCTCCTCCCACTGAGCTTCACCCCACTCCTACCATCTCTTAAAGCATATTAAAGAGAAGCAGGTGAATGCCACACATCACGTTTCTGCCAAAACGTAGGTGCTTGAGGAGCAGTAGTGTACCCTCTCCCCTCTTCCAACTCTATGATTCTATAATTTTTGATTCTATGGTGCAGTCTGCACCCCCTAGCGATACCACTGTATAGAGAATGACAAGTTAGACCCTAGAGTTTTCAATATCCAAATAAGAACAGGAGAAAACATCTAATACTTCAAGACAGGGGTTCCTGGAGAACATCATCCCATTGGGATGTTAGAATACCTGGCCATTTCCTGCCAAATTTATTTTCTGTCAGATCTAGAACATGAGATGCACATACATCTCAAGATTATTGAGGAGGGATTAGAGTTGTCCATAGTCCTGCACTTGTTCTAACAGAAGTAGAAGTTAATATTCACAGAATAAGTGAACAGATCTGATGACTGACAGTTCTCAAAGCCATTCTTTTCAGAAGGAAATTATGAGACGCTGAACATGTATTTGCAATGGAGGCTTTTCAAGACTTTTCAATGGATAAGGCTACTCACAGAATAATACCAGTACTACAAGTAGTGATAGTAGAAACTCAAGTTCAGTGTTTGCAGTGCCTTGGTTTGTGTATCTGTATGTATGTGTGCCTAGACACTTAAGTGTAAAGACTTCCTTATACTTCTTTACAGGTATGGAAGAAAATTTAATTAAATGAAAATGTATGATGTTGAAAGAACAAGATTGTGTAAATTTTAAAATTGAAATAAAAAAGAAAAAAACACTTAAGTGTACATGAAAATGGATAATAAACTGTTTGTTCTTGAATGGCATAGGACTAAACTATCCAGTCCAGTCTTCTGCCATACAGAAACACATAATCAAAGCACTCCTGAAAGATGGCCATCCAGGCTGATTAAAAACCTCCAAAGAAAGAAACTCTGCCATTCTCTCAGGCAGTGTGTTCCACTGTTGAACAGATCCTACTGTCAGGAAGTTGTGGTCATTTCCAACTCTAGAATTCTATGATTCTTGCTTTTGCGGGCAGAAGGTGGATATTTTAAAAACAAAACCAAGTTTATCACCTTGTCGTTTCCAGTACCTGAGGTATCAGAGGAGCTGCTCTCACTCTTTGAACGAGCTGGTTTAGCAGTATTCTTTGCTGCAGGAGATTTGACAGTAACCTTTACTACTACCTTCTTGTCGTCTTCTTCTTCAGAAGAATCTATGGAAGAAACATGCATATTTCAAGTGTACTGTCAAATATAATCTCAAAAACATATTCTTAGCAAGCTTTGCACTCAAATGCATACAGTTGTATCAAAGACGGCATAAGAGAAGGCCTCCTTACACAGTTTATCTTTTACTTCCCATCTTTCCTCTCTGCTGCCCTTTCCCCTACTCAAAGATCACCTATGGATAAGGATAGAAGAAGGAATTATACTAAACTTGGCAGAACAGGGAAGATCCTTTTCTACTGCAGCCTTTTCACTCAACAGTTACAACCCCTAAGTGGCAATAATAATAATAATAATCAAATTTATTTATACCCCTCCGCTTTGAGATCAATGGAGGTGGCTCAATTACTAATGAACTGTTTTCATTAATGTTATTGAGAAAAAGAACAAATAACCAAAAGTGGGAAAATATTAGCAATTGTGTATTATACAGAGCTTGGTGTCATAAAATGCATTCTTCACTTAATGTATATGTTCATGTAAAAGTCTAAAACTTTTAATGAAAAAAATCAATCTAAAAAACATCAGTTAACTTATCCATGGGTCAATGGCAATACTGTACTTTAACTCTTTAATAATAATAATAATAATAATCCCATTCTCTGAATGGAAAAAGATGAGAACTTAGTCTGTCTCAGGAGCACCTAAAAGATACACAGATCCCCTCTACTCCTCTGTTAAGGCAATGTTTCTTGCATTTTGGAATGCCTGGGTGGGAAAATGGCAGTAGTGGCTGCTCTTTGGCACCTCCTCTCAAAAAAGCACTGTGAGGAAACAGGCTTTGAAGGATTTGAATAAGAAATTTGTATATGTTTGTCAGCTTTTCTGGGTTAAAATCAGACAAAGATATCACATAAAAGACTATCATCACAGCTAACGTAGCCACTTTTTTTGTGCTTTCATCCTTTTTGACATATATGCATTGTCTTAGACCTGCCAACACCTGGTCATCTCCCCCAACACATCACATAGCCACAATTTACTGTAATTCTCTCTTCATCCACCCAGCTTTTAGGGTGATCACAAATAGTTATGACTGCCAGAATTTTCAAAGTTCTTTGGCATTATTTTCCTTTCCTTCGTTCTTTACATACTTTGTTACACCCCCCACCCCCCAGTTTTACCCTTGACTTATCAACAGGTCATATCAAAATCTTTAATTTTGGCCCCCAAACCTGCCCTCAACTTATAGATAAGGTCAACTTACAGTTGCATATATTCACTAGTTATTTACCAGCTTGCTTGGTGCAAGTACTTATGTAAGCAGAGTGGTGTCACAGAGCACAGAAATGTGTATTTTTGTGATGGGAACTCTGGCAGACAGGTTCTATGAACACAGATAGAGCACTCTCCGCAAATGGCTCAGAAATCTTACAAATACTATGTCTTAGGATTCCAGATATGAACACTCAACAGAAATTTCCAGCCTGTTCCCTAGAATAATTGTTCATTCGGCAAGATTTCCTAGCATACAAAATATCCACCTTTGCAAATTATTCCTGCACTGACTGGACATATCAATAGTCTATGACAAAATATACTTAATAACTTAATACCTCTGAAAGACAGAAAATTAAACATTCCTGCCGTAAAAGACTGCAATACAAGAGAACATGCATGCCTGAATTCAAAATACTCACCTGAATCACTCTCTGAGCTATCCTCTTCTTTTTGAGTAGGAAGAGGAACCGACTTGGGGGTATGTTGTTGTTTAGCTACAGGTTCTTTAGCTACAAGAATAAAATGATAGCATTAACTCTTTCTCTCCCCGCACCCCCAAGGCACCATGACAATTCAAGGCTAACATAACAACCTCACTATGAAATAAACTATCCAAGGTGGGATCAGGCAACTGCAGGGATGTACAGCAGCATAGGTCCATCCTGGCTGGGAAAGCAGCATTACTACCACTAAGAAAGTCAGTATCAAAAGACTGCATTTGTGGTACATGACTGCAGTGCTTGTAGACCTACCTTAAATTGTTTCTCTTCTGTTATGTATCCTTCAAGCTGCCTCAAGGGACCATCTTATTCTAAGACTACGTATTAGGATAATGAAGGAACCAAGATCTTTAAAGAGCATTGGGGCATTTTCATGTGTTGCTAACAAGGGGACTATTCACAGGAGGGGTGTGTGAGGGCCTTCTCTCCAAAGAATTCTGCCCCCCAGTTAAATTTTCCTTCAAACCCCAACATTCTAGAACTGCAAAATGAAACATTTAATGATCATCTATACCTAGAACCCATACTTGCCGTTTCTGCATTCCCTTGGCAACTTTGTCTGCCTAAACTATTTATAAATATTCAGATGAAGTTGTCACTGAAATGCTAGAAATGTGAAGACTGAAAGAAAATTTCACTCTAAGAGCAGAATGGCTATTGGAGAGGTGACTACACCTTTGCTATTTATCCAGAAACTGCAGTTACAAATATGAACACGTGTTTAAACACAATAAAAATAATAAACTTTATAACACTCTTTCTACCAAGATCAAAGTACAATCAAAGAGAGAAACAATAAAACACAACACTATAAATATTCATAAAATCCCAAGGATCCCACCAGCCATTACACATCTCAATCCATGCTTTTTACAATCCACGCTGACAGCATGGAAAAACAGTATGACATTCTCGTATCTTATGCATCCCCAGTCAGGCCTTTTCTTCTGCATACAAATTTCTACAGCCCTGATAAAATTTCTCAATTTAATTTTTGGAAGGACAAAGGGCTATATGCTATCCATGATTTATTTTGTAACTCTAACCCAAAATCGTGAGATGAACTAATACAGATGTTATCTCCTGTGATCTCTACATTGCTTTTCCTTCATCAAGTACTTGAATATACTGCAAAACTAGTTCATACATGGGAAGTTCTATGTACTTTAACACTTTTTGAAAATATATGTATTGCAAAAGATGTGTCTCTTCAGGGGTTGGCATCATGGAGTAGTAAAGGGTTAATGTATGGGATCTATAGTGAGGGTCATAAGAGAAAAACAGGATGGAAAGCTGACCTTAGAGTACCAATTTCAGGTACAGATTGGTTGAAAATTTTGTCATCTTTCTATACAATTCTTCTCTGACTAAATTTAAAGAGTGTACCTTAAAGTAATCCACCTTACACTGTTCAACTGGTGCATATTGCCAAAACCACACCCCCTAACTGATGAGGAGGTTACAGCTCCAAGGGCTCCTACCTCCATATGTGGTCATTTTGTCCTGTGGTGGCTCAATTCCGATCTGAAATTTTTAAAAGCATCAGCTCTATTACACCTGCTGGCTCTGCACAGACTCTTTGTTGGCTCTGTCTCTTGTGGAGGTTAGGTGCCTGGACATGCCCAGATTAGTGTTCTCAGCCCCTAGTGGCTAAAAATGTCTCCATATGTGAGAGAAAGTTCCCACTTGGGAGAGACTCACCAAAGCATAGTAGGAAAGTAGATGCATTATTGTTGCTGCTGCTGTTGTAAGAGAGATCAAGAACAGCTAGAAAGGAATCCAACTTGTAGGGCTTGGGCCAGAATTAAGACCTATCAGGACTTATCTCACCAGAGGGCATTCCTCAAAGGTCTGCACAATTTTTCCTACTGTGCTGAGAAGGAAGAACAATCTAACTTTAAGTCTTTCACTGTTGGAAAAACACCACTTTCATAATTTGAAAATTTCTAGGCATAATTCAGGAAGTCACTGTAGAACTGTAAATGTCCTTAAACCAGCATTTCTGAAGGATTGTGATCTCTCTCACAGGGAGTTTCATAAAATGAACACAGTGTAGTGCTCCCCTGGTGTGCATGCAGCTTTAAAATCCTATCCCTCCATCTTTGTTAAACTCAAGAAAAAGTAAAAACCTTTCTATAACATCAGCATTTTGAGAAGTTAGTGTAACATGCTGCATTGGATTTTAATTATCAGTAATTGTTAATTTTTACAGTTTATTTTAATTGTTTTATTGGGATTTTCCAGTATTTTATATCCTCCACAGCTGCTTACCAAAGCTAATTTAAAATTTTAAAATTGAATTAAGTTGTGTAATTTAAATGCTATAAAATGTTGGCTTTCACTTTCAAACACATTTTAATAAGGAATCCCTTGTTCCAGCCAGAACCAGGACCCTCAGGTACTGACCTAGTTCTGGTAAACTGACTGGAGGACCACCTGTGCCTTTTTGAAAAAATATTTAAAGTGGTTTCCTGAAGTGGTGGAATTGCCACCAAAGCAGAGATATCAAAAGGAGTCATTCCTTTAGGGAGTGAAAGTGAAGACTACTCCCCTTGTTTGGGAGGAGATAGGAAGTTATTTTTTCAGCTGCGATTTGTGGTTTTTCAAGAAACAATCTTTCCTACCAACAAAGAACCAAAAAACATGTGGTTTTTCAAGAAACAATCTTTCCTACCAGCAAAGAACCAAAAAACATGTAATACAGGAAGCACAGGAGGCAAACCAGCCTATGGGTAGAACAAGATACAGAGTAGGTAGACAATGCTATCATCATGGGAGAAGTGAGGCCCACAGGGTATAGGTTGCCCCCAAACTGTGCCCAGTTCAAATAGACTGGATAGCCTTGGCAACAGGCACACTGGGTGAAAAATGCTGCTGATTAATGTCTGGCTGGCAAACATAAAAACAGCCTGATCATGGACAAGCATGCTGACCTGGCATATATTACAGAGACCTGGCTGGATGAAGATGGGGGATGGGGGTTAATCTCTCCCATTCTGTCTCCCTGTGTTCTCTGTACAATAGCAAGTGATGGAAACAGGGAGACATAGACACAGTGGTCTAATATGACTCCATCTTTCTCACCAGGAATGCAGTCTTGAAGTCTGCTGGTATGCATATGTGGGAGGATGGCTAGGACAGAATAGTAATTATGTTGGTGTACAGCTCAATAGTTTAACTTCCTGAGATGGTCTCAGCAAGGATTTTGGAGTCCTCTCAGCTTGTTATGCTGGGAGAATTCTGATCATGCAGAGAGTGTTTTGCTGTGAATAGCTCAGGACTTCATGTCCTACACACTGACCACATGTCTGTCCCAAGTAGTATCTGGTGCCACCCGCACTACTGGTTGTGCTCTAGACCTAGTCCTTCTGTGTTGGGTGGGATGATGGTGATCTGGGTGTGGAGAAACTTTTTATAGCTCCATTGTGATGGACAGATCATTGCCTGATGGGACTTAAGACTCACTGGGGATTGGAATTTGTGTAATGATTATGATGGTACACCCCAAGAGTCTTATGGGTCTGGAAGGATTCATTATGCTTCTTGGGAGAGTTTACTGTTGCTTAGGGAGGTGATCAAAGTCTGGTACCTGGAATGGAGAAATTGCTATCATGGTGGCTATGACTGCCCCAGCGCAGCACTCCCCTGCTTTATGAGGGAACTGGAAGTGATGAAATAACTGGGACAGAGAGTAGAGCATCAATGATGGAAAACTCAGAACAAGTCTGACTGAACATGGATGATAGCTTATTGCAAAGCCTACTCCATGGTGATGGGGACTATAAAGAAATATCATATGTACTCGTCTGTATAATTGACCCCAAAATCCCAGGTCAACTTATTTACGGGTCAGTATGGTTATGTGACAGCAACTCTTTCAGATTTTGCCATGTGGTCAGGAGAGAGTTTTTTTCTCTTGAGCCAAGCAGAAAGAGTCTGGGGGTGATTATTTGCTGTTAAACAAACAAACAGAGTCCCTGTCTCTTTTGATAAACAGGGGTCACTGCCGCTTACGACATGTAAAGTCTTTTATAAGCCCCTTAAATTAGCCTCCAAACACAGGTCAGGAGAACTTTACCTCATCTATTATACCAAAAAAGCTGAGTGAATTCCGAAATGAACACACATACAATCTGCACGCCTTTCATCCTCCCACCCACACTTTCCGGATGAAAGTAGTGATAAACTTCAAGACTTTGTCTGAAAGAAAAGTTGAAAAACCAAAATGTGTGAGAGGGAAAGAATGCCTCTTGCATGCTTTTTTTCCAAATACGAATGTCTAGACACCTATATATATATCTAATTCCTTCTTCAAAATCCATACCTGTTGTTTTCTTGTTGGACACCTGCTTCTTTTTGTCACTTTTCTCCAACTTGTTTTTACAAGCAAGTGCTTGTGCTTTGTTGTTCTTCGACTCCATGGATGCAGGGGGTGGCACGGCACTGTACTGACCTACCAAGAGATAAGGGGATCAAGAGGATTTAAGTGTGTCAGCAGTGAAGAGGACGCATCTTCCTCAGGCATATTCTTCATAAAGGTCAAGGTATTCCCTGTTGACAAGGTTGTCAAGTCATGTGCGACCATAAGGGGAGCCAAACAGCCAGTATTGTTAGAGACTACTCTGTGATAATGTGGCCAGCATGATTGCACAGAATGCTGCTTACATTCCCACAGGAGTAGTACCTATTATCTATTTGCATTTGCATGCTTTCAAATTGCTAGGTTGGCAGAAACTGGGACTAGTGATGGGAACTCACCCCATCATGCAGCACCCGGGGCTCAAACTGCCAACCTGCCGATCTTGCAATCAACAGAGTCAGTGTCTTAACCACTTGAGCCACCATATCCATATGTTCCTTCATACTCTTCAGCATTTCAAGTGAAGTGACTCATGCAGATAGAAGTCTAAAGACCTTTCCTCCAGTTAAAAAGTAATTAAATCATAAAGTAGATCAAAGATCCAAAAGATTCAGGATTAAAAATAAAAAATGAAGTTTAAAATTCTGAGAACTTTTTAACTTTCACTTTTATAGCCTTTAAATAAACTGTATTACAGCCACTCACCGGTCTTGGGCTTTGAGAGTTGCTTTTCATCCTCAGAACTGTCAGAAGACTCTTCACTGCTGCTGCTGCTGCTGCTACATTTCTTCACAGTTTTCCCTTTTGCCACAGGCACTTGAGCAACTTCAGATTTGGACTGTGGTGTGTTCACTAGTTTATTCTTAACAGAAAAAAGATTCCCATCCCAGTCATAAAATGACATTTTTAAAAGACTGCTCATCATTTGAAACTATTCATTTCCTGCTTAACTACGCTAAAGTAGAAATATAAAGCTATTTATATATATGAGATATGAAAAGCTATGAAGGCAGCACCATGTAGCATTTAGACTAGAACTGGAACTTGGAGCCCTATAGATATTAATCTGCAACACACATCATCACTAATCATTAGTCAGGCTGGTTGGGGCTAATGGGAGAGTCCACCAACATCAAGACCATGGCAGAAAACATTTTTATGACTTTTTAAAAACTCCTTAGATTGTTATATTTGCTCTTCATTTATTGTTGTATTTGCTCAAATTAGGCCAGGTCCCACTTTGACAACAAGATGAGAGAGGATATGTAACCTGAATAAAGAAACACAAATTTTTAAAAAATAAATCTCCACCAATGCAAGATAAAACTCCAGGCACGTCACAGCACTTCAAGCTGATACAAAACACCGAAGCACTCTTAAGATTCAATATACTTTGGGATGAAGATCTGTGCATGGGTCAGGGGCAAATTTTCCTCCAACCCCTGATGGTCTCCCACTCCCTATAGCAATCCGAAAGAATTCAATTTTCCTCTGCAGTCCCTGCAAGTAAGTACTTGGAGACAGGTATTCTGGGATAGAACAGCTTCCAGGGTACTTGTGGAGATTGGGGTATTTTCATATATCTTCACAGGTCTGGAGGCCTTCAGTGAGCTTTAAGGGCAAAAACTGCACCACTTTCTTTTTTTAAGAGACAGTTGGTTTTTCATCTCACAGAAGAATATGAAATCAAATCCTGGCAACTTCAAATGGGACATACACTCTTCTTAGGTGGGTAAGAATTGTGGGCTTAGTTCTTTAAAAAAAGATAAGCTTCAATTATTTTGCTTTTAAAAATAGGAAAAAAATGTTACAAATTAACAGTTTCATATCATCATCATCATCATCATCATCATCATCCCGACGTTCTCCCAAGACTGTGACTCAGGGCAGCTCTTGTCAGCTAAATGTATGTTCAAATGGGAGATGGAGATCTGCTACTTAAATAGTGAGATATGGTAGTAAAGGTAGAACAGTTTGCAGATTTCTCCTTATGAGGGAGTTTTGTAAAGTAATAATTATCACCCAGAAGTTATTATGGTATATTGATGAAATTTTGTCAGTGTCAGTTAAAAAATTTTTTAAAGGTGATAATTAAAACTTTAGGATACCCCCTTGTATCTTAAACAAGAACCTGAGCTGTCCAGATCAATGAAACACTTGAATAATGACTAGAGCCATGGTGGAGAAAGACTTGAGATGAATCCTATCAATTATGGGATTATTTTGATGTCTCTTATTACAGTTGCACAATCTAGTCCAGCACAGTGGTTTAGCATAATCAAGGGAATATGCTACATTCTACATCTCACAGAAATGCATAGTGATGAATGTGAAATATTAGGCAGAAAAAAAATCACTCGGGTTAATTCTGAGACTGACTACACAGGGAAGATAGAGTCAGAAGAGATAACTGGGGCATGTACCTGTACAGTTTTGAAGGATTTCAGTTTGTTCAACAAGAAGATGTAATTGTGATTTATCACCTTATTGATACAGTACAACTTTCTTCAGCGAAAACAGTTATTTTATCTTACACTGTAAGCCATCTTGGGAGCTTTATAGGCTTGAACAGCAGCTAAAATGTCTATGAAATCTACACATTTACACATTCTTTTCTCTTGCTTCAGTCCCGTTGCATTAAAGGGGCATTGCATTTTAAGAAGGAACAACAAAATTACCCAGTTCCAAACAAAGTAGATACTAGGAACAGAAATATAACTGTAGGTGCAACACAAGTATCTACTGTTTACCTTCACAGGTGCCTTCTTTTCTGTTTTACCATTAATGATTTTGGGCATCACCTTGGTAACTTTTGCACCCATTTCTGGTAAAAATAAAACAAAACATGAGATCTTACTATTACATAGACATGTACACACAACAAGAAATGACTTCCCATTTTCAAGTTTAACCTTGCTGAACTGTACAATACAATTCTGTCAGCACAATGAGTCCCAAGATAGCATACAATAGCATGTACAACCTGCAATTCAGAGATTCCACCTAAACATTAGGAAGAATGTCTTTTCTCTAAGAACTGTTTACCTTCGGAATAAACTGTCTCAGGGAATAAATGACTCTCTTTCTTGGATGGTCTTTAAACAGAGGTCAGATGGCATTTTCCAAGAGTGCTTTATTTCTGTATTAATGTAGCCATGGGTTGAACAGATGGCCCTTGTGGCTCGTTCCAACTAGAAGATTCCATTATTCTGTTAATCTGTTTGATGATACTTTTGTCTTCTAAACTTGCAATGAGCCAAATTCTATGAACAGAAATTTATCTTGCCCTGTCTCCATGATGCTTTTCAGAGTTTCTCCCTGTTTAATGCAACCCAAAGCCAGCATGGTGTACTGATTTGAGTGTTGGGACAATGCTGGAGACCAGGGTTGAAATCCCCACTCATCCATGAAACCCCATGGATACGTCACACACTCTCAACTTCATAGGTAGGCATAGGAAAACCCTTTCTGAACAAATCTCACCAAGGAAACCCCATGAGAGGTTTCACCTTAGGATTACCATAAGTTGGAAACGATCTGAAAGCATACAACAACACTGGGTGACTTTTTAATAGAAAAAATTCAAATTAAAGAATTCAAATGTCATCCAGTATTTGGATCCTACCCATGATCATTGAACTTGATGGTCATAAAAGCACATTTGAAAACCTTGCACTGAAAAAAACACACAAGTGAATTACCTGACTTAGATGGTGGTTGTGCGGCCTTTTTAGCTCCTGTTGGCAACTGCTTCTTTGGTGCTTCATCTTCTGAGCTACTTGAATCTGAACTAGAACTGCTAGATTTCTTCTGGGGTTTTGTTTTTTGGATGGCTGTCTTCTTTACCTGGAGATTTGCTCCCTTCTAATGAGACATATAAGTAAATACCACAGGTTATATAACTAAGGTCCAAAACACACTGCAGAAAACAATCCAGTTTTAGACCACTTTAACTGCCCTGGCTAAATGCTAGGGAATTCTGGGAACTGTAGTTTTGTGAGACATTTCGCTTACTCTGTCAGAGATCTCTGGTACCACAATAAACTACAATTCCCAGGATCCCCTAGCTCTGAGAGTGGGCAGTTAGAGCAGTTTGAAATTGGATTATTTCTGGACCTAAGAGCATTATTTTAAAGATTACTAAAACAGACTATAATTCAGTTCCATAGTGGAACCTGCTTCATGTGACACCTAGAGGGAGCCTAAAAATACCACACTCTTCTGCTCCTATGCAGGTGAGGTGGTGGGAAATTTGCCCTTCACTGAAGCTTGTTCACTACCATTAATCTTTGTGAAAAACTAGAGAGCTATCTGCCATTATATTTTTAAGTTTGGGAGGAAAGGAGGATTTTCTAAAAGGATTAGAGTATAAATGTAACAAGCACTTGGGAGAAGTATAGACAATATCCTAACCTTCACTGGCTTCTTCTTTTCTTCCTCAGAGTCGGAAGAGTCACTGGAGTCATCACTGCTGCTCTCTGAATTGTCAGGTGCTGCCTTTATAGGTACTTTGGACACAGGGACCGGCTTAATGGCTAGATTAGAAAGAAAAGTAAATATTAAGACAAACTACAACATTCTCGCACCTCTTTCTGCATCATATCATCAAGAAATGTTTACACTACAATTTTATGCAGCACAGCAAATCCAAAGCACTCATTCAGTTCCTTTACTCCTATTTAAATTCTGAACATGAAAATGATCACAGAACATTGCCTGTACTTATTGGTTTTAAAATAATCTACATAAACTGTTCTTAAAACATGCTACAGTTTTTATCAATGAGGCAACTATGGCTGCATAGCCAGTTAACCCATGCAACGAAGAGATAAATGGAAGTAAAAAGCTACAAGTTCCATCCCATGACTAGACAGCTACTTTTACCTCAACTGCAAGTCTGGGGGGAACATACACAATTCCTCTGACACTTGTTCTATCTGGATCTTTTTTTCTTTCCCAACACCTTTCTGATGGACTCAGGCAACTACCATTTTATTTTTGGTGACTGGAGAAGCCTTCTGCTGTCAATGTCAGGCTACTATCTACTTAAATATTTAATTATTTTTCTTTAGTTGCACTCTGAGGAACTCTAGTTTGTTAAATTAGGAAATTGCACAGTTGACAACCCCTTTACCCTAAGTTACTGACTATGAATGTCCACGAGCTTTGCTTTATGTTTACAATTAACATTAAGGCGTACCAGCATGTGAACTACAATATGTGATTAATCATGTCTTCTTAGTAATGTCTATTTTCACTTGATTATTGGTGGTGCAAACTGCAAACAGCCCAAGACGAATATCAAAAACGGAAAGTTAACAATAGTCCTCCTAAGCAGAATGTAGTCCCTGTTCTAGCAAGGTCATCAAAAAGGACTGCCATTTGCAGTTGGCATTACTTCATTTTATACAAGTTTAAGAATCCTATGACTCTGCATTAGAGTTCCAAGCATAGAATAAAGACCTTTTTAAAAGAGTGACAGCCCCTAAGACAGAATTCTGCAGCACTCTGCTCACAATGTCCCTCCAGTATGAAGTGCAACTATTTACGACAATACTTTGAACGTGGTTTTCCAACTAGTTTTGGGTCCACTGTTTCCCTTTATTCCACATTTAATACATTTAGTAAACAAAATATCATGGGGGACTTTATCAAATGCTTTGCTGAAATTCAGATAAACAACATCCACAGCATTTCTACCATCTACTAAACCAGTGACTCTCTCTCTCTCTATATGTATATATGTATACATACACACATAGAGCGGGTCCTTAGTATCTGCTGTGGGTTGGTTAAAGAACCTCCCCTATGAATACCACAACCCAAGAATGCTCAAGTACCACTGTATACAATGATGTAGTAAAATGGCGGCCCTTATATAAAATGGTAAAATCAAAGTTTCTCTTCTGGAGATTTTGCAAGTTTTTGAATATTTTCAAACTGTGGATGATTGAATCCATGAATACAGAGGGCCGACTGTCTTAGATTAGTTGGGCAGGATTTGTTTTTGATAAACCCATGTTGGTTCCTACAAATCACCACACTGTCATCTAGATGCTTAGAGGTTCTTTTATAAACTGTCTAATATCTTTCCTGGTATTAAGGTCAGGCTGGCTAGTCTGAAGTTCCCCAAATCTATGTTTGATGCTCTGGCACTTCAGCTGTTTTCCATCTCAAAAATGATGACAAATGGTTCAGACAGCATATCAGCAAGTTTATTCAGTGCTCACAGATGCACATTTTGTCTGGAAACAATACCCTCTATCTTGGGGTGATCCAACAAGGCTTAGCATATGTTCTTAGCATTTGTGTGAAGCCATATGACTGCTTTTGAGGATTCAAAAGCAGCACCTCTACATCTCTTCAATCAAGTATAAACACTCTAATCTGTACTAGGAAAAAGCCTAGCAAACCTTACCTTTTTTAGCTGGAGGTTCCTCGTCTTCACTGGAGCTCTCAGAACTAGATGAAGGGTCTTTCTTTGCCTTCTTTGCAGGAGGGCCATTGGGGAAAGCTTGCCGCTTCTTAGCTTCAGGTGATCTAAGAAGAAATATTATATTCACTGTTCTTTATTAAGATTGTGGTGAGGTTCTCTCATTAACCCAAGTAGAGAAAAGATGAACTTGCATTGAACTATAAGAAAGCAAAGGTGTCACTATCTCAGCCACCTATGTGGGCAATTTTGGATTTGGGAACATTTCGCATTTTGGAATTCCAGATAAGGGAAATTCAACCTGTAGCTGGTATGGGTTAGTGCCTTTTTGCACTAAACTCCCTTATAACATAGTTCTGTGTACAGCACAACATGCATGGCTCCTTGATTTAACATAGAGGTAAAAATAACTACACTCGTCCCTCAATATTTGGGGCTTTGACGTTTGCGGATCTAATTATTCACAGATTTTATTAATATGTTCTCTCTAGGAATATCTAGGACTCTAGTGCAACTCTAGTGCAATTCTATAGTCAACTTTAACCAACAGTCGCACTGAAAGACCTAAAAATTCCTAGAGAGAACACTCTACTAGGCATCTGTAGCTCCTCCAGTGCAATTCTATGGTCAATGTCTGGCAGATGTTGACCAGAGAGTTGCACTGGACGACCTAGAGAGGTGTTCTTTAAGGTAAAAATATAGTGTTTTTGTTATTTGCATTTTTTCCGCATTCACATGGGTCCTGTGCCCCTAACCCCAGTGAATGTGGAGGGACGAATGTAAATGAAGGCAGCTATAGTTAGAACAGCAGAGTGAAGCTCATGATGATTCTTCCCAGTTACTAACTAGGCTTATGTTAAGATCTATTCTACAGTAGTTTAAATGGAAGTTACATCATACTTTCTCTCTTCTAATGTTGCCCAATAAAATTGTTCCAAGTGTTGAACGGTTTCTGTATGTGGGCCTTTAATTATCATTACTAGCCTAGCAGAAATCCTAATAAGGCATGAGTATCTGGAACACTCAAGATATCTTTGCTCAAGTGAAAGAATAGCTATCAGGAATCTAAAAACTGATTGAAAGTTGTTTAGAAAAGAAGCTGGTATTTTTCCTTGTGGAACTACACTACTTACTTCAGCCAATAGTTGAAGACATCAAGAAGCGAAGCAGCATTAGGGTCTTGTTCTGTCTAAAAATCAAACATGATACAAACTGAGCAAATTCCAACAAAATCTTACTTTTCAGGAAGATGTTTTAGCAGGATCTGCAGTTTTACAGCTTTTCAAAAACTAAGACAACCTTGCCACATTTTTATGCACTTTGAGGTGTTAAGTAAAGCTTTTTCCCCCAGAATAGCTATAAAACAGTTTTGGATGTTTCGTAAGTTATGTGTCAGTTTATGCATTTGTAGCAATTTTATTAAACGAACAGACTGATTTAATATATTGTATGTGGCTTAACAGATGTGATATGATCACATCAACAGAACACACAAAATGAGCATAATTATGACTGCTCAAAGACAGGAAGGCTGTCTAGCAATATAATATTTACAAAACTAACCAGAAGGATGTATTTTGTCCCAGTTTTCCTTTTGCATTATTTTTAACTCCCACCAATCCAGACATTTACTACATACAAATCTATAAAAAAAAATTATACGAGAGCAGTGCTGCAGAAATAATCCAGT
Organism: Urosaurus nigricauda; assembly: GCA_034509955.1. Taxonomy (NCBI): domain Eukaryota; kingdom Metazoa; phylum Chordata; class Lepidosauria; order Squamata; family Phrynosomatidae; genus Urosaurus; species Urosaurus nigricauda. The sequence continues at coordinate 156,540,461 of JAOEGL010000003.1, forward strand.
TTGAGGGCTTGAACCACCCTGGCTCAATGCTAGGAAATTCTGAGAAACATTTAGCCTTCTCTGTCAGAGAGCTCACAATAAACTATAATTCCCAGGTTTCCCTAGCACTGAACTAAGGCAGTTAATGTGGTCTCAAACTGGATTATTTCTGCAGCGTGTTTTGGACCAAATTTACTAGAACTATTTTGAACACTCATTCTGAAGTACCTCCTCTATTGCAGACCTTGTTCTATTGCCAACACACTGGCATTGTAGGATCATGCAGGCTTCTCAGTTTTCTTATCTACATACTAACCAGAATGTCCACATTTTGCCTAAACCCTAGAGGACCCCCTTTACTGTAAATGCATCTCTGCTTATTTTATTACTCTTATCTCATTTATCTTCTGCCACTCGTCTTCCAGGTACAGTTGCAGATGTATTTCCAGCCAACAAAACCCACCTACAGAAATTCGTAATATGCACGAAAGGCACACGGCCATCCCAAAGAGCTTGGCTAAGTTAAAACTCTAGGAATTTCCCCAGTCGGTCTGGCCAGTGGTGTGCTGGTTGGGGAGATTCTCAGAGTTGGGCTTCAGAAAAGTAACTTTTCCTAAGCTCTATTATCCTCCCATTGGCTCACAAGGGGGAGGCCTTTCCCTTTCAGAGGAATCTCCAGAGTGACTTTCCTGCTATTATCCCTAGCAGGGCCATCAGCCACAAGTCTGAGGAAGTAGGCTTAAGTTTACAAAAGCTCAAGCTGCCAACTTCTTTCTTTAGTTAGTCTCAAAGGTGCTGCAAGGTCTCTCTTCCTTGTCCTTAGTTCTTCTGGGCATCCACTTGGTCTGACTTCCACTCTCTCCCTGCCTCCAAACCTGGACAAATCAATCTCCCCTTGCGCTCCTCAGAAACCAAGACCTCCTACACATGCTTAGGGGTACACCATCTTTTCCCAACCCAGCACAGAATGGACTACAGCTCCCATCGCTGTAATCCAGCGGTCCCCAAAGTATGTGCTCTTTAAGGGATTTTTGGACGTCAGCTCCCAGAATCCCAGGCTATTGGCCAACATGGCTGAGGCTTCTGGGAGATAAAGTCCAAAATCCCTTAAGTTTGGAGCACTACTGCTGCATGAACGTTGGAGGAATAAAGAACATTGGAGGAATAAAGGAGGCTGCAGGGACAAAGAACATGAGTGAGGGAAGGAAATGCACTCTGAACTAGTGGCTCCCAAACTGTGCTCTTTTAAGGGAATTTTGGACTACAGCTCCGAGAATCCTATTAGCCAACATGGCTGAGGCTTCTGGGAGATGGAGTCCACGAAAATCTCTTAAAGGGAACAGTTTGGGGACCACTGCTCTAAACCAATGAGGCTGCATGAACATTGCAGGAAGAAAGAGCATGATGAGAGGGGAAGGAATTGCACTTTAAACCAATGGCCTCAAACTGTGTTCTTTTAAAGGGATTTTGGACTCCAGCTCCCAGAATCCCAGGCTATTGGCCCACATGGCTGAGGCTTCTGGGAGGGCCACAGTGTTTCTATGGCTGCATCGACACTGGAGAGATAACCCGGTTTGGCAGCACTTTAACTCTCTATCTGGCTCTTTGCTATGGAATTCTGGGAGTTGGAGTATGTTGTGGAGCCCAGAGAGGAGCTTTAGGAGCTCTATCTGGCTCAAGGCTGTGGAATTCTGGGAGCTGGAGTATGTTGTGGGGCCCAGAGAGGAGCTTTAGGAGCTCTATCTGGCTCAAGGCTATGGAATTCTGGGAGCTGGAATATGTTGTGGGGCCCAAAGAGGAGCTTTAGGAGCTCTATCTGGCTCAAGGCTGTGGAATTCTGGGAGCTGGAGTATGTTGTGGGGCCCAGAGAGGAGCTTTAGAAGCTCTATCTAGCTCAAGGCTGTGGAATTATGGGAGTTGGAGTATGTTGTGGGGCCCAGAGAGGAGCTTTAGAAGCTCTATCTGGCTCAAGGCTATGGAATTCTGGGAGTTGGAGTATGTTGTGGGGCCCAGAGAGGAGCTTTAGAAGCTCTATCTGGCTCAAGGCTATGGAATTCTGGGAGTTGGAGTATGTTGTGGGGCCTAGAGAGGAGCTTTAGGAGCTCTATTTGTCTCAAGGCTATGGAATTCTGGGAGTTGGAGTATGTTGTGGAGCCCAGAGAGGAGCTTTAGAAGCCTTATCTGGCTCAAGGCTGTGGAATTCTGGGAGCTGGAGTATGTTGTGGACCCCAGAGAGGAGCTTTAGGAGCTCTATCTGGCTCAAGGCTATGGAATTCTGGGAGTTGGAGTATGTTGTGGAGCCCAGAGAGGAGCTTTAGAAGCCTTATCTGGCTCAAGGCTGTGGAATTCTGGGAGCTGGAGTATGTTGTGGACCCCAGAGAGGAGCTTTAGGAGCTCTATCTGGCTCAAGGCTATGGAATTCTGGGAGTTGGAGTATGTTGTGGGGCCCAGAGCGGAGCGGAGCTCCGCTCTGGGCCCCACAACATACTCCAACTCCCAGAATTCCATAGCCTTGAGCCAGACAGAGAGTTAAAGCGCTGCCAAACCGGGTTATCCCTCCAGTGTGGACGCAGCCTTTATTCCAACCTCCCATTCAGAGGCATGGGCTCCTCTCTCCCTTTCCCTCAGCAGCAGCAGCCTCCATTCCCTCCACTCTCATTCTCGGCCTCAGAGCTAGGCCTCACCACCCCGGTGGCCTTCCCGAAAGCCCTGGCGGCTCCGTCGAAGTGGTTCTCCCTCAGGAAAGCGAAGACCAGCGGGAAGAGGTCGCTGGGAACCACGCGGGCCTTCGCCGCCATCTCGCCGCCGGAAAAGGAAGCAATAAACAATGGCCACTCCTCCTCCTCCAGGGGCCTAGTGAAAGATTACAACCATAGAGTTAGAAGAAAGGCCTAGTAGTAGTAGTGGTAGTAGTGAGGCCCACCACGAGGCCTCTTTGGACTCCATTTCCCACAATCCCTGGCTATTGGCTCACATGGCTGAGGCTTCTGGGAGATGGAGTCCAAAATCTCTTAAAGGGCACAGTATTGGGGAACAATAATACTAAAATACCAGTGGCACCCAATACTGTGTTCTTTAAGAGATTTTGGACTCCATCTCCCAGAAGCCTCAGCCCTGTGGGCCAATAGCCTGGGATTCTGGGAAATGGAGTCCAAAATCTTTTAATGGGGAAAATCAATGTATTTGGGAATCACTATAGCAGTGGTCCCCCAAGCTGTGCCCTTAAGGAGATTTTGGACTCCATTTCCCAGAAGCCCAGGCTATTGGCCAACAGGGCTGAAGCTTCTGGGAGATGGAGTCCAAAAAAATCTCTTAAAGGACACAGTTCGGGGACTACTGGTCTAGTGATTCCCAAACACAGTGGTCCCTAGACTGTGCCCTTTAAGAGATTTTGGACTCCATTTCCCAGAAGCCTCAGCCATGTTGGCCAATAGCCTGGGATTCTGGGAGCTGGAGTCCAAAATTCCCTGAAAGAGCTCAGTTTGGAGGCCACTGGTTTACAATGTAATTCCATCCCCTCTCATGCTCTTTATTCCTGCAATGTTCATCATGCAGCCTCCTTGGTTTAGAACTGTGGTCCCCAATACTGTGACTTTTCAGAGATTTTGGACTTCAGCTCCCAGAAGCCTCAGCCATATTGGCCAATGTCTTGGGAATTCTGGGAGATGGAGTCCAAAATCTCTTAAAGGCTTCTTCCTTGCCATTGTACTGTTGCATTCATAGTTCTTAGTTTTGTTTTTCCTCTCTTCTTTTATTTTTTCTAATCTTTTCTTTGTCATCCATGGTTTTTCTTTTCTCTTTCTTTTTGTTTATTGAAAGTGTCTGTCTGGTATCTGCATTCATCTTTTATTATGTCCCTGGCTTCTGACCAGAGTTCCTCTGGTTCTCAGTCTATTATGTTTAGCAGTGCAAATATGTTTCTTATGTTCTCAGTAAATTCTGTTCAGATATTATTTAGATCTTATATTTTGGTACAATCGCTGGTTTTGTTTTCTTCTTGAGTTTTTACTCTTATTTTTGATATCAGTAACCACAATTCAAAAAGGATGTGGAGAAACTGGAGCGTGTCCAAAAGAGGGCAACTAAGATGGTGAAGGGTCTGGAAACCATGCCTTATAATGAAAGACTTAGGGAGCTGGGGATGTTTAGCCTGGAGAAGAGAAAGTTAAGAGGTGATATGATAGCCCTGTTTAAATATTTGAAGGGATGTCATATTGAGGAGGGAGGAAGCTTGTTTTCTGCTGCTCCAGAGAACAGGACCCAGAACAATGGATGCAAGCTCCAGGAAAAGAGATTCTACCTCAACATTAGGAGGAACTTCCTGACAGTAAGGGCTGTTTGACAGTGGAACACACTCCCTTGGAGTGTAGTGGAGTCTCCTTCCTTGGAGGTCTTTAAGCAGAGGCTGGATGGCCATCTGTCGGGGATGCTTTGATTGGGAGTTCCTGCATGGCAGGGGGTTGGACTGGATGGCCCTTGTGGTCTCTTCCAACTCTATGATTCTATGATTCTATGATCTGTGCCACAGTCAGCACCTGGTCTAGTTTTAGCCACCAGAATAGAGTTCCATCATCTTTTACTTCCAATTATATAATCTATTTGATTTACGATCATGACGGACAGGCAAAAGAGATGAGTTTTCTTCAACAGGAAGCAGTTTCTTTCCAGATATACGTGTGCACAAGGGTGTCTCAGAGATAGAGGGACCCTTTCTTCTTGCAAAGTTGATATTGTTATACAGTTAGGTTACGGTTACAATAATGCATGTATAATTCAGATTTATAATTGGTTATAAGATACAATTTCAGCTCCTCCTATATTGATTACATGTTACACTTCTATTTGACATGCCCAACTTATTTGGCACCTCTAATCCACACTTTAGCCAACTATTTGGGTCAACATTATTATTATTATTATTATTATTATTATTAACCTTTATTTTTATAGCGCTGTAAATTTACACAGTGCTGAACATACAATCTTATAATTAGATCGATCCCTGCCCTCAGGCTTACAGTCTAAAAGACAACACAAAAGGAGAAGGGAAAGGTGGTGGGAAGGGGATGAGGTCCAGTGGTTCCTCTCTTCCTCTGGGGCCTGGACCAGGCAGATGGACTGGAGGGAGGGCTCGGCTTCTTAATACATAGTTAAAAGGAGGCATCCTGAGGCAGATGGGACAATCCTGCGAACGCTTCCCTAAACAATATAGTCTTTAACTCAATTTTGAAACTGGTTAGAGAAGTGATGAGGCACGCGTGTCGGGGAAGAAGGTTCCAGGAGTGCAGGGCAGCAAGTGAGAAGGGACGAATCCGGGACTGGGCAGTGGAAATCCTAGGCTGGGACAGGAAACCTTGACTATGAGGGTACGAGAAGGAGTGTGAGTAGAAAGAAGTTCAGACAAGTAAGGAGGGGTCAGACCGCAGAAGGCTTTGAAAGTCAACAACAAAAGCTTCTACTGGATGCGGAAGGGGAAAGGGAGCCAGTGAAGGGAGGATAACATGACATCTACTTCTTGATGTCTCCATCCTATCTTCGCAACTTCCTTGCTTTATTCTTGGTCCAACACATCAGTTTCTACAACAGCTACCAATCAAACACATCCCTTTCTATCTTTTGGCTTAAACCAGTTTCTTGGTCAAAAGGTAAAAGGCAAAGGTAGTCCCTTGACATCAATGTCTAGTCGTAACCGACTGTAGGGGGCAGTGTCTATCTTCGTTACTAAGCCAAAGAGCCAGTATTCGTAAGGACTATTCCAGTGCTCATGTGGTCAGCACAACTGCACCAATCATTATTACCTTCCCACCGAAATGGCACCTATTTATCTAATTGCATTTGCATGCTTTCGAACTGCTAGGTTGGCAGAAGCTGGGACTAGTGATGGGAGCTCACCCCATCATGCAGCACCTGTGCCTCAAACGGCCAAACTTCTGATCTTACGATCATCAGAATAGGCGTCTTAACCACTAAGCCACCGCATGTCTTGGTCAAGCTGACCATGTATTCCATCCTAAAACTTAGGAGTTTATCATAAGACGGAATTTAGGGGTATAATGCAATGGCAATCCGAACGCAATCATGGGGTTTCATGTTATTGCGAATGAGTGTCTCTCACGCAATTTTGGGCAATGGGAAGTCATTCTGAACGCAATCATGGGGTTTCCATGTAATTGCGTATTAGAGTATGTCACGCAATTTCGGGCAATGGGGGGGTCATTTTCGGGAAATGGGAAGTCATTCTGAACACATTCCGAACGCAATCAGATTTCACGTAAATTTGCTAAACTAGCGAATTCACGTAATTGCGAATTGGCTCCATTCGCAATTGAGAGAAATTCCTCCCATAAACTCCTTAGACATCTCCTATCTTTCTCCTTGGAAGCTACCAAGCTCAGCAGATTAACTCTTGTTCAGGCCTTGCCTTTGAAGCTTCTGGCAACTATCTAGTTCCATCATTCAAAATTGGTGTGTTAGCTATTTTTAACAAAGCTGTCTGAGAAAGAGTTACAAAGGTCCAGGCCATGTTAAGCCATAGAACATGGTTTCTTCAGACTCCATTTTAAGTATTCTCCTCTCACAGCTCAAACCCAGACATCTCAAGGAACATCTGGAGCCAGAGACCCCTGGTTGTCAGCCAGTGAGGAGCAGGGCTGGGTAGCTGGGTAAGACTCCCCACATCTTTAAGTAATTTGCCATAGATAAGACCTGAAGGATTTTTAACTCCTAAATTGTTAAATCAGGACAAACAATACACATCGTGTGCACTGTATGCACTCAAAAGTGAGCAGCAGCTGCTGTACCTCCAACATTTTACAGTGTGGCAGGGAGCTACATTCTATCTTTGAAACAAGTGTTTAAAACCATAATGCCTGGTTTTTGAGCAGGACAGAAGTCCCCAAAGCCCTGTACTGGTTGAAATACTCCACACACATCTTGTTTTAAAGGTAAAATTGATAGCTGTCAGAACTTTACTATCACATTTCAGTAACAAACTTACCAGGAGCAATGACTTTGCTTAGTGGGTTCATGGGGTACCAGTCAGACCAACACAACCCCCAAATTGCCCACTTATAACCCAAAAGTCAATTTTGTATAAAGGCTCAGCTCAGTCCTGGTCCTGAAAACAAATTCCTCTGCTCAGAATGTGTTCAGATGCACCCGGCACTTTAATTCAGAATGAATTTTTTGTGCCTTGCTTTGATTAGTAAATCTTGTGGGTTTAGTAAAACCTCCATACATACAATAATTGAGCTAGATGGACGAGTATTTTAATTCCATTTAAAGTTCTTGCTGTGTATCTTCAAGTTGTTTCCAACTTAAGGGAACCCTATTGCGGGGTTTTCTTGTCCAGATTTGTTCAGAGGGGGTTGCTTTTGCCTTCCTTGGTTGAGAGCGTGCGACTTGCCCAAGTTCACCCAATGGGTTTCTATGGCTGATCAGGGATTTAAACCCTGTTCTCCAGAGTCCTAGCCCAATACCCAAATCACTACACCAAGCTGATGCTAGCAAACAAATAAAAATGTCAGTGGCAATGCAACACCTAAAAATAAATTTATGGAAGGATGCTAGAAATGCTATCTATGCAATTCTCATTAAACAATGTAAGTAAAGAGCTCCAGCAAAGGGCTCTCTCTGTGCGCAAGTTTTTCAGTACAGATGGGAGCCAGGATGGCATAATGTTTTGCGCATTGAACTACACCCAGAACTCGAGCCCCAGCTCGGCCATGAAACCCAGAGGGCAACCTTGGGCAAGTTTCATGCTCTCAGCCTCAGAGGATAATAATGATAATGATTATTATAACAATAATAATAATATATAACCCTTGCCTTCCCTGCAGTCATCTGCCTTGGTCCAGGCCCCAGAGGGAGAGAAGAACCACTGGACCTCATCCCCTTTCCCACCACCTTTCCCTTCTCTTTTTATGTTGTCTCTCTGAGATTGTAAGCCTGAGGGCAGGGAACCGTCTAATTTATAAGATTTTGTAAATTTACAGCGCTATATAAATAAAGGTTAATAATAATAATAATAATAATAATAATAATAATAAATTTCCTTTCTCTCCTCAAGGCTTGTGAAATGCCTGTCGGAAATGCCTGTCGGAATAGAAAAATCTTTGCTTGTCTGCTAAAAGAAAGTAGGAAGTGTATCAGTCTAACCTCTCTGGGAACTTAGAGTGTCATGGCTCCATCCTATGGAATCCTAGGATTTGTAGTTTGTTGTGGCTCCTGAACCCTCTGACAGAGAAGGCTGAATATCTCACAAAACTTCAAATCTGGGAATTCCATAACACTGATCCATGGCAGTTAAACAATGTCAAACTGCATTACTTCTGTAGCCATAAAGGAGAAAGAAAAGACATCACTGGTCATTCCCTCCTGTCCTGATGGTGCAAGTCTGACAGGTTTTGATGTGAGCAACTTCCTCTACCTTTAGTTCTTCCGTGTGCAAGGACCATGGTTGAGATCCAATGGTAACTTTCTTATTCTTAGCCTGTTCTCCTGCTTTTAGAGCTATCCTTGCAATTTATGAACAGTGTTGTTTTTGTTGTCGTGTGCCTTCAAATCATTTCCAATATATAGTGACCCTAACATGGGGGTTTCTTGGCAAGATTTCTTCAGAGCGGCTTGCCTTTGCCTATAATAATTTTACAGAGCACTAGGTGGCTCATTTAACTGAAACCAAAACCTTCATTTTGCTTTTAGATAAAACACAAACTTGTTCATACCTACTGTCCAGTTGACAATCCTTGTACATCATGAATGTTGTGTGTGACTGTGCCTTCAAGTCACCAGTCGACCTATGGTGACTCCGTGAATTTCATAGGTTTTTCTTACACAAGGAATCCTCAGAGATGATTTTGCCAGTTCTTTCCTCTGAAATATAGCCTTGCACAGCACCTGTTATTTGGTGGAGGTCTCCCATCCAAGTAGTAACTTGGGCTGCATCCACACTGGAGAAATTGCTAGGTTTGGCACCTCTTTAACTGCCCTGGCTCAAGGCTATGGAATTATGGGAGTTGGTGTTTGTTGTGGGGCCCATAGCAGCCTAGGATTGACTCTCCCTAGCTTCCAAGATCAGACAGGATCTAGTGCCATGAATGTCGACTGTCAATAACTGTTATTTTGAAAATACCAAAACTTCCAAATATTATCAATAAATAATGCCAAGGTTTTGGCCTAATAAGAAGAGTATAACAAGGAATATACATGACTACTAGAATGGGTAGACCACAGGCATGCCTGCTTCCTTCCTTCTCCCCTTCATCCCAGCTTAGCATAAAGTGACTCCATTAATATTTCAGGAGGACTGGATAACTGCAAATCCATTTTTAAAGAGTCTGGAATACTTGCAAACAGCAAGGGAAGGAAGAACCGGGCAACTATACCATCTGGCAAAAGTTTAGTGGGGGGAAGACTTGTTTCAAAGGGACTACTTTTCTCTCTTTTTTCTTTTTTCTTTTTTTTAATTTGTTATTAAATAAAATCTTTACATACATTATTTACATATTCTTTTACATAATATTCCACTAGAAAATAAAACAGAATATGATGGACCCCTTCCTCCCTTCCCACCCCCTTGCCCAGTTTCCTTCGTCAACAGAATCAACTTCTCTTAATCCGCTTATATTCTTTCTTCCTCATATAGTAATACTCTTTACCTTTTAGACCACTTCACTATCAATCTTTGCTTTTGCTAATAAATAAAGAAGTGTGTATTATTATTAAATTAAATCTCGTACTACAAATCTTTTCGCTTGTCCATCAACCTCCATAATATACTGTTCTGCTGAATGTAGCTATATACTTTCTATATATCTTAAATGTTTAATAATTAAAACCAACCTCGGAGGAGAGGTTTAAGAAAGTCCTTTACCAGACTAATTCCATGATACGTTTCCCTTTTCCCCTCTATTTTCCACATAATATTGTAAAAATGTGTCCCACATATTTAAATGCTGATTATCCTCATCTCGTAATTCATATGTTAATTTATCCATTTTTACCACATCTAGAGTTTTAGTTAACCATTTGTCTATTTCTGGTGTACTTTCATTTTTCCAGCCTTCCGCTAGCATCATTCTTGCAGTCGTTATTAAATACAATATTTGTTTTAAATATTTCCTTTCCAATTCTCCTTCCAGCATATTTAATAGGAATAATTCCGGTTCAAATTCGATTTTTATTTTATAAATCTCCTGAATTGTTTTATGAACTTTCCCCCAGAATTTCTTAATCTTAGGACAGGTCCACCACATGTGATAGAAAGGTCCTTTTGAACCTCTACACCTCCAACATTTCCCATCCTTCTTATTATATATTTTTGCAATTTTTGCAGGAGGTAAGTACCATCTGTGAAGCATTTTTTAAAAAATTTCCTTTATATTTGCACATAAAGTAAATTTCAGATCCTTTCCCCAAGCCTTCTCCCATTTTTCCAATCTTATGTTATGACCAACATTTTTTGCCCATTCTATCATATTAGTTTTAATTACGTCCCCTTCTGTTCTTAATCTTAAACAAAAATTGTACAATCTTGATATCGACCCACTCTTATTGTCCATCAATATTTCATCAAGTTCATTCTTTTATTCCGTTATCCCATATGTCCTTTCATCCTGCAAAAAACCATCTCTTAATTGCCAATAGGAAAACCAGTTGAATTTAATTCCATCCTTCTGTAACTCCTCTCTATTTTTTATTGTAAGTTTTCCTTTTTCTTTTTTCAGAATGTCTGCATATCTTAACCAACCTCTTTGTACCACTCTCCCCCTCCTTATATACGCTTCATGTGGGGATACCCAGGTAGGAATTTGTCTATATACTTTTAATTTGTATCTATTCCATATCTGTAGCAAAGCCTTCCTTACTATATGGTCTTTAAATTGCTTATTTTGTTCCGTCTTTTCAAACCACAAATAGCCATGCCAGCCAAACAGGTTAAATCCTTCCAAATTCCAATGAATCCACTCCTTCAGCCAATCCAAACCGCAGGCATGGTAATAAAGTTGTAAATCCGGTAATGATAGGCATCCTCTTTCTTTTACATCAGTCAAATAGTCCCATTTTATTCTCGCCTTTTTTCCGGCCCAGATAAATTTTGCTAAGTCCTTTTTTCCAGTCTTTAAAAAAGTCATTAAATGTTTCCTTCAATGGTGGGATCAGCTCTTCTTTAAACAGTTTATAATACAACATGGAGAAACCATCAGGACCTGGCGTCTTTCCAGTTTTGCCATCTCTATAACTTCCCTTATCTCCTGTTCCATAATATCTGAGTTTAGCCTCTCTCTCATCTCTGCAGTCATTTCTAAATTATGGATGTTCTCTAAATATTTCCTTATTCTTTCTTCTAACTGCTTTGTATCCTCCATCTCTTTATATAAATTTTCGTAATATTTCTGAAATACAGTATTCTCATGATGTTTCCCTGATCTGAAAAGTTCTTACCTCCTTCTTGAATTTTCAACACTATGTTTTTCTCTTTTTTCTTTCTGACTTTATATGCCAATAATTTCCCTGCTTTATTGCCAAACTCAAAAAATTTTTGTTTCACGTATTTTAATTTATTGCTAATCTCTTCTGTTGTTTTCTTTTCTAATTTTTTCTTTAGTATTTCCCACTCTTTTTTGATTTTCTTATTATGCTTGTTCTAAGAAAGAAAGAAGGAATAAAAAGGGTTTCCTTTGTCTCCTTTCCTCCATCCTGTTTAATAGGACTCTGGACTAAAATGAGACACCAGTGTCCAAGGGAATGTAGACCCAGGAGCATTCATGCCAGTGAATCTGCCCTGGGCTTTAGTCCGAAGTTGAAAAGACTGTCCCCAGTGCTTTCCTTGCATTGGGTGTAGTCCCTTTGATAGTTCCTCTGGAATTCAGATTAGAACCTAGAGTGAATTTACTGCACCCTCCACATATGGGAAGGGGGAATCTAGGGAAAACCAGCCCCCTCCATTCCTATACTGCCCCCAGGCAGCTCGGTCAATACTCAGACGCCTTTTTGGACCGTTTGCTCTCAAGTTTGCTACTAACTTCTCCCTCTCCACCCTCTTTCGCTCTTGATATGAACAGACTAAGACAGAGGAGCTTGTGGGAGTCAAGGAGCCATCTCAGCCAGAGCCTTCTGGGACCAGCCAGGAACCGGTAGTCCCTCAGACACCTCATGCTCCTCCTCTGATGGTCCACCAGCCTCCTCCTCCTCCTCCTCCTCCCGCCCAGCTGCACAGAAACCAACACCCTAGATTACGACCACCCAAACCAAAGAATGCAGGTAAGAGACCAGGTAGAAGCTGACACACAGCACCTCCTGTTAATTCACGCTAATGAAGTCAGATATCCAAAGAGAGGAATTTCACATTGAGGGAGCCACAGATAAGAAGGCCCTTTCCCAAGTCCTTGTTCTGTCGGGCGGCTGGAGAGGGAGAGGGCTCCTCTTCCTTTAATGCTTGTGCAGAAGAAGAGATTTCAACTGCCCGGCCCAGTGTATGTGAAGAGAAGGACTATTTCAGTTCTTGAGCTTTCAGGCTTTTGGGGGCCTTGCATGCCGCCACATTGCTGAAATAAAGTGTTTTGACACCATTTTTAATTTCCATGGCTGAATGCTATAGAATCCTGAGATTTGTAGTTTGGTGGAGCACCAGAGCTCTCTGAAAGGGAAGGCTAAATATTTCACAGAACTACCAATCCAGAATCCCTTAGCATTGTCCAGCATAAATGCTTGTACTGTAGCCGTTCACTCACAATACCAGCCAGGGGCTGCGTAGGTCACTAAAATGAGTGCCCACCTTGTTGGCGACTATTAGCTTACACTTTGTAAACCACTTAGGAAGTGCTTAAGTGCCCTGAGAAGCGGTATGGAAACGTACCTGCTATTGCTATTGTGTCACGGCTATTAAAGTGGTGGTGAACTGCTTCATTTCTGCAATGTAGATGCACCCCTTGAATAGCAATAGTGGAAAGAAATAACTGAATTTGTGTGTAGCCATCCACTGATTTATAGTTGTATAACTGATGCTTCATAAGACTAAAAAAAATCTCAACAAAATGATAAAAATGCAATTGCCTGTTTGATGCATCACTCAAGCAACCCATAAAACAGCATGGCAATTGCATGTTACCCTAAGCATCCTTACAGGAGATTGCCCTTACTGCTTTATTCTGGCAGAAATGCCCTTTATAGCTCAGACAAAACCCCAAAGGTTGCATGCAATCTTGTTCAGAAAAAAAACCCAGCAAAATTACTCAACTCCTGGGTGTCTTGCAAAAGAGACTGAACCCTTTCCCTGATCCCTTCCTTTATTTGCAGGGCGAGCCAAGTGGCAGTGGGACTCCAACTTCGAACCCTGGTAGAAGAAGCACCGCCGATCACATGCAGAGCCTCCCTGCAGCTTCAGCAACAACCAGATAACACTCCATCCCGCAAGAGGCCATATGACCATTATAACAACTATGAGGGTGGGAGGGAGGAACAATGGTCCAACCCGGGATGGAGTTGTTGGAAAGCTGTGGGAGAATTGGTAAAATCCATTTTGTATATGCAATAGGCCCGCGGTATACTATTCCTTTATTTGCAGGGCAAGGCAGGTGGCAGAGGGACCCCCAAGTTCAACTATGGTGGCAACATCTACCAATTCTAAGGTGCATAACAGCAACATCAGTAGAAACAACCCCGGTAGAAGAAGCACCACTGACCACCTGGGGAGCCTCCTTGCAGCTTCAGCAACAACCAGACAAAAACCCATCCCGCAAGAGGCCATACGACCATTATAACAACTATGAGGGAGGGAGGGAGGAACAATGGCCCAACCCGGGATGGGTTTTCCTGTTGCTGAAAAGCTGTGGGAGAATAGGCAAAATCTAGTTTGTATATACAGTAGGCCCTCTGTATACGCAGGGGATCTGTTCCATCTCCCTCACCACCGCGGATACCAACATCCACATCTGCTCATGCCGCGCTCTTAACGGTGGCGTGGCCACGTGGGTTTGAGTATCCGAGGATGGCAAGCCCATATCGTCCCCCATAACAAAGTCAACTCCCTTGGGACCCCGTTGGCCAGAGTTCCAGCCCAACAGCCGAGATGGAGCCTTTGGGATTCAAAACCCAAGCCTTGCTATTGGCCCCGACTCCCTTGGGACCCCGTTGGCCAGAGGGAGCCGAGGCCAGGCTTGGGGCTTGGGCTTCGGAGCCCAGAGGCTCTGTCCTAAATTGGAATAGAATGTAGAAAATATATCTACAGATTTATGTATTGTATCATAATCAATATTCAATGGTTGAATCTTAATTTTTTTTTTAAAAAAGAGGCTCTGTCCTGGCTGCTAGACCTGGAGATGGGGCTCTGAGACTCAAGCCTCGGCCCCGGTTCTGGCCCCTGCCCTGGCCCTGGCTGACTAAGCAGCAGGCTATGCCCCACAGTCAAGCCGGGGCAGAAGGAAAGGAGGAAGGAGGGAAGGTGACGGGAGAGGGGAAGGAGCGAGAGAGGGAGGAAAGGAGGAAAGGAAGGAAGGAAGGAAGGGGAAGGGGAAGGGCAAAAAGGGGAGGGGCTTTTACCCAAAAATAGTGGTGCAGGTCTGTGCGCGCCATCATTGCTGACAATATGGCTTTGCTATCCACAGATGCTCAAATCCACAGATGCTCAAATCCATAGATGACATATCTGCGTCCACTGTATATATAAACCACAGCTAGGGAAAATCACAACAAAAAAGATTGAAAGATATTTGTTATAAAATATTAATTAAAAATGTTTTATGTAATGGGAAAAGATCAGCTAGTTCTATAGCCCATTGTTATTATTATTATTATAAAAGGAAGAAAGAAACATAAATAACTGAACCGTTCTCAACATTAATTTATATTTGGGACAACACTTTGCCAAGTGGTTGCTCATTTAAATATCTTGTTTAGAGTGTAAATATGTTGTTTAGAGAGTTATTCAATTTATTCAATTTAGAAATTATTAAATTTCGTTTACTTTAATATAGCTGTACAGTGGTACCCCGGTTTACGAATCCCCCGAGGAACGAAATCCCCGGGACCCGAAACCACCGGGACCACAAAACATCCCCCGGGATCCGAAAAAAAACCCGGGATCCGAAGACAAAAAACCGCACGGCCCCTTTAAATTTGCCGCGCGGTCCATCTCCTAAAGCAGTCCCCCGGGAAACGAAGATTTCCGGGTTACGAAAGGTAATCCGGAACGGATTACCTTCGTAACCAGGGGGACCACTGTACTTTGAATTCTTCTGTATTAAAATCTGCTGGCTAACTTGTACTTTTTTGGTTGCTTGGTGTATTTTTGGGCAGAGATTGGAACAGGGAGAGGGTATATACATAGGTTTCAAAATACAAACAGAATGCTTCCGTTAATATGTCCATTTGAAAAATGAAAAATGGATATGGATATCCCCCCCCCCCCCGCTTCAAAGGAAAAAAACCCGCAGTACTGGCAAGGCATGGACTTGGAGGTGGGGCATGTGCAGAAATAAATTTGATAGGTCTGCACATCTGTAAAATGGACTGCAATTTCTTCCAAGAGAGGTCACCCTTGCACAATCTGGATGCCCAGAGAGAGTGATAATAATACTGATTTGTCAAGCCCATTATTATTATTATTCCCGTGGCTTTACCCAGAGGATACTGATTCATGAGAATGGGGCTTCTTTGCAATAGTACCAGGATATGGTGCTCGTGTATCAGCTCCAACAGCAAAGCGTTTTTATTGAGATGCCGAGATAAAGGTAATAAAGTGCATCCTATTTAGACTGACAGACAAATGAGCTCAAAAATGCATGGCCCTGCTGAAAAGCACTTACCAGCTGCCATGGCTGGAAAGTACGGGTGAGCAATAGGAAAGCCGTGTCTTACAATAATGATTTTTTTGCAAAGGTTTCTATTTTATTTATTTTTTCTAGAGTCACCTTTCCCGATTGCCTTTCCAATAGGGGTGGTTAATAGATTAGTACATGGCTGGCTGAAGCCAGATTCACATTTGCCTACCTATCTAAAGCAACATAAACAGGACCATGCATTGCTGGGAAAAGAACAAGGAGTCAAAAACAAAGCTATTTAGATCCTGTCACATTTTATCTCTCCTGCACCTCCGCTTTATCAGGTTAATGCAGCGGAGAATACGCCGGGAGAGCAATAACAAAAGAGGTAATGGAGCCCGCTTGGGCAAGTCCACCTGATGCTTCATAATGGAGTCCACCTGCTTCTGTTTCAGGACAGGTGAAGACAGCTGGGCACGCCAAGCAATCTGTTGTGATGCCCATGTGCAGTAGTCATCATCATCGACAACAACAGCAACATTGCTTAGAACGCATGCAGAATTTTTTCTATCCACTTCACAAGTTTATTTTATTTACTAGTGATGCATCTTTATTGTTGTTGTATGCCTTCAAGTCATTTCCACATTGAATTCCTGGGGGAGAAGAGGGAGAAAAACTGTGCAATCACAGATCATGCATTGTGGAGTTCCTATTATAAAAGAATAACCAGTAATACCATCTTGATCATGTGAACCAGATGTGTCAGCTACAACCTGCTCCCCCCAAAATTTATCTCTCCTGCACCTAAGGGGGGTTCTCTTTTTTATCCAGATAATGGGCTGCATCCGCACTGTAGAAATGATCTAGTTTGACACCATTTTAAACTGTCATGGCTTAATGCTATTCTGGGAATGGTAGTTTGTTGTGGCAGGGCAGAGATCTGAGAGAAGAGGAGTGCTCTTGGGCCACAACGAATGACAATTCCCAGAATTCCCTAGTTTTGACCCATGGCAATCAAAGCAGTGTCAAACTGGATTAATTCTGTAGTGGAGATGCTGCCCTCACAAGGTCCAAAACACACTGCAGAAATAATCCAGTTTGAGACCGCTTTACCTGCCCTGGCTCAGTACTAGAGAATCCTGGAAAGTGAAGTTTGTGGTTGTATTTTATTGTGGATGGGAGTGTTTGGGATACAAGAATTATAAATTGTTATTACATTTTACTAATGTTTTTATTTTTAGCCACTTCAATCTGTCTGGAGAGGCAGGATAAAAATGATATTATTATTATTATTATTATTCATGTTTATATTCAAGTAATATATCCAAAATCATTCAAGTATTTATTATTCAAGTTTATATTCACGTGATATATCCTAAATCCTTATAAGTAATATATCCAAAACCATTCAAGTAATTATTATTCATGTTCATATTCATGTAATATATCCAAAATCCTTCAAGTAATTATTATTCATATTTACATTCAATTGATATATCCAAAATGTTTATACTCAAGTAATATAAACAAAATCCTTCAAGTAATTATTGTTCATGTTCATATTCAAGTAATATATCCAAAATCCTTCAAGTAATACAGTATATCCAAAATCATTCAAATAATATATCCAAAATCATTCAAGTAATTATTATTCATATTTATTTTCAAGTGATATATCCAAAATCATTCAAGTAATTATTATTCATGTTTATATTCAAGTAATACATCCAAAATCATTCAAGTAATATATCCAAAACCATTCAAGTAATTATTATTCATGTTCATATTCAAGTAATATGTCCAAAATCATTCAAATAATATATCCAGAATCATTCAAGTACTTTTTATTCATCTTTATATTCAAGTGATATATCCAAAATGTTTATATTTTCAAGTAATATACCCAAAATCATTCAAGTAATTACTATTCAAGTTCATATTCAACTAATACAACCAAAATCATTCAAATTATATATCCAAAATCATTCAAGTAATTATTATTCATGCTTATATTCAAGTAATATATCCAAAATAATTCAAGTAATATATCCAAAATCCTTTTAGTAATTATTATTCATGTTCATATTCAAGTAATATATCCAAAATCCTTCAAGTAATATATCTAAAATCATTCAAATATTATTATTCATGTTCATATTCAAGGAATACATCCAAAATTATTCAAGTAATATATCCGAAATAATTCAAGTAATTATTATTCATAATTATATTCAAGTGATATATCCAAAATCATTCTAGTAATTACCAGTATTGTTCATGTTCATATTCAAGTAATACATCCAAAATCATTCAAATAATATATCCAAAACCATTCAAGTAATTATTATTCACGTTCATATTCAAGTAATACATCCAAAATCATTCAAATAATATATCCAAAACCATTCAAGTAATTATTATTCACGTTCATATTCAAGTAATACATCCAAAATCATTCAAATAATATATCCAAAATCATTCAAGTAATTATTATTCACGTTCATATTCAAGTAATACATCCAAAACCATTCAAATAATATATCCCAAACCATTCAAGTAATTATTATTCATATGTATATTCAAGTGACACATCCAAAATCATTCGAGTAATATACCCAAAACCATTGAAGTAATTATTATTAATGTTTCATATTAAAGTAATCCATCGAAAACCATTCAAGAAATTATTATTCATGTTCATATCCAAGTCACACACCCAAAACCAACCAAGTAATATGTTTTATGCTCTCTCTGATAGAGAAAGATCTCCCTTAGCCATTGAGCCAGGGCAGTTAAAGAGGTCTCAAACTGGATTATTTCTGCAGTGTGTGGATGCTGCCTAAGTAACTAACTTAAAAAAAAAAAAGGCAGCATCCATTAAAACAATTATTAACAAAATGTGTGTGGCAGGAGCAGGAAACACAGACGGATGTGGTGTTGTGTATGTGTGATTGTGTGGAGGGAGGGAAGAAGAAGAAGAAGGAGAGGCTTTAAAGAGCTTTTTTAATATAAGGCAGGACTAGAGGGAGAGGAGAAAAAGGGAAGGAAGTCAATCCAGTTTTGCTTCAGACTCAGGGCCTTGTTGTTGTTGTTGTCTTTTTCAGAAGAGGCTGAGCCCAGGAGGAGGAAAAAGAAAAGGCCCAGGCTGAGGCAGGCATGGCCACCTCAGGTAAGTAAGGACATGATTTTGGAGCTCCCAAGGTGGAAATGGAGGGCCTCTCTTAGGAAAAGGATGCCTGTCTCTCTTGGGCTGAGTCCACACTGGGGAGATAACCCGGTTTGGTACCGCTTTAACTCTTTTTCTGGCTCAGGGCTATGGAATTCTGGGAGTTGGAGTTTGTTGTGGGCCCTTCGGGCCCACAACAAACTCCAACTCCCAGAATTCCATAGCAAGTGAGTCAGACAACTAGCTAAAGCGCTGCCAAACCGGATTATCTCCCCAGTGTGGATGCACCCAGTGGGTCTCCAGAGTCCTTTGCCTTCCTCTGAGGTCTCTCTCATTCTTTGCCTTCCTCTGAGGCTGAGAGAGTGTGACTTCTCTTGCCCAAGGTCACCTCAGTGGGGCTCCAGGGTCTTTTAACTTTGAGGTTTCTCTTTTCTTTCCTCTGAGGAGGCTGAGAGAGTGTGACTTCTCTTGCCCAAGGTCACCCCAGTGGGTCTCTTCTCCAGGGTCTTTTAACTTTGAGGTTTCTCTTTTCTTTCCTCTGAGGAGGCTGAGAGAGTGTGACTTCTTGCCCAAGGTCACTAAGGACTCTTTCATACAAGGCTAAATTGGAAGTATAATTTAAGGTCAATTCGAATGCAATCATGGGTTTTACGTTATTGTGAATTAACTCTTCGCACGCAAATTCGGGCAAGAGGGAAGCCAATTCGAATGCAATCATGGGTTTTACATTATTGCGAATTAAAGCTTCGCATGCAAATTCGGGCAGGAGGGAGTTATTTTCGGGTAATGGGAAGTAATTCCGAACGGAGCAGGGGTTCATGTAAATTCGCTAAACAAGCGAATTCACATGAATCCGCATTGGCTCCATTCGGAGTTGGGAGAAATTCCTCCCCGTTTGAAAGAGTCCTAAGTGGGTTTTCATAGCCGAGCTGGGAATGGGACCTTGGACTTTCCGGCTTATTGTAATCGTACGGTTATGATAAATCTGTGGCCGGGGGTCTTGGCAAGGATCTGTTCGGAAGAGGTTTGTAATGGCCGACCCCTGAGGCTGAGAGAGTGTGACTTGCCCAAAGTCACCCAGTGGGTCTCCAGAATCCTCTGAGGTTTTTCTTTGCCATTCCCTGAGGCTGAGAGAGTGTGTGACTTGCCCACGATCACCCAGATCATTTAGATTCCAGTGGTAAATTTAACCAGGAGTGTGTCCTACTGATTTCAGTGTGACTTCTGCCAAGTCAAGCTGGAAGGGTAGAACCGTAATCTCGCACCACCATCTGTATGTGTCTATTTAGGAAAACATTACATTTAGTTCAGTTAGGTTTACTTCTAGTCAAGCTGGAAGGGTAGAACCGTAATCTCGCACCACCATCTGTATGTGTCTATTTAGGAAAACATTACATTTAGTTCAGTTAGGTTTACTTCTAGGTAAACATATATAGAGGTAGTCTGGGGCTAAATTTGTACTGCAGAAATAATCTAGTCTGACACCACTTTAAACTGTGATGCCACCATGCTATGGGATTCTGGGAATGGTAGTTTGTTGTGGCTCTGCTCTGGTGCCACAACAAACTACCATTCCCAGAATTACATAGCATGGCACCCTCACAGTTAAAGTGATGTTAAACTGGATTATTTCCACACTACGAATGCGGGCTTAGTCTCTAATTTATGTTTTCCACAAATTTTGCCTAGTCTGAGTATATATAAAGGTTGAGTAGTTACTCCACCACCACACTGGCTTCTACAATTGGCACAGAATAAATAGCCTTGACAGGGGTTCAGTGTCCTTTTTGTGTCCAGATTAAGCAATACCAATTGCTAGGATTCTTTTTTTGAAATGTAATGGAGACTCAGCAGCACTTGCATTCCCTATTAAATGTGTTGTTTCATCTTGAAGACCACAATCAGGCTTTCAGATAAGTTTTGTCATGTACAAGACACAGGCAATTACCTATTTAGACAGTCACTAATGTATCTTGGTTATTCTTGCTGCTGTACACTCATGGAAGAGAGTTCCTGCATGGCAGGGAGTTGGACTGGATGGCCCTTGTGGTCTCTTTCAACTCTATGATTCTAAGTATATTTTTGGTAAGGCATTTATCGTCATATATTGTAAGTCTCTTCAAAGATATAGCTGCGTTAGTCTGTGGAATCAGTACATAGAGAGATCTTGTAACACCTTTGATACTAACTGAAAGAAAGAAGTTGGCAGCATGAGCTTTCCTCGACGTAAGTCTACTGGTAATGCATTTATTTTGTAATATTTTGTAAGGTGTTTAGTATCATACCAAAATAGGACCCTGTTTTAACAGAACAGAAAATGTAACCCTATATGGGATTAAGGAGCAACATAGCCCATTGAGATCCCAGGGACTTTTAAGTGCACCTAAATTTGCTACGGGCTGCAGTCTAAAAACAGAAAGTACTGAGTTTCTCTTCCTTTTTTTCATGTGTTTTTCTGAGACAATAATGTGCAAAAGGGAACTTGTGTGTGTCTGCTGCGGGCAGCTGAATGAGCTGTCCTCGCATGAGCAACCCTCTCGCATTATTCACAACATAAAATCACCCCCACTGATGAGAGAGTACTGTATATGTGTTCATACACACATTCGCACACAGCTATTAAAGCTTTATATTTCTAAGCAGTGAATTATGTGCTTCGTGGCAGTTCATCTTTAAAACAAAGTAACACGTAAAAGCTTGTCATGCCTATGATTTAGCACTTCAGAAGCCATTTATCAAACCCCTCTAACCATTCTGTAAAGCTGCCTCATTTGACTTCTGTTGATAATTTTCTTTTTACTAGTTTATTGTTGTTAACTGCTGTCAAGTCAGCTTTGACCTCTTCTGACTCTAGAAACAAGAGAGCTCCAAGTCACCCCACCATCAACAGCCCTGCCCTGGATTTACAGACTCAGGGCCATGGCTTCCTTGAGTCTGTCCATCTGTTACTGAAGTTGAAGCCTAAATTTGGATTGGGATTATAGTGATGGGATTTCCCAACATCTCCTGGACACTAACCATAGAATTGCCCTGGAGGAACTACAAATGCCTAGTGGAGTGTTCTCTCTTAAAGTTGACCATGGAGTTGTGCTGGAGGACCTAGATACTCCTAGAGAAAACATTAATAAAATCCATGAATAATCAGATCTGCAAAGGCCAAAGCCTCAGATGTTGAAGGACGAATGTGTATGAAACATAAATGAATTTCATGTTTAGACTTGAGTCCCATTTTCAACATATCTCAAATACAGTGAGCTCTTAGAATCCACTGGGGTTTGGTTCCAGGACCCCTCTGGATACCAAAACCTGTGGATGCTCAAGTCCCATTATATACAGTGGGGTAGTAAAATAGTGGTCCTTGTATAAAATGGTAAAATCAAAGTTTGCTTTTGGGAATTTATTATTATTATTAAGAATATTTTCAAGCGATAGAAGTTTGAATCTGTAGATGCAGAATAAGTAGATACATAGGGCTGACTATATATGCCAATACTTAGTTTAAATTGCGGAACCATATCTCCTTTTATGAGACCGTTAGACCATTAAAATTGTCTAGAAGGTCATTCTTGTTGCCTGCTCCCAGACTCTGGAGCTCCCTCCATAGAGAGGCCAGAATGTGGTGATTTTTTCAAACTGATAAAGGTTGAGCTTTTAAATGCTATGCACTTTAGATACCAAGGATTGTACAGTGTGCCCTTCCCTTAAGTGGAGGAGCTGTTCCGGACCCCCACCCCCGCATAAGGGAAATACCGTGTGTGGTGGAGCCCCATTGAAAACAATGGGGCTCATGTCTGTGGAGTGGTGCAGTGCACACTCCATTGCCTCTTCTGGTGCGTGGCTTTCAGCATAAGCTTGCTCCATCCTCAATGTGACATCCATTCAAATATTTAAACAGGGCCATCATATCATCTATTAACCTTCTCTCCTCCAGGCTAAACATCTCCAGCTCCCTAAGTCTTTCCTCATAGGACATGGTTTCCAGGCCCTTCACCTTTTTGGTGGCCCTCTACTAGATATGGTCCAGCTTCTCAACAGTCTTTTTGAATTGTGGTGCTTAGAACTGGACACAGTATTCCAGATGAGGCCTGACCAAAGCAGAATAGAGTGGCGCTATTACTTCCCTTGATCTAGATACTATACAGCCTAGAATTGCATTGGCCTTTTTAGCTGCCGCATCACACTGTTGACTCACATTCCACTTGCGGTCTACTAGGACTCCTAGATCCCTTGCACATGTACTGTTGTCAAGACAGTGTCCCCCATCCTATATCTATGCATTTAATTTTTCTGCCCTAAATGCAGTACTTTACATTTATCACTCTTTAAATTCATTTTGTTAGTTGTGACAAAACTTTTTAGTCTGTTAAGGTCATTTTGAATTTTGTTCCTCTCCTCTGGGTTATTAGCTACTCTTCCTAATTTCTTGTCATCAGCAAATTTGGTTCTTTCATCCAAGTTATTAAACCTTGTGGAATTTGGGTTACAAATCAGGATTGATAAGGAGTTAGTCAGAAATTAATCTAAATGGGTTCAAATCTGTAGTGCCAGATGAGCTACATCCTAGAATATTGAAGGTACTTGCTGATATACTTTCAGAACCACTTGCCATCATTTCTGAGAAATGTTGAAGAATGGATGAGGTGCCAGTTGATCAGAGGCAAGCAAACATTCTTCCTTTCTTTAAAAAAAAATAGGGAGAGAGAGAGAGAGACCCAGGAAACTCTCAGTACCAGGAAAAATATTAGAACAGATTATACAGGCGACCATCTGCAAGTATCTTGATGGCAATGCAGTGTTTATGTAGTAGGAGTCTAGTAAGTGGGCTCAGTATGGCCACCAGCTAACAGTAAATGAGTGCTTGTAATTTGATTGGAATGCTGTCTATTCTTGTACAGATTTGGGCATACTTGTTAAATTAGGTTTGGTTACCTTTGTACAGATCTGCTTCCCTAAACAATTCCTTCCAGACTTTCAATACAACTTGCTGTTGAAGGGTTTTCAAACCCCTTTCCTAGCATGCACGAAGATCCCTTCCAAAGTGTGGTTTCCTGAAGAAGACAAGCTGGGAGTCCTTGATAAAGTGTAAGTCAATAACTGCCAAGGGCAATTAGCACAGCAAGTTTTGTTCTACTAGCTGCAGAGCGATGGGTTGCCTGGACCCTTATTTATACACCTTGTTTTTAATAAGTGATAGAAGTTTGAGTTTTTGTCAAGCGTTTGACTAATCGTGAATACCAAATCTTGGTTTATACCATGGTCAGTGGGAAAAGTAGCTTTGGTTTTACATCTGTTTTGTGTTGCTTTCCCAGAAATCTCAGAATGAATTATTTGCATAGTTCATAGAATCATAGAGTTGGAAGAGACCACAAGGTCCAGTCCAACCCCCTGCCATGCAGGAACTCCCAATCAAAGCATCCCTGAAAGATGACCATCCAGCCTCTGATTAAAGACCTCTAAGGAAGGAGACTCCACCACCCTCCGAGGGAGTGTGTTCCACTGTCGAACAGCTATCAGGAAGTTCCTCCTAATGTTGAGGTGGAATCTCTTTTCCTGCAGTTTGCATCCATTGGTCCGCGTTCTAATCTCTGGAGCAGCAGAAAACAAGCTTGCTCCCTCCTCAATATGACATCCCTTCAAATATTTAAACTGGGCTATCATATCACCTCTCAGCCTTCTCTTCTCCAGGCTAAACATCCCCAGCTCCCTAAGGCGCTTCCAGACCCTTCACCATTATAGTTGCCCTCCTTTGGACCCGCTCCAGTTTCTCCACATCCTTTTTGAATTGTGGTGCCCAGAACTGGACACAGTATTCCAGGTGGGGCCTGACCAAAGCAGAATAGAGTGGCACTATTACTTTCCTTGATCTAGACACTATACTTCTATTGATGCAGCCTAAAATTGCGTTGACCTTTTTAGCTACTGCATCGCACTGTTGACTCATGTGCAACTAATAATAATAATAATAATAATAATAATAAAGTTTATTTCTATTTCCCGCCTCTCCCTTCGGATCGAGGCGGGATTCCAACAAAGTGTTAAAATACATTACCAAAGTCAATATACAGTCTAAACATCAATTAAAATTAAGAGCAATTCGGTCCTTAGCCTAATCTGTTGCTGCCGTTTTTCCATCATTGATCTGATTTTAAGTAGTCATTCCTAGTCCATTTAAACAAGTCGGGTGGGTAGGCCCACCGGAAGAGATCCGTCTTAAGTGCTTTCTTTGTACACTCATGTAAGAGAGTTCCTGCATGGCAGGGAGTTGGACTGGATGGCCCTTGTGGTCTCTTTCAACTCTATGATTTAATGATTCTTTGAATAAGACGGATCTCTTCTGGCAAGTTGTTCCAAAGTTTCGGGGCCACAACAGAGAATGCCCTATAGGAAGTTGACATCAGTCGTGGGTTAGTAGATTCTAACAAATTCTTCCCTGATGTTCTGAGGGTGCGGGGCAGATTGTGTAGGGAGAGGCGTTCCTTCAAGTAACCCGGGCCCAAGCCATATAGGGCTTTAAAGGTAATGACCAACACTTTGTATTGCACCCGGAAGCTCATCGGTAGCCAGTGTAGAGATTTTAATATAGGGGTGATGTGATCTGTCCTTGGTGCCCCTGTGAGTAGTCTGGCTGGCACATTCTCGATCAGCTGAAGCTTCCGGACTTGGTACAAACCATGTCGAGTGTGTTGCTGAAATCTAAGTGAGAGGTTACCAGTGCGTGTATCAATGTTTCAAGGTCCCCGCTGCCCAAGTAGTGACGCAGCTGGCATATCAACCGTAGTTGATACCACAAGCTCCTGGCTGTCGCTTCCACCCGAGATTTCAGCTGGAGCGACAAGTCCAGGAGTACGCCCAGACTGCAAACTTTGTCCTTTAGGGAAATGTGACCCCGTCCAGGGCAGGTTGGCAAATCTCCATCCGTGGGCTAGGGGAGCCTATCACAAGTATTGATTGATTTAATCCGTTTTCTCTGGATTCAACTTGAGTTTGTTTTCTCTCATCCAGCCCATTACCGACTCCAGGCTTATGGTCTACTTGGACTCCTAGATCCCTTTCACACATAGTTTTATTCAGCCAGGTGTCCTCCATTTTATATCTGTGCATTTCATTTTTCCGCCCTAAGTGCAGCACCTTACATTTCTCTGTGTGGAATTTCATTTTGTTAGCTTTGGCCCAGCCTTCTAGTCTATTCAGGTCATTTTGAATTTTGATCCTGTCCTCTGGGGTATTAGCTACTCCTCCTAGTTTAGTGTCATCCGCAAATTTAATAAGTAAGTACTCAATGTTAATCTCTTGATCCTAGGCATGAAGATGAATAAAGGAACAACTCATCTGAACAAAAATAGGGAAATAAAACAAGTTCCTGCTTCTGCAGTTGATCTCATCACTGCTGAACAAATAGTTACTTCAGCAATTGTCAGGCAAAATTAATCCAATTGTATTATTAGCCAACGGTGGGAATGAAATACTTTTATTTTCTTCCTTGCTGTTTTATTTACTTATTTTAAAATGTACAGAGGAAGCACAGCACAAACAATTACAAGTTACTACGAGCAAGACAAATGCTTAGTGCATAACTTTGAAAAGTGTCTTTATGGAATATAAATTCCAGGGCAGTTCATACAGTCCAAATGCTTGAATTCTGTTAATTTAGTTCTTTAAAACAACAACAACAACAACTAGTTTTCAACTTTCTAAAAGAAAACCTCTCCTTACAGTGCAACACATTGGTACAATGATATGAGGAAGAAGATACACTTTTACAATAAATAAAGTATTTACAATAAGTAAAGTAAATAAGCTTTTACAATAGGTGGGGGAAAACATTACTGTTACGAGCAAACTTTAAATGAGGAAACAGATCAAAAAGGACTTAACCAGTATTTCACATAAGCTTCAAGACGACAGATGAGTCATAACATGAATATATACTAAGGGGATACCAAACCAAGATAAAAAATGGTATTCGTGGTCATTGTCTTCTTGGTCATTGCTAGAACAGTTTCTCTAGCAACAGAGTATTTCAAACCCTCTTTAAACTACAAAGACGAGTTGCTTGCAGACCTCCACATCCTATCTATTTCAGATCTTGCAGTGGAAAGCAATAGAGATATATTAAGTCTTAACTGGAAAGATTATTGTCTACCTTGTTGAAAACAGTAAGAGGACACAAAAAAAAAAAAAGACCTTTTGATTCAGTACTTCAGACAAAATTACAATTTAATCCTAAAGTCCTGCCACTTTGGGTCAATATAACTACCCATGGAAATGTGCCTTTTCTCTCCATCCTCTCCTGCAAAGTGAGGGAATAGAGCTGCTTATTCATTAGAGGAATAAAACACCTTCTACAAGCAAGCTTCTCAACATATTCTGTAGCTACTGCAGAGAGGGAGTAAAACAGGGGACAAAGTCAGTTTTTCTCTAGTGTGCTGTCAAAGGGACTATAAGGTCTGACCCCCCCCCCCCCCCGGAAACTGCTCCCAATCTTGTAGCATAGGCATTTCTATGAATCTCTGATACAGTTTGGAGGCCAAACTTTTAAACTGACAACTTTTTGATATGCAGAGATCTTGAAGACAACTCACTGTTCTTAGGCATCCATTTAAAAATTGTTTTAAGATGACTGTAAACAGTATACAGTTATCTTAAAACAATTTAAAAACGGATGCCTGTGTGACTGAGGTTGTGGGAAGGTGTCTTTTATACTGCTAAGGAGTTCAAACAGGTGCCATTAATACAGGTAATGAGTGGAGGACAGAGGATCCTCTTAAAGAAGATGTTAGAGATCTGTGAGAGCCAGAAATTTTGCTTGTTTGTCGGTGACCAAATACTTATTTTCCACCATAATTTGCAAATAAATTCTTTCCAAATCAGACGATGGGATTGTGTGGATTTGTTTTCTCATTTTGTCTCTCATAGTTGAGGTCTACCTATTATGTCAATTAGAGGCATCTCTCATCTTTTTAAGTGGGAGAACTTGCACTATTGGTGGCTGACTAAATACTTTTTCTGCCCCACTGTACGCTTCAGTTTTTTGAAGCCATAGAATAATACCATCATAGCCCCATGTGGTTCATTGTTATTTTCTGTTTACACCCATGGCTAGTCCTTTGATTTCCTTATCTATCTTATTAATTTTCTGAACTGAAAAGTATGGCAGCATAATCTGAGATTTGAAAATGTAAGGCCATCCATTTTATAAAAACTATATTGCACTTTTTAATCACAGATCTATGGAAGAAACTGGAGACACATCTCAAGGTACAGTACTCAGTTGATTGATTTTTTTATTGGTTTAAAAAACAAACAAACCAGTGTGTTTCACCTTACATTGCTTCAGGGACTGTATAAAACCATAAAAAGAGACAAAACATAAATGCACAATGAAACAATACAGAATATTACATTGTACAGAATTATTACATTTGTACATTGCCTATGATCTGCATACAGTAAATGGTATGAGAGTTTCACCTCCAGAAATTTCTGAAATTACATTGCAAATAGGAACATAAGGCTGTAAGCAATGTACAAATGTAATAATGGTGTGTACAATGTAATAGTCTCTATTCTTTTATTATACTTTTAGGTGTTGTCTCTTTTTATGGTTTTATGTTGCCCCTGAAGAAGGCCTTGAGTACACTACAGGCTGAAACATGTTGATTTTTTTTTACCAATAAAGCATGCATTGATTGAGCACCTTGAGATATGCCTCTGGTTTCTTCACATTTTATTAGGTACTCCCCAGCTTTTGCTTCCTGAATCACAAGTCTAGCCTTTTTTCCTCCCTGTAATAAAATCCTTGAGTAGCTTCTGCCATGACAACAGTTTTTGTATGTCCAGTAAAAGATAGTCTGAAATGGACATTTATCCTAGGTAACACTTGTGTTTTGACTATGGTGATTCATCTATGTATAGAAAGATTTAGAGATAATCTAATGTTTGTTTCATCCATTTTATCAATGGTGCATAGTTACAGAATGTAAATCGCTTCAAATGCTCCACCAGGAAAAGTCCCATGTATTTAAAACCTGAGAAAAACAATTCAGATTTAGATTTTAAAGAAGTTCTTCTTTCTTTGGGAGGGTAAACCATAATAATATGTACTTGGAATAGTTTATTGGATGAAAATGGAAGTTTCTTGAAGATATTTAAATCTTTTTGAATTTCAAAAATAGAGGACTTAATTTTTTTTAAAAAAAATAGTAACACATCATCAGCAAAAAGCAATTCCGTCTTTAAATTATGGCTATATGTGCCTTTCGTATTCTTATTATTTCTCATAGGTCCAAAACACACTGCAGAAATAATCCCGTTCGAGACTGTTTTATCTACCCTGGCTCAGTGCTACGGAATTCTGAGAACTGTAGTTTTGTGACAGATTTAGCCTTCTCTTTGAGATAGCTCTGGTGCCACAATAAACTACAATTCCCAGGATTTCCTAGCACTGAACCAGGGTAGTTAAAGCAGTCTCAAACTGGATTATTTCTGCATTGTGGATGCAGTCCAAGACACCACTTTCAGAGGGTTATTGAGTCCTATTGAAGGCTTTTAAAGCATCCAAAGACAATATTGCCACCTGTATTTTTTAAAAAATTATTGCCCTGATAGATGCCATATGCATATCTAATATCATTTAACATCTGATGATTGGGTTCAAAAAATTTTTTGGCAGAAATTGATGGAAGTTTTTATGTAAACCTTGGAATAATTATTACATCTGTATTCTCGAGAAAGGTACAGTAAATTGTAATACATAGCAACAACTGGAGGAAAATAAGAGCACCTTACTAGTCTTCCATGGATTTTGTTCATTTTGTTCAAGAGAATTGCCAGATATATTGCAGCTTAGAGACTACCTTATGATTAGAATGAAGATAGCATGTAGCATTTTATCAAACTTTATCTATTGTAGCATCACAGACAGGAATTCTTTCTCTCCCACTTGAGACCATCATTTCTCATACTCTTTTCCTTTTTCTCGCTCTCTTTGGAGACCCACTCGTATTACAGGGTTGTGGTAATTTTAAGCATATTAATTGAGTAAGTGAAACAGAAATTCATGAGTAGCTGCATTATTCAATAGTTGGTTCTACTAAGAGTACAAAGTACTTTCACTTTGTGGCTTAACAGACTGGCAGTTTATGCCGGCCTGCGTTTGCGGTAGGGCTCTGGTAGGGCTGTGTTTTCACATTCTCAAAGCCCTTCTATTTCTGCCAGGGCACCATTATGGCGCATGCCTGTCCAGACGACGCATGCCATGATGACATCCATGCAGCGCAGCGCCCAAATGGCACTCCACGAAAGGGGCGTCATCATGGTGCATGAGCGTGCCTGTGGTACCTCTTCTGGGACCCAAAAAGAACCCACCAGGAAGTGGGTTCATTTTGGTCCTTCTGGAGGCCACAGCATCTGGTTGCCGCAGCCTCCATCCGGGCCTCAAAGGGGTGGCGTTGAGCTGCCCGTCTGTAGAGGGTTGGAACACAATGGTTGGAACACAATACAGCTGTCATCCTGCTCACTTTGCCCAAAGTTGGTAATTCAAAGCGTTTAGCTTAATATTTCATTTGTAGAACCCACCTACCTTATTTTACTCCTATGCAGAAGAACACCCTGACGCATGTGATGTGCTGATTGTATATGCGAAAGATGCTAGTGACTGGTGTCATTATCTTCAGAGCCTCTTCCACTCATGCCAGGAAGTCCAAAGCTATCAAGTGGAGCCTGGGACTGCTATTTCCATGGAGCATTTCGACCTCTTCAATCGCAGCAAGTGTATTATTATTTTACTGTCATCTGAACTGGTACAGAACTTCTATATCCCTGCTGTTCTTCAAAGTCTACAGAATGTTCTTCACCCACCACATAAAGTGGTGAAACTGTTCTGTGACGTTTCAGAATGTGAGACTTACAAAGAGTTTTTTGAAGATTGGTCCCAGTGGAAGCGGCTTACCTACGATGATGACTCTGATGTCTACATAGCAGCTGTCATGAAGGCTATTTCTGAAGGAGGTAAGCTGGTTTGTTAAAATATTTTTTTAAAAATTACTGTAAAGTCCATGTTGCCACAAGTGCTTGTACTGGGAAAATGAGCAAAAATTCCATGGTAGCTCTGAGGGGCTTGAAAGTAAAGACTAAAATTAAAACTGATCCCAGTAGACCAACCCAGGTTCTTTTGGGTACAAGACTGCAAGACCTAAGTCTCCTTGGGATGCAACCGTATACACACTTACATAGGAGCAAGTCCAAATAATCTTTCTTGGATCAACTTCCTTTGAACGATGTCAAGTTTCAGATGCAGAAGCATCCACTTTGTTCAGTTTTGAGAGCCTTCAAACAATACTGTCTATTCACCTTCATGCATACAAACACCCCTCTGAATTTCATCCACTCACCCAACTGTTTTACTCATTCACATGCATACATGCACAGGTGTGTCTCTCTGTGTACACACACACACACTCTCTCTCTCACTGTCATACATATCTACTCAGTTATTCAGAAACCACTGGAAAGACACACATGTGCTATTAGTCCATGACAACTTTTGTTTTGTGTTGTTTGTTTTATTTTATTTATACCATGCATTTCTTCTTGCAGGAGACGCCAAAGTTTGTGTTTAGGTACCCTCAAAAATGAGCTTTTCTGACCTTTTCACTTCTCTAATAACCCACAACACTCCCCCAGCCCACCCAGCCTCTTTCTATGCCACATAAGCCTCTTTTTAACCCTGCACTCTAGGCCCCAAGCCACCATTTAGCCTCCATTCTACATAATTTTTCTATCTCATACCATTCACAAAACTTTTCTGCATCTCCTCTTTCTTGCCTCACTATCTCGCATCCTTCATATTACTTTATGTTTACAATCCAAAAAAATAACCCAAACACCCCATAAAAACAATCCTGTTTTACCTGCTGCAGGAGCACCTGCTTCAGTAGTTGTGGCAGCAGCCCTCTTGAAGACAGAAAAATGATACTGGAGACAACTGAAAGGGACAGCGTTACCAAAGGGGCGGGGGGCTTGGGGTCCACACCAACAGTGTCAACATTTCCTTGGTATTTTTGGGAAAGTATTAGTTCAGCAGGAGGCCTGTGAGAGGTGGGTAACTTAAGGGGATCTTTCCATCTACATATACCAGTACTAAGTGCAGAGACACTCTGGTTTCAATTAATAAAACAACAATAAAAGGGGCACACAAACACATTAATCTAATGCAACTTTTAAGAATGATACAAGGCCAACATAAAGAAAAGTGTGAAAGGTTGGATAGTGAGAACCTGGAAATTAGAGGAGGTGATAATTAACAGTCCTGAAGAGAGGTTTCCATGGAAGACAGAGACAGGCTCAGACAGTCTGAGGGCTAAATAGAGAGTGGAGGTCCAGTTTATAGGACAGAGCCTCAATCTGTAGCAGCGAATTGGCCATGTATGTGGGTGGATATTTAAATCCTGTTTTTTCCAGTGATGGAGGTGAGAACATCCTATATCTTCTTTTAAAAAGGCAAGCAGGATAAATAAATGTCTTGGCCAAATTCTCCCAAGGGGTGATTGAAACCTCCAAACCAGGGAACAGTGGGGCAGAAGCAGACTCCCTGCACCTGCAAATGCTTTTGTTATCCTCTCTGATCCCTTCAGTCTGAGTGGATCTTGGAGGAAGGAGAGGAGAAGGCAGTTGGTTTTGGAGGAAAACTCTCCATTTGAATTTCTGAAGCAACTGAAGCCTCCTTCAAAGCTGGCAATGCAAGTCAGAAACAAACCTCTGGGGTAAAGCTTAACCCACAAACATAGGATTAAGGATTGAATCCTCACTCACCTCTTGAAATCTGCCTCCTCTCTCTTTCTCCCACTGTCCAAACCTCTTGCTGGGTTTGATGTCCGCAGTGGGGCGCAATCTGGCCAGGGACAGGTCCTCCAAGATATAGGATATTCCCACCTACATCGCTGAAAATGAACATATCACAGGTAAGACCCAATGTTCCTTTTTACCCTCAAGGGTGCTATCCTGCAGTTTAAAAACCTGAGAGGTTTCCCATGGAACTGAAAAAGGGGGCCAAATTGGCTGATGACTTTAGCTCCAGAGTGACAAAATATTGAGAGGACAAGCCCTGGATACTTAAATACGAAGGGTGAATAGGAACACAGCCTTGAATGAGGAGAAGATATGGTCTTTAACTGCTTTGTGACGGGACTCCATTGATATGGAAAGTTTGGTGGAGGATGGAATAATCAGCAAACCCATTTACATTTTATTTTTAGTAACATCTAGGCCTTCCACATGTCTTTGGGCCAACATGCCTTTCGTATGTGAAACTTCCTAATGTTCCAAAGATCATCATGGCCTCTTAAAAGTATGCCTGAAACTAGATATCAAATATGAAAATGTGCAAGAGGGGTGTAGGGTGTTCTAACAACAGTTTGTTGCTTTGGTGTTGACTGGCCATGAATGTTTTGCTGTTCAGGCTGGAGCTTTTAACATTTTTCATACTTTCAACATTTTACATGGCTCAAGATTCAGCTTTTAAAAAACAAATGAGCTCAATCAATTTAGAAGATCTCAAACAATGCATGTTACATTCACATATTGTTATGTATAGATGTCCTCTTGGTTCTGGTTTTAATGTTATTTTTCATTTTAAAAAATAAGTTAAAAATCAATTTTAAAAAAATCAGTTATTTTTTTAAAAAATCTTCAAGGCCGCCCCTTTTCCAGCCTCTCAATTATTCTAAATTCCTTATTGCCAATAAACCCTCCAAAAAAGGATAAGTAGAAATATTATGTTCAACATGTTTAATGGGAAGCTCTGAAATGACCACTGTCATTTCAAATGTTGACATTATTTCCTCCTGTTTAAGTTGCTGGTGGCTGTAAGTGAGAGTCATAAGTGAAATAATGTGTGTCTTACTGAACCAACATTGATGGATAATAAAATATCAAGCAAACTTATTTAGTTGGGCTTAATTTCCATGTTGCCTTTTTAAAAGTAGGATAAAGTGGTCCATACACACACATATAGAAGGTAGCTTAGAGAATCTGGGGCAGACTATATAGTACCTAAAACACTGGTCTCCTGCATCATCTATCACCCAAAGATGCCATTATGTTTAATCTAATAGTAGGGCTAGCCTCAAAAAAAAAATGATTTGCAGGAATTGCTGACACTTTAACTTCCTTGTCAACATTGCAGTCCCGGAGTCTGTAGTCCAGTTGGATTCATACTGTGAAGAATTGTTGTGATCAGAGGGAGAAAAGAGATGGCAATGTATTTTTTGTCTTGTATAGCAACTATACAGTTGCTATACAACAATACTTTTAAGGATTTCTGCTTGGTTTACACTATGATACAGCAAAACCTGAAATTTTATAAGTTTAAGGTATACTTAAAATACCGAAATGTTTGTGTGATTAAGTAATGGTTGCTTCTATCCAGACCAAAGACCTTTAGTGCTGCTGGCCCAGTTCGTTTCTACAATTAATTCAATATGGCGTCCAGCAGGTGTGATAAAGTAATTATTTAATTTAGTCATTGTGGCACTGGCCAATTGTATTTGGTATAAAGTCAGGAGTTTCCTTTTACTATTATTTGGTTGAGAGTGAGACTACTAAAATGGTTCTTTGAAAAAAGACAGAAATGTACTCCTCACACTCCTTTCAGTTCTTAAAATCCTGTTGCTGATCAATGTTATCAATATTCTTTATGCTAATAATAACCAGATGCTGATTTATTCTGTAAACTGTTGCTTCTTTAAACCAGGGATGTACACCCTGTAGTCCACATGGAGCCCATCACCAGGTTGCTCCCCATGCACATTCATTTCTGTTGTTGAAACATATGAGGATGAACATAAAATTTTGAAAAGTGAAAGGTCAGCTGCACTCAGAGCACTTGAGAGAAATAAATCACCAGGAACTGATGACATACCAATATAGCTGCTACAAGGTATAGAGATAGAATCTACTCTAGTTTTAACTAAGATATGTCAACACATTTGAAAAACAAAACAATGGCCCATAGACTGGAAACAGGATATATTCCATTCACCAAGAAAGGGAACACCAGAAACTGCAGTAATCACAGAACCATTGCATTAATTTCTCATTCAAACAAAGGGATGCTGAAATTTCTTCAACAAAGACTCTTATGATAGAGCAAGTATCAGATGTCCAAATGGGGTTCATAAAAGGAAGAGACATTAGGGAACCTATAGCAAACATGCACTGGATAATGAAACATACTAAGGAGTTTTAGAAGACTATCAGCCTGTGCTTTATAGACTATAACAAAGCATTTGATTACACAGATCATGAGAAACTATCACTCTTTTAAAAATGGATGTGCCACAATGTCTGATAGTTCTGATGTGTAACCTGTACTCAGAACAGGAGGCTACTGTTAGGGCAGAATATGGAGAAATTGAATGGTTTCCAACTGGAAAGGGGTGAAGCAAGGCTACCTTTTATCACCCTATCTATTTAATGCATATGCTGACAACATCATACGAAAGCAGGATTGGACTCAGAGGAAGGAGGTGTGAAAACTGGAGGAAGGAACATCAACAATCAAATATCACAGATTACACCATAATACTAGCAGAAAATACCAGATATTTGGAAAGATTATTGAAGAAGGTTAAGGCAGAAAGTGCAAAGGTATATTTACAGCTGAACATCAATTATTATGACCACAGACAATCAACATAATTTTAAAGCAGATGATGAAGAGATCGAAATAGTCCCAAGATTTTCCATACTTGGGCTCAGTCATCGATGAGAATCAATCAGAATGGAGACTACAATCAAGACATCAGAAAAAGACTGGGACTTGGAAGCGCAGCTATGAAGGAGCTGGACAAGACCCTGAAGTGTAAAGATATATCATTAAATACCATATATCATTAAAGTTAGGTTCTCTGTCATTGTATTTTCCCATTTCTATGTATGGTCGTGAAAGCTGAACAGTGAAGAAAGCTGAGAAGAAAAAAAAAATAAACTAATTAGATATGTGGTCCTGGAGAAGAGTTCTATGAATACAGTGGTCCCCCGCCTTATGAATCCCCCGGGTTGCGAAAACCCCGGGATCCGAAAGGCGGCGGACCGGCTTCGTATCCCCTGGGATACGAAGGGAAAAAAGCCGCGCGGCCCCTTTAAATAGCCGCGCGGTCCATTGATTAAAGCGGTCCCCCGGGAAACGAAAGCTTCCGGGTTACGAAAGGTAATCTGGAACAGATTACCTTCGTAACCCGGGGGACCACTATACTGTGAACCACAAAAAAGAACAATGGATGTTCTACAGCAGATCAGACTGAACTCTCCTTGGAAACAAAGATGACTAAACTGGTCATATTTTGGCAATATCGTGAGAAACAAGGACTCACTAGAAAATACTATAATGCAAAGCAGAGGGCAATAGGAAAAGAGGAAGACTGCATTGCAATCAGAGAAGCAAGAACATGAGTCTGCAGGAGCTGAGCAAGGCTGTTGAGGATAGGGTGACTTGGAGATCTTTCAGACATAGAGTCGTCATGGGTCAAGATTGGCTGGAAGGCAGTTAACAACAACAAACCCTGAGCTTGCATGCAGCTCATTGGGCTGAAAAAATTGCCGGGCTCAGGTTTGAAGAGAGTAGAGATGTGTGGATATCATTACGTAGCTTAGGAGTTTATCAGACGGGAGGAATTTCTCTATTTCGAATGGAGCCAATTGGAGCCAGTTCTAATTCACGCGAATTTGCTAGTTTAGCTAATTTACGTGAATTCCAATTGCGTTCGGAATGCTTTCAGAATGACTTCCCATTACATGAAAATGACCCCCCATTGCCTGAAATTGTGTGAGATGCTTTAATTCGCAATAACGTAAAACCCATGATTGCGTTCGGAATTACTTCCCTTTTGCCCGAAATTGCGTGAGAGACTTTAATACGCAATAACGTGAAACCCCATGATTGCGTTCGGATTGCCATTAGATTATACTTCCAATTTCCGTCATCTGATAAACTCCTTAGTCACCAGGTGGAATTGGATTTATTGATATTTGAGTTGATTGAAACTTTTTCTGGTGTCTGAGAGTAACAGTAAACTTCCTGACTAGCTTCCTTCTAACAATTAGAATCTAACTGATGGTCCCTTTAAGCTTTTCGTGGCTCACAGAGAGTACAGATCCATGGGGCTGATCTGTGGTTTCTGTCCTGCACATATTCTAGAGCTAGATTTGGAGCAGCCCAGATGTCACGGTGCTCTGGGGCTTCTGTCCCTCCTATTTACTCAGTTAAAACTAGCATTTGCTAAGTGTATGACTGAGGTTGTGTCTAGTCTAATTTTTGGAACAGAAAAAAGGAGAAGCAAGGGGTATTGTGTTGATTCCAAGCTTTTTCATAGACCTGTGATACTTTTAATATAGCTGCATAATTAGCCATGGTAGCTTAAGTAGTACTTATTATCCTCCCTTTCCTTTTTTGCACCTGTGGCCCAAAATGGACATGCTTCAGAAAAAAAACTGACAGCATATTTAAAAGATGTGCTCTCCCAATATACTCCTGAATCATTCTTCTTGTGGGAGCCTCAAGAACCATGTGAAAACAAAACAGTGGGAATGCCCCCTTGCCCCCTGCCATTCCTATGATGTTATAAGAAATGATATTTGGAACCTGAGAGGAATGCAGTCTTGTGTGTACTGAGTTAAATCCCTCAAAACATCCTGGATGCTACACCATCTTCAGTCCATCTCAGTATTTTTTAAAGAGGACAAGTTTCTCTTTCCTTCTGTGACATCATTCCACTCTTCGGATAAAAAGAACTAGATTTTTCTCACAGAGTAAAGTCTCTCTTGCGTCGGTAGCTTTGAAATGGCTGCAGGTGCAGGGAAGTATTGTAGAAAACCCTGTTCCTCTCACTTTCTCAGAAGAGAAAGAGCACTCTCACTCCTGCTGAAAGTTCTCCTTCTGTAATAAAATCTGTGACGAAGAAAAATCAATTCAATTCTAACCAAAACAAAATCAAACGTATCCAACAATAAGTCTGTAAAGTAGACTAAAGTAGACAATAAAGTAGACTAGCTAATCATCTTATGTTAGAAAAGTATTCCTTGGGAAATTTTTGTGCAAGCTGGCTGGAACTTTTGGGAGCTGAAGTCCAAAACACCTGGAGGATCAAAGCTTGGGAACCACTACTCTAGAGCTAGATTTGGAGCAGCCCAGATTGCTGCAGCAGGGAGGGTATGAAAGCTGCAAAAGTTCTAATAATAGAACATGCAGACCAATATGTTAATGTGAGAATTTGTGGTTTTGTGGAAGAGAATTAAAAAGGCAGTATGTTAACCAAAATCAGGTTTTGTTTTATAAACCAGAGCAGTCATCAAAGGAACTCAAGAGTTTACCCTTCAGCTGCAATGATCTTATCACCTAGATCTTTCACACAATTTCCATTGCTTATGCCATTATAAAACTGTATTTGAAAGTTCCTCAGAGTTATGGTAGCCTGTTTCATTTTTGTTTACAGTTAGTCCGGTAGCTTAATGGAAAAACAAAACAACTTTCACTTCATTTCTGACTACTAGCTGGAGATTGTATTCTCAAATGCGTCTTATAACTTGATTGCTTTAAAAAAGCTCTAAAGATGCATCTCTTCCGGCAGGCCTTTCCTGAAACTTCTTAGATTCCGGCTCCAAAACTGGATCTATTAATTGGAGCTGACCCTTTGCTTGGTTGCCATCCCTTTCCTCGTTTAAGAACTATGTCGAGGATGTATACGTTTTTTAATTGTTGCTGTTGGTTTTAATCATTGGGGCTTTCTAGATTGGCAGGAAAGTGTGACATGAAGTTGCCTTTTCCTTAATGCTTAGCAGCTACACTGCAAGCCCCAGGTGTGCATTTAAAAGGTACAGGGCAGCTAGACTGAGGGGTGTGGGAACGACTTATCTGAAGTCTTTTCTGTGGCTCAGCAGCTACATTGGAAGCTGTCAGAACGCTACAAACACAGGCGGAGCAGCTGCACCAGCGACAATGAACGCGGCTTTTAACTGTGCTGAGCCTTTAATTTTTTTTTTTCCTTGCTGGCTGCGAACTACACAGCTGTGCAGGTTTGCCAGCTGCGCAGGTACACCATACAGACAATTGTACAGTTATGAGGTTCTGTCAAATTATAATTGCGGTTTCTCTGCTTTTTAAAACTGTGCAGTTGCACTGGTGCATCATGAATGAACCCCTTTATTTTGTGAATGAATTGACATTATATGCGCAGTAGAATAACAGTTACAGCATCCCAGAGTCTCTACTGCGCATGTCTAGGGTTTGGATTAGGGCTGGAGCTAGGGTTTGGGAGCTTTAAAAAACTGCGCAGATTAAGCATTTTAATTAGAAGTGAACTCCACACCACGCATGCTCCCAACTCACGACCTGTATTGCTGCCTTTAAATGGGTGCTTTAAAGATACAGTGGCCCCTTTAACTGCACAACTACACCGCAGCCTTTAGATGAAGCTGCGCTGTTCCGCCATTTTTAAAAAAGAAGCTGGGAAAACCAGTACCTTTTTAAAGGCGCTTCTTCTCCCCTAAAACGCAAAAAAAAAAAAAAAAAAAAAGCATTTTCATGGCACACTTTCCCTTTTTCTCATCTAAAGGCTAGACTTTCATGCAGCCATGAACACACTTCTTTTTGCCAATCTAGATCAGGCCATTGTTAATTTAATTTATTTTTAAGGGGTAGGTGGGTGGGAATGGATTGTTGAATTATTTTAATTTGTATGTTTTAATCTTGTTGTACCCCGCTCCGATTGTGTTCCACAGAAGAGCGGGCTAGAAATAAAGATGATGATGATGATTAAATCAGCCTGGATGATCAAATAAGCACCAGCTAAGTAAATTAGACCTTGTTCTCACAATCCCATCTTGGATGGGATCTTTGATGTATGAAGTAGAAAAATCCAATAACAGTTGGCTATATTTTCATTGCACAGTGTGGTCCTGTTTATATTATTGGATTGAAGCTCATATTATCTCTCACTATTGGCTGTGTTGACTAGTGCTGATGAAAATAGCAGTCTAACAACATAGGGAAGGCTGGAAATCATGGTGCATAGTATTCTGGACATCCCTTTCAAATCTAAGTGCAGTCTCAGCCAATTTCACTCTTCCACAGATCCATGACATTGCTCTTTCAGACTGCTTCTGTTGATAATTGATTTCATATTGTCATAATATATTAAGGAGAAAAGTGACATATATTTTAAATGGATTAACAATTCCTTTTTTAAAGTTCTTTAAGAATTCTGAATTTTTATCAGGCACATCGGGTGGCTTTTCTTGAAGCTAAGCATAATGAAGAACATGAAACTATAAGTAAATTGTGTTACATTCCAGTCTACATATTATTTGTGTCCATAATATCTGATAAAAATCATCATTATTCAGATTTGTACTCTATTACTGTCATGGAACTGCAAGAGATCTCCACTAGAAAGGAAGATTTAAGAGTCCCCAGAAGCAGAGGAGGATATGACTATTTCTGCCAACCAAGGACCCCCAGAATTTGACTTACTGATGTGCCTAACTTTCTGTTCTTTTATTATTTTTTATAATTATATCTTGTTTTCCTCCCATGAGTTTAAGGCAGCATGTATCACTGTCCTCACACCAGTCCTGTGAAGTAGGTACGGCTGAAAGTGAGTGAATATTACTTGGTAAGCCTTTTTTTGGGAGGGATGCTACTAGTGTGTTTCTCTTACATGAAAGTAACAGAAGTTTTGTAATTCTATGGTGGTGATGGTAGTTGGTAGTCTTTAAAGCTTTCTATTGAAAAGCTAACCTTCTGATTAAGAATCTAATAAAAATTATTTTAAAAAATTAAAAGGTTGGACATTAGAGCCAAAACACATGGCCCTGAAGGGGTGGCTTGAAGCCGCCCCTTCTAAGGACAGATTGGTGCCGCAGCAGCCCCACACCACAGCCCCAGTACACTTTGAAGCCGGTTGAAAAAGGAGTGGCAAAGATCTGCTTCTTTTTTGGCTGGCAAAAAGCTGGGTTTTTCATCTCTGCTGAAGCCCAAAGCTGATTTCATGACGCTTTGATGGTGTGCAACGTGTAAATACACCGATGTGTAAACAGCCAGGGCAGCTTCTGGACGTGTGGCGTCAAAAGCGCTGTGCTCCAAAGCCTCCCGGACAGCAGTGTAAAAGGGCTATCTGTTCATCCCCTTAGCTGGATATGTCTCTTTTAAATCTTACCATACTAAATGGACAGCAGTTCCCAAAGCTACAGCTTTGAGGGAAGAAAGACAAATACTATCTTTATTGGAACAGGCCACCTGCGCAACTTTATAAAGGGTGAAGAACTTCACTGGCTTTATGTTACCTCATAAATTCTCCATAAATTAAAAAGAGTTAGAACATAGTACCAGAGTTCTAAGAAATGATGCTAACATTATAATGATAGGTGGCCATTATAATGATACCAGAAAATTAAAAAACAAACAAACTGCAGTGACCTTGGAATAAAAGTCCTTATAAAATCTGTGAAATACTAAGAGCTTCTACTAAGTTTCTATTTTTAAAAAAACACCTTTCTGGATATCTGTATGGTTGTGCACAGAATAGGCAGTTTTTTCCACAAGATGATGGGAAAAGTTATATTAGGCCAAAAGCATATTAATTCTGTTTCTTAGAGTAAGGGTTAAAAACTTATTAAATATCAAAAACTAGGACACAGGACTATGAAGATGTACATCATAAGAGAGCCCAGGCTTTTAAACCACTAGCTGCTTGCATCTCTGTGTGAAGATACATTCTTCCCCACCATTGCTTTACAGTATGATTCCTGTACTTCCACTGTTACTTTCTAAAGCTCTCCTTTGCTTTGCCTTTACTTTCCATATTGGTTTGTTCTGAAATATCAATAGCAAACAAAAATAATAAACAATTTAAAACTTATTTTCCTGAGTTGCTGTTACTAGTGAAGTATGTATACTTTTCTCTTGCTGGGAGAAGAATGGCATTGTGAAATTGTAATCCTGAGTATGGCTTGGTGGAACCATAGAACCACGTCTGGCTGCTAGATGAGAACAAAAGTTCTGTATATAGAATGATCTTGGAGCACTTTTGAGACTAACTCAAAGAAAGAAGTTGGCAGTATGAGATTTCGTACACTTAAGTCTACTTTCTCAGATGCATTCTCCAAACCGTATCTTTGAATTCTAATGAAAGTTCTTTTTTACCTTTGTACCAACTTTTGTTAGGCATACAACAAATATACAACAACATACATTACAATAACATTCAAACCTTTGTAAAAAATTAAATGATTAATTTAAACCATATTATTGTTGCCGCCATCAGAAAATTGGCCGTTAATCTAGTAACATGCGGATTCTGATCTTCCAATAAGTATTCCAATGATAATCCAACCAAACAAAAGTTCATTTCTAATAACCTTCTTAACAATTTTTTAATGAAAGTTCTGTGTTGTTTAAGTGCCCTGGCATTGAAAAGGGCACAATTTCTCAGGTACTTGCTCCTATGTGGGGGAATCTTGTTGTTACCTAAATTGCAGGGAGTCCTGAAGGAACACCGGCAAATTGAATTCAATGGGGAAATTAGTTTAGTTCAGTGGTTACCAGACTTTGGTCCCCCAGATGTTTTGGATTTCAGCTTCCAGAATTCCTGATTGTTGCCCAAGCTGGCTGGAAGGAACTTATGGGAATTGAACTTAAAACATTTGGGAGACCAGAGTTTGGGAACCACTGCTTTTATTCAGTGGGAACCAGTGAGAAGCCTTCGGTAACATAAAGCTGGGATTTCAGCCTTTGTATAACAGTTCCAAACCCAGGGAGCTCCATAGGCGGTTTTCCAAATTAATTTAGATTATTTAAAAACCACATCCACAAGTGCACTCTCACACTCACATGCACAAGAACTAACACTTCATGTAATA
Organism: Urosaurus nigricauda; assembly: GCA_034509955.1. Classification (NCBI taxonomy): domain Eukaryota; kingdom Metazoa; phylum Chordata; class Lepidosauria; order Squamata; family Phrynosomatidae; genus Urosaurus; species Urosaurus nigricauda. Next base: position 156,583,280 of record JAOEGL010000003.1, read on the forward strand.
GTGAGTTGCAGGATGGCTAAGAGGTAATACTGTACCGATTTGAAGTGTAGCTCAAGTTGGAGGGTTTACTGGAATAGGGATGGCTCAGTAGCCACCTGCAACATATTGAGGTGTCCAACTGAAATGGAACAGAGGTTCTGATTTGCTATTGTATGGGCATGTGTATTTATAACAAGAAATGGGTTTTGAGGGCAGTGTTTCAGTAATTAATTGGAGTGATTATCCTCAGGCAAAAAGAGTTTCATTCCCAGAAGGAAATTCTCTTTGTCTGCTGTGTGCAGGCAATTCCCAGGCCCAGCTATCCACCATTTCTTTCCTCAGTCAAGGGATTATGCTGATTTCAGTCTGGAGTGCTTAGCCGAGTGCCTTTGGCTTCTTCCATGCTGAGCCATCTGGGTGTCCTAATACAGTATGGCTGGTTTCCTGTGCTGTGGAGACCCCAGGTGGCTAACTGTCAGCAACCTCCCTTTTTAATACTGATTTGATATCAGAGATATACTGAGAGAAGATCCACTAGGGTCCAAAACACACTGCAGAAATAATCCAGTTAGAGACCACTTGAACTGTCCTGGCTCAATGCTAGGGAATTCTAGGGACTGTGGTTTTGTGAGACTTTATTTAGCCTTCTCTGTCAGAGAGATCTTGTGCCACAATAAACTACAGTTCCTAGGATTCCCTAGCACTGAGCTATGACAGTTAAAGCAGTTTCAGACTGGATTATTTTTGCAGTGTGTTTTGGACCTACATGAGTGAGGCTGGTACAGTATGGCTGAGACTAATCGTTTTAGGACTAGGCAGGCAGGCTCCCTTCATTCTAACCTTTTTCCTCCAAGTGGCTGAAATAAAATAGAACTGCCCTATAAACTTGCATAAGCATGCTAGAAATTTTGAAACTAAAGTATGCTTTTTTGGCTTAAATCAGAACTGAGACTATTCCCAAAATCAAACAAAATCAAAATTAATTTTGTTTTAAGCATCTGTAGGTAAAACAAATCCAGCAGGCTCTTTTAATTCTGCCTGATTCATTATTGAGACCAACGTAATATTCCTCCTTATTTGTACCGAACGCATCTGTTTCTAAGTACTAGCTCATGGACAGTTCAACTTCCTTTTCAGGTACATCTTAAGTTAAACAACTAGTTTGTTGCTGAACTGCTTTTGAAAATAGCATTTTTCTTTGTGCCCTGCTTAGATTCTGGTTGTGACTCAGTGACTGATGCAGAGGTGGAAGATGACAGAGATCCACACAATTCATGCAATATTACAACGAACCGGCAGCATGGAACCAGACTAGGAAGCCTAGTTGCAGTGCAGCCAGATCGCATACGCTGTGGGGTACAGTACACTTTCATTCTTTCAGGATTGTTAAAGAGAGGGCAGAATGCAGTGGGTTTCGATGGTGTTGATTGTTGTGCTGTGGGTGTCGCTTAAGTGTGGCACAATGTTCCTTGCCCCAGGCTTGTGCTTGTATTGCTAACCCAAAATACCTATCCCATGGTGTTTGCTTTCCTCTCCCCATAGTGTGCAGGGTGGTATATCCCTTTCCTTTCTTTACCCAACACCATTGTTTACAATGATGTGGTGACAGTGTTGAGTTTGGTGTGGATAATTCTATATTTCTGCATATATAATAACTATGGGCTATGGGGAGAGGAAGGGCAACTCAGCATGAAGCTGGCAGTTTTGTCAGCAGCTCAGTTGGGGCTCATTATTCCATTCTTTTTCCTTTTTTAAAGATTCATTTTTATTAATGCTAGGAAATTCTGGGAACTGTAGCTCTGATGCCAAAATAAACTATGGTTCCTAGGATTCCCTGACACTGAACCAGGGCAGTTAAAGCGGTCTCAGGCTGGATTATTTCTGCAATGTGTAATGGATCAAAGAAATGGAAAGAAGAAGAAAAAAGAAAAGAAAATAAGGAAAGGAAAAAGGAGTGTTTGGGGGGAGGTACACAACTAATAAACAGTAAGGCTCTGACTGCCTCAATCATGTCTATAAGGAAAAGAAGGGACAATATTGTGGGGCAGCATTACTATCTCTCTATGATTTTACTGCCCCAAAACAGACGGGCCAAAAGTGCCAGCTTTGGGCCAATCTGGAGGTGTCATGTTCAGAAGACACATGCCCCCAGATTGGGCCAAAGTTGTGCCGTGGCCACTTAAGGTGGCCCAAACCTGATCACTAAAGGAATGTGAAAATGTGCTCCTTGCCAGCAGTCTGTTGCAGACAGTGGTGGCAGCCAACCTCAGGACTGCGGTGGTCTGGTAACAGCTGGAGTGGCCAAAGACCACTCCAAGCTGCCCATCTGCTTGAGGGCACTGTTGCTATGTGTCTTAAAGTCAGTTCTAATTTATGATGACCCTCTCCTAGGGTCTTCTTAGGAAGATTTATTCAGATGAAGTTTTGCACTGCCTTCCTTTTAGGCTGAGAGAGTGTGACTTGCCCAAGCTTGCTCAGAGGGCTTTTGTCAATGAACAGGGATTTGGACCCTGGTTCCAAAAGTCCTAACTGCTGCACCACACTGGCTCTATATCCTAGCAGGGCTGAACTGTCCAGTACAATGCTATATGTATTCCACACAACAGTAGGAAACAAAGTAGAGAGGTTTTTAATTTATTTTTTTTCTCCTAAAATTTTCACTATATGGCTTTGAAAGGATTCTTGCAAGTCAGGAAGCAGTTCTTGGTGAAATGTCAGAACAGAAAAGAGTGGATAAAGAAGATTCCACTGCCTCAATTTCCTGTTCCTCCTCATGCCAAGCAGAAACAATATGCAAAATAAATTGCACATATATAGTTAGAGTACATTTTGTGCAGAGCTTTTGAATTATAACTCCCAGAATCTCCTTGAAAGCATGGCCGATTTCCATTCTGAATGGGGCATTCTGGGAGTTACAGTCTGAAAATAACATTTGCAAGCTCTAATTTGCATCTGCAATATCAAATATATTATCATATAAATAGTACCAAATGCACACAGACATGGCCTAATGCCAACAATCTTTACCATGAGATTGAAGAAGGAATTTGTGGCTCATAGCTTACATTTTGAATTCTGCTGGTATTATACAAAATGTAGAAGTAGTTGTTTCTGATGTAATAATGTTCATTGGTCACTGGAATATTGGTTTAATTCAATGCTCAAAGGCTCGTATTAAAATTAATGAACAAGACCAATTTTCTTTATAGTGGAGTCAAACATTGGACAGTATTCAATGCCAGTCATCCCCTGGCAGAATGGCAGAATCCTACAGAAATGGGAGAGATGATCTTCTCTCTTTATTGCAGCCTGCTGTGTGTCCTCAAAGCCAATTCTGGAGGATTAGAAAATCATCTGCAGTTAGTTTTTGGACAGCAGAGGCAAAATCTTAGAATTATAGAGTTGGAAGAGACCACAAGGGCCATCCAGTCCAACCCCATTCTGCCATGCAGGAACTCCCAATCAAAGCATCCCTGACAGATGGCCATCCAGCCTCTGCTTAAAGACCTCCAAAGAAGGAGACTCCACTACACTCCGAGGGAGTATGTTCCACTGTCGAACAGCCCTTACTGTCAGGCAGTTTCTTCTAATGTTGAGGTAGAATCTCTTTTCCTGCAGTTTGCATCCATTGTTCCGCGTTCTAAAGGGAAGTTAGCTCAAATGCTCAGTAATTCCACTAGTTAAACATTATTCAGTGTTTTTTGAAATTTAAATTCATACAACTTACAAAAGTGATTGTTTATTAACTGACTAATATTGTACATTATTTGGACTTTTGGTAGAGGATAGGAAGGAATCTGGAATTGTATACTTATCAATTAATTCTATTTATTCAGCTCCTTTATGATGAGTAGTAACTGTTAAAAAAGAAAGAAAGAAGTTAACTAATGTTAAATTTAAAATTATGTGCCATATGTGGAGAAAGAACCCAATTCATGGTTGTTAAAGTTAAAATTACAAGACAGTGCAAACACTAAATTGTTACAATGAGTATAGTTGTTGTAATTCTTACCATTATTGTTACAACTGCATTTATGAGGGACGAAAGTCCCACGGTTGTGTGGAAGTCACTGAAAACAGTTTTTTGCCTATAGTTCTTTGTGGGTTTTGGGGGCTATGTGGCCATGTTCTAGAAGAGTTTCTTCCTGATGTTTTGCCAGCATCTGTGGCTGGCGTCTTCAGAGAATGCTTGTCTGGAAAGAGTTGGGTATATATATACCTTGTGACCCTGGTATATATATATATATACACACACACAACTCTTTCCAGCCAAGCATTCTCTGAAGATGCCAGCCACAGATTTTGGCAAAACGTCAGGAAGAAACTCTTCTAGAACATGGCCACGTAGCGCAAAAAATCCACAAAGAACTATGGATGCCAGCCATGAAAGCCTTCGACTTCACAGTTTTGTTTTGTTGTGGTTTTTTTTTGCCATTTACATGTGTAACACAATAGAGCCTGAAAGATGTACTCACTTACTTTTAACAGAATAGAAGAAAACTAAGTGTTTTACTCAGTCATCTCATACATAATGCTACAGTTCTACCCAGAGCTTGATCTAGTTCATGTTCTGTGCAGATCAGAACAGTTGAGAGAAAACTATGAACAACTATGTCAGTGGCTGAAACCAATAAGGCCATTCACAGAGTAGCCACCAAAGTGAGGTGGAAAATCCCCTGGTAAGTCTGAAACATAATCGGTTCCATCAGTCTGTGGAAGATGAATCCGGCAGACTGGTCTACAGAGGCATAATATATATCAATTCAGGGATTTATCTGAATTAGGATATTTGCATTTCTCATTCATGTGTTTGCCATGTGAAGCAGAGATTTAGTAATAAATGAAAACAATGCAACTAAAAATTGAAGACTGTGGACTGAGAACTACAAACAGGAAGTACTGTACATTTTGAAACAAATCAAGAGTCCCAAGCCCATTGGAGGACACATATCTTGTAATCTGGCACAAATTGGCCTTACATTCTGTCTCCTGAAAATGAAGAACAGGAACCTGTCATTCATAGGATTTTACTGTGCTCTTCTGTGGGGTACGGGATCTTGTCAGACGTGCTGGATTCTACTTTTAAAAATCTTATGTTCTGTTTTTAGGTACAGACAACAGTTTACATGATCTTAAAATGCAAGCTTGATAGCCAAGTAAAAATGGAAGTGGAATTTTCCTCTGACAGCTGTCAGCCAGTGCGAGTACAGGCTAGGATGGAGAATGAATATACAATATCAGTTTGCACGCCTGGTAAGTACAAAAAGTGGCATCCCTTTACTAACCTTCATTTCTCTGACAGAAAATATTAGCAAAATTGATCCTTGTTTCAAAGGTGAATTAACAGCAATCAACAAATAAGAAATTACTACTTCTTTTCAAGGCTGCAACTTATAAATCAAATTAATTTGCATAAAGCTACAAATAGAAAAGTGGCAGAATGTGGCCAGCTAAAATAGTCTGATTAGATTATGATATATGTTTTTGCACTAAATAATATCTGAAGTAGGGAGTTGCAGGTCTGATGGGCTGATGCATGGCCTCCAATCATGGAGAAAGCAGTCTCCATAGTTATTCACTTGCATAACTGGTTTCCCCCACTTAGTGAAATGTCCAAAGCTCCTGTTCATTTTCACCAAATGATATTGTGGAAAATTTAAAAGAACTTTTCTTCAATCTGTAAATGCGATGGTTACATGTCTTTTAAAATATTGCATTTTTGTTAATATTTTATTAGTTTATATCCAAATGACAACGTGTAAAGAAATAGCACATGAAGTTTGAATAAACTGGATTCAATTTACATAAAAAGAGATTCAACCTAAACATTAGGAAGAATTCCTTGTAAGAGCTATTTAGCAATGGAATAGATTGCCTCAGAGAGTGGTGGACTCTCCTTCTCAGCGATCTTTAGGGGTTGGATGGCAATCACTCAGGAGTAGTTTTAGTTTTGTGTTCCTGCATGGCAGGATGTTGGATTAGATCGCCTTGCAGTTCCTTCCACCTCTATGAGTCTGTGTTCCAGATTCTTAATTAAAACAAGATTTCTACCAAGAATTTCTCCTGTTTTCCTAAATATGCTTTCCTAAATATACCAGTGCAATCATTTGTACAACGAACTCTTTGTTTCTTTTTCAAGCAGATCTTTTTTCAGTACAGTCCATCACAACAAATGTTGTACTTTTCTGGTTTAAGATTACAGCAAATTTCCACTGAAGCCAAGATTCTGAGCCTATTTTTGGGATAGCTTATTGCACCCTGGGTATCTTGGAATGAAATCCAGAGTAGATTCACTACTCCATTGACAAGGAAGCCGCTTGCTATTGTTGCCAGTGACTGACACCTTCAACCACTCTCCCAAAAGTAGCAAATATGTGATTAAGTTAAGAGTTCTTATTCAGGAGCACTATGTTTCTACAGTCTCTGGTTTGATTTCAATTGTGGCTTAAGCAAGCTGGAAGCATGGAGACTCTCCATAGAAAATTCTTGACCTTCCTATTTTATTTTCAGATACTATCAACCATATGGAAGTCTGGAAGTTTCTGTAATGTTATCTTTTACCACAAATTCAGGTGGTTGTGAAAGCAATATTTCTTGACTATGTGCATTGTCATTACACCTTTTTAAAACTGCTAGCATTGCTTTTCAGTGACATGCTTTTCTGACACTTATTTGTTTAGAAATGTCTCCTCATTTTTTACTGTGCTACATTTGGGACTGAATAATTCTTGTGAACACACAAAACTGCCCTTTCCATAAAATAGCATTAATTGTCAGCTTGATGCAGGTTATATTTCCCATTACACAGTCCAAGGCAAAAGAAGGGTGGATATTGATGACACATAATCCAAGATTTACCTGTGCCTGTAAATAAGGGTTGTTTATTCTTTTGATGGTAACCTTAACTCAGACTTTCTTCCTTAACATTCTTCTCACAACTTTCTTCTAAGGATACAAGATTATTATTGCTGGTGCCATTACTGCTTCCACTTGGTTGCATTGATTTTAAATATAGACATTCATGTTATGATATTATAGCAGTTTGGTACTACTTTAACTATCCATTCAATTAGATACTAGCATCTGTAGCTTGGTGTAGTACCTAAAATTCTCGACGACAGTATTGTGTTACAGTGCTGTAGTTCGGGGAAATATGTACCAAAACTCTCTGACTTAGAATTCTGAGTATCTCACCAAACTACAAATTCCAGGATTCCTTAGGCTGGAGACGAGATCACTAACAATGGTATCAAATTGCTTTAATTGTGTAGTGTGTGGATATAACTTCAGTTTAATGCAAAGAGCATGTTATAGTACTCCAATCTTATAGTCAACAAATAATGAATGACATCTCCATGTTCCAAAAACAAGTGTAGCCTGCCTATCATTTAAAACTCATAAAAGGAATCTGAGCCATGGCTACAACCTGGGCACCCAGAAAAAATAACCTTTGGTCATTAACCTGTTTCTTACAGTGATTTATTTGATGCCAACCACAGTGGACAAATGCCCATGCTATCTTCAGGTCTTTCTTATGTGGGTGGAATTTAAGTTAGGAACCTTCAGTAAAACCAAATAAAGAACTGCCATGATCAAACATCCAAATCATCTCTTCAATAAGGCAATTGCAAATTAAGAGTAGAACAAAGGCAAAGACTTTAGGCAAAGACCCTCAAAAAAAGCAAATCATTCTAAATAAAGACTCTGTGGCTCTTCAGCGCCTATCATTCAGCTGCTCTTTAAAGAAATACATACGGGTAGTCATACACAAATTGAAATTTCCTTCATTGCTTTTTTAAAAAGTATAGTGAATTTTCTTTCAGGTTAAGTGTTGGTCATTAATCTTTGTCTAATTTTCCAGAATTGCCACCTGGAACTGCGTGTCTGCGTTTATTTTCTGGTGATTTAATGATAGTCGAAGCAAGCGTCAGCTATTACACGGATATGGAGGAAATTAGCAACTTGTTGGCTGCAGCCGCAAATCCAGTGGAATTCATGTGTCAGGTAAAATGTAGCTTCTAATGAGACAGAGGAAAGAACAGTAGTATTCGCTACCATGAGATATAACAACAGTTGCCAGATGGAATTACTCTGAAAAGGGATGGGATAAATCTGTGGAAGATTAAGGTCTGGAACAGACCAGGAATTCTGGGAACTGTAGTTTTGTGAGATATTTAGCCTAATCTGTCAGAGAGCTCTGGTGCCACAATAAACTACAGTTTCCAGGATTCCTTAGCACTGAACCAGGGCAGATAAAGTGGTCTCCAACTGCTTTATTTCTGCAGTGTGTTTTGGACCTGTGAAGCTCAGAGGGATGTTAGAGTAGGCCAGGAGATAACATCCTCCTCCTCCACCAGAGCCCTGGTGGCACAATGGTTAAATGCCAGTACTGCCGCCACTTACTCACAAATCATAAGGTTGTGAGTTCAGGGGCTCAAGCTCGACTCAGGTTTACATCCTTCTGAAGTCGCTAAAATGAGTACCCAGATTGCTGGGGGCAGTTAGCTTACACTTTGTAAACCACTTAGGGAGTGCTTAAGTGCACTGATAAGCAGTATAGAAATGTACTTTCTATTGCTATTAGGGCTTTCTAGATTGGCAAAAAGAAGTGTGTTCATGGCTGCATGAAACTCTAGCCTTTAAATGAGAAAAAGGGTAAGTGTGCCACGAAAACGCTTTTTTTGCGTTTTAGGGGAGAAGAAGCGCCTTTAAAAAGGTGCTGGTTTTCCCAGCTTCTTTTTTAAAAACTGCGGAACCGCGCAGCTCCATCTAAAGGCTGTGGTGCAGCTGCTAAGCATTAAGGAAAAAGCAACTTCATGTTACATTTTCCTGCCAATCTAGAAAGCACCATCGTCAATCAAAATGGTTCTTCATTCCTGTGAGTCCTGGCTTCATTATACCACTGATGCTGCATCTGCACTGCAGAAGTAATCCAGTTTGACACCACTTTAACTGCCATGACTCAATGCTTTTGAATTCTAGAAACTTTAGTTTTGTAAGAAAATTAGCCCTCTCTGTCAAAGAGCTATGGTGTGGCAACAAATTACAGTTCCTAGAAATGAGCTATGGCAGTTAATGTGGTGTCAAACTAGATTATTTCTACAGTGTGGATGCAGGCTGAAGCAGCAGATGTAGCAACAGCTTCTGGAAAGACTAACCTGGAAACCCAAGCAGCAGCAAGTGGAGTTACTGCTGGAATTAGTGGGAGGTGAGAGCTGAGAAATTTCTTCTAAAATTGTACTGAATTTTACAGCCCATACCACCTCCTTTCTACAATAGCTCCAACTGGTGGCTGAAATGTTTCCAGACACAATTCAAAGTGTTGGTTATTAACTCTGTGGCTTAGGTTTGGGCTAGGGCAGGCTCATATGTAGAGATACAGATTGTGAGAAAGCCAAGAGAAGTCCTTAGTCCCACCACTTTTACTGGTATGATTGGTACAGAGATGTTTGAGCAGTCCCAGCCACCTTCCTTGGGAGGGTGGAATGACCTACTCCTTGCAATCTTTCCATCAGCAGAAAAAAACTTTTTTATTCCAACAGGCTTTTGAAAACTAAAAGGTTTTAAAGAAAGGGATGGGGGAAGGATAACCTGTTTTTCCTGTTTTAATTGTACTGTTTTTAACACTGCTTTTAATCATTTTTAACTCTGTATTTTATATTGTTTTAAAAGGTTATTGGCAATTTCATTCCATTTAATGTTGACTTTTTGTAACTGTATTATATTTTAAGTTTATATTGTAAGTTGCCTTGCGTCCCAGTTTTGGGGAAAATATGGGGTATAATGACGGTGGCAGTGACAATAATGACTTCTGTCTGGACAGACCCAGCGTAACTCCAAGGACTGCCAGGGACTATGGAGGCAGTGAATCCATTGTTGATTTTACTGCTGATCCTCCTCCAAGTTGATCAGAGGCTCTGTCAGTGCTGAGGCTGAAAGAATAGACTCCAACATAGGAGCAGAGTGGCAGTCAAATCAAGATGGTTTTTGCCATTCCCAGTGTAGCAGATTTATTGGCTGTCTTGGTGTCCTTGAAGAGAACTGGCTTTGGGCTTATCTACATTTGCCAGAATACTCCAGGCTGCCCCTGGAGTGTTCTGACCACAAATACCAACAGAATCTCCCTCTTACCTGCAGCAGCAAAATACATTGATGATGGGTGGCTGCCTTCTGATGCAGTCCTGTGAGCCAGCCAGCACTGCCAGTGAGGGCCCAAGTCACTCTGAGGTCAGAACTAGGCACACAACCTCCTTAGTGTAGCCACTAACATGATTTTAGAAACTTCAGATTGATCTATACTGTAGAAATAATGTAACTTGAGACTATTTAACTGCCATGGCTCTATCCTACAGAATCCTGGACGATGAACAAACTCTTGCACAAAGAAGCCTAAAGACCTTGTAAAACTACGAATTACAAGATTCCATAGAGCTGCAGCACTTAAAGTGGTGTCAAACTAAAACGTAACTGCAGCCTCAGTTTTAAAAGGAAGTGTAGGATGTCCAATATTTATATCTTTATTTATGATCTTATTTTCAAAAACTATAATCTCATTGAAACCACATTTTTACCAGTGGTCAGAAGCTGAGGAGCCTCTGATTAGAATTCAACACTGCTACCCTCCTGTTTAAATCAATAAATCTGTTACGGAGCATTTATTGTCTGAATGCTGGCAAGCAGTTCTCCAGTAAAGATATTCCCAGATTCTTTAAGATGATGGACAAACTATAAATACATTCAGTTTTAAAATTTGTTTTTAAGTATTCTAGTATTGATGGATTCCTTTTGTATTCAGGCATTTAAAATAGTACCTTACAACACAGAAGCTCTGGACAAAATTCTGACAGAATCATTGAAAAAGAACCTTCCAGCATGTGGTTTGCATCTCTTAGGGATCAACCAGCTAGAGGAAGAAAACATTACTAGTGAGTTTGGTTGAAAAAATATTCCATAAATACTTACAATGTGAATTCAAATAAGTGTGTGTGTTTGTGTGTGTGTGTGCACATTTATTTAAAATGCATAATACTATTGTAAGAATAAATTAGACTTTCCTCTTTCTTTCCCCCTTTGTCCACACCCTGATATTGTTTGGCCATGTGTCTTCATTTTTGTCTCTGAAATGTTGGACGTTGTAGAGAACCAGTGTAGTGTATTAGTCTGAGTGTTGGTCCACTACAATGCTGGAGATTTGAATCAGCCACTTGGTGGGTGATTTTAGACAAATTGCATTCTCTCAGGCTTAGAGGAAGGCAAAAGCAAACCCCTTCTGAACAAATCTTGCCAAGAAACCCCTGTAATAGGTTTGCTTTAGAGTCACTATAGATCGGAAACGCCTTGAAGGCATCCAACAACAACAACATGAACTTCTTGAGTCCCAACTTGGTTACGTGTATGCATATCTGTATATCTATAACAAGTCTGTAGATTCATCAAAAGCACATGGCAGCTTATAAAACAAAAGTAAACTCACCAATACAAGCAGTGCTAGAATCTTAAATTATGGCATTAGAATTCAAGTGGATAGATAAGGGAGGAAACATTACTTCAGATAGTCTGTTTGGAAGCTGTTTCATGTCTGAAAGTTTAAAATCAGTAGTTTGAATTAACGTGGAAGTGGACTGGAAGCTAGTGCAGATGGCAAAGTACTGGAATAATGTGATTATATAGCCACTCCCTGGTACCAGTCTAGCTTCCCTCTTTTAAACCAAATAAAATTGTGAGTTCATTTTGAAAGACAGCTTTATTTCTGTTTCAGTTGCAAGTTGGTCATGTAACACTTGCTGGCACAGCTGATGCTAACAAATTATTTGTCTTTTTTTCTTCTTCAGGCCAAAGAGATGAAGAACTGCCCACACTACTGCATTTTTCTGCAAAATATGGACTGAAGAATCTCACTGCTCTTTTGCTTTCATGCCCAGGAGCCCTACAGGCCTACAGTGTTGCCAACAAGCATGGTTGGTATCCTAACAATCTTGCAGAGAAACATGGATTCAAAGATCTCCGGCAGTTTATTGATGAATATGTGGTAAGATGGTTTGTTTCCCATCAGTTCTCCTTTGGCAGAATATTGTGATAGAGACATAAATATTGTGACTAAAGATTAACTGCATAGAATGGTGTCTCACACTGAAACAATAACCACAAAGGTTCCAATGCTACACTTTACATACAGTCTTATTCTTGTAAAAAGTGATAATAAAATTTGAATGCCATTCAGTTCTTCAGAGAATAAAGGTATATTTGCTCTGAAAGTCCCGGTCATTTGGATGCCATTTTGACAGTAAAATAATCATCTGAAGAATAGAGCTTAAGAAACCATCTCCAGAATGACTCTAGATAGCACTTTTTTGAATTAGGAACTGGAGACACTGGCAGGTGAACATTCAGATACTTCCATTTTCATGCCAGAGAAATAGCTCCATGAGGTACACAGGTGGTACGAGTTATCACACAGGGGAAATCCTATGCAAAAACGGGGGTTTAAATTGGAAAAAAACCCTGCAAAAGTGAGTTGAATTTCACACAACATCATTGTGAAACTAATGTTAACCCAAACAGAAAGCAGAGGGAAAGTAGACTCCTTTTTATTTTCGGAAAATCTCGAAAGTAAAAAGGAGTGGCTTTTATTTACAGTGGTCCCCCGGGTTACGAAGGTAATCCGTTCCGGGATTACCTTCGTATCCTGGAAGTTTTTGCAACCCGGGGGACCGCTTTCGCCAACGGACAGCGCGCCGGAAGCGCGCTGTTTTAAAACTTCCGGGTTGCGAATTTCTTTTGCAACCCGGGTTTTTTTTCGTTGGCCGGTGGCTTTTTTTCTCCCCCGGCAGTTTCAGGTCCCGGGGATTTTGTTCCCTGGGGGATTCGGATCCCGGGGGACCACTGTACTTTCCATTTGGGTTAACACAAGTTTAACAAAGACATGTGTGAAAATCAACCCGCTTTTGTGGGGTTTTTTTCTACCTTTTAAATCCCATTTTTACATGGGATTTCACCTGTGTGATAGACTCCTTACTGTGGTTGGTGGTTACTCATGACTCATGATCCAGGGTCAGAGATGGTAGAAACCCTTTTTGTTTGGCTGTCCTAGAATTTCTGGGACCAGATTATTTTAGTACACAATCTAGGTTGCAGCTGATTACTTCTCCCATTCTCTAGGTTTTATTTTTGGCATCCTCGTGTATGGGCTGGGTAACAGTACATGGAGTTGCAGGTTGGGTATGCATTACTGCCTTTGAACCAGTAGTGTGGCATGCTTTGAACTAACTGTGTGGGTGTGCCTTTAGTGGAGTTCGTTGATAGTCCCCATTGTCTCAGATACGGGTTTGTTGCATTTCTTTTTTCTGCAGGAGACTGCAGACATGCTGAAAAGTCACATAAAAGAAGAGCTGATGCATGGTAAAGAAGATAGTTCTGTTTATGAATCCATGGCTCACCTCTCTACAGATCTGTTGATGAAGTGTTCTCTGAATCCTGGCTGTGATGAAGAGCTCTACGAATCCATGGCTGGCATGGTTCCCAGTGCCACAGAGGATTTGTGTACGTATAAAGCGTTCATTTTGCTTTTACATTCTACATATATGCTGCACTACAACATATGGTAAATACAAATAAGCATAAATCCAAAATGCCTATCCCTTTCAACTTTGCCACTCTCATAACCAGTTGCTTGGTTAGGATACAGTTTCGTGCCAGTCTTCTGTTTTTATAGAAAAGAGAATGTTCCTTTTTCCTCTTCTCTTTCTTCTCCATCCCCTACAAGTTGTATATTATCTTGTACTGTCTACCCTCGCCTTACATATTCCAGACCACCAACACCCCACGTAAGTAAATTGAGCTTATGCTCAAGCCCCATTCGTTTGAATGGAGCGCATCCCTGCAGCGCATGGCACAGTGTGTGCCGTGGGCACAGGCCCCATTCTCCATATTAGGGCTCTCCATCCGCGTGACCTCAAGTCTGTGTATGGCAAGCCCACATTGTCATACAGCACTGGCACACTGTATGACAATTTGAGTTTCATATCATCTTCCTTCCTTCTTCTTACTTCCCTCTTCTCTGTCCAACTTTCTTTGGCTTTTTTTTCTTTTCAAAGCAGAACTGTGAAACTTCTTTTTCATTGGACTACAGTGTGTCCATGGCTGCAAATGCACTGCAGAAGTAACACAGTTTGACATCACTTTAACTGCCATGGCTTAGTGCTATAGAATTCTGGTATTTGTAGGTTTGTGAGATATTTAGTCATCGCTCTCTGTACTACAGCTGGTACTAAAATTACAAATCCCAGCATTCCATAGTATTAAACCATGGCATTTAAAATGGTGACAAACTACTTTATTTCTACAGTGCAAAAACAGCCCATGTGTTGTTAAAAGCTTGCCAAAAAAAAAAAAAAAAATAGAGCTGGGAAAAGTTGGCATTTTTCTTCCTGTTCATTGTATTGCTTGGAAAACCTGGTTTCCAACTAGATAAATATTTTCATATTTGTTTTTTGTGAAAATAACCTTGGATTTATAGTGTTGAAAATCCAGGTCTTTATATGTTTCCTTACCATGTTGAGGAATTATTCCTTAATTATCCAGTAGAGATTGTACCAGGTATGTTTGGCCAGTCATATCAGGTCCCTTGAAATTTTTACAGGGAACATTTAGTGACATACAAAGGGCAGAGTTTGCCCAGGCTGCATGAAGTGTCTATGCACCAGCAGTCAAGAAGAAAAGCAGTGCTGGGGCAAAGATTTCTTTTGAGATTGGATTGTTCCAGACAGGGAACAGAGATGCATTCAGGTGTTACATTGTATGTCTGCAGTGTCCCCTACAAAAGCTTTTCCAGTGGCCTTCCATGTGACAGCTGTAATATCAGAGAATGGAAGGAACAATGAAAGAACGAAATAAACTTTTGAAGAATTCAGCAAATGATGTACGTATGCCTTTCCCCCCCCAGATGTAGAAATGCTTCAGTCAGACGCTAATAACTCCTTTTCGCAAACAACAAAGGACTACATGATGCGCAAGTTCTTAGAAGGTGAGAATGTGTGACTGAGAGGACAAGTCTTGGACTTTTAGTATTGTCTCTTGATATTACCTGGAATACTGTGTCTAGTTCTGGGCACCACAGTTCAAAAAGGATGTTGAGAAACTGAAGTGCATCCAAAGGTGATTAAAATGGTGAAGCATCTGGAAACCATGTCCTGTGACTAACATCTTAGGGAGCTGGGGATCTTTAGCCTTGAGAAGAGAAGGTTAAGAGATGATATGATAGCCCTGTTTAGATATTTGAAGGGATGTCATATTGAGGAGGGAGTAAGCTTGTTTTCTGCTGCTCCAGAGAATAGGACCTGAAACAATGGATGACATGAATGGACTATACGAAAATAGATTCCACCTCAACATTAGGAGGACCTTCCTGACAGTAAGAGCTGTTCAAAAGGGGAAGACATTCCCTTAGAGTATGGTGGAGTCTCCTTCCTTGGAGGTCTTTAAAAAGAGGCTGGATTCCATCTGTCAGGAATGCTTTGATTGTGAGTTCCTGTATGGCAGGGGGTTGAACTGGATGGCCCTTGTGGTTTCTTCGAACTCTATGATTCTATGATTCTATGATTCTAACTCAGAGGAAAGCAATAACAACCCCCCTTTGAACAAATCTTGCAAAAAACAATGCGATAGGTAGGGTCACCATAAGTCAGAAACAACCTGAAGACACACAACAACAAGCCAAGGATGAACATAAGTGTGTGTGTGTGGGGGGGAAGGAGTGGAATTAAACCAAAATTTTTAACAATTCTATTTTGTGATATCACATCAATCAAATTATGCTAAAAATGCTGTACATTTTATTTGTCTCTACAAACCTATGAGATTATTTCTTGGTTTTGCTGCAAATGACTATTACTATGACTATGTACTGCTATGGAAACTGTAAAAATATTGCGCTCACATATATGTACACATATATTCACATAACAAAACGATACATTCCTGTTTTCACACCAGTACAGTGCAGAACATTTCTGTGGATCTTTGGTGTAATTAAAACAAATGCATCTATTTTTCAGAATACATTTATTGCTTTCCTACCATAGTTATTTTTTTTAATATAGTCTTTATTTCAAAATATAATAAAATCAAAACACAACTATTAACAAGACAAAAGACAGAGTCCAGTCGTCTTCTCTTCTTGGAAAGACCCTTGAGATAAACTTCCTTTGATACTGGATTCTTGAAGAGTAAACTTTGCGTATTACAATATATAACCCTGATAACTGAAATGTATTAAGTAATCCGAAATTACATAATTAAATGTATACCACAAAAAATATACAATGTAAGTCAAGCAAAATTGATTGCAACTATTTAGTTCTCTGGATTTCCGTTTGCTTATAGTTAAATAAAAAAAAATTAAGTACAGTTCCCGGAACTGAATTAAATAATATTAAATACTCCTATAGCCTATAATACGTAAACAATATCAGTTCTTCCTATACCCTATAATACATATACATTCACAAGAAAAATTTATCTCCTATCATAACGAATTGCTCAAGTGGAGGAGTCATAATGTTCCCTACATACCGACAACTGTGAAGAAAGAAGAAGAAGAAAAAAGAGAACAAAAGGGAGATTGTTTTAATGCACAAAATTATTCCAACTGTCACATATCTATCAAGTTTGGGTTCAAGCCCCATTCTCTTTCTCAACATTTTAGAATTTTTATCCAACCATCATTCCTCTCAGACATATTCTGGTTTTGTACACGAAAAGATAACCTGTCCAATTTTTTGTATTCATTTATCTTTTGCATCCAATTATCCCATGATGGGATTGCATCCGATTTCCATAGTTTGGCTACTACAATTCTAGCCGCTGTCACCATATATAATATAATTTGCCAGTTTTTTTTTTTCATATTGGGGGGTCAAAACTGAAGTCATGTTTAGCAGATATAATTTTGGACTCATTGGAAATTTAATTTCCAGGATTTGCTGGATTGATTCATGGATTACTTTCCAGAATTTTTGAATTTCCCGCAGGACCACCAAATATGGCAAATTGTGCCCTTGTCACAATCACGTCTCCAACGCTTACCCTGGGGCAGATTGTACAACTTTTTGAGCTTCCATGGGATATAATACCACCTGTTCATGACCTTCAAAAGATTTTCTTTTAAGTCCTGAGCCACTGTAAATTTATCAGTTTTCCTCCAGGAATTTTGGCATTTCTCCAAATCAATTTTTTGGCCCAAGTCTTTCGCCCACTTTAACATGTAATATTTTACTGTCTCATGTTCTAAAGTTCTTTCTAGAAATAGGTTATAAAATTTAGCTATTTTCTTTCTTATTGGATTGCCAAAATAGTTTATCTAGTTCGTTTTGTTTAGTTTCTATTCCAATTGTCATCCTGGAATCTTTGCTTTAATTGGTAGTAGTTAAACCACTGAATATTATATCATTCCCGATTAAGTTCTTCTCTTGATTTCAAATCTAAGTTCCCCCTTGGATCCAATTTAAGCAAAACCCCATATCTAATCCAGTTTTGATTTGCTAACCATCTGCCAAAAAAAGCTTCTTGAGCAGAAGTTCAACGTGGTAACTTAAAGTAAAAAAGATTTTTAATTTTTGCCCATGTATTCAATAAAGATCTCCTAACAGCATGGTTATTATAATCTTTATTGCATTTCAGTTTATCATAGCACAAAAAGGCATGCCAGCCGAACCTTAATCGTACCGCTTCTAGATTAAGCAATTCAGAGTCCTCTTAATTTTATCCAAGATTGGATCCATGTTAGGCTATATGCCCAATAATACAACTTAAAGTCTGGAAGAAAGAAACCACCCCTCTTTTTTGCATCCTTAAGAACAGCCCATTTGATTCTTGGTTTGTGCCCTTTCCACACAAATCTTTTGAGTTCCAACTCCCACTCTTTGAATATTTTGTCTTTAATTTCTATTGGAAGGTTTTGTAAAAGAAAAATTAATTTAGACAATACTGCCATTTTGATCACTGCAATTCTTCCTAGCAGTGAGAGATTTAGCTTATTCCATCTCCTTAAAAATTTATCTAACCGCCTTCCATGTTGTTACATAATTATTATCAAACAATCTCAAGTTGTCCTTGGATATCCATATCCCCAAATACTTGAGTTTTTCTTCTATTTTACAGCCTGATTCATCCTTTAAGATTTTTTCCTCCTGTTTAGACATATTTTTGGTAATCATCATTGTCTTATTTTTATTTATTCTCAAACCCGAATATTTCCTGAAACTATTTAATTCATGGAACAAGTCAAGTATGCTATGTGTAGGATTTTCCAAGATGATTATCACATCATCGGCAAAAACTCTTGTTTTGGTTTCTTGTCCTTTAATTTTTACTCCCTTTATTTTGGGATTATTATTTATAGATGTAATTAAAATTTCTATTACCATGATAAACAAAAGCGGTGAAATTGAACAACCTTGCCTCATTCCCTTAAAAATATCAAAATCTAATGATTTGGCTTTGTTTATCACTACATGGGATCTTTGATACTTGTATAGCTGATTTACCGAATTTATAAACTTCTCTCCCAAGTCCATTCTTTTTAGAACCTCTAACAAAAAATCCCACCTCACACTGTCAAAGGCTTTCTCCATATCAATTGCCACCAGTGAACATTTCTTCTCATTATTTACTGCATAGTATTCCAGACTATTGAGAATCATTCTTATGTTATTGTTGATCTGTCTACCCAGTAAGAAACCGTTCTGTTCCTTCCCAATTGTTAATGTTAAAATCTTTTTCAGTCTGCTTGCCAAGATTTGTGTGAATATCTTATAATCAATGTTAAGGAGACTTATGGCTCTGTAGTTCGCCATTATAGAATTGTTCTTTTCCTCCTTGGGTATTAGAGAAATGCTGGCAAATTCCCATGATGGAGGGGACCTTCTTCATTAATAGAATTAAAGACTTGGGTTGACCAGCTCCTTTTGAAAATTTTTATAATAGCAGGCTGTGAAGCCATCAACTCCGGGGGCTTTCCCCTCCTTCAGATTAGAAATGGCATTTAATATTTCTTGTTTCGTAATTGGAGAGTTTAACATCTCTTTATGCTCCCTAGAGATTTTCTTAATTGATTTGGAATCCAAATAGTCACTCATTTTAGATTGAAAATCCATAGCATCATCACTCTTTTTAAAGAGTTCACTAAAATAGTTTTGGAATGCCTTTATGATTTCTTCCTGTTTGGTAATAACTCTATTGTCAATCTTTATCTGTCAAAAATTTGGTTTTTTATCCCTTTCTTTCTCTAATTTTCTAGCAAGCCAGCGCCCCACTTTATTGCCATTTTCAAAGAACTTACTTTTAGAACGTTTAAGGTCTCTAGCTATCTCTTCGCTTATTCTAGTTTGATTCTCTTTCTGTAAAACCTTTAATTCATTTAGTAGCTTTGTATTAGAGGGATTCACCCTTAGTAAATCCTCTTTTTTAAAATATCATTCAACAATTTATTCTTTTTTTTCTAATTGGAATTTCTTAATCTCATAAGATCTTTTCATTAACAATCCTCTGATTACTGGTCCCATTGCTAGCGTCCCATACTATTTTAGATTTGACCTCAGGTGTTTCATTTTCCTTAAAGTAAAGCTTAATCTGTCATTTATTTCTTTTATGTCAGTAGTAGTTAGGTTTGATAGAGAGTGTGTGCAGTGGTTAGAGATCCTGATTATTATAGGAACTCCATTCTAAGATAGGAAAGTTATTCAGGGTGCTGATTTAATCTAGCTTCATTCTTGGGAAGAACTGAGAGAGGACTAGAGGCATCCCTGAGAGTATCAGTGCACAACACAAAGGGGTCGGGTTATGTAGACAAGAAGGAATGAGACTTTAGGTAGCGAACCCTATTACAATTGTCCACCCTGAGGCATTCTTGACTCTTCAGTGCTACCGTAAGCACTGTTGCGCTTCTAACATATTGATTATTGGAAATACTACAAACACAACATGTAAAGTTATCCAAAGAAAGGAAAAAATAAGGATTGGTTATTAGTGCAAGTACCAGTAATACAGCAGAATTAAACACAGACTGTAGGCTTTTTTTTTTTTTAAGTGAAGTCCTTATTTTGACGATTTGATGATAAATTATGGTGTGGAAAGTGATACATATTCAAATTTTATTATTCTGTGATTAACAGTCTAATTAGGTGTGATTATTTTGATAAATGAATTGTATTTGAAGTGCAGATATAAATATCAGATAGAATGTTTCTGAAAAATGTAGGCTACAATCTATGTTTTATGTTAGAATGATGCATTTCTTTATAACATTTGATATTTCCCTTCTAACACAACCCCTCCTCCAAATTTGGGCATGCTTTTCTCTAAATTACTAGAAGAAGTAGAGGGCCTACACTCTGTCCCTGCCTCCTCCACTTCCACCCTCGATGTTTTGCTGGAGAAGGTCTGAAAAAGAACTGTAACCACATTCATGTAAACACAACTGCAGAACTCCATATAGTAGAGCATATAATGGAGCACATTTTCTAAAAAATTAAACCTCATTTTCAGTGCTGTAAAAATTAAACATACACAGTTGCTTACCTTTGTGTGGCTTTTCTTCTAAATATTCCTTCTCTAGGTGTTAGCGCAGATGTGCCGGAACCAAAAGAGGATATATATCATAAATGTGAAGATGAGGGAGTCTACCACAAAGTGGAGCAAGACGATTTCCCTCAAGAGCTGGTCAACAGACCTCCTGTTCCTGTTCCAAGACCTGATCCCTCCTTGAAACAACAGGACAAGCAATCATATATTTATAAAGGTGACTGCTGAACCAGAATCACTTGATTATTATTTTGAAAAAACAAAATTTTGGTGATATTGCCTAGAGTGGGAAAACTTATAGCTTGTGTGCTTATAATAGGTATCAAATTATTTTAATTCTCATTTTGATAAAGTTCTAGTTTTAATGGCATCATTTGAAACAATATGAAGAAAAAAATTAAAGTGTAGAACAGAAGTGAACTCCCATTTATGTGGTCCATTGAGCTTACAGTAATAAGTTATACTTAACAAACGGTCTGTTGGAAAGCAAAGAGGTTAAATCAAGAAAATGAAAGGAAGACAAAGATGCCAATCGATCTTTTTTCTGTCCTGTTCAAAAGACAGGTAGGCGGTATGTGTGTGGTGGGGTGGTGGTGGTAGTGGAGTATTACAGTATCTTGATACCAAGCACTGAGAAATTTTCCTGGGACATTGTCCACATGGAGAATGTCTACATTTTGCTATCAGCTGCACAATAGGTCCTGTTTTTATCTAAGCCATCATAGATGTGCAAATCCTAGCAGTCACATGAAGATCTCAGTGTAGTTTACCCAAGCATCTCTTGGCTATATGGTCAGAAGTGGTTATGAAATGTTTGCAGAAATAATTGCATGGTGATACCAGATGTCTGAATCAGTCTGTAGTGTTCAGACATCCCGAATTCCAAGTCCAATTTGGCAGATCGCCAAATTAAGTATGCATTTCAAACTGATGTTACAGTTACTGTGTGGTTGGGAAACCTAGCACTTTTAATTTTACATATTTTCAGTTTATAAAGATTATATGTAAATGCGTAGTTTTGGAATTGCCAGTTTTGTTCCGTTTTACTTATGCTGATTTTAATTCCATGCCTTTTTTGCATTTAAATTATTTCAGTGTTTATTACTAACTGTCTGATTAGGTGATCTAGAGAACCTTATGAAGTGACCTTAACCTATAATATATAAACTGTCTCTATACAGTATTTGCAGAGAAGAATCAACTGAGACCAGGGAATCTCTATGTATCTGCAGGGACAATGAAAAATGGTAAGTCAAAACTATAGCTTTGTTTTTTGATTGTATTTTTAAGGTATTGTGATTTCCACTGATTAATTAGGTATTGTTACTTCCATTCTTCATGTTAAGCGTAAGATGAGATATGTGTGATACAGTAGTGAAATTGGCTGACAATGAAAATATTTGCATGGTAAAAACAGTTATTAGTGTGACTACAATGAACACAAAAAGGTTATAAATGAAACATTTTAATATTGTTTAAAGCATAAAATTAACAAAAATATATTAATATATCCTAATGTGACCCATTTTGTTGGAGGGGTTCTAATAATTAGGTATGCAATACCATATATGGATTTCATGCAAAAAAAAAGTTAAGATATTTTGGTTGGATATGATGAACTGTATTATACAAATGAAAGGACAGAAAATGGCATCTTGTGAAAAGTTATTACTATTCTCAATCATTACAAATGATAATGAATACTTAAAAATTAAGAGCTAATAAATATGCTATTGATAACAGTCAGGCAAGAAATTGCATTTTGTTGGAAAATTGCAATTGATTTATGTATGAACAAATTGTTATCTAGAGTTTGGCATGTTGCTTTAATTGAAAATTTAATATTCACTGTTAAATCAATAAGAGAAAACAGGACAGATGACAAATTTGGGCAATATGGTATCACTTTATTTAGTATATACTGTAAATGCAAATAAAGAAAAAATAGGACCACTAGGCCAAGTGAGTCATATTTTGAAATAGATTTATTTGTAATGACAATGAGATCTAGAAAAATTACAAGATTTGAAAAAGAAACTATAAAGAACTGTACACTGGATACTGAGAAGTAATGTCACAATATTTCTGTTATTTCGTTGTATTCTTTGTTGTCTGATTTGTTTTTGTAATGTTGGAATTTATTGTTTATTGTTGTGATTGCTTATTGGCTCAGTATAAAATAAAACAAAAATAGTTTAAAAAATAGTCTGAATCCCAGAAAAGGTTGGAAATTACAGCCAGTATCAAAAGCAAATGCATGCATAGTTCTCAAGATAATTTTGTTTTTTATGAAATTATATGTTTTAAAATTATATGTGGGTCCTTGGTATCCGCTGGAATCTCCTATTATATATATATATATATATATATATACACACACATACACACACACACACACACACACACACACATAATGACCATAGGAAAGTGGTCTCTCTTATGGTATATAAAATGGCAAAATCAAGGTTTGCTTTATGTTTTGTCTTTTAAATATTTAAAAGCAATGGATAGTTGAATCTATGGATATAGTTGAATCCATGAATGCTGTACAATTATACTGTTTACATAGTAAGTACTGACTGCATATTTCCAATATTTCTTGCACCAGCCAGCTGGTATTACGATCCCCATATGAGGAATGGGGCTGAAGTTGTGCAAAGGCTTTCCTAAGACAAGTTCATAGTCATGATACCATTTGGGTCAGGGATTTCCAGCTCATTTGCTCACTGACTCATAGAATTAGAAGGGCTCCCAAGGGCCATCTAATCCAACCCCATGCAGGGTGCACATCCCTGAGAAGTGGCCAACCAACCTCTGTTTAAAAACCTCCAATAAAGGAGAGTTCACCTGGTAGTTTATTCTACTGTCAAACAGCTCTTGTCATCTGGAAGCTCTTCCTAATGTTCTATTTAAACCTCCTTACTTGTAATTTAAATCCATTTGTTTGATTCTTGCTCTCTGGAACAGCGGAAATGAAGCTTACCATTTTCCACTGAATGGTCTTTCAGATATTTAAGAATGGCTATCCCATTGTGTCTCAGTCCCATCTTTTCCAGGCTAAACCTACCAAACTGCCTCAACCATTATTTGTAAGACTTTTACCACATTGGTCACCCTCCTCAGGACATGTTACAGATTCACTGGGTTAAGCCATTTAAATTTCATGATATGCCCAGAAGTGTGAAATAAACAATGGGTTTTCTTATGTCTTTTCTTTTCCTTCACAGAGGCAGCAGATACAGCCTCAAACCAGTCTCTGGCCAGTATATATGACCCATTTGCTGGCATGAAAACTCCTGGCCAAAGACAGCTAATAACTTTACAAGAGCAAGTAAAACTGGGGATGC
Organism: Urosaurus nigricauda; assembly: GCA_034509955.1. NCBI lineage: Eukaryota > Metazoa > Chordata > Lepidosauria > Squamata > Phrynosomatidae > Urosaurus > Urosaurus nigricauda. The sequence continues at coordinate 156,607,183 of JAOEGL010000003.1, forward strand.
TCACTGTAGACGAAGCTGTTCTGTGTTTCAAGGAATGGCAATTAAACCAGAAAAGGAGATCAGAATCATTTCGCTTTCAGCAGGTGTGTGTTTCAAAAGACGGTTACATGGACAAAAGTAACACTCTAGCATTAAATTGTATCTCCCCATCCCCACACGACACATAATTCTTCATTTATCTTTTTCTATCACTGCTGGGGAAAGTAAAAAAAGCTGCAGTTTTGTCCTGTTTCTTTCCATAAATGGTGTACAGTAGTTTGTTGTGGCCTCAGTGTGAATGCAAATCGAATCATTCCAGGAATCCAATGGGTATCTTTGAAAAGGTAATCTCTAGGGATGGGTAAACCTTCCCCTCTTCATCTCAGCGTTTTGCAGGCATTCCTTCCTACAATTCAAAAACTGTGCAGAGTTTTGCAAAGAATGTTTCTAAAACCCAGACAATAGGCTTTCCTAGTTTTTTGTGGGTTTTTTGGGCTATGAGGCCATGTTCTAGAAGAATTTATTCCTGACATTCCACCGTCTTCAGAAATAGGCTTTCCTTTTCTCTCCCTGTCACACGAACAATAGACTGAGACCTTCCCTTAATTGCTTTAGCTACAGATGATGGAGACAGAGTGTGGGCCATAATGTGAGTCAAGCCCCCAAAAGGTCTTTATCTAGCTAGAACTGGAGCACCATGAACTGAGTCTTAGAGGAGGGAATTTACATTTAAAGCTTTCTGCCTCTTCTACTGCATCCCTAATAATTTCTAGCTAGGGATGTGATTAAAAGAAGGCAAAATGATAAGGTAATGGCAGAGCCAGGAATATGGCGTATAGGAAGCATTGAAGAGCAAGGCTTGCCGGTAAAGTCATAATGGTGATGGTGATGAAACCTCCAGATAACTTGGTAAATCCTGATTCTTGAATTGCCTTCCCATGCACCTAGTTCTATATACTGCTACACAGTGACACCTATGTATTCTTGAAAGAAGAAATTCAGTTAGTTTATATCGTTTGGATTCCGTTAGATCCTTACAGTTTGTGAATAGGTATACATTTATTCAGGTCTTAGAAAAATATAATGTTATATTTCTAGGAAAACCTACAAAGATTGCGGGAGAGCATCACTCGACGACAAATAGCGAAGCAAAGGGCTGGCAAACCTGGAGGTAAAATAATTAGTTATTTAAGTGATTGGCATCAAAACAACAATTGCAAGTCTCTCATTTATAGAAGTCTGTAGCCAAGTACAATGCTATTGTGATAATCACTATGCTAATGGACTCTTCTGGGCAGATATATAACATCTCTTTTCTCTAGTATAATTGTAAAGCAATGGATTTTTAAGACAAAAGGCAAACATGCCAACTCATCTGAATAGCCTAAAATGGAGAAGTTGTGATCTGGCAAATGATTTCATTTAATAACACTTTTCAGTTAATGTAGTATAGTCTGCATTTTTCAAGTCTAAGCAATCAAATCCATTTTAAATTGATACATGTATGTTTATAAAAGTCCTAAAAAGGCATCTCATCAACAAGATAAAGATGCCATAGATTTCCTAGTCAGTGCAAAAAGAGCATCAACTTGAGACTGCCTGTATAGAGTATGCACTTGGTTGCACTTTCAGCCTAGTTGTGATTTTCCCATTCTCAAACAATGCTGTTAATACATTGGGCCCTTGGTATTCTGCTGGAGTTTGATTTCAGAATATATAATCTCAAGTGAAGAATACCAAGGCAGTACACAAACTCTTCAAAGCAGTTCAAATAACAACTGGAACTAGCTTTCATCTTTGCTTCATTAGCATAATAAACATCCAATGAGGCCCATTTTATCAGTAACACTGACCTGTAGCTATGAAATGATGGAAATCATATGCTTTGGACTGGAGATTAGTGTAGCTGTGGCCATGATAATTACAGTGCTGTAGCCACAAAAGCTGTGGGTGCCAGTTTTACTAACTGCACTACTCAAGGATTGTTATTGTGTGCCTTCAAATCATTCCTGACTTATGTTGACTCTAAGGTGAATAGGCTCTGCCCCACTGATTCAGAGCAATTACTCAAAAGATGCTTGCGCTGAACCAGTGGGGCAGAGCAGAAGCAAAAATGTGCATGATTTCCCATATTACAGGTGAACACTTTATCTGGGGACAGAGTTTGATAATTGCACCTACTTGCAGTTTTAGTCAAAGATTCCAAGAGTTGTGCTAGATGAGAAAGGACACATGACTTCCAACTTTAAATTTGTATGCTATTAAAACTTTTGTCCTGCAGAAGTTTCCAAAATAGATGAAGTTCCTAGCATTGAATCATTACATTTTCTTCCTAGATTTGGATATCACTGTGCCTGTTGGACATTCCCAGAATATCCTCAAGAAACCAGAATGTAGTATATATGAATTTAGTCCTCGGAAAAATTTCATCCCACCGAGTAAAGAGATAAAACGAGGGGACTGGAAAACAGAAAGCACGTCAAGCACTGCAAGTAAGCCAGAAAGCCATATAATGCTGAAAGAGGATACTTTGGAGCACAAATAGGACTTATTTTGACTCAGTCCAAAATTATTTAGCCACATTGAACCTGTTGTAAAGTCTGTGTGTATACTTCAGTTTCCTGAAAGTACAAAATTCAATATTAGGCTGATAATTCAGTACCCTGTGCAGCTCTGTTTTATTTTTATTTTATCTTTTTAAAGAAAAGCGTACTTCCAGCTATTAAGCTGTGAGGATGAGTACAAAAATATGTGGCAATGCTTGGCATAGTCTCAGAAAATAGTGATAAATATAAATTGGTTTGAAGAAGTTGGGAGACAGGCCTCCAATGATTGGCATATGTCTGTGCCTTCATTCAACTCTCATTATTACCAGACACAAAATAACTTAGGGAATGTTATTAAACATGGGTAAATAGACGTCACATAGTGTAGACAAAATTCAGTTTTCATTGATGCTGTATATGGGCTACCCTGGCACGTAATTCTATATGTTTAATGCAGAGAACATACAAAACTTTGTCTTTATGCTTGATAATGTATCAAGGGACCTCAATCTTCCTTCCCTCGAAATTAAGTACCCAATTTTTTTCATAGTTCCATACAATGGTAAGGTTTTGATTTTGATTTTCTAGCATAGGAAATCCGTGTTGTGAGGGAAGTGCAAGTACAATGAAAGGTAAGGGAAGAGAAGCATACCCTCCCAGGGTTGACTCAGCATCTCATCCTTTCGTAGGTCAGTAAAATGAGTACCCAGCTTGTTGAGAGCAATTGGCTTACATGTTGTAAACTGCATGGAGATTACTTAGTTCAGTATGAAGCGTTACAGAAATGTAAATGCTGTTGCTATTGCTCCCAACATTTCGCGGATAAAAACTGGGGGAACAACATTTATATGGTCACATCTGGGGGAACAGCATTAGTATGGTCAAGTTTGCAAAGGTTATTAATGAGGAAGTATGCAAAAGCTAGGAAACACTGATGGAGTTTGCTTTTGCCTGAGCCTACTGAGAAAGGGAAGGTTCTGCCCCCCTTCCTCTCCACTGAATTAACTGATGCAAACTATTTCTGCACTTTGAACTCAGTTTGCAGCAACTGAAGTAAGAGAAAGACAAATGGGGAAGTGTGAGGAAGGATGATAAACTAAGACATTTTAAAAGCAGCTGAAAATGTGGGAGGACAGAGGATTAATTGGGACTATCCCTGCCAAATCAAGGAAGGGTGAACTAGCAAAAGTTTTCCTGTTTAACCTGCGTAAAATTATGGTCTTTTTCAATTTGATAGAGATGTTTTTAAATACGTAACTGTGTATTTTTTATTATATTTGAATTGATCTATCTGTTAAATCTAATATTATGTGTTTTAGAATTATAGAATCCTAGAGTTCAAAGAAGTCCCATAGGCTACTGAGGTCAACATTCTGTTCAATGCAGGAATTCCAGTTAGAGCATTCCTAGCAGGTAGCTGTCGAGCCTCTTTTGGAAGATGTCCAGAGAAAACTCACTTCACTACAGAGACATTTATAAAGTGTCTTTTCTTCCCAGGAGACGGCAAACTGGGATGATGTGCATGATGCAAAATGATGGGAGAGTTTCCTCCATTTTAAGAATAGAACTGAGAGATGGGTTTAGAGCCTGGTGATGGATTCTCAAAAGGAAAATTAAATGTGTGGGTTTTGTTAAATTTTTTGAGAATCCCCAATTATAATTTAGTTTGTTTTCTTCTCTGTAGTAAAAGCACATCAAAAGCAGAAAACATTTTCTATTTTTTCTTTTCTGCTCTTGCCAGGTAGTTCAAGTAATCGCTCCAGTACACGAAGTAGACTGAGTATCAGTAGTGGGATGGATGGAGACAATGAGGTAACTATCCAATTCTGCACATTTTCTGGCTTGCAAACTTTTAGCAGCTTTCTAAATGAGTCAGCTGATAAAAAATACTAGTCTGGTGCTGTAAAATGTATAACTAGTACCTTCTGTGCTGTAGGCCTAGAATCCAAGATGCTCAGATAGGATGAAACTTTAAAAAAACTTCCGAGGAAATAGTGACCTTGTGACAGGAGCTAGAACTGGTGATAGTGTGGTGGCTATGGAAGAACCTCGGGGCTGCAAGAGAGAACTTGCCATTGGGCAGAAAACCAAGGGACAACAAGACGTCCCCAGGAAGAACACTGTCAATAGGAGAAGGAGCACCCTGATCCCAACTACCAGCCAGAGGAATCATAGAATCATAGAATCATTGAGTTGGAAGAGACCACAAGGGCCATCTGTCAGGAAGTTCCTCCTAATGTTGAGGTGGAATCTCTTTTCCTGCAATTTATATCCATTGTTCCGCGTCCTAGTCTCTGCAGCAGCAGAAAACAAGCTTGCTCCCTCCTCAATATGACATCCCTTCAAATATTTAAACAGGGCTATCATATCACCTCTTAACCTTCTCTTCTCCAGGCTGAACATCCCCAGTTTCCTAAGGCGTTCTTCATAGGGCATGGTTTCCAGACCCTTCACCATCTTAGTTGCCCTCCTTTGGACCCGCTCCAGTTTCTCCACATCCTTTTTGAATTGTGGTGCCCAGAACTGGACACAGTATTCCAGGTGGGGCCTGACCAAAGCAGAATAGAGCAGCTGGAGGGAGCTTCCTTCCTCTCCCACTCCTCCTGTGCTTCTTAGAATCATAGAATCATAGAATCATAGAAATTTAGAGTTGGAAGAGACCACAAGGGCCATCCAGTCCAACCCCCTGCCGTGCAGGAACTCCCAATCAAAGCATACCCGACAGATGGCCATCCAGCCTCTGCTTAAAAACCTCCAAGGAAGGAGACTCCACCACCCTCCAAGGGAGTGTGTTCCACTGTCGAACAGCTCTTACTGTCAGGAAGTTCCTCCTAATGTTGAGGTGGAATCTTTTTTCCTTGCTTAAAGGAACCCTCTAATCCCAATGTGAGAAACCCAGGGTTTACTGAACTGAAGGAAAACGTAGTCTGATCTTTGCCATCACTGTGTTGCATTTTTTAACAATTGTAATCAGGATATTGTATTCTAAAGGCATAGTCTAAATATTCAAAAGACATAAAGAAAATATGATTAAATGAAGCTGTGGCTCCAAATTTCTGATTGAAGGTAGAAAACAGTTAAGTCAACGGAATTTGTTTTATTTGCTTAGGTTTTGATAAAGTGGTTATTCTGTTTTGAAGAAAACAGATTTAAGACGGTCTAACTGTTTTAGCAGAAATTCACTTCCTCATTTATGTCCATGCGTAGGATAATGAAATGCCAGAGGTGAAGAGAAATGTCCGCCCTGGGACTCAGCCAGCAGACAGGCCACCTACCTTGCCACCTGGAAGGCCTCCAAGAATACCGCCAAGAGTCGCTAGCAGGTTTATTATTGTTCTTATTGTCATTAGTAGTAGTCTTGTTATGATCGCATCATCATTATCACAATCTAATCTAGTGGCATGTGTTTACATGGCATTTTATAAAGAACCAGTTTGTATCCTAAGAAGCTTACAATCTAAAATAGATATAAATAAACTACACAGGAAGTGGGGACAGGAATGGAAAACGGGAGACAATATGTCATTGTTTCACATACATGTCTTTAGAATTAAGAGATTACTACATGCAGTTTTTAAACTGGGAGTACACTGGAAAGGAAGTGGCATTCACGAAATTCATCTCATGTGTAGTGGTTTGAGCGTTAGACTATGACTCTGGAGACCAGGGTTCGATTCACTGCTCAGCCATGGAAATCCACTGGGTGACCTTAAGGGAGTCACATATTTTCAGCCCCAGAAAACCCCATCATAGGGTCACCATAAACCAGAAATTACTTGAATGCACACAACAACAACAACACTTGTATGCAAGCATTGTGTTAATTAAGTTCATCAGTGTTTTTCTGGTGAAGGTTCTAAATTACCTGGCCTGAAATTTTCCTTGAATTGCTTGGTTTGAATAGTCTCCTAGCAGTCAAAACAACATCAGAGGTGGACAAAGTCTATCCCTCCAAATGACTTTGCACTGCAGCATTCCTCACCATTGGCTGTGTTGGCTATGGCTGCTGGGATCTGCAGTCCAAAACCTTGGCGAGCAGTGTGATTCCTATATCTGAGGTAGGTTTGTGATAATATAAAAGCAACAATAATATCTTGATTATCATGTACATGTTTTTGTCATGTGCATCTCAACAATGAAACAAAAATAATACACTGTTGTTTTTCTGCACATGAACACATATTGTATAATATTGAAATCTATTCTGACTCTTGACTTTTCAAATATTTTATTGTAGGGCTCCAAGCAGTGACAGCTTCCATGCTCCACCTGTGCCCCCAAGAGGTCGTGAAATGCCACGCTAAATCTTGATAATCATAAAATGTAAACATGGGAATGTATGACTTTGATTCATAACAATGACTTTTAAGTGGCTGTTACATAAGTCTCTTCAACATATGGTCTCTGTTCCCTCAGTGAAATTAATAATTTTGGCACAGCCAGTTACTTAAAACAAAGTCAAGGAGTAAAAATTGGAGTCCTCCAACAGAAGTGGCTTTTCAGTACAAATAAACTTGTTACAGCACAAAAAGTCACACCGATGGAACTTACTAGAAAATGTCTTCATTTTCCCAAGTAATGTCAGACCAAAGGTGCCTTGATCATGTCCTCAATCATCTCTTTCAAAATCCAAATGGCATACATACAAGCATAATATCTTCTGTGTTCATCAAGAAAAGAGACAGAAAACTGTGGATAACGAAAACAGCATTTTCATGGTGCAGTGACAGCTAAACCACTATGCCCTGAATATTGGAGTAACTGCACTGAAATCTGCCCACATGTTTTTGTAATGATTATGAATGTCAGATTGCTCAACTGACACCTGAAGTTGCTTTTTCGATAACACAATACAGAAAGATCGAGCAGTGTTTCCCAAGTTAAGTCCTACATGTGAAATAATAAGATCTCTAGAATTCATGGGGTCAGTAAAAGTTGACAGATGATGAAGATCTGTGGAAAACCTCCTAGATATGGATATATGGAAACCCATGTTCTGTACCATTGGTGACCACCTATGAAATATATGAACAAAGGTTCAACTTAAACCTAGTTTTTACAAGCTCTGCGTTCCTTTCTGCAAGGAGGATACAGTAGCCAGGACAGAAGTAAATGAGAACTAGTAGGCCTTAAGACTGTGGAGTGAGCCCTGTGGGGTTGCAAATGACAGTAGGGAGATGAGCATGAAATTACAATGGGAGAAAAGCCTCAGGCAGCAGACAAATTTTTCATCCCTTACTCCTGTTCTAACCAGTGGCATCATGAGGGTTGTCATCGTCCAGTGCAGTAACTCATGGTGCCCCCCATACGTTAACCTCCTCCTTGTGTTTGTTTGTTTGTTTGTTTTGTATGAATGTTACTCATAAATCATAACTCCCATATATCACTGAATGAAATGGTAAAAGATCTGACAAACAACTAGAAAAATTAAAATTATATCCTTAAATTACAATATCATATGCACAGCCCAAATGTGTTTACATGTACATAGTTTTATGTGGTTAAAGTTAAATTTTGGTAAAATGTGGTGTTTTTAAAGAAAATGGAAAAAGAATATTTAAAATTGTTTTTAAATTGAATTTTAAATTAGAAAGAAAAAACCTGGAGTGTCTCCTTTCTCCCCTTGTCCCACTCTTATAATCTCTTCAGCATTTGAAAGGGTTGCAGGTTAAAAAGAAGGTTTCAGAAAAACTCACATCTCTGAAAAGAAGTTATCTGGATGTACTGTACCCCAGAATCTAGTTTATGTAAGCATTCGGCAACAAAAAACATGAGGAATTGTGACAAAAAAATTACTTTTGACAGTGGTAATATTTTACTTATCCCATACATCTAGTTCAACCTTAGCTGCTTCATATCCTGTAATCCATGGAATGTCTAAATTGGATTAATATTATATAATAATATTAATATTAATAATATTAATATTATTATCATCACTGTAGTCATGAAGATCACAACTTGTTTATAACCTGTTTGCACTGTCTTAGAATGAAAGGTCAGTTTTATGTCAACCTTCTAATGGCTTCCCTGAAGTTTGGAGAAGTCTCTGCTAGTTATCTTTGCTACTAGCAGTATCAACCATCACTGTTACAGTATATCCTATGGCAAGTTATTTTATCATGAAGAAAGCAGACTATATCTGCTTTATTTTCACCCACACCAATGAACTGACCCTCTTTTGTAGTATGTGCACCCCTAGCTGCATCAGTCAGATCCATTTATTTGGACTGTGTGACAAATTTTATAAAATAAACTGCAATGTAACAATGAAAATCACACCCACTGTGGCAGTATTTTTACCATGCAAAGCAAAAAATAAATATCATACTCATCAAATGCCAGACATTCCTATGCATGGCCTCTGGTGCAAAATATCTATTTTAGTCATGGGCATGTGCATAAAGTCAATGTTTGACATGCTTTTCATCTGTCCTCCAAGATTCACACATGGCAGGTGGAGGGGGATAGCTCATGTTCTCTATGGACACGCTCCAGGCATTGAGGGGCCATTTTTCTAGTCCCAAGATTGTTTAGGAGACACACCAGACCCTTCAAATGATAAAGAAAATGACCAAATTCTATTTGCAGTTTCAAGAATCCTTCTGAATGGGATTTTAAATATCTTTGTTAAAACAAGATAAAGGATTGAATCTTCTCAGTTGCTCGGGGATTTTTTAATGGCATTTGTGTCATGTTTTTGTTGTGTAGGGAGACCCTTGAGTGTAATGAATGCAGCAGGCCAACTATGTGCTTGACGGTTGTTATCACACTGGGGGCAAACAGGATCCAAATAAGAGTCAATCCAGACAAAACCAGGAAATGTCATGTGAAAAACATCAGGCATTTCCTGGTTTTCTCGACTGATTCTTGTTTGGATGCTGTTTGCCCCCTAGTGTGATAACGAAGGACAAGTGATTGCTCAGAACATGCTGTCCAGAATTAATTCTCTGCCTAGTCATTCTGTGTGATCCCAATAATTGCATATTTTGTGTTTATTTCTTTATAATTCGTTTGTTTAATTAGAGTGCTTCCACTGCGTATTTTGAAGTTGCCATTTATCCATTCTGTAGTGTGATCTTTATAAAAGTGTTTGTTGTTTCTGCTATTGTTAACTTAGGGGCTGCACTGGATCAGGGCCACGACAAAAAAGTGGCTCCTTTTTGCACCCTGGAAAGGGTGCGATAGCCGCAGTGCTGCAGCTTTACAGCACTCCTTTGGCGCTGCATCATGTGGATGCAGCACCAGAGGAGCACTGTGATGCTGCACACTGTGTGTGCAGTGCGCAGTGCCATGCTGGTGCAGGAGCAGAGTCACGGCATGCATCATATGGATGCCATGCCCCTGACTCTGCCCCCCCCGGCTAGCTTTTTCTGCACAGCCCCTCAGTTTTATCATGAAATTTCCATCAATTAACTGAAAGTGGTTCTCTGGTGCTTAAAGATTAGTTCATTGCCCAGAATTCTTAATAATTTCCCATAATTTTAGAAGTTATTTTGTTTTAAGTTCAGTGACTTTAAAGTTTTTTTGAATAGTGTTATACGTTACTGTAATTTGTTTCTTTGAGATGTTTTTTTGGAAAGGCTGGTCATTTTGTTAATTTTCATTGATTTTTTTAAAGTGTAAAACAGCACATCTCAAACATGGTACTAATCATACTATAAAGAATTAATGTAACATTGTCTATTAAATGTAATTATTTTATTTTATTTTTTAAATTGATGTTAAAATGGTGCTTCCAACCTCTGGAGATCAAGTTAAAATACACACATTGAACTATACTTACTGGCAATTTCCTTGGTGAAAAATACATTTGAAAGAGGAAATTAACTATATCTATTTGAAATAGTAGTGCTGAATGCTCCCTAACAGAGGGACCTTTCATAGTTGTTGGGGGCAAGTATATGCACTGTCATTCAAAATTTAAAAAAGAAGTTCAGGAAGGAATACCACTTTATTCTGTCCTTGATTCTAGCAGAGTCTGAGAAGTCCTCTTCTGTTTATCTCCTAATGTCATTGTTGTATTATTGTTCCAATTCCTCAAACCAAGAAATGATCCTCTCACAGAATACTTGATCACACACAGTTATATATTATGTCTATCCTAGCCAGATGGAGGATTAATGGAGATTGGAAGAAAAGGTGAAAAAGATAGAGGCTTCAGCTGAAAAGTTTCAGGAACTACTGACTGAATCCTAAGAGAAGAACTACTGTCAAACCAAGCCACAGATTCTCCGCCTTTTATTGAATGGCTTTACAGATGTATAACCCTCTGAGTCTTTTCAAACACAGGCTGAGTATCTTTTATCTGAAATGCTCGGTACCACAAGTGTTTCGGATTTCAGATTTTTTGGAATTTAGGAATATTTGCATATACATCTTGGAAATGGGACCCAATTCTAAACACAAAACTCGTTTATGTTTCGCATATGTCTTATACACATAACCTGAAAGTAAGTTTTTACAATATGTTAAATACTTTTGTGCATGAAACAAAGTGTGTGTACTCTGAACAATTAGAAAGCAAAAGTGTCACTATCTCAGCCACTCATAATTTTTTAATGTTTTATTTTGTACCATTTTGGATGAGGGATGCTCAACCTCTATATATCTACCTGATACCCTCCAGCATTTTACAGATGACAATCAGGAAACATGTGGCCAAGCAACATCAGAGTCTGGTCAAAATGTTATTAATAAGGGAGAACACACAAGCTAGGAAAACTACAGCAATTTGCTTTTGCCTGAGCTGGGAAGGTCAAGATTCCACCCTTGCCTATCCATCTGCTGAGTTTATGAACTACTTTTGTACTTTGAACTCAGTTTGCAGCAACTGAACTAAGCTGAATGTGGGGTGGTGGTGGTGGTGAAATGGGCATAGGAGAAAGAAATTAGAACATTTTAAAAGCAGCTGAAAAGGTGATGCTAGAGGATTGTTTGTTATTGTCCCTCCCAAACTGGAAGAGATATCTTGGTGCTGTTTAGACATTAATTATTTTTCAGATATTATTTTGTACAGTAGTTTCTAAGAATAGGTATAATTCTGTTGTAAGAAGTTAACTGCATCTTTTTTAAAAAAATGCTTCTAGTACTCTTCTAGTTCTTGCTTCTGTGTAATTTTTGTGTGTATTGCACCTAGGTGAGAGGGCTGGTCTTCCTCAGCATTTTTCTTTTTACTTGAGTTTTGTCTTTTTATTTGTTTAGGTTTCTAGATTAACCTTGCCTGAGACGCCCTATCTACCACATGAAGCCTGACTGTAATAAATCCCATCACGCCTGTCCTGCCTTTGTGCTCAGAGTGTGCTCCTGAATGCTCCTGAATACAGCATTGATTCTACCTGATGTATGGAGGCTTTCCCTAGGAAGAAGAGAGCATAAGATCAGGTGTAGCCTGGCCAACTGATTTTTCCCTTACTGACAAAATATCAAAACAAAGAAGACTCATTAATAATCCACCCTGTGTCCAGCTTTTTCCAGTGCTCTGAGTGTTCCAACAGAGATGGATTTATTATTTGACTTGCAGCCACACTTCCATACAGCCGCAAACATACTCCAAGAATCTGAGATAACTGTAAGTGTTCTGCATGTTCCGTTGGATCACAGATCATGTATCTTTTGCATGGCATTCGACACATATAACACCAGTCAAACAGGTACTTAATCTATCAGTTCAAAGGGTTATCTTCAGATACATCTGAAGAGCAATTACCATCATCTGCAAGATGTACAACTCTGTCACATGGAGCCATTTGGTTTAAATTTGCTAAATCAGAGGTGAGCAACTCTGGGAGATTGGGGTGTGTGTCTATTTATCGCACAGGCCCCTGTGACGTGTCTTGTGCGTTACAAAAGGGTCCTGGATGGGGATGGAACGAGTGCGGGACTCATTTTACTGCACACAAGAAGGTCCCTCACTCCTTCCCTTCCCTTCCCTTCCCCATCCATCCCAGAGGAGGCGATTTTTGAGCACTGTTTTACAACAGTGCTCAAAAATCTCCTCTGGAACGGATTGGAAGTGGAAGGGAAGGGAATGGAACAGAACAGTAAAATGCGTGCAGTAAAATGCATCTCCCACTTGTTCCACACTTGTTCCTGGCCCCTTCTGTTCTGTTACCAATCCGTCCATGTGCAATAAACTTATATGTGTCTGTGTGCATTAGCTCTCTAGAACAAAGTGCCTCCTTTGGTGCTAAAATGCCCTGCCCCGGCCATTTCCCCCAAATATGCCAGACCTAGAGTGCACTGAAAGCAAAAAATTCTGAAAAAAATAATTTAAAAAATGGCTTGCATTTGCCCACTTCATGCTAGACACAAATGAATCAGACCAATGAAAGCAGTGGATTTACATAAGTATTCAGCAGCTGATTCAGTAGGTCTATTCAAGCAATTGGATTTAAGATGTAGAAACCCTGGAATTTATCACATGGGGGAAATCCTGTTTAGAAATGGGGGTTTAAATTGGAGGGGGGACGGTTTTAAAAAGATGGTTCCCATCTCTGCTTTATTTAGTGTCTCCCTTACTCCTCAGAAAATGGAAATAATTAACATTAACTTACATGAAGAGAGAGTATACATGGTTGTATTGGATGTGTCCACGTGTTACACTGATACGTGTATTTGCATTGTACATACAGACTTTCAGATGTTTGTTTGAATTCTGCACCTGTGTTCTCATTTGTATGCAAGTACAAAAATCCTCTTAAATCCAATAGTACAAGTGACTGCCTGTAAAATTAACATATATACTTTATGTTGTGCGAATTAATGAACGTGTGGCCATTTTGTGTAAGCAAGCAAAGTGTAGCTCACTACAGCTTGCAAGGAAACCAATTCCTTTTGTGTGTAAGGTGCTAATTCTAAGGAAGTAACTGGGTCAGTTCTGAGGGGCAGTGGAAGATCAGAGAAATTAGTTGGTTCTTCAGCAAGTGAACAAATACTAGAGAAGACAGTGGAGGACTTACAGCTCAGCAGCTTTCAGGTCACAGAGGCTTAGAGTTGCACTCTAGCCCAGGCAGAATAAATGCCTGAAACCTTAACTGAACCCCATTCCATTCTGTTTTGATAACTGTATGTAAATTGTGTTCTTATCTGAATTGTTCCTATTGTTTTTCCCCATTTCCCTCTCTTAAAAGATAAACTTTCAGCAAATATATTTGATTTAAATCAGTGCGGTAGGGCCTTTGTGTCTGCTGGAGTTTGGTTCCAGGACCTCTGTGGATATCAAAATCCATGGATTCAAGTCCCATTAAATACAATGGTATAATGGAATGGTGTTCCTTATACAAACAACAAAATCAAGCTTTGCTTTTTGTGATTTATATGTATTTTTAATATTTTCAAGCTGTGGCTGGTTAAATCCATACAGAATCCATGAATATGGAGGCCAACTGCATTCTTGTTCCATTTTCAACATTTCACAAAATTTGGGTGGGTATATAAAGTCAAAACCACTTTGTATAACAACTGCTTATAATGGTACAGGCAGAACTACTACCTTTTACAGAGACTGAAATCCTAAACAAAGCCCACTAAACATGCTAGGACATATTTCAGTATAGAGTTGCAACGGTACCTTTCTGAATAAGTACTACACAGCATCTGAAAATTCCTTGTTTCTATTTGTTTTTGCTAATCAAGAAATCTGAATACTTGACCAGCAACCTTAGCCCAGAAGCCCTTCAGGAAAATCTATAGACCAGCCCTCTGTGTATGATGGATGCATGTTGAATGCTATGTCTGAAAGCTGACTGGCCCACGTACAGGGTGCCCTCATGTTCAACGTAATGGGCAAACACCCACAGAGATTTTGTAGGCTTGGCCCTCTGTCCTCCACTGCTCTGCTTATTTCCTGTAAATTCATACCTGTGGTTTCCTTAATAAAGTCCACCCATCTAGCATGTGGCCTTCCTCTCTTTCTGCTTCCCTCCATTTTCCTTAGCATTATTGTCCTTTCTATAGTGCCTCATGATGTGGCCAAAGCACAACAGTCCTCAGTTTCATCGTTTTGGTTTCCAGAGAGATTTCAGGCTTGATCTGCTTACGTAGCCACTAGTTTGTCTTTTGGGCTGTCCGCGGTATCCTCAGCACTCTCCTTCATCACATCATACATGAATTGCTCTTCCTCCTATCCGCCTTCATGTACATCCATACATGGTGATGGGGAATACAATGGTTTGATTCTAACTGTTTTGCTTAGTTGTATGTCTTTATTCTTTGGGGTCTTGTCTGCTTCTTTCATAGTGTTAAGGTAAACAAAGGGTCAATTAACCCATTCACAACCAATTATGCAAGTGGGGCTTTGTGAGGATTTCCAAACAGATCCAATTTATTCCAAACAGTCTCAGTCTGCATGCAGAGATCCAATCAAGGGTCATCCCATGACTGAATCCCCCAAACATGGCGCAAACAGTTTTTATTAACCCACAAAATATTCATTGAGCATGCGTAGTTTAACATTCATTTATATATATTCTTTGCACCTCATTTCATTATATATCTCTATCTATCTGTTAGACTTACTGACAGAGACTTTTTGTTCTTTTAGCCTTCTGATTTTCTGGGCATTCAGCCAGTCTTTAGTCTTATCAGGAACACTTGTTGCCATTAGCAGGCATTTGCTTCCCTCTTTCCTCCTAAGGGAAGCCAGATTCAAAAGGACAAGTTTTTCCTTTGGCTCTATTTCTCACTATGGCTGAACTATTCATTATTGATCATTAATAGCAGAGATTATTGGTTATCAGTTGGTTATCAATGGCTTTATTATTCACCTTAGCAATAGCTGCCCTTCCCATTCCCAGTCTTCTGATTTCTTGACTACAGTCTCCATTCTGACCAATGTTTGATGCAAGATATGGGGACTCTTTCACTATTTCTATTTTCTCATTGTCTAGGTAACTTTGTATGTGAAGATCCTCCATGGCCATTATTTTTGTTTTCTTTATGTTCAGCAGTAATCCCGCCTTTCCACTTTGTTCCTTGATCTTCCTTAGTTCTTTTTCTAGATTTGTGATGTTTTCTGCTAGCAGTATGGTTCATCTTGATCTGCATATCTTGGATTGTTGATGTTTCTTCCTCCTCTTTTTGCTCCTCTTTGTGTCCAAGCCTGCTCTTCATATAACATTTTCTGCATATAAGTTAAACATACATGGTGAAAGGATGCAGCCGTGCCTGACCTCTTTGCTAACAGGGGACTATTCTGTTTCTGCATATTCTGTTCAAACAGTAGCCTCTTGTCCTAAGTACAGGTTCCTCATCAAAACTCTTAGATGTGTTGACACTCCCATGTCTTTAGGGGCATTACATAGCCTTTAATTATCTATGCAGTCAAAGTTTTTGCTATAGTTTTGCTATAGTTTGTAAAGGACACCAGCTTACTTACCTGGCTTGATCGCTGCATTTAACTGTGTATTTACTACAGCTTCCATGGGGTCCTCTCCCCTGCCCCTTGCCCACCGGTGTCAGTGTTTCTTGTTCTGCTCCCAACAAATTCCACCACATGCTTTCCACTTAGAAATCACCCTGTTTGGGGCATAAATTTCCAGGGATGTCAATCTAGAAATGTTTCCCTCCACTGACAAGTTCATTTCCCACTTGGTCTCTCAGGCTGGCATCATGTACCATGAGACCTCAGCCAGAAATCCTTTGAACCATCCATCCTGCAGTATTTTCCTCTGACCTCCTTCATCTCTTATAAACTCTGCTCTGCTGCTTCCTCAAATTATAATTTCTATAACCCTGTCCAAGACCTTTGACAAGTAATTGTTTGCAGAAAGACATTAAAGCTAGTTATGCGCAGCATGTTATGGGTTTTTTATTCTGTAAAGTGCACAGTAAGTAACGGAGGAAAACCAGCCAGTTTGGATTGGTGTCTTTTTCAATCCTTGTGGGAGGGGAGGATTGCTAGTTGCTGCTGCTAAACTAAGAAAGAGCCTTCAGATTTTTCCCCGTCTTTGTTTTTCATGGAATTAAACTAATAATTTTTTATTATCTTATCTACACAATGTCCTTTTGATCTGCTCTGCTTGGGGTTTGAGTCCTATACCATGGTATACACACTAAAATAGTGGGTTTAGTATCATTCATTGCTATATTGGTTGATGCAGGACTTACTGGCACGTGATGTCCCATTAAACTAATTGTATTTTAACCAAATAATTCCAATAGTAAAAGTTAGTTTAATGGGACATCACATGCCAGTAAGTCCTGAGTCAACCAATATAGCAATGAATGATACTAAACCCACTATTTTAGTGTGTATTTCATGGTATAGGACTCAAACCCCAAGCAGAATTAGTAGTCCAACAGATCTATTGAATTAGTAGTCCAACAGATCTATTATCAATAGAATTGATTTGTTGCATTAGCGGTCACATGCTTTCAGCCTCAGAGGAAAGCAATTACAAACCTCCTCTGAACAAGTCTTGGTAATAAGAACCCCCCATGATAGGGTTGCCGTAAGTGGGAAATGGTTTGGAGACATACAACAACAGCAACAACGGGAATTGTCCTATAACACATTCTTCCACTTGTACTCCTTCTGCCTTTTCCCACTGCTACTTTTGTTTATCTGTTATGGGAGGGGGGGGGCGGAATGGAATAGATGCACCTGATCTTCTAACTAAGGGCCCCCTTTAGCATTTCTGTTTCAGTCCAGAATTTTTTTAAGAAAAAAAGAATTTATTTAACAATAATTAGCTGTTTATTATTCAGACAAACTATTTGCATTATAAATGCATCCATGTGATAATAAATATTAGAAAAGTGTAAGAGCATTTATCTTACATCTTGTCAGCATGAGCCTTTGTAGACTTAAATCTGCTTCCAAACGCATCTGAGGAAATAGACTTACATCTAGGAAAGCTCATGTTGCCAACTTCTTTCCTTCAGTTAGGAGATTACTGCACTACACTCCTATAGCGCTGCTATTCAACTATAACTGGTCTGGCTGCCTCCTCTTGCATCCTGGGGCCTCGTTCCCACTTACAAATAAATCGCTTTGCGATCCGAATCGATGGATCAGTTTGGCAGTGGAATGCGGTTCACACTAGATTTGCTGCAAAATAAAATATCCCACTTGTAGTTCACATTGACAAATGAATCGATTCAAAATGGGCCCGCTCCAACTGGCCAAAGGGCAAATTTAAATCGATTCCGATCCGCATCTGGTTCACACTTGCACGGAATCGATTTATCCAAAAAGACGCAGAAGAAATCAGCGTCAAAAAGATGCGGGTTAAATGGGTCTAGCGCATGGGCCCCCTCTCCGAATTGCTTCAGTGATTTAGTTCAAGTGCAAACCAGGGTCATTTAAACCGATTTGCAATCTGGTTTAAAAAGTAGTGAGGATGAGGCCAAGGAAGGGCATTTAAAATTCTCAGCCGGAGAGCTCTTAGGCCTCACTGAACTACAAATTCCCAGAATGCAACAGGAGGCAGACAGAGCAGTAAAAGTGGAATAGCAGCACTACAAGTATAGTGCGGTAATCTAATTTAGTCTCAAAGGTGCTACGAGATATCTTCCCGTACTGATTATACAGACTAACATGACTATATCTTTTATATCTTACATCTTGTTCAGTGACAAAGGAGTGTGCTAGGTGATTATAAAACATTGTACCAAAGGTTTGCACGTGTTCCGAGAGGTCAAACTGATTCTGAATCCTAACTGCTGTACAAGAATTAATGGAATGATGCCAGGAGCCCTTCAGCGGTGTACAACTCATTAACCCTAAGTGTTTTGCTCACTTAATTTAGAACAAAACAGATATAACCTGTTCTAAGCCCATGCAATAATAGGCATACAAATGTACTGAAATGTACACATAGCCTGGTGATGTTCTGTTCTGCACCATGGCTTGGGGCCCATTCACATTATGCAGTTATGGCCTACGGTTCCACTTTAACTGCCATGGTTGCCTCCCATTGAATCCTTGGGTTTGTAATTTGGGGAAGTACTAGAAGAGCTCTCTGGCAGTGATTTCTAAGGACCTTATCAGACTTCGGAAATTAGAAGTATAATCCAATGGCAATCTGAACGCAATCATGGGGTTTCACGTTATTGCGAATTAAAGTCTCTCACGCACTTTCGGGCAAAAGGGAAGTCATTCCGAACTCAATCATGGGTTTTACGTTATTGTGAATTAAAGCATCTCATGCAATTTCAGGCAATGGGGGGTCATTTTCAGGTAATGGGAAGTCATTCTGAACGCATTCTGAACGCAATAGGAATTCACGTGAATTCGCTAAACTAGCGAATTCATGTGAATTCACGTGAATTCGAATTGGCTCCATTCGCAATAAAGAGAAAATCCTCTTGTCTGATAAGGTCCTAAGGCCCAAAACACACTGCTGAAATAATCCAGTTTGAGACAGCTTTAATTGCCCTGGCTCACTGCTAGGGAATTCTGGGAACTGTAGTGTTGGTGAGACATTTAGCCTTCTCTGTCAAAGAGCCCTGGTGGGACAATAAACTACTGTTTCCAGGACTGAGCACTGAGCCAGGGCAATTAAAGCAGTCTCAAACTGAGTTATTTCTGCAGTGTGTCTCCCTGAATTGCAAATCTCAGGATTACTTTTTATTGTGTTTTATTGTGTTTTGTAACCCGCTTTGATCTGTAGAGAGAGGCAGGAAATAAATAATAATAATTATTATTATTGTTATTACTTTGGGATGGAACCAGGGCGGTCAGATGCCATAACTGCATCGGAGGACTGCCAAATGTAGAACATTCTAGAAAAATGTAGGGAATTACCAAATAAAAGCTTAAAACACTAGGTATGAATTCATGCTTGAGAGTCATGCTCAAAATGGAGAACATTCTGGAATTCCTCCTGGGCAGAAGGCTGAAGGGTAGGACATGTCCTGGAAAAGGAACCATGGCAGCTGAAGGGGAACCATAGCGCTTTGTGTCGTGTGAAAAGGCCCCTGGCCCAAAGATAACTATGGCTGCGTCCACACTGGGGAAATAACCCGGTTTGGCACTGGTTTAATTGCCTTGGCTCAAGGCTGTGGAATTCTGGGAGTTGGAGTTTGTTGTGGGGTCCAGAGCGCAGCTCTGTTGTTGAGGAACAGTATTTGACACCTTTCTAACTGCCACGACGGAGGTGGATATTTGTGCTAGTGATATATAGAAAAGCTATACTGTATTATAATAAAGCTAAATAGCTTATGTTTTCTTGCTTCACCAGATAATATAAAAACCAAATGTTAAAAGTTCGGTGTGTGCACATGTGCTGTGGAATTCTGGGAAGTGTAATTTGTCCAGGCACAGTTTTCCCCATCATTCTAACCATGGCCCTAATTGCTATGGAATTCTGGGAAGTGTTAACTTCTTGAGGCACAGTTTTTCCCCATCATTCTAACCATGGCTCCGTGCTATGGAATTCTGGGAAGTGTAATTTATTGAGGCACAGTTTTCCCCATCCTTCTAACCATGGCTCCGTGCTATGGAATTCTGGGAAGTGTAATTTATTGAGGCACAGTTTTCCCCATCAGTCTAACCATGGCTCAGTGCTATGGAATTCTGGGAAGTGTTAATTTGTTGAGGCACAGTTTTCACCATCATTCTAACCATGGCTCCATGCTATGGAATGCTGGGAAGTGTAATTTGTTGAGGCAGTTTTCCCCATGGCTCCATGCTATGGAATTCTGGGAAGTGTTAATTTGTTGAGGCACCAGTTTTCCCCCCATCATTCTAACCATGGCTTTAACTGTTATGGAATTCTGGGAAGTGTTAATTTCTTGAGGCACAGTTTTTCCCCATCATTCTAACCATGGCTCCGTGCTATGGAATTCTGGGAAGTGTAATTTGTCGAGGCACAGTTTCCCCCATCATTCTAACCATGGCTGTAATTGCTATGGAATTCTGGGGAGTGTAATTTCTTGTGGCACAGTTTTCCCCATGGCTCCATGCTATGGAATTCTGGGAAGTGTTAATTTGTCGAGGCACAGCTTTTCCCCATCATTCTAACCATGGCTCAGTGCTATGGAATTCTGGGAAGTGTTAATTTGTCGAGGCACAGTTTCCCCATCATTCTAACCCTGGCTCTAATTGCTATGGAATTCTGGGGAGTGTAATTTCTTGAGGCAGTTTTCCCCATGGCTCCATGCTATGGAATTCTGGGAAGTGTTAATTTGTCGAGGCACAGGTTTTCCCCATCATTCTAACCATGGCTCAGTGCTATGGAATTACTGGGAAGTATTAATTTCTTGAGGCAGTTTTCCCCATGACTCCATCTATGGAATTCTGGGAAGTGTTAATTTGTCGAGGCACCATCATTCTAACCATGGCTCTAATTGCTGTGGAAATACGGGAAGTGTAATTTTGTTGAGGAACACTCTTTATGACACCATTGTATTATTACTATTATCATTAACCTTTATTTATACAGCGCTCTAAATGTACACATTTTTTAAGCACCATGAATAACCCCATACAGTACTATGGAATTCTGTGGAGTGTGAGGGTGGCAGTTGGGGACTGCCTGTCAATCAAACCGGCAGTTGAGTTGGGGACTGTCAATCAAACACCGAGAGAGAGGGGAGAGAGATGATTATTGGATACAACAAATAGACCGTTGTTGGGTTGGCCCCGCCCCCTTCCTTGGACCACCTCCCTCCTTATCTCCCCCCTCCCCTCTCTCCTTGTGACGTCACTCCCTCGCGCAGCAGCAGCAAATTCTTCTTCATTTTTGGCCGCCGCGGGCCGCCGTAACGTAGGCTGTTGTTCCGGCGTGCGCCCGGATGACGTGGCGGGAACGGCGGAAGCAGCGGCGCCTCCTTTCCTTCTTCTTCTTCTTCTTCGTCCGGGAATGGCGCCGGCGGCGGGCTTCCGAACCCTGCGGTGCTTGGCGGCCTTGGCCCTCTTGGCGCTGCAGCGAGGCCGGGCCGACGAACACGAGCACACGGTGAGCCGTCATCTCAGGCTGCGTCCACACTGGGGGGATATAACCCGGTTTGGTACCGCTTTAACTCTTTTTTCTGGCTCAGGGCTATGGAATTCTGGGAGTTGGAGTTTGTTGTGGGCCCGAAGGGCCCACAACAAACTCCAACTCCCAGAATTCCATAGCGATTGATCAGACAAAGAGTTAGAGCGGTACCAAACCGGGTTATATCCCTCCAGTGTGGACGCAGTCCCAGATACAAACACAGCAGGGAGCTCTTTCTGGCACCTTTGAGACTCACTGAGAGAAAGAAGTCTCCAGCTTTCCTAGACTTCAATCTACTTCCTCAGATGCAGTTGGATATAATAATGATGATAATAATAATAATAATAATAATAATGTAGAGAGAGATCTTGCAGCACCTTTGGGGCTCACTGAGAGAAAGAAGTTGTCAGCAGGAGCTTCCCTAGACTCTGTGAATGCACCTGAGGAAGTAGACTTCAGTCTAGGAAAGCTCCTGCTGCCACTTTCTTTCTCTCAGTGAGTCTCAAAGGAGCTACAAAAATCTCTCTCTACATTATTATTATCATTATCATCATCATTATATCCAACTGCATCTGAGGAAGTGGACTTTAGGAAAGCTCTTGCTGCCAACTTCTTTCTTCCAGTGAGTCTCAAAGGTGCTGCAAGATCCCTCTCTGTTGTATTATTATATCATTATTATTATATCCAACTGTATCTGAGGAAGTAGACTTTAGTCTAGCAAAGCTCCTGCTGCCGACTTCTTTCTCTCAGTCACTCTCAAAGGTGCTACAAGACCTCGCTCTACATTATTATTATTATCGTCATCATTATCATCATTATATCCAACTGCATCTGAGGAAGCTCCTGCTGCCAACTTCTTTCTTCCAGCAAGTCTTCAAGGTGCTGCAAGATCTCTCTAAAGAATAACAAGGCTATATCTTTGAACTCTACCAATGTGGTTGTCATAGTTTGTGTTAACAGCTATGTTGCTTACTAGATGGAAAATCTGGCAACTAGTTAAGTTTGGCCGAAAACGCCAAATCTGCAAAAGAATCTATTGTTTTTCATACGAAATTTGGAGCCTCTCTCAAATTTGCGGGTTTGATTATTCACGGCATTTGATTAACTGAGCGGCGCAACTTCTTGGCAGCTTTAATCAACTCTAAACACAGAGTCCCAGGGCAGCATTGCGTAGTGGTTTGAGTGTTGCATTACAACTCTAGAGACCGGGATTCAAATGGTCATTATTTTTGTTGGCATTACAGTAATCCAAATGGGATGTCATCGAGGCATGTGTTACTGTGGCCAGATCTCACTCCTCCATAATAAATGGGTGCATTTAACTGTGCAAATACACTCCTGGTCATGGCCGAATCCAGGAGTACCCCCAAACTGGAAACCTGTATTGTCAGGGGGAGTATAACCACATCTAACTGGGGCTGCGTTCACACTGGAGAAATAAACCGGTTTAAGTGCCATGGCTGAATGCTGTGAAATTCTGGGAATTGTAGTTTGTTGTGGGGCCCAGAGCGGAGCTCTGCTCCGCTCTGGGCCCACAACAAATTATAATTCCCAGAATTTCACAGCATTCAGCCATGGCACTTAAACCAGTTTATTTCTCCAGTGTGAACGCAGCCATAGGCTGTGTCTTTATTCTTCACATATTCTTTTGACCTCTGTTTTGTTTGGATTAAGCTTCAGTTTGTTTGCCCCCCCCCCTCCATCCAGTCTGTTATAATTACCATGCTTTGCAGCACAGAAACAGCTTCTTTGGCATTGGATGGAAAGAAGTAATAGAACTGGATGTCAGCGTAGTGATTCCAAAACTTTGTACAACGTATCCCAGCATTATCATGTATATGTTAAATAACATAGGGAACAAAACCCTGAGGGACACTGCAGGCAAATGGTCAAAGAGTCGAACGGGAATCTTACAGCACCAACCCCTGCAAATGGCCCTTCAGGAAAAAACAGAGCCACCACTATGAAAAAAGTATCTCCAAGCTTCACCCCAGCAAGGTGGTCAGTATACCATGATTGATGGTATCAAAAACTATTAAAGAGGTCCAGCAGAACAAACGGATTCACCTCTCCTCATCCAGTTCTTGGCGTAGGCTAGAATCATAGAGTTGGAAGAGACCACAAGGGCTATCCAATCCACCCCCCTGCCATGCAGGAACTCCAAATCAAAGCATCCCCGACAGATGGCCATCCAACCTCTGCTTAAAGACCTCCAAGGAAGGAGACTCCACCACAATCTGAGGGAGTATGCCTCACTATCAAACAGCCCTTACTGTCAAGAAGTGCTTCCTAACGTTGAGGCGATATCTCTTTTCATCTCGTTTGAATCCATTGCTCTAGGCCCCATTCTCTGAAGCTGCAGAAAACAAACTTGCTCCACCCACAGCATGACATCCTTTCAAATATTTAACAGGGCTATCCTGTCTCTTCATAATCTTTTCTTTTCCTGACTAAACATTCCCAGCTCCCTAAGTCTCTCCTTTCCAGATCTTTTACCATTTTGGTCACCCTCCTCTGGACATGCTCCACCTTCCTTTTTGAATTGTCATCCCCAGAACTGGACACAGTATTCCATGTGAGGCCTGATCAAAGCAGAATACAGTGGTACTGTTACTTCCCTCGATCTGGACATTATACTTTTATTGATGTCTCCTAGAATTTAATTGGCTATTTTAGCTGCTGCATCACATCATCAACTCATGTTCAACTTGTCGTCTACTAGAACTTCTAGATCCCTTTCACATATACTGTTGTCAAGCCAGGTATCCCCCATCCTGTATTTGTGCTTTTCATTTGTAGGTGTACTATCCTACATTTCTCCCTGCTGAAATTTATTTTGTTCATTTTGGCCCAGCTTTCTAATCTGTAAAGTAATGTTGAATTTGGATCCTGCCCTCTGGGGTCTTAGCTGCTCCTCCTAATTTAATGTCAGTCTGCAAATTTGATAAACAGGCCCTTCATTCCTTAATCCAAATCATTGATAAAGATATTAAATAGCACTGGGCCCAGGACAGAACCCTGTGGCACCCCACTGGTCACTTCTCTCCAAGATGAAGAGGGGCCATTGCTGAACATGCCTTGGGTTTGGCCAGTTAGCCAATTTACAAATCCACTTAACAGTTGCATTGTGTAGGCCACATTTTACTAGCTTTTTTGTATTGGTATCACAGGGGATCTTGTCAGACGCCTCACTGAAATCAAGATATACGGCATCAACAGCATACTTTTCACCTACCAACTGGTAATTTTGTCAAAAAAGAGAGAAAATCAATCTGGCATGACTTGTTTTTGAGGAACCCATGTTAAGTTTTTCTGATTGTGACATTTCTTTTTACCGGTAAATGCTTACAGACTGTTTCTATAATGATCTACTCTAGAATCTTTCCTGCTATTGATGTTAAGCTAACCAGGTGGTAATTGTTTGGTTTTCCTTTTTTGAAAATGAGGACAACATTTGCCCTCCTCTAGTCCACTGGAACTTCTCCTGTGTGCAGGAATTCTCAAAGATTGTGGCCAGTGGCTCTGAGATTGCTTCTGCCAGTTCTTTTAATACCCTTGGATTTAGTTCTTCTGGCCCTGGACACTTGAATTTGTTTAAATTAAAAACTGGCCCTCCTTCCTTCCTTCCTTCCTTCCTTCCTTCCTTCCGCCTGTCTCCCAGAAAGAGACTCAGCATAGTGGGACCCAGGGAAGTTGTTTTTTTCAGAAGTCTTACAGTAGCCTCCTTCAGGCGTATTGGTACCCTGCCTTTTTGTAAAGAGGTATTAATCGCTTCCCTTATCTACTCAGTCATTACCTGTCTATCCTGTTTAACAAACCAGGAAGTCCAAGGTCTAGTACACATGTAGTGGCTCTTTTTTTCTCCAAGCATCCTGTCCGCATCCCCAAGCTGTAAAAGCTGAAAAAGTATCCATCTAGGAGGGACCAAAGTTACATCCGCTGAACCTGTGTCAACAATTTTGAGTGAGGTGGTGGACAAATTCTTCATAGCATGGCGTTGGTTGGCTTGAACGATGACTGTTTAAGTCATTATAGCATTGGAAAGAAGCTCAGTGATTCTGAGAGTCTGCATTTCTGCTAAAGGTGGATAAGAGGATTGAGATTCCTCCAGCAGACAGCAGAATATGCCTTTCTGGAAATTTTACATTGAATGGGTAAGGATATTAGGAATCAGGAGAAACTGCTGGCTTTTCTCTGGCCAATACAAAAATTACAACCAATGTTGCTTAATCTATATTAGGGTAAGCAGCTGAGTGTCCTCTAAGTCATGACTGGGCAATTGTAGACCTCCAGCTGTTGGTTGCTTCCATCACCTGTCATCATTGGCTCGCAGTCTCACAGTGTGTGCATACACACACCCTTCAAGTTGCATGCTGACATATGGCAACCCTCTGAATTTCATAGTGTTTTCTTAGGCAAGGAATGCTCAGAGGTGGTTTTGCCAGTTCCTTTCTCAGAAATATAGCTTACAGCATCTGGTATTTGTTGGCAGTCTCCCATTCAGGTGCTAACAAGATCTGACAGGATCTAGTGCCTTTAAGGTATTTACAGTGTATAGAGGGCCAAAAATTACCTACCCATGATCTAGATATTTGGACTAATCGCTGATCATTGTCCATGCTGGACTTTCAGTGGAGAACATCTTCTGACCTCTGCTTTCACCTTATGTCCCATAAGTATCTCTTCCACATTAAGGAATAAACCTATTTTTAAAATTCTTGTATTGATTTTATTTATTTTTCATTGGTGGTTTTTCTTTTCAGTACCAAGATAAAGAAGAAGTTGTTTTATGGATGAATACTGTAGGACCATATCACAATCGCCAGGAAACATACAAATACTTCTCTCTCCCTTTCTGTGGCGGATCAAAGAAAAGCATTGGCCACTACCATGAAACTCTGGGAGAGGCGCTTCAAGGAGTTGAACTAGAGTTCAGTGGTTTGGACATTAAATTCAAAGGTAAAAAAACCTCCTGCTGTTGCTAAAGGTTTTTGAATTGTGCATTATTTTTCCTGTACTAAAACATTTATTTGATTCATGTTATTATAGTCAAGTTTACTTACAGCTGTACAATTATTTACTGGTTGCTTTTCTTGCTGTCATATTATTTTCACTTTGACTCCATGAGTACATCACCAGTTTACTACATTTCCCAGTTGAATGCAGTACTTATTTTAAAAAGCCTTTAAATAAATATTTGTACAGGTTAGATTCTCTTGTTACCTCTGTGTCAAAACTGCATTACCTTACATTTTGTGAAAGCCCTTAAACATTAAGCTATTACAGGTTGAGTACCCCTTGTCCAAAATGTGTGGGACCAGAAGGATTTCAGATTTTTTCCTGATTTTTTTAGATCAGTCTCTTTATATACAATTAAATTAAGAGTGAAAGATTTTATTTTGAATATATATATATATAGAGAGAGAGACTGTATTGGACATGTTGAACACTCTAAAACAACAGCCACTAATCATACATCCAGTTTATACATTCTTAGAGCCTTATGAACATAAAGATTTTATAAAATTTGGAATTAATCTGCATAAAATGTGAACTTCAGTTTGTAATTTTAATTAGGTGCTTCATATCAAAATGATCCATGTTTTATAACTTTTTGTTACACAAGAGACAATGTTCCACTGTCAAACGGCTCTCAGCGAACATTTAAAAAGTACCCACTAGGGCTGTTGCCATTGGACAAACTGAAGTATGAGACAAAATGTGTCTATACAGTTCTGCTGATTGTGTAGATACCATGACTACTCTGAGAGACACAGAAAGACCAGGTTTATCTATTTTGATAGACCTGGGATCAATCACGTAGCACTGACATGAAGTAAATCTGATAGAACTTGGACATTATCAGGACCATTTTCAGAAACAATATGTGTAGTATACTATTTAGTCAGAATTTGAGTGATGTAAAAGTTTCTCTATGTTATGTGTAAATATGGCTGGCAACAATGTGAGAAAATGATGGACATTCCAGGATCTCCTAAAACTCCCATGCTCTGACTAAGTGAAGCTTTTTCTCCTAATGCTACCAAATGCATCCTCCATTTAAGGTGAAGCAAAACACTTAGAGCATGAGAATCCTTTTCTTTCTATCATGTGACATTATCAGTGATAGGATAAGAGTGTTGTAATATCCGATGCATTCTTCGGAATGCATTTATTCATCTTTTAATGTAATTTTATTTATTTATTCACTTATTTATTTTTGTTTTTAAACTCACCCACTGAAGTTAAATTACCCTTGGAATTCATGAAAAGTGCCACTTACTTGACACTGAGGGGATTAATGGCATTTGCCATATATATATTCTGTAGGCTAGCTGGAAGCATCTTAGCTCATGCAGCTTTTGGAGTGTAAATTCAAGCCAGATGCTCTTGCAGCTTTGGGAGAGCCGCTGCTTACAGCTAAGCTAACAGAGTCCTATGCAATTGAGGGAATTACTTTATGATAATACACTTGACTCAGTGTTTGTGGCCACAAACTCTGAATGCTTGCAAGCAGGTCTTTCTTCTGTATCTGGTAACACTTTGATACACTTTGTGCTAGTTTTGCTGAATCTTGAAGCTTATGGCTCATACAGTTAAATAATATTTTTAAAAGGTGGTGCTATCCATTGGCAGTTGTTAGTACCAATTTGAGTAGATGCATTGAATTATTGGAACTTGCACAAATGTTGGCATGCTAACTTCCCATTGATTTCGGCGAAGCTCCTCTAAACAGTTGGATTTAGATTAATGTCTTCAAGACAATTAATTGGGGACCCATGATGTGAAATGCATGGGCCAAATAAAGCAGATTCCAGCTGCCTTGGGATCATGGCATTTACATGATGCACTTACTACTTTGGGGATGTAGCATTTACACAACCGCTTCAGAGCAGCTTCTGGCCCCAGTTCTAGAAAAGGTGTAGTGTAGTGTAGTGTAGTGTAGACCAGTGCTACTCAAATTTATAGTTCCTGGACTGGTGCCCATTCCTGAGCCATTGGCTGGTGTTTCCTGATAAGTTTCCAGGAAAGAAGAAAAGAATTGTACACAGCGGGCAATATTTAATGCCTATCCCTTGGAAGAATGGAAAACAATAATTGCCATTCTCCCCATCAGATAGCCTGGGAAGCAAGGGTGCAGATACTAAAAAAATTATTAGTTCCATTAACTAATATTTGGGCAGGTTGGTCTTTGTAAATGGTCTGAATCCAATTCTGAAAATTCTGTCTCAGATCAATTTTAGAAAGAACTTTAAATACAAATTTCCAACCAGACCATGTAAGATTATGAATAGCAATTGGCATGGATGTCCATTGTGTCTCTTACTACCCTGTTTCCCCGAAAATAAGACATCCTCAGAAAATAAGACCTAGTAGAGGTTTTGCTGAATTGCTAAATATAAGGCCTCCCCCAAAAGTAAGACCTAGCAAAGTTTTTTGTATATACATAAATATACAATATATAATAAATGTTAAAAAAATTGATCAACAATAAATGTGAATTCTTCTTCATGGAAAAATAAGACATCTCCTGAAAATAAGACCTAACGCAGCTTTGGGAGCAAAAAATAATATAAGACACTGTCTTATTTTTGGGGAAACACGGTATTTATAATTATATTAGAAATCTTGAGTAATAAATTACAAAGAGGAAATTCTATGAAAGGCCTATCCCTCCGGGGGTCAAAAATACAAACTACGTGCTTTTGTGGACGATCTGGTTATATCTTTAGAAAATCCTATAGAAAGTATTGAAAGGCTGATTATAATTCTAGAAGAATTTGGAAAATTTGTGGTTCTTAAAATTAATAAGGAAAAACAGCTATAATTAAAAACTTAACAAGAAAAGAAGAAATAGAATTGGAGAATTTTTCAAAATTCAAAATACAAAAAAGTTTAATTAGTATTCCAAAAAAACACATAATAATTTGAGAATAATTATAAGAAAAAATGGCCTCAAATAAGAGAAAATCATAGAAAATGGAACAAATTGGATTTATCTTTGTTAGGAAGAATTTTGACCATTAAAATGAATGTTCTCCCGAAAATGTTATTTTTATTCCAACATAGACCTATACAGTTGGCCCTCCATATCAATGGATTCCTTATCCACAGATTCAAGTATTCAAGTTTGAAAATATTTAAAAAATATACAAATTCCAAAAAGCAAACTTTGATTTTGTCTTTTTATATATGGGACACCAGTTTACTATGTCATTGAATATAATGGAATTTGCACATCCACAGATTTTGGTATCCACAGGGGGTCTTGGAACCAAACCCCAGCAGATACCAAGAACCCACTAGTAATAACAAGTGGTTTGTTGTTCAAAGAATGGCACCAAAAAATCTCAAAATTTATATGGGCAGGAAGGAAGCCGAGAATGAAGTGGAAATCAGCGCAAGATTTAAGAGAAAGGGGAGGTTTAGGCCTTCCAAACTTGATATGGTACTACCACACAAACTGCCTGTCTTGGTTATTAATCTTGAAAATGGGAAGCTTTTAAAATTAGAAGGTTTTAACTTGCGTTATGGATGGCACCTGTAGGAATGGTATGGAAAACATACTATTAATAAAGAATTTGGAAATCATTTTATTTGAAACTCATTATTAAACACTTGGTTGAAGTACAAAAGAAACTTTATAACAAGATACCAACATGGGTTTTGAAACAAAAAGCTTTTCACAAGAGAGAGAGATTGATTAAAGAGAAATGTTCACCTACAAATATTTACTAAGAAGAGAATGGCCAGTTTCAAATTAAATCTAGAGAAGACTTAAGTAAAGAGGGAATAATATGTAACTGGTTTCCCTATCGTCAGTGCTTAGAAAGATTCAAATTAGATAATAAATTAAAAATAATTGAAACAGAAAAAACTGAATTTGGTGCATTACTTTCACAAAAAGACACACAATTACTAAATTATACAAAATGTTGAAAAAATTAGACCTGGAACAGGAAACAATAAAATAAAATATGGTTAAGTGGGCCCAAAATTGTGGTCACACACTAAAATTGAAAAGTTTGAAATCAATTTTTTCCCCCAGAGATTAAAATTTAAAAGAAAATGTTTATAAAAGGTTCTACAAATGGCATTTGATGCCAGAGAAATTAGAATAAATGTAAAAAAAAAAACAATAAATGTTGGTAGTGCAAGGAAGAAAAGGGTACCAATTTTCATATGTGGTCAAAGTGTTATACATATTTCTATTTCTAAAATGTTAAATACAGTGTTTCTGATTACCCTTGAGTTATATCTGTTAAATATTTTAGATATTTTGGATACCCAGGCAAAAAAGACTTATAGAAAAATAATTGTATAGATGATAACGGTGGCACAATTAACATTTGCACAAAATTGAAAAAAGATAGAAACCCTGGATGATGACGAGTGGGTGCTTAAATTAGTTGATATGGCAGAGATTGATAGACCAACAAACATTTCAGAAGACAGAACAAACAAAAAAGTTTTTCTAAGATGGAAGGTTTTGTTGATACATAATAGCAGAAAGGGATACATATTAGCAGAAACAAAGAGGAAGCAGGTTAATGAATCTACAAAATATTTTAAGCATTTAGTTAAGTTTACATATGGGGAAATATACGTTACCGGTATATGAGCGCATGGGGAAGAACAAATTATATGAATGTTGTGTTCTGTAGCTGTAAAAATCAAATTACAGAGGTGGTAAATGGCTTAGTATTAAGGAGTACA
This sequence comes from Urosaurus nigricauda, assembly GCA_034509955.1. Lineage (NCBI taxonomy): Eukaryota > Metazoa > Chordata > Lepidosauria > Squamata > Phrynosomatidae > Urosaurus > Urosaurus nigricauda. The sequence goes on from JAOEGL010000003.1 coordinate 156,638,351, forward strand.
AGTGTCAGTATACAAATTTACGTGTGTGTGTGTGTGTGTGTGTGTGTGTGTAATATGTTTCTGTGTTATTAATTTCATGGAAATTAAGTTAGTGACAAGGAGTTAAGAAATTAAGTTAGGCCCAAAACACACTGCAGAAATAATCTAGGTTGAGACCACTTTAACTGCCCTGGCTCAAGGCTATGGAATCCTGGGAGCTGTAGTTTTGTGAGACATTTAGCCTTCTCTGCCAGAGAGCCCTGGTACTGCAATAAACTACCGTTCCCAGGATTCCCTGGCACTGAGCCAGGATAGTTAAAGCAATCTCAAACGGTGCATTTTGGACTTCCTTTACAAGAAGGAGAAAGGTTAACATTCAAGAATAGGCCCGATACTGAAGGAAAATGGTTTAATTGTACTAACTGTATAATTTCTTACTAATGTCTTGATTTGATGAAAGATGCTTCACCAACAGAAGATCAGTTAAGCAAAATGATAGCAATATGCTGTATTCTATTGCATTATAATACACTGTACTACTTTACCAAAATTGATTTTCTGTAAGATTTATTAGAATTCTCACTCTGTGTGTGTGTATATATAAAATATCAATACAAGTTTTATATTAAGAAAAAAATGATGTGGTTTGAAGCCTTCTTCGTGAGGTTTGTCTTAGATGAATCATGAATGTTAGACAACAGAACAGCATAAAGGCTTCATGTGTCTTAGGTCAACATAAAGTTTATATTTAAATAGTGGGTTCCTTCAACAAATCCTTATGATAGCATTGATAGTAAGATTGGTTTGCTCCCCTTAGATATTTCACTGTTGACACATTGTTTTGATCTCCACAGATGATGTAATGCAGACCACGTACTGTGAAATAGACCTGGATAAACAAACAAGAGATGCTTTTGTTTATGCCATCAAAAATCACTATTGGTATCAGATGTACATAGATGACTTGCCAATATGGGGTAAGATATATTTATTTACATATTTTTCTGAAAAATATTCCAGTAAGTACACTCGTCCCTCCACATTCACTGGGGTTAGGGGCACAGGACTCCTGCGAATGTGGAAAAACCGCAAAACTAGGTTTTTACCTGAGAGAACACCTCTCTATGAATCTCTGGGTCGTCCAGTGCAACTCTGTGGTCAACATCTGCCAGACATTGACTATAGAATTACACTGGAGGATCTACAAATGCCTAGTAGAGTATTCTCTGTAGGAACTTCTAGGTCTTTCAGTGTGACTATAGAGTCTCAATGGAGACCTAGATATTCCTAGAGAGAACATATTAGTAAAATCTGTGAATAATCAAATCCGCAAAAGTCAAAGCCGCAAATATGGAGAGACGAGTGTATTGTGCACCCTTCTTTGATATTATCCTTACCCTTTTGCTTCTCTTCTGGTCCAGCCTTCTATGCAGCTTTCATCTTTTGAGCACCTTTTACGGTGTAGGCATGGAATAAATCATATTTTTTTCTGTTTGTGCTATTCAGTGGATAGGGAGCTGCAATTAATGTTTGTTTGTTTTATATATTTTGAATGAGGGTGATGCCAGGTAACTCTCCTGATAGAATCTTTTGAACTGAATTTTGAAGTTGTTAACATTAAATTATATCCAGCTATCCACTAGAAGTCAGACATAGCTATCAGCACCACTGTCTACTGAATTTCTTATATTCACATGAAGATGGTTATGCTCTGCATTACTTTTTCCAGGGTTTAATGCAAGTACACCTCTATCTGGGATGTCTCTATTTGGCTAGTGACAATGGTCCTCTCTTTCTCCGTTACCCAGCCTCCTTTCTGAGGGAGACATTGGCATATCTTGGCTATGGGAGGATTTTTAGCTAGCATGCAGTTTCTCTGGTGTTCTAGGGAACACACTGTGGTGGAATGTCTTGAGGGCTCTGCAAGCTGTGACGTGTGCAGGATAAGGGTGGGTTTAGAAAGTTGTATTTGAAGCATGCTACTCATCATGCACTTCCTTACATAAATTACATAGCAGGGGTTGTTGTTTCAGCATGAGAATTTAGGTGTCTGTTGAGTGTATCGGGAGTCTTACGGCACAGGGTCTCTAAGATGTTTCAGTGGAGGAATTGACACTTGCCTTTCTTTATTTGTTGTGGAAGTTGTTTTCTTTTTTCTTTTTGCAGTGTGCCCTTTTTACTAAGATCACTTGGAACTTAGTTGTGTACAGCTATAGGCATGAAGGGCTGGCAAAAATTAACATAGCTTCCGTTGAGCAATTTAAGTATATAGTCTTGCTGAGGCTTAACTGCTCCAAAAGCAACACCATGACTGATTTTGAGTTGATTAGAATCTGAAGCACCCTCAAGTTGGGGCTGTTAAAAGAAAAATATCATTTTGGGAATATCATGTTGAGGAAATGCAGTATTCCACTGTGGGGGTATAAAATGCATAAAACGTGTAAAATGTATACAATTACATTTATAAGGAGGAAGTTACAGGCTGGTTATGAAGATGCTAACTAGAGCAGCACAATCTGAGCATATCAGAAGGAAAAGTAAAATTATGCTCAAAATTCTACAACATAAGACTTCAATCCCATGTGGAGAGAGAAATCCCAGAGGTGCAAGTGGGGTTCAGGAAAGGAAGAGACAGTATGTATCACATTGTAAATATACAATAGGTAATAGGGTGCCCCAAGGAGTTCCAAAAGAAAATCAGCATGGGCTTTATATGCCATAGCAAAGCATTTGACTGTATAGATCATGAAAAGCTGTGGAATACTTTGGCAGTGCCACCACATCTGATAGTCTTGATGAGAAATCTGTACTTAGGACAAGAGGCTACCGTATATACTAGACTATAAGTCGAGAAATTTATGCCCCCAAGTGAGCTCCAAAATTCTAGGTAGATGTATACATGGGCAATATGGTAATACAGTAGGGATCCGAGGGGGATTCCTTCTGGAACCCACCCACCCCACTGATACCCAAAACAGTGGGACCTCAAGCCCCATTGTTCCTAATGGCCATGCAAGGGCTCATACCGGCTCACAATTTAAAAGACTAATGCAAACCAAATATGAGAGCTTGAAGGAACTGGGATGGAAGCAAAGGCAAAAGACAACAAGTCAAAAAGTAAAACAGACTCACAACAGAGAAGCGGAGTTCCCCCCCCCCCCCACACACACACAAAGGCCTCCTTCATTCCCGGGCTCCACATGCGAGCCCTGTGTCCATTGCTCCTGGACCCCCAAAAGACCTCCAGAGTATGCCAACACTGCCTGCGGAGGCTTCCTTGGGCCTGTCTTTACATGAGGCCAGGAGAGGGCCGGGCCTCTTTCCAGGCCAGGCTACAAAATCTCAGCTCGGTGCCAGCAAGCACACAGCCGAGCTGCATAATCTCGTTTCCTCGGCCATGTTGTTCACTTCCAAGTGGCTGGGGGATTTGTCAGGCGGGCGTCCTCGTCTCTGCTGAGACCTCCTCTCCCTCCTCCATCGCGTCGGCCATTGGGACAAATCAGAAGAAGACTAGGAATGGGAAGAGCAGCTATGAAAGAACTAGACAAGATCCTAAAGAGTAAATATATACAACTGAGCAGTAAAGTCAGAATATTAACAAGCCATTGTATTTCCCGTCACCATGTACAGATGCAAGAGCTGGACAGTGAAGAAAGGAGATAAGAAAAAAATCAATTCAATCGAGATGTTGTTCTAGAGATGAATACTGAGGATAGCGAGGGCAAACAAATAGAACAAATGGGTCCTAGAACAGATCAAGCCTGAAATCTACTTGAAAGCAAAGATGATGAAACTGAGGCTATTGTACTTTGGCCACATCATGAGAAGGCCCAGATGACTAGAAAAGTCAATAATACTAGGTAAGGTAGAGGGAAGTAGATAGAGAGGCAGACTGCACACCCCAACAGGTAGACTCTATCAGAGAGATTACTGGATTAAATTTGCAGGACCTAAGCAGAGCAGTGGAGGACAGGGGGTCTTAGAGGTGTCTCATCCATTGTGTCGCCATGTGTTGGAAGTGACTCAAGAGCAGTTAACAACAACAAAGCTTGTTATATACAGCTGTTGCCACCTTATGTTCAATTCACACAATGTATTCCTTCACACCATAAGAAACTAGCAGCTATTCGCAGCATGGCCAATATTTTAATCATTTTTTATGAACCTGAAATAAATTTGCCTTGACTGTAGTTGCTTTTCAGTTTCTATGTGTTTCAGAATACCACTAAAATGCTCCATTTTTCTATAGCCACTGTGATATCATGGTGGTGTGGGTATCGAGAAAACTACCCCTGTTACCTGCTATCTTGTACCAGGACTGGCTGTAGTTGCAGACAGAAATTACTGCCAGTACATAAGCTTTATTGGTGGTAAATGATGCAGCGTATGGTACACAGGAGAGAACTTTTCCCTCCCTCGGAGTGTAGTGGAGTCTCCTTCCTTAGGGGTCTTTAAGCAGAGGCTGGATGGCCATCTGTCAGGGATGCTTTGACTTGGAGTTCCTGCATGGCAGGGGGTTGGACTGGATGGCCCTTGTGGTCTCTTCCAACTCTATGATTCTATGATTCTATGATTCCAGCTCTTTAAGGTTCAGCATCCTTTCGTAGCCAGGGGTCGAATTGGCTACAAATTCTACCCACACTATCCCTTGGCCAGTGATCAAATTCCTCATTGCTGGAATATATGGAGAGTCCTTAGGTTCAAGTATAATCCCCGTCAAGGCAAGGCCAGTGAAAAATGGGCTTCCAAGGGTTACATAGTTCAGAAACAAAGAAAATCAAAGTGCTCAAGTGTGACCCATCCCTCCATAGCAATGAGAATGGTACAGGCAGGTTAGCAACAAGAAAAATTCACTCCCTCAGTTCATTTCCACACTTGTTACCTTTTTTCTGCCTCAAACTGCAAAGTACAGTAAATGCAAAAAGTATCACATGAAATCACTAATACAAGAGAACCCTTTCATGCCACTGAACAGCTGTTCACATTTGGCCAAGATGCTAACAAGGACCCCCAAACCAGTCTGCCTGGTAGAAGAGACCCAGCTCACTACCCTCCCTCCAATTGGCTCTGGCATTAGTTGGATGACTACTGGTAATCTTAATAAGAGGGACTACAGTCATGGATGCAGAGGTTGCCAATGTCAGCTATAGTTAAGTTATAACTCCAGCCCTGCTAACTAGCAGATCAATGTGTGCAGAAACCTATTATACATACTAGATCACTTCACAGATCAAAAGCACAGTCTTTTGCGAGGAAGGAGCTGCAGTTGTACACAACTAAAGGCCACAGCAAGTCTTAAAGATAACTTGGAAAGGGTATTTGCAGTCATTGCTCACTAAGGAATTCACATTCCATGACAAGCTGCTGGCAATATCATGTTCCACCTGGTGGCAGTAAGGTGCCACTGCTTCATGTTTGCAAAGTGCTTTTAGATCAAAGAATAAAAGTGTGGAGAAAAATAGGCATGGAAGTGAGCCAGCGTGGATTAGTGGTTTGCATGTTGGACTATGACTCTGGAGAACAGCGTTCAAATCCCCGCTTGACCATGAAACCCACTGGCTGACCCTGGGCAAGTCACACTTTCTAGGCCTCAGAGGATGGCAATGGCAAACCCTTCTGAAGAAACTTGCCAAGAAAAGCCCATGATAAGTTTGTCTTAGGGTTGCCATAAGTCAAAAATGACTTGAAGGCACACAACAACAACAACAAATATGGCAGGGTAGGGCTACCCGAGACACTCCCATATAGGCATTCCATTCTTTTGCAAGCTAAAAAACCCCCTGAGTTCCAGTTTTCACCAAATTCCACTTTTTGACAATCCTTCGGTTCAGATAAGTGAGGGCTTCCTGTAATGCTCCCAGCAAATCCCTCTGTCAAAATAATTATATTAGTTAGAGAGAACAAACTCTCGTTATTTTTTGTGCGTGAAGGAAGGACATTTAACAGAACACAAGTGCGTGAGTGGTAAGGGCAACTTAATATATGTTTTCATCACATACCCATTTGGAGCAGGAGCATTCAGGAGCACATAAAGGATATACTGCGTCTTCTACTTGATAGGGGGAGAATGATATAGAGCATGGAGAGCAACTGCAGAGGAAGTGGGGTCTATTTTTCACTGTCACCCCCCTGCTCCCTCTGACATGTGCACTGGAACTGACATCATGTCATTTACAGCTTCTGGGAGGAAAATTCAGTGTTTGAGGTTGTTTAAAGGTAAGCATAGGAGTTGTTAAGACAAAATCACTATATTTTGTGGTGGTTTTGATCCATAGAAAGATGAAGATTGCCCAGTTTTTTTTTCAAACCATGGGAGATCTCAGGGCTTGGGTGGTTTCAGGGGTAGTAGATGGGGTCCCCCAGATTGCCCCCTCACATAAAGGTAGAGGAGTGATAGTAAACACTTAGAATCATAGAATCATACTTTCCTCCTTGTGGAGGAAATTAGGACAGGATCCAGGGAACAAACGTTCAGGAGAGTAGAGATGGGGGTCAGTGACTACCTTCGTATCCACATTAGCCCTCCCAGTTTTTTTTTAAAGTAAAGGCGATCAAAAAACATTAAACAGCCACCATTCAGATACATTTAAGAACAGATTTCAAAGGAGTAGTTATGTTAGTGTACTTGGAGGAAGAGAAAGTGAGGGAAGAAAAGGAATACTGTATAGCAAATCAGTTAGTCTTAACTGATTTGCTATAGTCCTGCATTTCTTCCCACCCCCCATCCTCTCCCTTCCTCCTTTTTATCCATTTAAGAACAGAGAAGGTATGGGAAAGCATTGTTTTAAGAAGGGTGAAGTATGTTAATCTGCCTGGCTGAGTAGATTAACCATCTGTAGATACAGTTTGTTTAGTGGAGGTCAGTTTCAATCAGTGAAAATAAAGTTACGTTAGTCATACATTTACCGGTATAGATATTTTCTGGAAGGTATTTTGGTTTTGGTGTATTATCATAATAAGACTGAGAAGTATGATCAGTTTTAACAATGAATGTTAGCCTGAAACACCCACAAAAAGCGATGTGGCCATGTTCTAGAAGAGCTTATTCCTGACATTTTGCCAGCATCTGTGGCTGGCATCTTCAGAGGATGTTAGCTTTTCTGTATTATATTGTGATTGTTTTGTTTGTTGTATTTCTTTATCAACTCCCAGCTCCCAAGGTGACGAATGACCAAAAACCAGTTAAAACAATACAGTGCAAAGATTAAAACATTTTTTAAAAAATTCTTAAAACATTCCTTGTAAAATGTGGGCTAGACAAGTTATCTGTTAAATGGATTTGTAATTGGTTGACCGGCTGAACCCAAAGGGTGCTCAACAGTGGTTCCTTTTCATCCTGGAGGGAAGTGACAAATGGGGTCCCACAGGGCTCTGTCCTGGGCCCAGTCCTCTTCAACATCTTTATTAATGACTTGGATGACAGAATTGGGGGCGTATTTATCAAATTTGCAGATGACACCAAATTAGGCAGATTAGCTAATACTCCAGAGGACAGAATCAAAATTCAAAGTGACCTGAACAGACTAGAAAGCTGGGCCAACGCTAACAAAATGAAATTCAGTGCGGAGAAATGTAAGGTAGTGCACTTAGTGCAGAAAAATGAAATGCACAGATATAGGATGGGAGATATCTGGCGGAATGAAACTACATGTGAAAGGGATCTAGGAGTCCAAGTAAACCATAATTTGAACATGAGTCAACAGTGCGATGCGGCAGCTAAAAAGGCCAATGCTATTTTAGGCTGCATCAATAGAAGTATAACATCTAGATCAAGGGAAGTAATAGTGCCACTCTATTCTGCTTTGGTCAGGCCCCACCTGGAATACTGTATCCAGTTCTGGGCACCACAATTCAAAAAGGATGCGGAGTGTCCAAAGGAGGGCAACAAAGATGGGGAAGGGTCTGGAAACCATGCCCTGTGAGGAGCGACTTAGGGAGCTGGGGATGTTTAGCCTGGAGAAAAGAAGGTTAAGAGGTGATATGATAGCCCTGTTTAAATATTTGAAGGGATGTCATATTGAGGAGGGAGCAAGCTTGTTTTCTGCTGCTGCAGAGACTAAAACGTGGAATAGATGCAAACTGCAGGAAAAGAGATTCCACCTCAACATTAGGAGGAACTTCCTGACAGTAAGGGCAGTTCGAAAGTGGTACACACTCCCTTGGAGGGTAGTGGATCTCCGTTCTTGGAAGTCTTTAAGCAGAGGCTGGATGGCCTTCTGTCAGGGATGCTTTGATTGGGAGTTCCTGCATGGCAGGGGGGTTGGACTAGATGGCCCTTGTGGTCTCTTCCAACTCTATGATTCCTTAAAAACTCTTAAAAGCAATGTAAAAACAATTCTGGAATCCGATTTGAAACAATTAAAACAGTAATTTCAAATATTGAATTCTATGTGGAACAGCACTGTTTTGGCTGCCCACAAGCTGGAAAGAGATAGGGCCCACCTAATCTCCTTGGGTAGGGAGTTCCAAAGTCAGGAATGCCCTGTTATGTGTATCCACCAGCCTAACTTCACAAGGTGTTGGAACACACAACAGGGCCTCCACTGATGCTCCCAAATGTCTGGTAGGCTCATATGGGATGAGGTGGTCTTCCAGGTACTTTCGTTCCAAGTTATTTAGGGCTTTGTGGATGAACCACAGCACTTTGAATTGTGCTCAGAAACAAATTGGATGCCATTGTGATTCTTTCAAGTTTGGTGTTATATGGTCTCTAGAATGTGCCCCTGATATCAGTCTGGCTGCTGCATTTTCCACTAGCTATAGCTTCTGAAAATCTTTCAAGGGCAGCATAGAGCTCATGATAGTAGTCCAATTAACAGGTAGCTAAGTCATGAACCACTTTGCCCAGATTGATCTTGGCCACCACAGCAACCTGGCTTTCCAGGAGCAGGGCTAGGTCCAAGGGCACCCCTAAGCTACGAACCTGATCTTTCAGAGGGAGAACAACCCTATCTAGAACAGGCTGTGATCCCAATCCTAAATTGGTTTTCCTGCTGACCAGCAGGTCTTTTGTCTTGCCAGGATTAAATCAGTCTTGCCAGGATTTAAATCAGTAAAGGACATCCAGTCCTTTATTGCATCCAGATAACGGTTCAGTATTACCACACCTTCCTTGGTATCAGTTGTAAAGGAGAGACAGAACAGGGTATCATTGGCATACCAATGAGACTCAACCCCAAAGCTCTGGATCACCTCCCAGTGACTTTGTGTGTATGGTGAAAAGCATAGGAAACAGTAATTTACATTTCTGTAATTTTCTTCATGTACAAATGTATCTAAAATTTTATTGGTAACTAAAAAAAAAAATTTAATTGATTGACTCATAAAATCCCAGAAGCCCAGGATGAGGGGCTGAATTGAATAACTATAGTACTCTTTCCTTCTTTGTAAGTAGCAGAACCAAAGTACACAGTGCTAATCTGTTTATAAATTGCATAATTAAGTGTTATTATGCAGGATTAGGATTACTTTGGGATACAACTTTCATTTGTAAAATACAGATTACAGATTATTCTTTCTGCCCCCTTACTTCTGTAACATCTGTTTTGTTTTTTAAAAGCCACTCTTTAATCACGCTTGGTATAGTAGTTATTGGTGCAAAGCAATAACTTTGTACCATGAAGTAACAAAAATAGTGAAAAATCAGTGTATTTTCTTTCCTTTTCCTCTTCTTGCAGGTATTGTTGGGGAAGCTGATGAAAATGGTGAAGATTACTATCTCTGGACATATAAAAAACTTGAAATAGGGTACAATGGAAATAGAATTGTGGATGTGAATCTGACAAGTGAAGGGAAAGTTAAACTAGTTCCCAATACCAAAATCCAGATGTCTTACTCTGTAAGTAATTTGAATGTATGGGTAAAAATATTTTGTCAAAAGCAGAAGAGGTGATTATTTAGCCCAGAGTGGGCAGAGTGCAGGCACCCATGGCCTGTTTTTGTGATCCTGTACCTCTCTAGAGTCCCCAGGCCATTCTTTTCTAGCCTCAAAAACAATGAATTGCCTCTTCTGAAGGGCTTTATAAAGAGCAGTTCCGCTTTTAAACAAGCTGCATCCTCACTGTGCACTGTTTAATATGGATGGGGGTGGGGGATTCAAAACCAGAACGTGACTTGGGGATTTTTTGGCAGTCTATGTGGGCAAGTTAGTGGTGGGTAGCTGCTTCAAAGAGCAGAGAAAAGGTTTTCATTTTAGCCCTACATTAAGGGGCTAACTGTTGTGTTACTTGTCTCGTTCTGTTCTTTGCCAGGTAACATTAGAGCTTGGATGTAAAAATATATAACCAAATGATTATTGTAATTTTCTTTCTTCAAATCTACTTAAAGTATTTGTCTTCCCACGCTCCTCTTCCCTTTCACTGTCTTTTGGGCTTTATTATCTATCTTAGGCTTTCTAAGTCTACATCTTGAAAGGGTCCCTGGTTTAGTAGGGGTTATGTAAAAGCAAGAATTTCACCAGGGGTAGTGAAGCTGGCAGAATTTTTCCCAGGTTGTTTTATTGCCCATGGTCATTCAACTTCCAGAGACCTCTTCCCTGAACAATTCCCCCCTTTTTCATGGCTTTTCCCCCCTCTATGCTTTCAACAACAATTTATGGGAAGAAATTAAGGAAGTGAAATTTTATTCTCATGTTCCTGCTTAAAGAACAACCTTTGTCCTGTTTAGTTCTTTAGTGTTGAACATAGGAGCAGGAAGTGAGGGGAGGATGGCAACACAAATTGCCACATCTCAGCTCCTAGTCTTAAGTATACAGTGATAAAAATTTTGTCACTTGTTATATTTATACTAGTTACAAATATTTGAAAGCACCAGACTATTGGTAGAAAAAAGCAACAACAGACAGTTGGGACTCTACAGCATGATTATTTTTCTTAGTCCTGTGATCTGTGATTTTTGTGTTTGGTTAGTGTATGCTACTTTTTCAAAGTTAGAAGTGATGTCAGATGTGTTTAGAAATCTGGAAAAAGCTGGAGAATTATTCAGAATTCTGG